>JAJKFL010000026.1:15719399-16919399 GCA_021186555.1 Reticulitermes speratus | reverse complement strand
ACATAAGGTTGTCCATAGTCAGGGCCATGAAATTATACAGTAGAGTCTCAGTGTTAGCGATTAATTGGGACTGAAAACACCGTAAACACCAGAATCCGTTTTCAATATAAGACATGTGTTTGGTTCCAAGAACATATGAAACACCAGTAATAGAATATAAAATAACCTCAGAAAGCATAAAAAGCATAAAATACATTAAATGGGTGAAGGAGAGGCTCATTCCACAAAGCACTCAACCTAAATTAATGAAAAACAAAGCCTGACTAAGAAGTGAGTGATACACACAATAGCAGGAGCATGAGAGGGGCCAACTTGTCATCCACATGTTCTCTTCCGAGTTTGTTGATACTAGTCGTGGAAAGTTAAAATTGTTGTATCAGAATGTAATCACAGAAGTTTGAAATCTCACACATTGAAGTTCGCAAGCGATGAGACTTCTGTACTAAATATGTATATGTTGCTGAATGCAGAGATAGGAACTAGGAAAAAATGAGTGCAAGACAGGTTGGCCCAGACATACATTGTATTGTTCAGCACTGTACACTGCATTGCATAGGAGAAAGCAACAATGTGAGGCAGCAATCTAGCATTTCAGATCCTTGGTAAAATATGGCCATACCAGAAGGAGAAGACTGATGAGGACGACTTTGACAGGTGCATTATCTGACAAATAGTGAGCATGTACCACCTGTTAGATAAGCAACAGCTGAACTAAAAGGATTGGTGCAGGTTTTAAAATATTAGATTAACTCCTAAATGTGACTCACATAGCTGTACTGAGGCCACAAAAATAGAAGTCTGATGGTCAACCCCTCCACATCTGTCTTGGGTTTTTACTCTTCCCCCATCTAGTGTAAATCCGTGTATTCCCCTCCAGTCATCTAGCCATTCTGTTTACACAAATCTTGGTAATGATAACCTTTGATAGCAACAGGCTGTTTATGCTAGTTGATGTAATCCAGTGGTAGCTGGAGCATTATTGTAATGGCATAATAATGTAGTGACTGTGTGCATTAACAGCTGATAGAATGACATTATAAAGTTTGTGTTTTTCTGCAGCAAATGTCATGGAGTGTAATGAATCGCTGTACCCCAGATGTTAATGGACATAGTGAGGGATCGGCCTCTACATCAAGTAGCTCAAGGCGAAGCAGGACACCACGTAATGTGTTGCCAGATCGGGAGAGCAAGAGCACCAATATCACCAAGATGGTAAGAGTTACAATAAATACCACTAACAATGTGTTAAGGTACAGTTGACATCTGAGGTTCTTATAGCTGTGAATATTTAGAGTACAGTCTTCTATGTCATGATGCCTTGTAGTCTGGTGTATAGGTACCAAAATTTCAAAGCAGACTGCTGCTTCTGTCTTGAGGGTGGAAGATTTCTTCTCCTCTGAAAATGGAGGGAGCAGGTGTCTTTGAAATGTGTTTACACATCTGCCAAGCTTCACACGTTATATCCAAGAAGACTGTGCTCTTATGTTACACAGACAATTTTTTATTTGTTGGTATTACATTTTAAGTGGGATAGTGTAATAATCAAATATCTCAGAGAGAAATCATTGGAACTAAGTAAGATGAAGTAATGGGAGGTGGGAGAACATTACATATAAGGGGGTTCACAGTTTATACCCTTTGTTTAACCTTTTAAAGACCTGCATTCTCATATGCGAATGCACACAGAAAAACACCCCTAGAAATTCATTTTATATGGTTAGGCAACAAAGAAATTTACTGCATTTGTAAGACATGCTGCATAATCTGTTTTATTTTCCACAAAATGCTGTTTATTTCATAATTTTATGTTTTTCTGTTCAGATAACACATTTTACACAAACCGTGCTCTAACATTTAAATATCCACCCCCAGTAGGATAAAGGTTAATTATTTGGGAGATTAAACCAAGAAGGAAATAAATTCTTGCAAGGGATTGTAAAATTTAAGACAAAAGATTGTGCGAGATTTGACGTTCTCACAGCAGTGTTGTTCCAGACTTAAGTCTTTTGGGATGTGACACTGTGTTGCTGGGCGAGTACCCAGCATTTCGAAGACCCTGAAGGTGAAGGCACCGTGATCCTTCAAAAAGTTAGGAACTACTCATCTGGCAACACTGCATCATATTGCAGAAGACTTGAGTCTTACGAAGAAAGATCACGTTGGAGCCATAGGTGTAGGTGTGAGGGTAATTTAAAAAGGTTCTTGAAAAAGTAAGTTTGTGAAGATGTGAACTAGATTTAACTGCCTTAAAGTAATGGATCAGTGTCATGCTTTTGTGATAATGGAGGAGAGCTGTGGGAGTGTAGGGAGTGGAAGGGGAGGTTTGTTGACCAGTTGGATAACTTAACTGCTCAAGAAAGTTGTATGCCATGAAGTTACTTTATTAACCAGTTTATTAAACAGCGTAGTTAGTTAGTTTTTAGTCAGCTAGTGAGCACTGATTATGTTGTTTGCATTGTTCTAGCCGGACAGAAATCAAGTTGTTTGTCGCTTGAACCAGATCCGTGATTATATCAAACAGACATCTTCTCTGATGGACACTCTCAAGAATTCAGGGGATCCAGTAAGTTGAATACGGAATATATTTATTGATCCTGGGAGTCAGACTAGCTCTTTTTGATGAGCCCACCAGCACAGGTTCTCCCTTTTCCCCATTCCACCTGAAAATGGTGGCATTTGTAGCTTCTGAATCATCATAGGTTTTTTATAGCCTGAGACGATGAATAGTGTTCAAAATTGCAGTCAGTATTTATTATGACTTGCGAAGATTGTTTTAATTTGCTTATGGTGACTGCAAAGAAAATGAGGTATTACCAAGTATACACCTGGGTTGGTGCCAGACGTTTAGTGGTGACATATTGTAGTATGCACAGTGGTAACAAATGGTACAGTTGAGTGTCACTTCTAATTTATTTTTGGAGGTCCTGGATTAAAATCCCAGTTTGGAGACCAGATAGCCTCATTGAAGTTTTTCATGGTTTTCCTCAGTCCCTCCAGGCAGATGCTGTGTTAGTACCCGGGATTAGTCCACACCCATTTCCTTCCACATCCTTTTGATTCATTATTCACTAATCATTGTAATATTCAGTGTTGTTTAGTCTGTGCTATTGATAGTATCATCCGCTTGCCAGCCTGCAAAATGAGCTTACCTCAGGTGAGTGGACAATTGTTTCTTCAAGCTGCAGACAATGGTATATGTAAATAAACATGAAACATTCTCCTGTTTTAAAATGAAACTTATTGTTGTTTATTTTTCTTGTTTCACGTTCAGTTGTGAGTTGTGTAATTAGTGAGAATTGTACTGTATCATAACCAGTTACTGTTGATTACACAGCGCCACCTAGCCCAGTATCACAAGTTGTCCAAGATGGTGGCAGATCTGAGAGAGAGTGAAGGGAAGCTCCAAGCATTCCTTCCTTCTTTGGATAAAGACTTTGAACCCAAGGTCCAAGAAAGTAAATCGCGGAAAAGCATAGTGGAGGTGACAGCAACTTTTATGTGTGCTTCTTGTGTGCCCAGGTTTAAAAACATGAATATTTGTAGGCGAATATTAGCGAAACTAACAATGCATGTAGCCCACTGACATAAGTATGCCTTTGTGGTAATTGACTGTGATTTTGTCATTATAAAAACCCTATTTATGGTATTATTTGTAACAAAGTGTTGAGGAAAATATCTGGACCTAAGGGAGTGATGCAGCATGAGGCTAAAGGAAATTACCGTATATTCTCGAATCTAATCCGCACCCTTTTTACAGTTTTAGAGGGCTAAAAGATCAGATGCGGATTAGATTCGCGTGCGGATTAGATTCGCAGTCTAGAGCTGGATTTTGGAAAAATGATTGAGCTGCTGTACGTGCCGTAAGATCAATATAATACAATAATCTATTATTTTATTATTTATTATTATAATAATATAATAATTGGGTCCAGTGAATTTCCTTCGTGACGCCTCACACCCGCTGATCGCTGCCTTGTGTTTCCGCCATAGTCGAACGTTGCTTTCATTAACTCCAAAAATTGCAGCGGCTTTGCGGTTTCCATTCTCCTCTGTGCACCGAATAACTTCACGTTTGAACTTTGTCGTATATGAGAGTCGTTTAGATTTCAGGTGTCCCTCTTCCATAACTACGGTACACGACAAATTGGAACAAGCACCTCCCACGTTTCAACAACTAAGGCTCAGCTGGCTTCAGACGAGATTGCGCACGTCTGTTGAGAAAGGCCTCGCCTCTATCGGTATGACTCATCGGCCACAGGCGTAGCGTCGGATTTTAACGCATTGGTAACATCCAATATTATTCAATCAGTCGCCCCGTGGGCAAGGGGTAGTTGAAGGAAAGGTGCGGATTAGAATCGCGAACTAACTTTTTTCGTTTAAGAAGTCGCCAAAAACTGGGTGCGGATTAGATTCGGATGCGGATTAGATTTGAGAATATACGGTAATTGTTAGGTACTTGATGACATATTTTTTTGTTTAATATTGTATAAGTCTATTAAAAGTTAATAAACTGAGAAAGCTCAGGTGGCCCAGGCATGTATATTATATGGGAAAAGAAAATATACAGGGCCCTTAGGAAGGACACAGTGTATGAGGTTTTGGGTTTTTGCAGCGGGGTAGTTCAGGTTGTTGTTCTTCGGGAATATGGTGCTGCATCACTGAGTGTATGGTGACAGACCACCACAATGTCTTGAAACGTAAAGCACCTAGCACCATGTCCCAGAAGAACAGAGACCTCAAGGATGTGTAGATTCAAAGGTCTGTATTGATACATTGCACTTAGAGCACTTGTTCTGCTATCACAACACTAATAATGCACTGCAGATTTTATTTACATAAAAGCATGGTCAATGTGTGAGCCCTGTGCATCCAGTACCACTTTGAGGTGAACTGAAATTTTCCATAACTGCAGCTAGTGTTTCTTTAGTGATGCTTTTCACAGCAGCTGTAATTTCTGCCTTCAGTTCTTTATCCAGGCAGGAAGTATTGCTAGCCAGTGATGAATTGCCAGTTGTTACGTGTTCTGTAACACCAAATTCATCTCACTGTTAACTACCATGTCTTTACTTATGACAGTGTATATAAGAATTTGGTTGGAGTACCACAAGGGAAGAGAGAACATGGGAGGATAATATTAGAGGATTGTAGAGAAAAATAACTGTATTGAAGAGGCTGGGGATATGGTCCATTGTCATGGTTTTGTCATGAAAGTACTAGGAAGTCCTGATTGATTCAGGGCATATGAAATTTTTGAAGCTACAATGGCTTGGGCACGTGGCTAGGATGGCGGATGCAAAAAATTCATACAGAATTTTAATGAGGAAAGTTACTGGTGAATAGGAACTTGGAAGACCAAGAAAAATGAATAATGATTAAGGTGGATCTTAAAAAAGTGGTAATGCAGAGGGAGATGAATGGAACTGGCTCAGGATTGTGTCCGATGATGGACTTTGGTATTAATGGTGTTGAACTTTTGGGTTCTGCTGCCGAGATTTGTGTCGATTATAAACTTTGGTGTTCTGTAACAACAGGTAATTTGATGTTGATCTCAGTTACTGTCGGCTGTTCCAGGATGGCTCTGCTGCACCAAGTTTGTCCATTTTCAAGCAGGTCTGATTGTTTGGGTGATTGCAAAGGAAGAAATGATCTTATAGGCTCTTGGTTGTGTTATTCACATGTTTGTCTCATCCTCCTAACTTCTTAATGAATTTGATTTTTGGTGCACTCTGTGAAAACATATGCCTTGTGATGTTGTCTCATTGCCATTGGAAGTAAACTACCATAAGGCATTACATTCTGTTATTAGTGCTGTAAACATTAAACTCAACACATATATATACGTGGCTACTGCTTGAACCTGGCAGATGTAAACACAATCTGTGTAGGACAATGCTTTTGATGACATGTTCCTAGTCAAAACACATCTTTGTGCTTAGTGCAGCTCATCTGCCAGGTTTCAGCAGTTCTACTCTACTGCAGCCAGTACAGTGCAGACAACATGCATTGTATAAAAATGTGCTTGTGTTGACATTGAAGGGATTAAGGCAGTATGTGGTTGCAGTGTGGGTCTGAAGTTGGAAACTGCGTGTCAGATCTGCCCAGTGTCAGTGTCAACTCTCATGCCAGTTCAGTTACACCCGGAGGGGGCAGGAGAGTAGCTGATGGCTCTTCTAATGGCAGATCTGAGTCTGAAGAACTTGTACGTATCTATGAGACAGGACAAACTTCTTACTTTTCTTATTTTATAAGGCTTATTTTATCCTGTCTGTCTGCCTTAACGTACCAACTTTTGAATGAGTTGTGCTTTATCAGGGTATCAAGAACAACAAAGCAATAATTAAACCAAACCATACATTTTAGTGATACATTTTGTGCATAGTTGCTGCTAATACAGATCCTGACTACTATAAGTTTATCAGAAACAGCCATTCAATTTTTGCTGGTACAGATCCAAACTATAAGTCTGTGAGAAACAGTGTCACAGTTTCTGGTATAGATCCAGTCTACTGTAAGTTTATCAGAAACAGCCACTCAATTCTTGCTAGTATAGATCCAGACTACTATAAGTTTATCAGAAACTATGTCACAGTTTCTGCCGTTATAGATCCTGACTACTGTAAGTTTGTCAGAAACAGCCACACAGTTCTTCTAGTGTAGATCCTGAATAGTGTAAGCTTGTTAGAAGTGGCCATGCAGTTTCATAACGTATGTATAAATATAAAAAAAAATATTTTATAGTTATCACTGTGCAACTAACAGCTAGCTATAGAGTTTTTATGGAAGTCGTTTTGTTTACATTCTACAAAATTGACATTAACACAGATTACATGTATTTCAAAGATCTGTTATCACACAAAATTTCAAATGTTATCAGTGTTGCTTCAATGTCCAGAGTTTGTGAAGATATAAACTTGATATTGTTTAAAATTAAAAATTATGAAGGTTGAATACTCTGTAGTGGTTTGATGTTCATGCCAAATTTAATGAAAATCTGTCACTTGGTTTGTAAGTTAATGATAGTGATATCAACTTTTCTTTCTAATAGAAGAACAAAACTGTACTAAAAACTATCAAAGAACAGAGAGATACCCAGCTTATTATTGTTCAACAAACTCTGTTATACTTTATTTCCAGAGCGGAGCTGTTCTGAAGTCATCAGATTCAGCACGACGAAATGAATTGAAAATGAAAGTGGAGGAATCTCAAAGAAGGGTAAATAATTATATCCTGACTTATAAGAGGCTATAAGAGAGTAATTCCATTATGTGTCTATGAGGTGATTACCTGCATCCTCATCCCTTTAACTGCTACTTCATAACTGAGCAGGCCAGCCCTTTTTCTGGGTTGTTCTGCACTTCTTGTAAATACAAATCACTTTTGACACTTAAAAAGCAACAATTTCAGTTGATACAAAAATGTGCCATTACAATTCCAAAAGTTTCAATGCTTTCATAGGTAGCCTTAGAGGTACTTTATTATCTAGCAGACACACAATTAAAAAATCTGCCATAAAGGTAGCCCATGTGTCAAGGGTTAGCAATATGGGCATTCTCAGTACTGTGTTATTATGATAGCACACAGCAGTGAAAAGGTTAATACAGTGATATTGTACAAAGTATAAACTATTTTCTGGGGCACGCGGTGGCGCAGTTGGTTGAGGCACTGCGCTACAAACCGTAACGTCGCGGGTTCGATTCCCGATGGTGTCACTGGAATTTTTCACTGACATAATCGTTTCGGTCGCACTATGACCCTGGGGTCGACTCAGCCTCTAACAGAAATGAGTACCAGGAATCTTTCCTGGGGGTAAAGGCGGCCGGTGCGTAGGGCTGACAACCTTACCACCTTCATGTGCCGATTGTCTAAAAACCTGGGAGCCTCGACCTCCTGGAGCCCAAAGGGCCTGCCAAGGCTTGTAATGGGATTGCTTTACCTTTTATAAACTATTTTCTACATAGTGTCCATACAGACTGAGACATTCATCGTGCTGTAAAACAAGTTTTTTATCCCTTGCCCATAGAAGTTAGTGGCCAGTTCTTTGGCCATCACTGTACTGTCCAGTCTGTTCATCTCATAGTTCAGACTATATAGTGTTGAATGGTAGGATGGTTGGTGAATTGGAGTGAAAAAAATTACAGTGTATTTGAAATACTGTCACATATGCTAGGAGGGACTGAGGAAAACCACAGAAAACTTTACTCGTGAGTGCTGGTTTGAAGCTGGACCTCGTAAATGCAGTTCAGAAGTGATACTTACTTGATCCCCATGATCCAGTGGCTTCTCAGGTGAAAAATGTTGTTTCTGACAGTCGAGGGTACAACAAGTAAAACGTGTCATCCTGGAGGTTTCCAGTTGTTTCTGATTGTAAACAAAACAGATAGAGTACTAATTTTGTGCTATGGCAATATAATATGTCCCTCTTCATTTATCCAGGGCCTTTAAGACACTATACCAAATGCAATGGATACCTCCAAACACTATACCAAACACAAGACTAATAACCATTTTCTTTTTATATTAAAAACTTTCATCCTCTATTCTGTGTTTCTGGCCTAGTTGCTGCTGTTCTTGAGTGATGAGAACAGCTTTGACCTTGACAGCATGGTTAGGATCCCTTATCTCTGAGGTAACCATGTGGAGAAAACATATAGGTCCTGTCACAATCATGAATATCTGTCACTTTTCACTGGTCACCGTTTGTTACATGTTCAGGTCATAACAACACTAGATTCAAATTTATGCACAGCTCTAAGCAGATGCAAAGGAACAGAAAGGAGAATAGTAGTATTAACTTGCATTCACGAGACACAACAGCACATCAGGCCTTGTATTGTTCACTGGAACCTGCTGCTGACTGGTCATAAACATCTTTCTGACTTCCCCTGCACCACCATTGCTGAGGTCAAAGCTGTTCTTGTGTTTGTGTTGGTCCGTGGAAATAGTAGTGTATCTGCATAATACTGTTATTAAAGTAAGCAATTTCAGTACAGTTTGTTTGAAGAAAACCCCAGGAGAAGAAGGGGCACTTTTGTTAATCCTTCCCTACGGTTTTTGTCTAAAACATTTTTCGTTCTAATACATGTAGCGTGTTATGCTTTGGATGTGAATGCTGATGTGCAGTGGAGTGTTTTTAGTTCATCCTGTAACGTGGTCATTGCAGTTGTCCAATATGTACACTGAAATGGCTTCACAATTTTTGTTTTGTAAAATTATCTGGTATCAAATTAAATTAAAATAAATTCAATATTTCTTGAGTTGTTAAATGTGAAGAGAGCTGTTTTAATAGGTTCTGTGCAGGGATGCAGATCTTCCTGAAAATTCCTCAGTATAGTGATGAGATAATGCTGGACTACTTCTCAGTTGCAGGTCCTACAGGAACACCAGACTGCTTTACTAACTCTTCAACAGAAAGCACAGGATCAGCTCAAAGAAGCAAGAGCAGCACAGGTAAACATTATGACAACCCTGTGCTTTAATGTTGTACATATTCTGTGCAGTTTCTTCTACACGCTAGTTTTATTTGCAACTACTGCACAAAGCTAGTTTTTGTGCTTTACATATTTCGGCCATCTATTGTAGCCATCATCAGGGAGCTATAATATAAAGACACAAGTAGTGTACCATATGTCAGTAAATGGTAAATATATATACACCAGCATCATATAACAGTCAGTTGAAGTACAGTATTACTAAAAATTATTCACATTAAAATACAAGTGAAGTATTAAAATGTAAGGTTTAAAAAAATGTAAAACCTGTCTCCAAACTTTTTGCAGTATTAAATGTCTTCTGTTTTTGGTGGAGTGGAGATCCAAGATTTTTGTTACACAGTGTGTGCTCCATGAATGATCGTGCGGCATGATCATTCATGGTGGCCGAAACATGCAGGAGTGCGAAAACTAAGCTTTTTGCAGTAGTTGAAAATAAAAGTAGTGTGTAACTATGTGCTTATAAGCACACAATATTTACTGCATCAGTTCTGAAACTTTATTTCAAAAGAGTGGCTTTGCATCCATTTGATTTCATTACTGTTACTGTTACATGCCATGTAGACTGGAAATTTCAGAACTTGTAATAGTCCTTGGTATATGGAATAGACCAATCCATTAAACCCTGAGATATGTGAACATGTATTATTGTCACAGCGTGCACACAACAGAATCTTGTACGAAACATTACAGTTGAGTGGTTGGTACTTCTGCTTTTGGATTCAAACCCAGAGGCCATGTAATATGACCAAGAAATTTCATGATTTTCCTCAGTTCCCTCATGCTAATGCCAGGGCTGTACCTCAATTAGGATATAACCGTATCCTTTCAAGTCCTTACAATTCATCATTTACCATTCTTTTTGTCATTAAACATGATGTGGTCTGAGATATTGACAGAATTGTAAAATAAACCACAAAAAATCAGCTTGTATGCTGTTAATTGTTTGCTGAGATCCTCAGTGTTTTAATACTTTAAGATTCAGGCATATTAATTTTGCACAAATCCTGTAGTGCAGCCATTTTGTGAATACTAGTACATCTTCTTTGATACATGTCTTCAGAATTAAATCTAACTGCAACACCAATATTTGTGATAAAGATATGTAGTTCAGCACTCAGTGTTAAAAAATATCAAGCATCTCAATGGTATTGAGTACATAGTACAACTAATGGTAACTGCTGGTTGCGTGATAAATATACAAACAACCTTGGAAAGTAAAGCACATCACTGTGTTACTATTCCAGGCAGAGGTAGATGTTATGTATGTTGTCATTATGGGTTTTGGCATCAGTATCTTAGCCCTTTAAAACATATGTGTCTTGTAACTGATATGTAAGAACTCTATTCCTACCTCAAATGTTTATAGAGTCCCCCATTACAAAGAGAAATTGGTTAATGCTGTAGAAGAAAATAATCACAGTTTGTTTTGAGAATCATATGAAACACATAAGTAGACTCTGTGGGCAGAATGTACAGTCCTTTGATGTTAAATTAGGTGGTACATGTACTTGCAGTTGGGCCGTAAAGGCTGAAGGCACTGTCTGATCACAGTGTGGAGAACTACCAGATAGATGGTCTCCCAGCAAGGACTGAAACTTGATGCCAGTCACTACATCAGTATCATCCAAATAATATAGATGTATTTGTGTTTGTTCAGGGCATGTTAATAGCACGTGCTGTTGGCATCCAGTGTCCTGGTACCAGGGAAGAACGGTCTGCAGGATGTACAAATGGAACTTCAAATTCGCAGACCCCAGTAACTCAGCATGGTGCCAGTACTCCAGCCAGTCTCCAAGGCAATATACAACACATTGCTGATAGGCTTCATACTCTCCATGAGTTACATGAGAATAGAAATCAGGTATATTCTCCCAAAAGAATTATATTTTTTACACGTCTTTCTTCTTTATTTTAAAAATATGAAAGAAAAGAAGCTGTAGGATGATGATGATATTATTGTTGGCATCACCACCACCACCACCATCACCATCATTATCATCATTATTCCCTCCCCTCCTCCTCATTATTATTATTATTATTATTATTTATTATTATTATATTATTATTCAGCTGGTACAGATGCTTGGTGAGGGAGATGAAGAACTAGTTCCTGAGCATCTAGTGTTGCAAGACAAGCTACAAGAATTGCAGTACAAGAAGCAGCATATGGACCATCTGGTGGCAGAGTTCCAAACTCTCAACAATCATCCTAGTTTAACTACAGGTAAATAGTACACCCACTTTACGAAATACCTGACTCATGCTAACTTATTGCTTGAAGTGGAGTCCTTGAGAAGCTGATATTTGCATAGCTATGCAAGATATTCTGTGGCTTTATTGAACCTAAAGGTTTATTACCATGTTCACATGTGCATACAAGTTTAGGAACTTCATCATATAACTTGTGAATAAAAGAGGAACTTAAAACGATCAAAATGAGTCAAAAGGGCCGTGTAAATATGAGTCCTCAATTGATTATTTAAAACTTATGCAAGGTAAAAGGTCTGTCTGTATGCTTATTTCATTGTGAAACTACTGTGTACATTTCTGTGACAATTTTTATTAGATATTTATGTTCAAGGTTGTAATGTGAGTTTTATTTTGATTTGTATCACTGTTCTGTTACCCCTACTTCACTGAGCAAGTTACAAAATGTGCACAGAGCACTGTGTTAACAGATTTTAATTCAGATTTCATTAAAGTGTTTTCACAGATTGTAGAGTTGTTACAGACAGACTGACAGGCATGATGAAGCTACATATTTTCAACTTTTCATGTGAATGTGCCAAAATGATTCATTGCATGAAAATTCAGTGCATAACATAAATATAAAGTTCATTGGGATCTATAATGTTGGTTGAAACATGATTAATATAGTTTACATTTAATGAAATGCAACATGTAATCTTTGATGTCTGTTTGGTCTGTAATATTTACAGACTTCAGTGTAAATTTTCAGACACAGGTATAATTAAATGTATTTATCAAGTTCTGAAAATGAAAATGCTGTTCAACAGACATATTAATTTTTCAAACATGTTAAGGAATTATTTGCAGTGTTTGTGTATTATGTGACCTTTTTAACTTGTTTTGGGATTCTGAAGCTCCCATGTAATTACAGCACACCAGTTAGGGTCTTCTGGTATGCCCCCTTACCATCCAGCAATGGGAAATAGTATATCTCCCAGTTCTGTGGGACTGGTGCTTGGATTTTAATGACAGCTAATGGTGTTAGGACTGAAAAATGCAAGGCTCAGACAGCTGGACTGTGTGATTACATTGTAGTGCAGTGCAGGCCAGTAAAGGCTTAACACACGTATTTTCAGGGGAATTTTTCTGTCATTACATTCTTGGATAAATAGGTTTTGTATAAATTTATGGTGTGTTTGTGGATGTAGGTTCACAGGTGGGCATTGGGAGCAGCAAGGATGGAAGCGAAGATGGCGAGGCAGAGTGCTCAGATGGTGAACCAGACTATGTAGTGCGGGACAAGATTGCAGAACTGAACATGATGAAAGCACAGCTTGCCCAGCTGAAAGGCATCATGTCTGCAGTTCAGAACATTGGAGGCAGTAATGGAACCATTCAGGTGGGTGTGGACAGAGCATGTAATGTAATTATGAAATATTAAAATGCAATAACGGCTTGAAATTTTGAAACTTGCCTTATATACTGTCGTTAGTACTCATTCTGTGTCCTGTTCTCACTTAATGAGTCATCCTACTCTGATCTCCTGCCGAGCATGTATGTTGAAGTAGTCTTGATTCTGACTTGCATTCATAAGGTGCTAAATTTGAATCTCAGAACACCAGGTTTTTTTTATGGATTTCCTCAGTCTGTCCATGCAAATACCAGGATAGTACCTCAAATTAGGCCATGACCACACATTTCACATCCTTTAAAATTCATTATTCAGTAGTGCTCATACCACTTTTAATGCTGTATAATCTTAGTTGATGACAGCATTATTAAATAAACAAGAAATAGATAAAATAGGAGATCAGGGAAAGAATGGACACAGATACAAGAAGCGTGCTTACAAGAGGATAGAGGAGAGTCGAGGGAACTCTGTCATAGGAGTACCCACCACATTGTTGTGTAATGACAGTTTAAATTTGAGATATATATCCATGCAAGTTATTGAGCTTAATGTATTTTGTGCAGAATGGAATTGATGATGGACAAGGAGCAAGAGAAGATGGTGAGGAGTTGGAACATGAAGAGCAAGCAGTAAACCTGCGACGACAGAAGCGAGATAGGAGTAAAAGGGGAAGTGTTAAAGGTGTGGCACGTAGCAACAGTAACACCAGTGCCAGTGGAAGCAGCAAACCTGACAACATTGTACAGGCTGGCTCAGAAGTAGGGAGAGTAAGGGATATTCAGCACAGGACTGTGTATGTATCTGACTTCTGCCTCTCAACATACATGTCTGTACTCTGACTATATCAAAGAAACTAATTTTTTTTCTCTTCATAAAATTACGTGTACTAAGACAGCAGAAAGAAGTCACATGGGTGGTGAGGATGACAGCACTTGAGGCATACTGTTGTATTCCCCTTCAGGTCCATTTATTACTGCTGACATTTATGTGAGCATAATGGTGAGACAGCTAGAAGGGGATAACAGTGCCAAGCATTAGTGAAGGTAGCCTCAATATAACTCCACTGTATGGGGTCTTCCATCAACAATTGATATTCACTGAGCTGATTGGGAAATTCATCATCTTGTTCAAAGAAGCCCACCTGAGTCCCTTCATACAATGTTACATCTTTACAACCTGTTTCTCCAAGCTGTATTTAGTGTCATCTTCTCATGAGCACTGATCAGGGTAGAGTGGCACTTTTGCTGTAGACTTATATGCTGGGGGTGTCTGGTTTAAATCTCAGTTTGGAGAGCGACTGTCTTGACTGAATTTGTCATGCTTTTCCTTAGTCCCCCCGGACAAGTATCAGGTTAGTGTCTGAAATAGGGCCACAGCAACTTCCACAGGTTTTCCAGTTAATCATTTATCAACCACCCATCATTTTACACTCTGTGATCTGTCTATGATCTGAGCTGTCCGTGATAGTATCAAGATGTAAAACAATTTCAGACAACTTCAAGAAGCCAAGGCGCGGTTGCTGCATCTGCAGGATCTGTTGGCTGCAGTGACAGACTTCCACAACCGTGGGCAGCCTGTACCAGATCAGTACATTGACTTGCTGAGTCAAGAAGCAGCCAGAGAAGAAGGGCAAGGGGGTGGTAGAAAAGCAGAGATCCTACAGTGCACCACCTCAGGGTGCAGAGGCACAGTGTGGAAAGGGAGAGAACACCAGTCAAACAGCAAGTGCATGAGAGGTGTATTTAATATTTAGTAATCTATAAGAACTTTGTGCCTGTACTGTTGATGTTATAAAATAAGACCCCTTATGTTTTTGTGGGGACCACCTAAAAGCAGTGTAAAATCTGGGAAACATTGTTCTTATGGGAATTTGGATGGGACCATACAAAAAGCGTGTAAAATCGTGGAAAATGGAAAATGCAGGAACATAAAATCATGGGTTTTACTGTGTTAATAAAGAAAATAAAGCCATCAGACACAACTTATTTACTGGTTATATATCTGTCAGATCAGAACACAAATCAACCTGAACATATTTTGACCCTGTATGTGGTTATCTTCAGGAAGAAACTGTTATCAACTTATGTGGTATATATATGAGTTGAAAAGCTAAAATTCTATACAATGAAATGGCATTAAATGGAAGTATCATTGGCATATCATTAAAAGTAAATTGGTATGAATCCTGTGCATTACTAAGTTTTGACATCATTTTATTATTCTGGTATATACTGAAACTGTAGGCTGGACTGGATTTCCTCTTATCCATGTGTAGAGCTGGATACTTTTATTTGGATTTTGAGAGTAATTGTGCTGGTTGGTGGTCTTACTGGATGGTGTGGGGGACATTATATTGTGATGTTTTATTTTATTTATTAATAATGATATATAGTTCCTACTGTCCTCTTTGCATATACTTTAACCATTTGAAGAAACAATGGACATTATAAATTCTTATTTATTTTTCTGCATTTTTAACTGAAAGTAGCCACAGTTATTGTGCTCCCATCAGAAGAAGAATAAAGCAATACATTTGAATTTAAACAGTTCCAGTGGATTGCCGGAAGGTTGTGAAGTCACGCTAGAAGTAGTACAAGCCATGACTCGTGATCTGCGTCAGCAAACACTTAACCTACAAGAAGAACGAGAGAGATTAGTTTCAGCACAGAGGGAACTGGGTAAACTTCAGCAGGAACTTCCACGACGTGAAAAGAAAACAAACACGCAGGTAAGAGGGGAACAGTGTGATGTGACACAGTGCAGTTTGCTAGATGGGTACAAATGTTTGAGAGTTTGTCAGCTGTTGATAGAATTGTAAGTCACAGACATTTCACACTGAAGTAAAATTTAGTACAAGCCTTCAGATGTGGCACAACTAAAAGAGTCTTCTGTATATTGCCATAGTAACTGGTTAAATAAAAACTTGGTGGTTATAGTGACTAACCTACAGGCTGAATGACCAAGGACGGGTTTGATTCCTAGCAGGGTGGACAAGACATTTCTCCTCTGTACATAGCCTCCAGACTGGCTGTGGGGCCCATCCAGTCTCTTATCCAGTGCTCAGAGGCGTGAAGCTGACTACTTCTGTCTGTTGCCTGTTGCTGAGATTAAGAATGTGTGGAGTTATACTTCCACTTCCGCTACATGTTAGACAGTGTTACGTTTTTACCCTCACAAAAAGCAAAATAAGAGGGATCTTTTAATGGTTGTGTACAAGTTTGTGACAGTGACTGATTTATTATGCCACACATGCATTGAACATTGTCCATTGTTTGAAATGTATTTTACATGACACTGTTCCTGCAGTTCATGGGTGTTTTTCTGGTGGTTACCATCCTCTTATAACCTTAGAATTCTGAATACATTTTTTTAAGTTTATAATTATATTTACAACTAGCATTCGCATGGCGCGATTACCAAAAAGGAGGACTGTCATTATCATTGAAGCAAAATTATCAGTTACCACTTTTATTGTTACAGTAAGTTCAGTTCATAAATAATTTTTGGAGATATGATAGACCCCAGTTATGTGACACAATGCGATGCACAATTCAGTGGGTTATCGACTTTGTTGCATCCTTGTTCTTTGGATATTTCTCCACAAATGCACTTTTACTGTCATTAGGTTTGCCTTTTTTAAGAATAAGAACAATTTATTTCGGTAGAGTTGGTTGACTTGTTAAGTACAACAACACTTTGTAGTAGAGCTTATGTTTAACAATGGCAAAGGATGGATTTTTTCTGCAGTATTAGAATACAAAATTAAGTTTACTATTGACAAAACATACCACAGTATTTGCTTCTGAAACCTGGTCCCGCCTTATTTGTTCACCTCGTAGTGTATTTATGTATTTGCCCCCCCCCCCCCCTTTGTTTGTGTGTGAATAACACGGAGTTCATAAAACCCATGTACCTTTTGTTACTGTGCAGATCACATTGATTTATCTGTATGTCCAGGCTTGTGAAATTTTCTTTCGAACTCTTCTCTTATCACTCCCTTAAATTCAAAGCATACTGCTATCACACATTCTGGCACATTAATTATCATTTATGTCCTGCAAAATGTAAATAAGTAAGTAAAAGTTACTATTATGTATTTAACCTTTAGAGTCCGTGCGTGCCATATAGTTGCCAGGGCCCTTTAAACCGTCAGTCATCCTTTCCTGCCCATGACCGAGGGGGATAGCTCCCACAGCTTTAAATACATGTAGGTAACGTGTATACCTCCACATTCCGCGTTAGATGAAATGTTTGGTTTGTTTTACGCTCCGACTGCTTTACCCCAGGAAGGAACTCAGGCTGTAACATTCAAGAGGCTTTATCGATCAGCTCTGGAAGCATTAGGAAGTTACGTAACTTGTTTTGCACTGCAGTGGAGGTCTTGTGGTTTCAGTCAACTGAAAACAACCGCATGGTGAAAGCGCGATTCACTTGTATGGGAGTTTTATATCATATGGCTGAGCTAGACATAGGCGTAGTGATTCACACAAGTTTCCTACTGTGTAGTTAGCGTTAGTGAGAAACAAAACCAAACAGACTCCAGAAATGAAAACAAACTGGACCAGTCATAAAGAAGCTGTTTGTAGTATGGTATCTCAGGCAGTGTTATATTTCGTCGAGAAGAAATATTACGTCAACCTTCCTGACAGACGAATTTCGTGTGCAAAAATGTACTATAACTCTACTGTCATTATTCTAATAAAAACGCCAAACAAATCCTTTTATATAATTTTTAAGCGCTATTTTTCTGAAAATTAAAACGTTCAATTATTTCTTGAATGCGAGAATTTCTCTTTGTCTTCTGATATTTCATTTTAGGTTCAAAAATAGGTTTAGTATGTATGTGATGTTGGAGACTGTTTCAGGATATACTTCTGTTTTGCTACAAGCGGTGTGGAATGTTCCTGCAATCAGTGACGCCTAAAACCTTCCAATGTTTAGACTGCTAGCAGAGGCTAGTGTTACGTTTGTGCGTGCTTCAGATAAATAAACTATGTTCATTGAGTAGGAGAGACGAGATATCAGTAAGGATACAAGCTGACATTTTATAAAGCGCTTGCTAAACGCCTGTTTCATAACAGAGATGTTTCTTAGAGCCCCAAATATGACGACATAAACTGCAAATTCATACGAATACGGAACATTATTGTGTGTATTTAGGCAGAAAGGACACAAGCTGACTTTATAAAGCGCTCTGCTAAAATCCTGTTTCATAATAGATGTAGCTAACAGCCCCAAATAAGACGACATAAACTGCAAATTCATACGAATAAGGAATTTTATTGTGTGTATTTAGGCAGAAAGATACAAGCTGACTTTATAAAGATCTCTGCTAAAAGCCTGTTCCATTTTCTACAAAATGGAAGTAATTCCACCATTTTATCTCTTAAAGAAAAAATAATATTAAAGTTTTTCTAACGAATGCGCAAAAGTTTAAACGGCCAACGCGGGGACCGCAGAACCGATCACACAGGTATTGTGCCGTAAAGTAGGCCACTTATCTCGATTTAAAGGGCAAAGCTGAGAAATAAGTCCGGACGCTAAAGGTTAAATAACTGATAAGAAACTTGATGGATACCCTAAACATACTTCTTAAGGTCATACATGGATCAGTTTGTGAGTTTATTTCTTCTTCAGGTAGATGCTCAAACACACCAACAGTTGCTTCTTCAGGCAGAATTGCAGGCTAAGAGACGAGAATTGGAGGAATTGATGAGGAAAGACCAAGGCCAGACGTCCTCCATCAATCAGGATATATGTAGTGACATCTCTGCTGACAAGTCTGAGGCACCAGGTACTTAAATTGTGATATATTCAAAGAATGCCTTTAGTTTATTCTTTTCCAGGATAGTACAGTTCTTGAGGGATTCAGCAGCAGAATGTTTGGGTCAGTGGATGGATGGGTGTTTGTGTGATTCTGTCTTTGTTTAATGAAAATGTGAAATGTCTTTAGGATATCTTGCAGTTATCCATAGTATATTTTGTTGCACTGTCTTTATATTATCCTCTTCTTATCCCTTGAAGGATGATCTGTTATCATGATTTCACTGAATTTGCATGCTGTGAACTTGAAAAGCTCTGGAAACCCTGGTACATTCATATTGAGATTCTGAATGTCATAGAATTACAGGCATTGCTGCTGTCTGCAGGTATCCCACAAACTTCTTTTTTGCAACGTTGGACACTGCAATACCAACTTAGCATACCTTATACTCTGATAAACTCACGAAAGTGACTTTGAACTTGGCACTGGTTTTACTTCGAGGGAAATCAGACTCTTTACTGTTTAGAGCCAGTGACTGACATATTCCACTTAGACATTGGGCTGATGCGAAATTGTGTTTGTGAGTTAGTACTATTATAATCTGTCTGGTTAGGGGCTGTGCATGAATTTGAATTTACACTTCCTATAAACTGAACACCTAACAAATGGTGACCAGTGGAAAGAAGGGTAAAACCATTTGGAGTGGAGCTAGGAATATAACCATGTGGACAAAAGAACTGCAAAGTACTATAATGTATCAGTAGAGAGAGCAAAGGAAAAATGAAGGAAACTGTGTGCACCCCTCAGGAAAGAAGAGGACTTAGGAACCTGAAAGAAAGATGATCAGCTAATCCGGGAGATGTGCCATTGATGAGCTCAGAGCTGATGTGCATCGTGCAGAAGGATAGTTACTGGATGAAGAGGTGAAAATTATCCTTCTGCTAGATGCACATCAGCTGTAGACTTGGTTTGTAGAGACATTGTTATATTTATAAAAATATTTTTACTCTTAAGCAGATTTTACTTTAGCAGTGTGTTTTTCTTCTATTAAACTACCTTATGAGGGGTGAAAGTGTGCTCAGCATAATAATGTAAATTGTACTCAACATCATAATGTACAATTTTCTCTCTTTAATAATAGTAATAAGATTTTTTTAGCTGTAGAAGTTATATAACAGGAGATAAGGAGTGAAGACATGTATGCTGAGTGTGGTTTAGAAGGAGATAGTCACAGTACTGGTGTGAATTAAAGACAGAAGGAAATCATGAAAGGCTTCAGTAAGGATAGCTAGCTATCTGGTTAGGACTGAAGCCAGGTGCTTCCAGGAAATGGCTGCTGTTAGCACATCAATTTGCTCGGTTCATTTAGTTAGTGATGATATGCACTAGAAATGAGATACTAAGGAAATAAGCAAGGGATGAAAGTAGGGAGTGAGTTAATCTGGATTTGAGATAGGAAATGAGTTAGGGAGTTTGGTAAGGAATAAATTAATGAGTGAGCAATATGTCAGGTAACTATGAGCACATGACTTTCTTCTAGACCTTAATAAAATGTGTGTGACAGTGGGTAACTAATGTATTTATTGCAGGGTACAGCTTTCTGGCTGAAGGAACAACAAATGCTACATGGGGTGGCTCGACACAGGGAACGTTGGATGATCTAGCAGAACAGGATAACGACATTCAGGAGCAAAGTGCTGGCTACTCAAGGTTTGTAGATATATTGGCATTAGAATGCTTCTCTCATTGGTTTTGGTGGGTGTCTATTACTGCCACAATTTGTTCCTTATTGAATGAGTTGGTGTTGGGTATTACACTGGAGATGTGGCTTCTGGCAGTGAATTTTGGTACTATTATTGGCTCTCCAGAATTCCTTTGTGCTTGTTCTGAATCTATGCAGGCAGAAGGTCCAGTATAAGTATATAGAAAGGTTCTGGGTATATGTAACAACTTGTGTAGTTCAGACAAGAATGCACAGTAAATAATGACACTTCAGTAAGAAACAAAGTTTACATGGCATATAATTTTGTAACTGAAGAACTGATTGTGATTATGTTGGGGGAATTCATTGTCAGGCAGTTGTCATCTGTTTCCAGAATTGTCGCTAAATATTGGCAGTCACAAATTTAAAGATCATTATAAAGGAAAAACAGTTGTAACATGATTGTTGATAACAGAGGAGATGTACTTCTATCAACAGAGAATAGCGCAGCTTGTCTCACAATGTGATAAATGCCTCAGCTGTGTTGGGAACTATGCGGAAAAGTAATGGGGCAGCATTACAATTAAATCTTAAATGTTCTTATGAGATATGCGATTAGAACCCTAAAAATATGCATTGTAAACTTATTTTCTGACTTTTACTTGTATGTATAAAGATTAAGTTCCTACCTCACAGGGAATGCAGTGTGCTACCATTACAAAGACCAACCAGTTAATGCTGTGTAGGGAAACATTACTGTTTGTTATGGCTGTTGTACAGAACACACACCTGTGTGGGCAGAATGTAGAACCTTTTGCCGTTAAGCCTGGTGGTACATAACATTGAATTTTAAAGGGTTAAATAAACCATTAAGTCAACAAATCAAAAGCCAACATACTGAATGTCATAATTACCAGTTATTCTGATGCCACAGTGATGAGGGACAGGAAGAGGATGAAGAGGAAGAGCAAGCATTTGCTGCCACTTCATCCCAACAGCTGAGGCAAGTCCAGTTGAACAACAGTAACACGAACAACACCAACAACACCAACAAAGATCCCTTGTCTCAGACCACAACAACCACAAGGTACAAATTTTTAGATAATTTAGATTAATATCATTTTTATAAGCAAAGGCATCCTTGTATGGTCATACCAAAATGTCTGCCCCCTCATCCCATAATTCTTTTTAACAAATTGGCTTTTTTTTGTGATGTAATATAAACATATGCCCCTAAAGGTTGTCCCATATCTGTGAACTTTTAATTTTCAACTCTCAGTAATATTAACATGGTGGTTATGCAAAATCAGAAGTATGACTGACACTTGTATCAAATAATGTTGGATACTGACATTTTTGGTATGAAAACACATCATAACAGGGTAAGCAGCAATGTGTCTGCTTTCATGGTTTGTGTAAATTGCTGTTTGGATGTTGCATTTTCTTGTAGAAGGTAAAGTTGTCCCTGTGCTTGCTGTGAAGGCCTGGAATGGAGGTATAACTCCAATCATTCTTAACCTAAGCATTAGATAGAGGTAATGGTCAACTTCATGGTCTGGGTGTTTCACCCCCCAGAGAAAGAGCCCCTGGTACCCACTGAATAAAAGGCTGGGTGGGCCCCACAGCCAGTCTGAACACACTGGAGAACAGAAACATCTCTTGTCTCTGCTGGAACTTGCATTGTAATTCGTTGATCATGAAGCCCATAGCCTAGTCACTATATCAGCCAACTATCCCATACTTTCTTTTTCACTGCATAATGTCCCATAGTATCTATATCCCTCCTCATTGCAATATGGTTGTATCTGTTTCCAGTCCCTCTTGAAGTATGCACTGCGTAGGTGTAACACGCTACTTAATATCATGGATTGAAGGGGTGTTTGAGAACAGGATGCTGAGGAGAATATTTGAATCTGAGAAGGAGAAAGCAACAAGGGTATGGATAAAATTACATAGTGAAAGGAGTGTCATAATTATTTCTCTTCACCAAATATTATTAGGGTGACCAAGTCAAAGAGAGTGGTGTGGGCAGAACATCTAGTATGCATGGGAGAGTTCAGGAGAGCATACAAAATTTTGGTTGGTAGATCTGAAGAGAAGAGACGTCTTTGAAGAGCTGGGTAAAGATGAGAGGATAATATTAAAATTGGTCTTAAAATAATGGGGTGTGAGGATGTGGGCTGGATTCTTCTGATCAGGATAGGAACTGTTGGTGGGTTGTTGCAAACATGGTAAGTTAAACTTCGTGTTCCATAAAGGCAGGAGACTTCTAGATCAGGATAGAAACCATTGGCAGGCTGTTGTAAACAAGATAAGTTAAACTTGGTGTTCCATAATGGCAGGATTCTTCTGGATCAGGGTAAGAATCTTTGGCGTGCTTTTGTAAACAAGATAAGTTAAACTTGATGTTCCATAATGGCAGGATTCTTCTGGATCAGGGTAGGAGCCTTAGGCAGGCTGTTGTAAACATGCAAAGTTAAAATTCTGGTTTCTTAAAGGCAGGAATTTCTTCTGTAGCTGACCAACTAGTAGCTTCCCAAGAAGGGCTATGCTGCATGAAGTTAGTTTCATTTGATATCATATGTCGCCTTGTGTCATGTTTCCCAGGGACCTGTTGAGCATGTCCTTAGAATCTGGCCGTTTGTCACTGGCTGGAAATGTAAATACAAACCACAGTAATGCTACAAGTGTAACTGGATCTAGCAGCCATGTCCCTCCACCTGCTGTGAACTGCAGTCGTGCACAGAGGCAAGGCCCTGCCTCCCGCAATGTTTGGAGAAAAGCATCTACAGGTGAGCGATGTGTCTAATAGGAAATTGAAGTTAGTGAGTAGTTTAAGAACATACAGGCACATCACCCAGTTTCCAGTTTTGTATCAGTGTTGGTGTTGTTAATTTTAATGTTATTTCGTGACACATTATCACTTGCGTATTTCATATTCCATATTACATGGTAATGAACAAGATTCAAAATATTTTTTGAAAATATGGTAGTCAGGCAAATATTTTGATCACCAGCAAATATTGATCAGTATTTTCCAGCACTGTGCTATTGTTTTCACCTGCATTCATTACACAAGATTACCTTTTTAATGTCGTACTAGTCATCTAAAATACTCAGAAGCCAGGCATCAGATAGTGGGGGAAGGAGCTGAATTTAGTAAAGATTGTCATGGAAAACCAGCTATGCTTTGTTCATCGTAACTTCTTTGGATGTGGTTTGCTATTTCCTTTGTGCCACATGTGGCAAAGTAATATTATAAAAGAACTTCAGAAGCCAAGTCCTGAATGCTGTGTGGGAAATTAGTTGTGAGTCAGAACTTATTGGTTGCCACTGTAGTTTTCAACCCTTGATATGGATCATGAATTGTCAAAGACATGAAAGGAAGCAGTCATGTTTCCTATAAAGACACTGGCCCAGTATTTATTTAAAGAAACTGAGGTAATCCATGTAAAACGTAAATCACACTAAGTCGCCGATGTATATGGTTAATTCGTTTTGAAAATTTCAGTGTCAGTTGAAAACCTTACATGTCAGACAGTGCGTAAATGTGATATGTTTTGTACATATGTAAATTCGTTTCAGCAGAGATGTACAGCTAAGAAAAGTAGTGTAAAGTTATGAAAATTGTATAGAAAGCAGTTTTAATGTAAACACAAAATATTACACAAGTATGTACACAGTAAAAATGTATCATAACATACCATATTGAGGTATATTATAAGTACTTATGTATCTTTTTATATATGGGTCCATGTAACTTGAACTTGTGTAAGTTACTTCATTACATGGGCACCATATTAAAGTTGGACATGTGATTAGGATTGCATACAGAATTTTTGTGGAGAAAAATCCAATTTGATGGCCACCAAGGATGCTGGAGGGCAGCATTGACAAAAATTTATTAGAGCAAGAAATGTGTGTGACGAAAGTTGTTAAGAAAAGTTGAACACTCACGTGTTATATCCAATACACTTTTTCTGTAAGTCTTACAGTAATCAAACAGAGGGAGCTAATGCACCAAACTTGTTAGGTTGTGCCTGTTTTTTCCTGATTTGTTTTCTGTGTTCTTGTTTTGTTGCTGCGCTTTGAAACTACAGAATGTATAACTGTGGTTTTGTAGACAGTGGAGCGTCAGTTCCAAGGGCTGTGTGGACTCCTTCATCGCAACAGGCGAGACAAGAGAATATGTGTACTGCTGAGGAATTGGTATCATCATCTAACAATTTAGACACAAACAACAGCAGCAGTTCTGCAACTTTGCATAATGCAGGCCTCATGAACTCCAATTCTAATACCAGCTGGTGGCAGCAGCAAGCTCTTCAGGTGAGCTCCTGTATGAAACAGAAATAAAAAAGTGTATCATTGGAGTATGCATGTTTCAGTTGCCACATTTAATTTATGTTCATGTATTGCTTACACAGGTCTAGTGGCCCAAAGCTAATCACACTGCTCAGAGTCACTTTGTCACATATTTTGTTAAATATCATCCATTTTACAAAGCTGTATCTAAAAGGATAAAGCTTGCTCATCTGTCATTATGTTTATTAGCAGTACTTATGAACAGCAACAGAAAATGGCTAAAGTGGAGGGTATGGTTGAGTCAGTATACAGTGTCCACCTTTGCCAGAACATTTACTTTTGACAGTGATACCACTTAGTGCATATTGTTATTCTGTCAGGTCTACTATCTTAAAATGCAATTGTTTTTCTATAACTTTTTATGTTATTGAGGTTGGTTATTTTTGATGAAGTTTGTTTATAGCAATTTTCCATTAAAATATCATTGGACCTTACGGTAATGTTTCTGACAAAGTTGTAGATCTTTATGATCTTATTTTGTGTTGTGTAGTAATTCTTTTTGTGGCATTTTTACAAAAATTGTACAGTTTGATTTGTTTTCCATTAAAAGTGGGAGCTGTGTTGAATGAATATGGACTGAGTTTTCAGATTTACCATACTTTTTATGTAGACCCCAAGTATCAAACTTAAATTCCTTGTGCTGTGTTAACTGGTTAAGAAACACGTAGATCCCAAATGCCATGTCACAATGGTTACCTGATATATTGATTTTTATACAGTTACAGCATCAGCTGGAGGTCACTAGCAGTATGTGCCAGAGGATGCTGCTTGATCAGGCACAGCAACAACATGGAAGCAACCTACTTGCTGCTGTTGGTGGTGGCAGCAGTTTACTGCCACAATGGGGCTTTCCACCCCCATCATACCCGACCACACCCCACCCTCAAGCCCACTCTGTTGCAACAGGTAAAACGCAAAGATGCAATGAACTGTAATGCTATAAATTCTTGATATATTCTCTGGCTAACTAGGTTCTTTGTTTTCATACTCAAGTCTCTAAAAGTAGCAAGATAATTTTCTTAATAACACACCAGTTAAAATCTCATATGTGTCTTCCCCTTTGCTATATTAGTGTACAATGCAGGAAAGCAAACAGGTATAACCATTGAAGATTATGGTTGAGTAGACAGCACTCCTGCTTTGTGCTTAGTAAGTCCCAACTTCAAATCTTAGCCTTGAGACTGGCAATCCTGACCGGTATTTTCATGACTTTTGTCAATCCCTCAGGCATATGTCAGGATAGAAAATAAAACAGGCTATGCCCATGTCCTTTCACATCTTTTCTAATTCCTTCTTTATTAAGTCCGTTACCTGACACTGTATAGCTGACCTGTTGACAGATACACTGAACAAAATGTGTAAAAGCTCTACCCATCCACTCACCTCTGCTTCGTCATTGGTGATGTCCTTGAGTTGCTGTAGTTGGTATAAGGTTAAATGCTTCCCCCTTTGGTTGGTGCTGGGGAGAAGATAGGTCGTTTGTGGATGTTCAGGGTAAGCACTCAGGGTCTTCATAGTCCAGCCTTAGGGAATATGCAGGGGAGGAATCCTGATTAATACTGGTGTTCAGCTTGCCACAATCACAGTTCATCAATTATAATGCGACACAACACAGAGGATGCTCCTTGCTGGACTCCATTTATTAGCCTTATGGTAACACTAGAGTCCTATGAGCACTATTTGAATGCCAGCTTCATAAGATATTCAGCACAATATGGTTGATCATGTTTTTTGTGGTTAAATTTTCCTTTATGTTACTGGCCCACTGTTTAAAAGTTGTTTTACTACACGTAGTCTGTTTCTTTGTGCCGTTATTTTCGGTTCTAATATTTACTGTTCGCTGATTGGGACCCTTTGTGGTGGATACTGTACAGCACACACAACCAGTCTGTGAACAGCAACCAGAATCAGCCAAATGCAACAAGATGAAATGATAAAATAATAAGATCATGCTATGGCCTTGTGTTGGTATTAGCTACCTCATTTTGCTGGCCTGATTGTGGCAAAATAGTTTTACTTAATCTCTGATAGAAAAGCAAGACTCACTGAGCCCACATTCTTTTATCTGAGCCTATGTGGCTCCCCACTGCCTGCCTGGCACCCGAACATGAAGAAAATTCTGTGATTCCAAGTTTGAATAACACAATTTAAATTTTATGTTAAAGATGTGCCTTAACCAAATGCACTAATTACATCTTCTTCTCAATTTACATAAACCAGACTATTGCCAACATTTCAGTTTACATTCCTCCATCTATGGATGGCACCCCTGTGAATTGAATCCAAGAACACGTGGTAAGAAAGATTTGTTCCTTCTATATGAATGCTTTTATAAAACAGTATGTTAATGAGAGAACCAACTTCCTGTTAGGCGAATAGAAAATGAAACCATGGGATTGATGTTCCTCATGGTGGTGAATAGCTACGGGACTGCTGTTACATCCTGAAAAACTGTAATCATAAGAAAATAAAATGTTCATTCCATTTATCACCACCACCACCACCACGACATTTGTCGCCATTGTTATTGTCATCGTCATTGTCATCATCATCATCATCGTCATCTAACTTTACAATAAAGTAAAGAAACTAATACCACAAATCATTTTTATGAACAAGTCAGCTATTTTGAGGTGAAAATATGTAGGCCTACATTTCAGATTACAATAGTTATTGTCTATTTGTTAAGTGATAAACATGGTTTCATTATTTACTCATTATGAAACTGTAAATGTTACTTGATCCTCAGGTGGGCTTGTTGGTCATCTCCTTCCAGCAAGTGTTACTTCAATTCCTGATGTGTACTACCAGCAATTGCTTGCAGCCAGTCAGTTACAGCAGCAGCAGATGATGTTAACAACAGTGAATCATTGTTGCCAACTGCTATGGTTGCAGCAAAGAGAAATTATGGCATTGAGATCAGCAGTTCAAGCTGTAAGTGTGCTTTCTTCAACAGTATACAAACAACTGTATTTCCTGTAAATATTACTCTTCAGATAGTGTGATATAAGTTGTGGTGGACGAAGTGGCACTGGGACAGATTTTTCTGATGGCTCTGTGGTTTTTCCATGCCTGTTTCATGTCATGAGTGCTCCATATTCATCTGTCATCAGGGGCTAGTATAATAGGCCCATTTGAAGCCACAGCTTAAAATTCCCTGTGTTCCAGAATTTGGCACTTGGTGAAGGTGAATGATTACCTTCACAGTTCAACCACTTTACTCCCAAGGAAAAATCACTTGGTATCTGTGGGATAGAGGTTGGCCATTTGTCTGATATCTTTCCTCTTGTAACAGATCTTCATGGCATTTCAAACATTTCATTCAATACACTTACTCTTTCTGTATTCAGTTGTTCCTTTTGTATTATCATTATTAAGTGTTTGAGACATGTTACCACACAACACTGATCAGATTGTCATGGTGGTAACATTGTAGAGTTGTATTCAGCAGATTCTTGGTTCAGACCTGGGCCATTCTAAATGTGGTATTTTATTATGGTTCCCGGTCTCAAGAATACCTTGGTTTAGGCCATTGTTGCCGTGTTATATATTGTCACTCATTCACCATCCGTACTCATCTTTTATCTCATTTCATGGTACGTAACCTCTGCAGATGGAACAGCTTCATTAAATGACCTACAAACTAATCTTGATGTTCTGATGGTTGTGTACAATAAGATGATGGTCTTCTGAGGTGTGTTTCTATGTAATGTGACAGATACTATTGTTTTGGAATATTTTTATGTCTCAATATTCTTGGAACACTGAACAGGGAGGCATTATGTTCCACTGAAATGTTAATGGCATCACACCCCAGAAGACCATAACTTTAAATGTCTCTGTTCACAAATAATGGAATGTGATCCTTTAGTGAAATATCTTGTTCTGTGAGTGGCTTCACCACATTCTGTGAGAAATGAGGCTATTTATAGTATATCATTACATTCACAGCTTCAAGAGAAAGCATCTTGTGGAAATGGCACTCAGGGAGGTGAAACTTATGCATCACCCATTGTGATTGGTCAGCCTGAAGAAGCTATACTCGTCACATCCAATCAGAACAGTGTACGTCCAACACCACATCAGTCCCACTCAAATCTAACAAGACTCCAACAGACCACAACTACTCCCAGCTTGACCACTATCACTCCCCACCAGAATCTGAAACTGAGTTACAGTGGAGGTCTGTTTCCGTCACCTGAGGAAATGACTGGTTCATCGGGAGTAACAAGTGCCCATTCCCTTCCAAATCTTTCACAGACAACCACCTCTGCAAACTCTGTTTTCTCCCCTCATCATGCTGATGCTGTACCTTCAAATATGCACTTGAATAATGTTGTTCCAAACTTCAGTCTGACCCCAGCACAGAATCTACCTGCCAGTACCATAGCCTTGTCATTTCCTATGAATAACAGTGTGAATTTCAACAACCAATCCCAACAACAGCCTCTCTCTTCTTTGATCCAGTGCTCTGCTCCTCAGTCTGGTTCAGGTGCCCCTTGGCTGCAACAGGGGGCTTCAGGGGGAACGCCAGGACTCCTACAGGGACACACAGCCCCCTCACCTGTACCAGCCCTCAACAATCAGGTCCCACCAGGAAACAGGGCAAACAACTACTGGGATAATTTTAGAAGGTAAACACCATTGATTCTTCTGGAACTCACTTCTCAGTTTCCTTTCTTTGTACAGTCTTTGATGATTATGCAGTAGTATTTTTAATAATGTAGCAATGTGTACTCCAGTTTTGAGTGCATGTATTTTTCAAATTAATTCTGTTTTATTTTGCGTGCCTCGTTGGTCTTTAGTTAATGTATCGTAGATAAAATCTATTGTGAAGTTAATGGTACTGCAGAATTCATGTTGCTTAGAATATAAATTATTTTGTCTTGCGTTTCTTTAAATATTTACCATGTTGAAAATTTTCATATAAATGTAGCAATGAATTATGTCTGTGTTTACATCATGTACTGATTTCTTGTACAGTACACTGCTTTTGGGAAAACTGATAAAATTTCACATGAGCTTCAGGTATGATAAAGGTGATATGGAGCCAACATGAATAAAATTAACTTTGGGCAACATTGTTTGGTAGATACAAAATATAAGCAGAAATCTTCAGTGGCATAGCTAGGCTTTTTGGTGCCCAGGACGAGCAACAACAATGAATGCCCCTAACAGAAATTCATGCAATTTAAGAAAATCACAATAATTTATTGAATTTCCTTTTATTTCGCTCAATTGAAATTTGTTGAGTTCTAAAATTCAAAATGTTTTCATTAAAAATATTTATTTTGTTGCCCCTTTTTGCCACCCCTTGGACTGTGCTGCCCGAGGTGGCCATGCCTTTCGCCCCTCATTAGCTACGCCCCTGGAAACCTATCCACTGGTTGCAGAGATGACACATGCAGATGAACAGACATTACCTACCCTATGTGCCTTAATTGTGTGCAATTCTTGCAAGCTCAATGAAAAGTGTATTAGACATTTTTAGAATTTGAAGATAATAAAATAAGGGGGACTAATTGTCTTCTGGACTTTGTCTGTCGTCCAGATAAAATATAAAAACATAAAATCACGACGTTTCGGAAGCTGGTTCTTCTTCCGTCTTCAGGTGAAGGGAGGGGAGACACCTACTCAGATGGGTCCCTTAGACTGAGCTAATCTCATTCACTGGACCCAGTGACTGAGATTAGCTCGGTCTAAGGGACCCATCTGAGTAGGTATCTCCCCTCCCTTCACCTGAAGACGGAAGAAGAACCAGCTTCCGAAACGTCGTGATTTTATGTTTTTATATTTTATCTGGACGACAGACAAAGTCCAGAAGACAGTTAGTTCTCAATGTTATATACCATCATCAGAACCTTTTAGAATTCAAAATAAGGGGGGTTTTCTTATTTACAGCTTCTTATTGTATGTGCAGCCTCCACTGTTGCTGTCTTTGTATCACAGAAACAGATCAAAGCTGACATATAATGATGATTTTTGTTATAGTCTGTGATCTGGTATCATAATTTAGTGATCAAACTTGTGATGGTCTGTATTTATTGGTGTCTTCTGAATATTGCGAAGTTGCAACAGTTTCTCATGTTTTGGAAGAGATTGATGTCTTCTTCTTGCAGGTCAACTCTAAAGAAGAGGGCAGGTAGTTTTTCCAAAACAGTAGTAATTTTTACCATCTCATCAAGTTCAGGTACTTGCAAGACCTTGTGTTGAAAATTTAGCAGTGGTATAGTTTTAACATTTATGATGGAATTCCAGTGTTCATTAGGCGATTGTTCATATGTGATCAACCAAATGTATGTGCCATTTGCAGAGAGTGTGTAGATAGCTTTCCTACTTCATATTCAAGTGGTCCCACTTTTTGATCATTCCCCCTAGACACTCAGTTATCCTGAAAGATTTTTTTTACGTTGTTCTCCATCGCTGTTGGCAAATGCTGGGATAATGTCTTAAAATTGACCACGACATATTCTTTCCACATTTTGTTCATTTCTTTATTCACCATCATCCTACCAGCTGAAAAGTAACCCAATAATAAATCAGTGCCAAAACATTAATCCCCATCTCCCTCCTTTTTCTTGGAGTGGTCTTGGGGATGGCTGTTTTCATATATTTAAATTTTATAAGACCTACTGCATCTGTTGATGGATTTCCATGTGGTCCAGAATTCGTGTTTTGAGACATATATATGACAGTGTACCTAATTGGGATGGTGTTTCTGTTGGAATGGGGGAAATATCTGGTACCAAGTTATTGAATGTGAAGGCACATATTCTGTTTGAAGCAAATGCTTGGTATTAATTTAGGCAGTCATGCTCTTACCTTCCTTCCAGCTCCTCACCAGATATCCCTTACTGATGTATTTGTTCCTGGCCTGAAAACCCTCTATGGCGGGCTCGAGAATATATCTGTATTGATCTTTGGTATGAAAAAAGGATACCGAAATTAACGTAAACTAAAACTGTATGATGTTTTGTCATGTACTGCACTGCAGGAATACAGATTTGTTCAGCAAACAGGGCAGTGATACAAGATGTGAGGTTCTTATACTAGTGTGTGTTCTGGCTGCAGTCATCGGACATGTGGCAGATATGTACCAACATATCAGTAGGGCCTGCTGCCTTTACAGGGCTTTGGCTCATGCACAACCCCAGTCCCAGCTTTCCCTTCCCTGTATTATATACAATTCAGTCACTTCAGCTCATTCACAATCCCTATCGTGTGTTCACTTTTCTCTTCCTTATATTATGTACCAGTTTTCTTGTTTGGCTCACTTTTTCTACTCTGAAGATGGAGGCAGCAGGTTTCTTCAAAATATTGAAAGTATGCAGTATCACATGCCAGGAGCCTAATTTTAAGGGCTGTGACAAACAAAATGCTTAAAGAAAATGTAGAACTTTTGGCTGAAAGAATGAGCTATGACTTTCTGTATTACAATCTTATAGTAATAAGTGTTATGGCCCCATGTGACTCAGTTGGAGGTAACAGCCCATAACAGAACACAGTGTAGTCGTAATTCTGGGTGCACTGTAGTAAGTGGCATTGAAATGTGCAAGATCTGATCTTGGGAACTGTACAATGCACCATACAAATAACTTTTCCTCATTATTCTTCTAATAAATCCTTTAAGAATGCTCTTTCCTGCCCTGTACCTGCTCCATTTATATAAGTACACGTGTGCACATTTGTACCACCTCAAAAACATTCCGTCATTGGTGGTCAAGAAACCTGGCTGTGACCAAAGTTCTTCAGTATTTGGAAACGTCTGACTAAATTGGTAAGTGTGTGCTATCACTGTGGAGTTGTGTTTGCCTATGCGTTATACTAACCACGTATAACTTTCTGACCTCAATGTATTTTTTTTTTTTTGGCGAGTTTATTACAGCTCTCTCGGCCGTCTCTCACATCCTCTTCTCCAAACCTCTCTGTTTTGCCATTGGTCATCTTCTGAACCCCTTCTATGCACGTCCTTTTCGACTTGCTTCGTCTAATCTTCTGGGGGTCTACCTCTTTTCCGTCTACAGGGTGGGTGCCACTGAAGTATCTTCTTTCGCCAGCAGTGATCTTCCATTCTTCTAACATGCCCGTACCATTTCAATCGTCGTTCTTCCATTTTTTCTATCACATTTTTTCCCTTATTGATTCTTCTCTTTGTTTCTTCATTGGTGATCCTTTGCAGTCTTGATACCCTACAGCTTCTTCTCATAAAGTTCATTTCTACAGCTTCCAGCCTTTGTTTGTCCCTCTTCGTTATTTCCCAAACTTCCGATCCGTATAGTAATAGGCTTTCTACTACTGTCTTGTATATTCTTTTCCTAGTCTGTTTCTTGATGTTGTTTGCCCATAGGATGGAATTTAATTTATTTATTGCTTGCTTAGCTTGACCTATCCTATTCGATAATTCTTTTTTACTTGATCCTTCACCCGAAATAGTAACTCCTAAGTATTTGTAATCGTTGCAAACCTCGATGACCTGACCATTTATTACCAAGTTGTTGTTCTGTCGATCCCCCACAACTAGATATTTTGTTTTGGCGAAGTTCACTTTCAGACCAGCTCTGTCATAAGTTTCAGAAATTTTTCGCATCATGTATTCTATATCATATTCGTCGGCTGCTATCAAAATTTGGTCATCTGTGAATAGTAAAGTGTGAAGAAATGTTTCATTGACGTTGAGTCCCATTCCATTACATTTGTTCTGCCATTCCTTCAATATATCGTTAACATATATTTTAAACAATGTTGGTGACAAACAACATCCCTGTCTCAGGCCTTACGTTGGTATTATGACCGGAGAGAGTCTTTTCCCACCTTGATTCTTGTTTCCAGTTCCTTATACATTCTTTTTATTGCAGCTACATATTTTCTGTGAATATCACTCCAATCCAGAATATAATATAGATTTTTGAGAGGCACTGTATCGTATGCTTTTTCTAAGTCTATAAAGATTAAATGTGTATCTCTGTTCCTGGATCTTTATTTTTCAATTAGTTGTTTGATCGTGCAGATGTTGTCAACACAAGACCATCTTGCAGTGAAACCACTTTGTTCCTCCCCTATTATTATCTTATTTTCCAGTGTGTCTTGTATTATTCACCCATACAGCCTTCCAGTAGTAGCAGAAACACTCATACCCCTATAGTTCTTGCAGTCTTTTTTTGACCCCTTTTTATGTATTGATGTTAAGTATGCCAATTTCCATTCTCTTGGTGGTTCTTCTTCGGCCAATAAACATTTGTTGAATATAATTCTTAAAATATGAAGTACTGCTTCTGGGGCATTTTTCAGCAGCTCTACTGGAATGTCCCCCGGACCTGGGGATTTGCCATTTTTCATGTTTTTGAGGGACCTTTTTATTTCATCAATTGTTATTTTTTCAACGTTTCCCATTATTACTGTGTCTGTTTGGATATTTTGAAATTCATGTCTATTTTCCATTAACATTTCTGAGTAATACCTTACCCATTCGTCCATTTTTATCATTTGTATGTTGAGCTTATTTTTATTTTGTCTAATGTCCCTTATTGTTTTCCAGGCTGTTTTAGTTTTTGTCCCTCCAATGAAGTATTCTATTTCTTGACATTTCCTTTCCCAAGAGTCGTTTTTTGCTCTGGTCACAGCTCTTTTCACTTCTCTGCTTATTTTCATATACTGTTCTGTATCTTCTTGTCCGTGTGTTGCTAGCCATTTTGCGTATTTACTTTGTATTCGTTTATTAAAACTAACCAAACACACAGAATCAAATACGTATGAATAGTAGAGGTGCTACTACCTTGGCATATGTACTCCCTGATGATGGTATATTTTTACTGAAACATGACAGAGTATTGTCTCTACTATTTATGTGTTTGATGTTGTGCATTTGGTTGGTTTTAATAAACGAATACATTGATCTGAAATGCATGGAGTGGACAACTTTAAAATTTTTGAACTGAGTTGTGTTTCCTGTTCATTCTTACATTAATAACTCATTTGACTGGCATGACTGGAGTAGCTTCAACTGAAGCCTGTTGGCCATCAGTAATATCTGTGATCATAATCTTATTGTCAGAGTCTGTTGTCTTTATATGCTGTCACAGGCTGCTTATTCTGATTCACAGGCTATACTACAGTGGTGTGCTGTCCCGGGCCCAGTGTCTTGTGTTCCTTGCATTGTACAGTTCATAGTCTTCAGATATAGCTAGTGCTAACATGTCTAAGGGTCTGTGTTTGTACTACAATAATTAATGTCCTGACATGGTATTAAAATCCAGGAGACAGTGCAGTCACTACACTGAACATTCACAAGTGAAAATTTTGTTCAGGGGCATGTGGAATGTTTTAAGTTATCAGGTCATTTTTAACATGGCTCTGAGGAATACACTGACCAGACATAAATCTGCACTGTGCTGCTCTTCACACCTCTGCTTGTTAATGTCATTAGACACCATACAGGGGAGGAAGAAAAACAAAGTACTGTTGTAGTATACAGAGTGTGGCAGAAAATGCTGACATATTTTGTGTTTTAATAATACTTAAAGTAATGATACACTTGATGACATAATTATATCAAAATACTCACAAAGCTGTGGAAATTTAGTACAGATATACAAATGTCCTGTATCTTGCCAACAGTGTCTGTCAGGTCACCTCAGTCACAAGCAGTACATTTATTCACCCAAGAAAGTAGGTTAGACATTGCTTTCTGTAGCTCTTCCTGTGAAATAGTGGCAGTCTCTTCTCAAATTTTTGTCTTCAGTTCCTCAAGTCTTGCTGGATGCGTCTGAAAAACACAAGAATTTAACATACCCCACAGAAAGTGAGGTCCAGAGATCCTGGAAGCCAAAAAATATGTCCAAATTGAGAAATGTGTCATCCTGGAAAAATGTTGTGCAGCAAATCGATATAGATCCTAGCTGTATGGAATGTTGTACCATCTTGTTGGAACCATAAGTTTTGCATGCAAACACAGCATGTATCAGGAGCAAGAAAGTTCACAAGGATGTTCCATTAACTTTCAGTGTTTACTCTTGCTGTTTCATGTTGTTTGTTCTCAAAGGTGTAAGGTCTGATGATGGGAGAAAATGTTACACCACACCACACTGTTGCCTTGGAAGACTGAACAGGAGACTCTTGCAGTTCACAGTGATTTTCCTGTCACCAACAGCAAAAGTTGTGCCCTTTCACATAACCTGTGAGATGGAAATGGGCTTGATCCGACATTATTTATTCATTTATGATGTTTGGATTCATGTTGTATAACTAAAAACTTTACATGAACAACATGCATTTTTCACTGACCACTGTTCCGTCTTAGACTGCTGTGTCAGTTATGAAAAATTGCAACAATCCGTCTTGACCTTAAGAAGTAGCAGGTTTGCTGAAATTTAAAGTCATAAAAATTATGGCAATTTAAAATGTGTTAGCATCTCTGCTGCCTGTCCAGCAATGACTGAGCAACTGACAACAAGAATTCAGGAAGAGATTGCCCCTATTTTACAGGAAGAACTACAGAAGGTAATGTCTAACATACTTTCTGAGTAAAGAGATTTATTGCTTGTGAAGGAGGTCATCTGACAGACATTATTTTCAATAAATAGGACATTTGTGTGCCTGTTGTGACTCCAAAGCTTTATGAGTATTTCATACAATTATGTCTTCACTTGTGTCATTACTTTTAATATTATGAAAATATAAAATATGTCAGCACTTCCTGTCACATCCTGTATGACACAAATTATTTAATTGGTAAAAGGCAACAAAAATGAAGAAACATTGTTTGATGTTTGAGGTTCTGACAGTGGTAACTATGAAGATTACAGTCTTCCGGACAGTCATACTGTGTAGTTTGGTGGATACATATCAACATCTGGGAGGAACCTGCTGCCTCCATCTTCAAGATTGAAGATTGATTTTGTTCCACGCCTCACTTCCTATTATTTTAACATTTTGATCTAAAGTAATCTTTTTCCCTCGGTTTTTTATGTGCATTTCTTGTTTGCTCATGCATGTTACATGTCACTACATTCTGAAGTAAGAAAGATTCTCCTTGTTTCCTGCCAGCTATTCTCGTCAAAACTTGCTGTCAACAAGCACAAAGAGTAATGAAGGTGTGTCACACAGCCCGAGCCCCTTGGTGGATCGGTCTCACAACACATTACGAGGCTCTTTTACTCAGTCCAGCAGCTTTGCAACTGTGGATCCTCAGCCAAGCATACCAGTCATATCACAAGGCATGGGAGCTGTAGTCTCTGGTCCAGAGCAGAACATGTGAGTAGCAGTAATAAATTGTAGCGATGTTACGGAAGTGAGGGCCATTTAAATTGGATGGAATGCAGGCTATTATGTAGTTAGGACCTTTCCCCTTTTGCCTTACATCTAAAAAACCTAATAATTTGATTGTCTAAAATGATTGGGGGATATAATTATCATGTACTTTGGTCTGACTTTATACTGAGGATATTCTAACACATTGAGATTATTTAATGTGTGGGTGTTTTTGTAATGTGTGTGCGTGCTTTTTTTTATTTATTTATTTTATTTTATTTTATTTTATTATTGTGTATGGGTGTTTTTGTAAGGTGTGGATGTTTTTGTAATGTGTGTACGGTGTTCTAATGTGTGTACTTGTATTTACTGTATGTATTTTGTTTTGTAATTGTCTATAGTTTGTTTTGTATTGTTACTTTTATGTATATTATATGTCCATTTGTATTGTGTGTACTAGTGTAAAGACTACTGCCACCGGGTGAAAACCCAATTGCAGTAAATAATAATAATAATAATTATTATTATTATTATTATTTCCTCTCTTCCTTTTTATATGGATATGAAATGTGATCTCTTACTTTTAGGACTGATTGTTGCAGTCAAGTGGTTGGCACAGTTGTTTCATACTTTGGAGATCCTGGATTAAAATCATGGCCCTGAGACTGGCTGTCCTGAGTCCCCCCCCCACCCCCCCTTCAATTGGTCCCTCCATTCAAGTGCTGGTGCAGTATCTGAAATTAGACCATGGCCACTTTCTTCCACATCCTTTCCAGTTCACTATTCACTGATCATCCTCCTGTTTGATACTACGTAGTCTGAGCTACTGACAGTGTCATTACAGAAACCATAAAGAATCTCACCTTGAGACAACACTAATTTAGGGTACATAATCTGAAGCTTTCACAGTGACGGAATTCCATAAAACTATGGACTAGCAGCCATGTTAGGTTGTTGAATGGGAGTGAACCAACGTTTTGAGTCGTGTCTGTTCTCATTGCACTGATGATGAGTACAGAGGTGGTTCTCGAAACATTGGTTCACTTGCCATTCAACTGCCTGACGCAGCTGCTAGGCTGAGAAAGTTTTGTTACAAATTCAGGGTGCTGAGGAGAACGTTTGGATCTAGGAGGGAGGAAGTGACAGGACGCTAGACAAACTGCATGAGGAGCTTAATAAGGTTTGCTGTTCACAAGAAGGTATTATGATGATCAAAGGAAAGGTACCATTCAATGGCAGGTTGCTGTGAACACAGGGAACATTCAGGTCCCATCAAAGCAGAAAATTTTTTTGTTAGCCAAGTAACCATTGGCTTTTCAAAGGAGACCCTGTTGCATGGAGTTAGTTAAAACTACATATTTCTTTGTCTGCAGTTTATGTAAAAATTTTGCCAGTACCTCAGCCTATATAGCATTGGATGGTAATGAGTAGTGAATTGGAGAGGACGTGGAATGAAGTGGTCATGGCTAAATTTAGGGTATTATCTTACAGTTTGCCTGGAGAGACTGAGAAATCCATGAAAAATCTGATGATAGCTTGTATTCCAGCTTAGATTTGATTTGATTCTTCCAACCACTATTAACAAGCTGAATCTGTCTATTCAGATCACATTTTCATTACATGCATTAATATTAGCTGATTGTCATGTGAATCTCAATATGAATTTCATGCCATTGGAGGTCACATATTGTTAGCTTTTGCTTGTATCAACAGTACCAGTATGTCACTGGAGGAGGAGGCATGCAACTGTACATTGCATTGTCTTCAGGCATCTTAATAAATACTAATAAAGTTAAGGTTAAAAAGGGTAAAGTTGTCCCTTACATGCCATGAAGGCACGTAGGGGAGAGGAGGTATATCTTCACTCATTCTTAACCTCAGCACTAGATGGAGGTGAGTGGTCAGCCTAATACCTTGTCTGCTTTACGTCCAGGAAAAGAACTCTGGTACATACTGATTAGGAGGCTGGGTGGGCCTCAGAGCTGGTACGGACATTTTGGGGAAGAGAAAATCTCTTGCCCCTGCCAGGACTGGAACCCTGGTTTTTCCTTCCTGTAGCCTAGTCACTATACTGTCTACACTAGCCCAGCTGCCTAGGATTAAGATAGGCTGTGTATTAAATCAGCTGGGGAGAAGGAGCTACTGGATTGAAGACCAAGGATGACAAGTCATTGATTCTTTGGTTATGCAGTGATACCTTCTAGGCAGGTTAGACTCTTTTCCTCATCATTTTCTACTCTGAGCATAAGGTAGCAGGTTTCTCTGACACAGTAGTACCTATCTTCGAGACTGCATTGTGTCACATTCCAGAAGACCATAATCTTGACTCATTTATTATATAACAACTCTTTCTCTACTGCATATGGTATCTTCTGCCTTAGAAATGTCAACTTCATATGAATTGTCTTACAGCCAAGCTTCTCCATCCTTCTGTGTCTTTCTGAACCTGTTTTACATTTTCCTTCCACATTTTTATTTCCTTTCAAGTGACATCTTTCCTAACCTGCTGTTCTCATCTTGTTGACTTCTGTCATAGTTTTGTGTTTGAAATCTTCTTTGTGTACCTGTCTTTGTTACATTTGAAAAAACGCCTGTTGCATCTTATTGTATCACTATGACTAAATTCTTTCTGTATATGTTAGCTAACATCAAACAGTAGAATTGTGTGTGCTGAATTGCAAAGGGTTTAGAAGGAATTTGCCACAGTCCTTTTTAAGTTGTCATGCTGGTCTTAGCAGGAATAACTGAGCAAAACCATGAAAATTCTGAGTCAGGTGCATGCTGAGATTTGAAGCTAAGAAATTCCAGATTTGAAGCAGAAGGTCTGACCACCTAACTGCAGTCTTTGTTCACCAAGAAGTAGGCAGAATGTTGCTCTTAAGAAAGTAGATTCTGAGGTAGCAAGTGGATGAAACTGGCTGATGTTTACATGTGATGGTTGATGTTTAGATTGACAGTGTTGAGCCAACAGGTTATACCACCAGAGCACTAGTCGTTGATAATGAATTATGTTTCAGGTCTCGGAAGGAGAAACTGAATGCAGAACAATGTCAGAACAGCCAAGACAATATGAGCCTCTCTGAGCCAGCCTATAACAATGTGTTGGACACAACTGGACTACATGATCAACTAGTTGGAATGCCAGGCTCAACCATCTGTCATCGAAGATTAAGGGATCGACATAACTCCAGTGATATCCAACTTCAACAGAATATTTCAAGACCTAGGGCACAGAGACAGATCTTGGTAAATGAAAATGATCCACGAGATTCACAGCTGCAGACAAATGTTCCAGGAATTACAGGTTTAGTTGGATGTGCCTCAAGTGTAGGGGGGGATCACAATTTTAGTTCTGTGCCTGAATTTCATCTTGAATCAGATATTATGATGGACATCAGCAACATGTCACTTACAGGACAAGACATTCAAAATAATCAGAATTTTGTCGTGACATCAGAATCTTTGTCATCTTATCGGTGTAGCCCAGGGCCCAGAGACAATGAACTGTGTGAATATTTGCATGTTAAGTCAGAAGCAGCATCAGTGCCTGCACTCAACAGAATGAAGAATCCGAAGTCATCATTGTCATCAATGTCTGAATCACAACAGAACTTCACTACTGCTTGTAATTCTTCTGCCAATACCACAGACCCAAAACCACAACAGTAAGTATATCTGAACTAAAGTTTTTTCAGGCCTTCAGTTGTATTATTTTTCAGCTGAAAACCAGTGTTTCTCCACCCTCAGGGGTTGTGTAGGGAGTGAGGAAGTTGTCAATACATACCAGTTATCAGTCTGCATGCACTTGGTGTACTGAGTGACGGGAACGGAGTTAGTCTTGTGTCTAGTTCAGTATTGCCAAACATGGCTGGAGGTCCTCCATCTCTTGGACTGCTTGTGGGCTGATGACCAGGGTTTAGTTCTTGGCAACAACAGAGACTACTCCTCACTACATCTGTACTGGCTTTGGGGGTTCTCCCAGTTTCCTATCCAGTGTTATACTAGAGGTTCTTTTGTCAGGGTACAGAGGTCAGAGCATGAAACTGATCACTGATATCCACATACAGATGTCCCTGCACTCTTATATTTACATTTTACTTTCTTGTGTTTGGCTGCTCTGATGTGGTGCATATTGTCATGTCATTCCTCATAAAGTTTGCTGTTTGTCTAATGCTGCCACATGTGGTGCATATTAAACTCTCTGGCCTCTTCCCACTTAGTCAAGGGTGTAGAATCAATTTCTGAGGTGGGGGCATCCATGAAGTGGGTTGTATTGCCCAGTGATCGAGTGGTCGTGTGAGTGATGATCAACAGAGGGAAAGTACAGCTTAGTGTGGGCTCTGGGCCAATGCTCTTAACGTACATCAAGGTTTGTTTTTGGTAGAAGTGAAGGTTTCTGTCAGTGGAACAATCCATATGTAGACTGGAGAGCAAATGCAGTACTCTTTTAATGAAAATTCGTCAGGCCAAGATCTTCATGCTTCCTCAACCCATAAAGTCAGTTCCTCATATTAATTTCACATAGGAAATATGGAATGTTTCTATGCTAGATGAAATCACATGACAATTTGCTTCATTTTTTAATCTTTCCTTTCTATGTTTCATGCTCCATTCTTTTTCATCTATTTATTTCTTACATTCCCTTCTATGTGTCTTTCTCCCTTCTATCCATTGCTCATTCTTTCCATTATGTGAGTATTAATTTGTTCATCATTTATATATTTGCCTTAGGTTGATGACATAGAAAATTATATTACTGGCAAGAATTGGTGCATGTAGAATGTGTATGTGTTTGCAGTGTGGGGAATGCATTGTTTGAAGCCCTCAGTGATTCAGTTTACTCAGAAGTTGCAGTACTCATATCAGCTAATGAAAATCGTCCCCATTTCTTGATTCAACTTTTCCGTGACCTTCAAATGATAAGTTCTGACCCTCTTCGCCAGAGGACATTACAGTCTATCCAAGAAGTTGTCAGCAGATATCTTGCCACTACAGCAGTGGAGAGCCGTCGTCAACCTCAAGCTGACATCCAGCAACCCAGTGAAGTAGGTGACAAAATTATTACTTAAAGTCTGTTGGCTAAGTTGCTGGCTCCTCAGCCTCCAGTGGATCCCCCAGATGTTTCAAGATCTGAGTGCTTTTATAGGCTAAGCATGAACCTCTGTGTCCTTGAGGGCAGGTGTGTCACAAGAGCAAGGATCTTGCTTATTCCAGAAACAAGTTTATGAATCTATTAAAATTACAATTTACAGAATAATTTGAGAGGCAAGTTTGTAGACATTGTCATAATGGTATCAGTTCATCTAGCCACATAAACAAACTTATTGTAGTGACAGTTTTGTTAGCAATTGACAGTTTGAGTTGTGGTTATTCACACCCAAGACACTGAAAATGAATGGAGCCACGATAGTACAGTAGTAAAGTAACTATAAAATGGATTTCCAGTAAGGCAGGGATTCCTTTGTTATCATGCCCAGACCCAACCCATTTTCCTAGTACAGAGGGACTCTCCCTGGGGCTAATGAACATCTGCTTATGCTTCCAGCTGGTACTGAACTCTGTACTTTCATGTTGTGGTGTTGAAGCAAGTATTTTTATGTTTACCATAAAATGGGATTGGGGTAGTATTTTCATTTATGGTACTTTTTTTGTTGCATTCACAACTGAAATTTGCAGAAATGCCCATATTAACTTTGCCATGCTTGTCTCTCCTTCTGTCGACATGTAACAAGAACTAGTTTTGTGAAATTTGATATTGGGGAGTTTTATGAAAATATGTTGACAGATTTCAGGTTTGGTTAAATTTTGACAGCTGTAATAGACACTTTACATGAAGACCTACATGTATTTCTGCAAATGTCTCGAGTGCTATTCACTAAATATTTATCAAAGTGAAAAACGTTTTCAACAAAAGTAGAGAAAAATGAAACGCATTTTGTATCCCATATACTTGCTCCATATGTATGAATGTGTATTATCTTTTGTACTGACTGACTGTCATTACAGACTGAAAATGTTGCTGTTGGAAATGAACATTTCATGAGCAGAAGTGTTGTAGCCTGTGATGAAGAGAATGTCAAGGTGAGAAATAGCAGTAAATTGATAAGAAATCACATTGAGACAAGTTGCTCTGGGAACAACAAATCTTTGCAATTTACTGTTTGCCCAAGCCTCACGGATAGTTTGTGTAAAAGACACCTTGATGCATTAACTAATTTGGTCAGGAAATTCATTTTACTCAGACATGGCAACTCCTTATGTTTTAATCCATATCTTAGAGAAAATATTTCAGTTTGTCGTAGTACCATTGTTATATTCATATGTACTGACTTGCAGTTCATTTAATCCAAAAGTCCACAGGTTTCCTAAATCCGTAAGAATAAAGTGGCTTTGGTTGGGCTGTAAGCCATTCTTGCACTGCTTTCCATTACTGATGTTCAGTTCAGATGTTATCTGACAAATGCTGATTCTTTGGCTGTTCCAGATATGTTGATCTAACTACTCATTGACATTTATGCACATTACACAGTTAGTCACCACCCAGAACTCATTTAAAGTTATCTGCACACTCTTGAAAATTTCTGCACATTCATAAACATTCCTGTACTCACACAGTTATTGCCATACTGAACGGTCATTCCCCCCCCCAACAAAAAAAATTAAACACAGTATTTTCACTACTCATAAAGAATGACAACCAGTTACCTGTAATTGAGAGAAGTGTAGTAATGTTTCTATCAACCATCTTCTTCAGTGCTGTCAGCATCACTTGAGGTAAACCAAAATTGCCTTTACTTTTTGGAGTTCCCTTGTAATGAAACAGGATGGATTTTTAGCTTTGAATTCTCAGCATGCCCTTTTAGTTACCCAAATATATACTGTTCATGAGCTGTCATCATGTCATCATGTTGCCAAAGTACATCAGCATGTTTTTTCCTGTGTGGTCGCCAATCCACTTTGTGACCCTCAGGCAATGTCTTTCACCTAAAAGACTGTCATCTAGTGTCCTCTGCAAGTTCCTTCTTCTGTATACTGTTAGAATATAGAGTAATTAAATCCTCATTTAAGGATTTGAACACTAAGCTAATGAAAACTTCTGCTGGAGGTAATAGGGATCAGGTTAAATGTAAAAGAAGGTAGTTTTCCCTGTGCTCGTTTAAGTATCATGCCACAAAGATATGGGGAGTGGAGGTGTAACACCGTGGCATTGTAACTTCAACACCACATGGAAGTGAGTGGTCAGCTTCATACCCCAGCCACTTCACTGCCCAGGAAAGAATTGCTAGGTGGGCACCAGAGCAGGTGTGGATGCTGTGGAGCAGATGACAAACTGTGCCTGTACTAGTCAGTGTATAGACTGAGCTATCCTGGTATAAATTATATGTTAAGCAGCAGAAAACCTTAATGCTAGAAAAGCTAAATGATAATTCCTCTTTCATGTTATTTGTGTATATGTACTGATTGTAGGATGAAGTTGGTCATCAGATGGCACAGTCTTTGACTTCCTCATTGATGAGACAAGGTAGTGATGCACACTGTTTATCAAACTTAACGGTGAGGTGTGAGTCTGGCTCAGGACCCGACAGCATTGCAGAAGGTGAGGTGAGTCACGTCTGCAGAAATGCTGCCTTGTAAACAGAGCATTTGACCAGAAATGTGAAGTATTTAGAGTTTTAATTTTAAAAATTGTTTTTCCTTTGTAAAACTTAAAATAAAACTACAAACACCCATTATAGGATTGTATTTTATTCCAGTTAAACTCTGTCAGTACATTTATTTCATATTTTTTTCAGTTTATTTTAATATTATTCCATCTATGCATCGGTGCCTCAGAAGGTCTCTTTCCTTCAGAACTAATAATCAAAATCTTGTATACATTTTCTGTGCCTCCTTGTGTGTTATGTGCCCAGCCCATTGCTCATAACACATGGGTGACTGGGTGTGTTGTTACAGATCTCCCCACCCCCACAGGACCAAGTACCTCAAGCATGTTCAGTCAAAAAATTCATTAAATCATTCAGAAGTCTCCTAAAATTGGATATAGAAAGGAAAAAATACACTGTACATAACTACAAACATTCCACTCCATGCTGAGCTACTACACCAACCTCAAAGCTACAAGACACATCAACAAAATCTAAAGAAAAGTCATGTGCATTGTAGAATTATTTAATGTAGTGCATCACTGTGGTTAGCAATGTAGCTGTGTTAAACAGTGTAGCTTATCAGCATTTATTAATTCTGTTAGATGAAGATTATAAATTTTGAAGCTGCAGTTTTCATTGTCCATTGTTGCTTGATCTATGTTTGGTCGATATTTTGATTGTCAGTATATTAAATTCAAAGTGTGTCTCCTTATGTATGGAACATATTTTCTAGGAAGGTGCAGCAGCTTTGTTACCATCTGCCCACTCTTCACCACAGGCTCTTCCAAGGAATGCTGCCTGGAACGTTAAGGATGGACTGTCACTCCCCATCGAACTTCCAGTATGTGGGGAACTTCTCGTACACCATTAATTTCATTTTTAGCATACTTTTCCTACTAAAAAGGGAAAAAGTAGGCTTACCATATGACCGTGCTGTCTGACTGTGTGTGCATGCACGTGTCTGTCCTTCCATCTGTCCCTATTCAAACTTTTGGACTAGCTGACTGATTTTTATGAAACTTAGTATGAATGTTATACAATTGGTGGAGACTACCCAAATACATACTTCTCAGTTTCCTGCAATGAGTAATAATGTAGGAGATGCATGAATATGTGAGGCAGGATGAATGTTAGTGCCTCTTAATTTAGGGTCCTGAAATGATGTGTGATAATACTGTGGACAAACATGCAAATTTGATTATTATTTTATTGTATACTGTAAAAATAACAATATGGCAGCCTTGCAAATGTTTTCACAAAGTTTCAGTTTGATGGTAGTAACTAATAAACCATTTGAGATAGGAGCATGAAATTTAGTACAGAGCATTATATATGAAATGTTATTTGTAAGTGACAATTATGAAAATGATTATGATGGTGGTGGTGATGATCTAAAACTTTGAAGTTATATCTGACAGATGTAATGCAGGCATGATCTACACCGGAGTAGTAAGTTATATCTGACATATTTAATGCAGGCATGATCTGTATTAGAGTAGTAAGTTATATCTGACAGATTTAATGCAGGCATGATCTGTACCATAGCAGTAAATTATTTATGTAAAGAAATACAACAACAATAGTAGTACTGGTATATATATAGGACTAGAAGCATGTGCAATAGGCAGGTGGGCTTTGTGATTTTTACTCAACATTTATTGTTAAGTGTTAAGAGTAATAGTTAACACTTCTGTTCCACTCAGCCACTAGGTCCAGCTGTCCTGACAGCAGTGGTGTAGATGAGCCCACTGCAGACCCTGTGGTGCAGGCGGGGTCCTGTGAGGCATGGGGTTTACCAAATGTACATAATACTAAAATTTGTTATGGGTTCTTTCAGACTGGATTTCCTTCTTCTGGTAGAAGGCAGTATACTGAGAGACCTGGAATTGATTTGCCTAATAATTGTAGCAGGGCCCCTGATTATCATGTTTGTGGGTAGGGAGGTCCCCCCTGGTCATGTGCGCCACTGCGTGACAGAGTACCTTGGTTTTTCAAAATATGCTTGCATGGTGCCATAAAACACACTTTCTTCCATATCCTTCTGAACTCTGCCATTATAATGGTCCCTCCCATTCTCTGTGAACCCTGTATAACCTATGTAGTTGTTGTAACATTATTATATAAACTCTTCATGTGTTCTTGCAGAAAATGGAAACATAATGGGCCGTGCTGTGGCTCAGGCAGTTAGTTTCTGGCTTCCTACTGCTGAGCCTGGGTTCAATCCAAGGCCAATCCCTATGGGATTTGTTGTGGATGAAGTGGCACTGGGCCAAGTTTTTCTCAGAGTTCTTTTGTTTTTGTCTATCATTATCATTCCATCAGTGCTCCATATTTGTTTAGCTATCACTGATGCCATATTAGCTGTGCTGTTGACAGCATTTTTTAATAAAACATGTAAAAAAAGAAGCTGTAATGTACTTGCCTGCCTGCATATTTTATATATGAAACTGCTGAACAGAAGTCAGTGCAATTTAATGGTGCAGATCGGCATGAATAGTTGTGAGGCAAATTTGATTTCCACTGATAAGAGATTTGAACTTATATCAGTGAGATTAAGATTATAGTCTGGGATGTGATGCTGTGTGGTGTGGTACACGCAAACATTTTGGAGGAACTGAGTGCTTCCACCTTCAGGGTAAAGTAGGTTAAATCAGTATAGTACAGGGAAGGGATGATTGATTGAGACCTGACATTCTCTTCACTTCCTGCTACTCTTTCTTTCCCCTTCTCTTACACTTTGTACTTTTTACCTCTTTGAGAAAATCCATTTCAAGGCCATTAGGTTTCATTGGTTGGCCTATAGCCTATCCCAGTGCTCCCTGCACTGTGATACTGTTTTTGTGTGTTCGGTTCTCTTCTTCCCTGAAGATGGCAACAGCATTCTTCTCCAAAGCTTGGGTACCAGTCCATCGCACTACAAGGTGCCGCATCCTGTGAGACTACAGCTGTAAAGAAATTCCCTGCCTTCCTGGAATGTGAACATTTGTTACCATGTTCATAGGAACCCACAATTAGATATGGCCTGAGCAAGTTGAATCCACTCCACTCTCATACACCCTTTTTGTCACAGTTCCATTTCAATTTTATCCTCTTGTGTCTTCCCTTCAGGTTTGCTGACTGAAACTTTGATTTCTCATTTCCCCAACGCATTCCCCTAATCTCCCTGTCAGTGTTATATGACAGTTGCAAATTATAATGCTCCTTCTTGTATAATTTTCTCTGCAGCACCTTGTTTTCTGTGGCCCTCGATCTTTTCTTCCTTTAGGTTGAGTCACAAAGTTTCCTCTAATGCTGACTAGCAGATAAATTTGGTGCTTTGTATTTTAATCTTTGGAATTTCAGCTAGAACTCATGGCACATTATAATCAATAAAAGCTTTTATTTGTATTTTAGGGTCGGTCAAGCAAGTTAGACTGGGAGGTTCAGGCTGTGTTGGTAGACTTGCTTCCTTTTCTAAAAACACATTTGGATGACACTTGTTCCTCATCTCTGCTGGAGGCTATCCGAAGACTTACACTGCAGCTAGTGCGAGCACAGAATCTATCCCTTATTGCTGGCACCACCCAGCATTCCTCACAGCCCTCTCGTCTGAGTTGCTGCTACCAAGGCCAGCTTGATCCTCTCCTAGAAGATGCACTTCTGAAGTTCCAAGGTTGCAGGTATTTGTTGTAACCCCCCCTGGTGTATGTGTTAAAGAAGTTTATGTTTCACTGTTGATATGAGCTTTGCAGCATACTTGAGGCAGATCATTCACACACATAATGTGATTTCACAGTTTTGAGTTTATATAAAGGTTTGTATGTGTTACCCAGGAAAGAGTATTTGGACCTAAGAGGAATGGAGTGAATGAGTGATTTAGGGTATTAGTAATACACAAAATTATTTATATAGATCACCTAGTATTAAAGTGGTTAAATCTAAGAATTTTTATGAGCAGACAAGAAATGCATACAGATTTATGGTACTGAAATCTTTTCTGAAACTATCTGCCTGAAAAGCTGAAAATGAGATTGCATGTAGTTAGAACTGGCATAGGATTATATCTACTGGCAAACTTGGGTATTGGCAGTTTTTAGGCTTTCACACAGGTGCAGTTGAGGTATCCATTCTTCTGTGATGTTGTGCTGCATCCCTGCATGATTGGTGCCTGACATGTGGGGACAGTGTGGTGGTCCCATCTTCAACGGGCAAATATCAAAATGGTCAGTGGACATTGACCCTTGAAGATGGAAACACCGTGCTGTCTGGAAATGTCGGGCACCAATCACTCGGTGACACAGTGAAGTATCACAGAAGAACAGAGACACTAGGTATTGGCAGTGATGAAGCTTTAGGTTCTGCTACCAGAGAGGTAGATATTGCTGTTTTGTTGGGTTTAAGATTTCTCTTGTAAGGTGTGAAGAATACAGCTGTTTAGGACTCTGTAATGAATGTAGCAAATAGTACCATAATCTCTTTGCTGTACATATGACATAACTATAAATGAATGGGAGCAGATTGTTTAATGATGCAATGAAGTAAATAACCATTTCTGTGGTAGAATAGCCTGAAGGTTCAACACAGCTGATCTTATTGCCTGCCATTGGACTCAATTCGGAGCCATTTCCATCCCATGTAACTGATATTTACATTATGGAAAAGGATAGCAGAAATAAAGAATATGAACTTCCCCTCATGTGGAAGTAGTTGGGTTTATCTTCTGAGAACTGGTAGTGCTGTGACACATTTAATGTGGCTGTTCCACTGTTAGAATGTACCAAAGTAGAGGAAGAATCTGCAATACAATTTTTTTTAGAAGGTGTGAAAATTATTGATATGTACAGAAGACACTTCAGTGTGCTGATTGCTGTGTGAACCTGACAGATAACGGCAGGCAGTATAAACAACGCACATTTGGACAGCCATGTTGAGGTTGAGGATACAGATCTATCAACATGTCCAGGATAACTGAAGATTAAACACAATGAAATTGCATCTGAGATTAGTATCAGTCTGGAAAGAACTGTTTAAAAATTGCTTAGGGCCCAACCAAAATATTTCTTCTTCCTTAAACCAGACCAGATGCTCTGAAAAAGCATGGTGGTTGCACTGAATAATAAGATATATCTAAGTTTTCAGTAAATATTTTGTAAAAAGCTTTTAATAAAATTGTCTTCAGTCGTTTAGTTAACTCTGTATTTTCTTGAGTACTTTGTTTTATAAAAATAGTGGTGATGTAACCTGCGTAATTGCAGAATGCACAGACAAACCTGTGTTTTGCTTTCAGACTCCGCGATATCTGTGAGGAGCTGCTAACTGTGGTTGCTGAAGTACTGCTGAACGAGCTGACATTCCTTCGTCTTGTTGGTACTGTCAGCCGAGGAGATAGCAGCAATGTGAGTTTACAGTTTTACATCCTATATGTTGGCACTCCTACTTCAGTCATTATATAATTAGTCCCAGCAGGGCAAGGTTCATTTGTCACTTGTTTCTGTAAAATCAGTGTCACCACAAGATGGAAGTAAACAGCAGTGGTATGTATGCTTAATTACAGGAAAGTTTGTTATTAGGAGTATAACTTGTAATGTGAAGCATATTGTAATGACTGTTCACCTGGCATATGTGGAGTGTAGAAAAGTTATTCAGTAACAGCAAGTGCTTGCCTGTTAACTGTTCCACTATAGAAAGCAGGTTGAAGTTTATGGTTATATTTAACTGCTGTTGGCATAACCTTGCATCCTTGTGCTAGCTGCTGTTTCTCTTTCTCAGAGGTATGTGATAAAAACAGAGTGGTGGAAGGAAAGGATGATGGTGGGGGTTTGCATGGCCTTGGCAGCCATTGTCACTGGCATTAGAGTTCATGCCAAAGGAGGTGAAAATTGAAGTAAAACCATATCTACAAACAGGCTTGCTGCTACTGATTCATTCCACTCTCTCCTCATGTCAAAGTCCGTTAAGTGATTTCTTATTTATTAACAGTTATTGGTGCAGCCCCATACTATACTGCCAGCCAGAGTTGTTGTTGTTGTTGTTGTCATTGTCCTCCTCCTCCTCTGTATGCATGCACATGCATGTGTGCACATGTGTATGCATCCATCTGTGTGGGTGGGTGCTTATGTAAACAGGAAGTGACAGAGTCACACATATGTGGTCAGGGTAAGAGATGTTTGGAGTTGACAGTTTCCTCAGACACTGGTCTGGCTGCTGCTACTTTGTCACATCGTCACTCACAGACTACACCCTGCCAGGGTGTTACAGGAGTCTTTATTTATATGTCCTCTACACCTGAAGAAGAGACTTTGGACCTATCTTTTGTCTGGTAGGTGAGACACCACTACACACCCCAGGTGCCATCCTTGAGGATGTGAAAACCTGCACAGGCAGTGGATGAATTTCATGGGAGGGAAGGAATGGAGAGTTTTTTTTCATCCCTTCTCTTTGTACCCACATTTTCAAAGCTGTCATTTTACACAGTAGTGTTGGTGGTAGTAACTGAATGACAGGTATACCTGACGTTAAGCACCAGAGCATTCAGTCAGATATAAAGAGGCCCACTGTGTCTTTCTGATGCCTCTCTAGTTGCATGGAACAGAGTTTTCTTGAGAAGCTAGCAGTTGCTCAGCGTATCAAGAAATTCTCCTCCTCTGATGTAATTTGAAGGTTCATCTGTGTATTTAATACTGGTCCACATACTGAGCCAGATGAATCCAGTACACATCCTTTACACTATTTCTTTAAGATCCATATGACCCTTGCATCTACATATAAGTGTAGTGTAGTAAGCAGGACAGTAGCTACATAGACACTAGAGACATTTCCATATAAATCTCAACCTAACATTTCACTTGCAGTTATTTTAAATTTGACATCACAGTGTTCTGATTACAGGAAGGCAATGAAGAATGTTGCAAGAATTCTGTGATGAGGCACCATGATCCAGAGGAACATACCAAACGTAGTGGAATCATGCACCAACCATCTGAATCCACTCAACATTTTTTGGCTTCAGAAACTGGCAGTCATGTAAGAAAAGTCCCTAACAGTCCTGGGATGATAATACTTTAGTTTAGTTTTTAGATGCTAGATCTTAGGGAAATGGGTTGTGAGGATGAAAGGTGAGCATAAATGGCTCAGGATTGCACGCAGTCTTGACTTTTTGTGTTAGCAGTAATTAAACATTTGGGTTTTACATCTAGGGAATTATTGAGCATTTATTCTACATTAAATTACTGCAAAAATATTGTGGTATTATAAGTGTGTGTTAACTATCTACTCCATATCATACTGCTAAAACATTTCTATGCAAGTTAATGTTCTTCCTGTTTCACCTTTCCTTGGCCTTTTTCAGACTTACCATGAGTCTCGAGATACTGCATTAGGTGCCAAGGCTTACAATGGTGACCTTGCAGAAGCTGACCAATCACATCATGAGGAGTCAGTGGGTGGCATACCAGAACTGGAAGCAGAGAGTGCTGCTTCCATGTCTGTTGCAGAGGAAGTCCCCAGTGAGGGTCACAGCATTCAGGCTGAAGGGGCATCTACAAACGATTCTTGCATTGTGAATAACGCAGCAGATGCAGCAGAGGTGAATTGTAATCTCAAGTAGTGATACAATCCATCCCTTCTGATGGAGGCTGAGACATTCTCAGAACCCCCAAAATTTGTTTTGTATTGACAATTGATCAACCAAAAACAGTTCACTACATAAGATTTGATCAAATCGTTCTGTCAGCTGTTGTGACTGTGTAATGTAATATGGGTTATGTGCTCTGTATTTTCAGAATGATCTCTTACAAGCAGATGACATAGATGCCGTCAATGATGAAACTGGAAATTTCAGTAAGACAGAGGTAAGACTATACAGGAATTGTATGCACATAATATAAGACACTGTCATCATATCTGCGCACATCCTCTTTCCCAGAATAACTTTGGAACCAGTTTACTGATTTTCTTAGTACTTGGTATGAGCATATTTTCACTAGAGGTGACCTCGCTTTTGTAGATTTTAATTTCCTACCATCAATAATACCAACTTGGAGGTACTGCTAACTTCTGAGGCTGGAGCAACTGTAGTGCCACTTAATGTAGGATCCAAAAATTCTGAGAGATAATTGATTTTGATAAAGAAAATGTACAGCTTTTTTTTTGAGTTGATTCTTCTTTACAATGTAAAAGAATGGCTAGCAGAAATTTATGTTAGAAGTAAGGAACCCTTGGATCTACAATGTACATATGTCCTTAAATCAGTTAATCAGATTCCTGTCAGCCATTTACTTAATTCACTGAACTATCATGTCTGTTTCATTCTAAAGTGAAACTTGTACTTGATGCTTTGCTATCAGATGGAAGAGGAGTGGGAAGTAGAGCAGGACAGGGAGCAAGGATTAGACCGAGTCCCAACTCGCTTGTCTACTGACCAGCAGAGAGCAGCAGCATGCAGTGGCAGCAGTACCCCAGAACGAGACAGTCACAGCTTCATACCACATCCAACAAACCAGCCAGGTATATTGCTGATGCTATTGTGTGCCTTTTTGACATAAAGTAATCTCTTGCCAACCACATGTTTCAAGTATGTGTGGTTTTCCATTTTACTCACTTTTGACAATTGAATTCTGAGTACCAGTTTTCCATTTTTATCAAGTTTAGTACTGTAGACATGGCATGTCAAACCTTTCGCCTGTCCAAGAGTCTGTGCAGTATATTCTTTTACCTGATTAGATACCATACATGAACTAGTAGGTGAGTAGGGCCTAACAACCTGCCTGCCACTTCTGTATTACTGCTAAAATGTGTCCATATTTTTGAACAGCTAACAGACTAAGCTTCACCACTGTTATCTATAAAAAATTGGTATGGCTTGCACACATACAAATTTCTGAGCATGTGGCCCAATGTTCAAAAAAACTGGATTCCCCTGCTGTAGACACTTGATAGGACTAATATTACAGTCTTAGGATATTATGCCTTGAAGATGGAGGCAGTAGGTTCTTCTGAAATGTTGCTAACCTCGTAACGCACTGCACTGTGTCACGTAGACGAGAACAGAACTGTCAGTACTTGCTACCATGAGAACCTCATAGCTTAGCTTCTGTAGGACTCCATATAAGAGGCATCAGCTATTCACAGCGCCTCTGCTGATGGACAGCACAGCATTACTGAAGAATGTGAACATCTATCATCTATACAGATTCCCAATGCAAGATCCCATTAATTGATAACTCAAATGCAATACATGTCTTTAGAAGTTACCTGTGCTGTAGACTTATTTTGTTTCTCAGATGCTCCAGGTCCTTGATGCTTATGAAGATGTTGCTGGCTCTAGTGCGTTGTGCATAGTGTGGCCCCAGTAGGACTTCAAGTGATACAACAGAGTTTCAACTGGAGTGCCTTTTCTTCAGTTGCTGGATAAGTAAAGACGTACTAGAGGCAAATGTGTAATTACAAATTAGAATAATTATAATCTTTTATTTCTGGACAGTGAAGTAACGGAACATGACAAATTACGATAAAAGCAGTTATGCAGTGGAAATTGTTTAAGGTTCCATTAATTTATGATACTTTTAAATCAACAAAATTAGGCTGAATGTGGGAAATATATGCTGGTGTAATCATAAACACTATCAACTAGAAATACTGTCCGAGTATGTATTCAACAGTTTAATGGTTAACTGTTTTCCTTCAGAATTTCTTGACAATAAATGATTAGCCATTTGGTAAAATATTGTCGATTTGTAAATATAATTCCATAATTTTCACCCTAATTCATATTGTAATGTTACAAAGTTTCTAAATCACATCTTGCATATTTTCACAGACCTAAATGTTGTGTTTACCAGCTTCAAATTCTAATTGGTCTGGAGGTTAAATGTAAGTATCTTCTTGTAGTGTTGTTTCAATTAATCTATTGATAAACTGATTAAATTCTTCCAGATATCATGTGTCATCCCACAGTTTTACATTTTCTTCAGCACATACTTTCCCTCCATATTTTGGTGTGTTAGACACAAAACATTGCAAAACTGCACTTGTTAACTGCATCATATCTGTGTCTTCAGAGGTAACAACTCAAAAACTACTGACTAGATTTTCATGAAATTTTGTGTATGTAGGGGGGGTTGTGAAAATGTGGCATATTCCAGCATTGTTTGAAATCAGATTGTAGACACTTCACACTGAGACCTACATGCATTTCTGCACACATCTTGAAATTGTGAAAAAAATTCATCCTTTTGAGATGTGAACATAATCGAATATTTAAAAATTCAGTTCCTACTTTACAGAACACAGTGTCTGCATTATAAATACCAGTATGGTACCTGTTGGTTACTGCTGTATACAAAAATAATTGCTCTTTTTTCCTGAGAATCACACAAAAATGCATTAATACATTGTTTGGATTTTTTTAAAACACATTATGCTAAATCAGGTGGTATGTGCCAGAATGAAGGCAAGTGGCTGCAAATGTGCTGCAGAAATGGACGTGATCACATGCTCACTTTCCAGTTGATGTGTTGGCTGAAGCACTTGCTTAGGTACAGAAGCTGTTCATGTATTAGCACTGGTGGTTGCAAAAGTATCTGTCTCCTTCTATGTGAAAGTGTTTCACTTGCCCACCTTCATTCCTGCCTTTTGGTCTAGGAATGCATGTAAAGGGTTAATGTAGTTAAGCTTCTCCCTCCTTTAAAAGTTGTATAAACGCAGTTGTTAGATCCACTTTCCGTAGTGAATTTATGCCCATCCATCCTTGTGCCTATTGACCTGTTTTACATTATTTATAAGAGAACATGAGAAGTATGTATTCACAAATAGAAAATCTGCATCAGAAGTTACACAATACATACATTTCATAACTTGTTAATACTATCAGTTTCTGGAGCTGTTGTAACTGTTCTGTTCAAACTCAAAACTTAAATTCTCAAAATCGTGTTGGTATAATCAGTAGTGGGACATTAAAACTAGTTGCAGTGGCCTCTAGTGACATGATGGTCTTCATGAAAAACCTGTTAACTGAAAACACATTACATGTTACATGCCATAAGCATGATTTTCATTATGAGGAAAACAGACTGAAGTTCATTTATGAAGTGTCAAGGATTAAAGCAGTGGACTTATGAGACAAATTCTCAGGTCACATTTCCTTTTGTCATTTGTCACAGACGCAGAACTTGCACAGTAAAAACTGGTTTATCTGGCATTGGATCATCTTGAAAGCTGTATTAACTGGAAATTTACAGAGACCCCTTACATATCTTTACAACTTTCCATCTACTGGCAGAACCCAGCACACATTCCGAGAGTTCAGAAACCAGAAGTTGATCAAGAAAGACTATCTGCAGGGTAAATCTATGTAAGCATACAGTTAAGACAGTGATGGCAAAAAGTGTATTTTGGTGTCTTGTTGGTTTTTTTAGATTATATATATAAAACATGTTATGCGAGTAGTGATGGAAAGGGAATAGAAAGTGCATGTGGAAAACAGGACAGGATATGGAGGGATAAATTAAATGGATAGGACTGTCCATTAGGTGGCTGGGTACACTGCTAGGTACAGCATTCTAATATCTGGAAAACTGCAATATCTGGCAACCCTTTGGTGTTGGAAGTACCAGATCAAGCAGTTTACACTGCAGTACTAAATGCCTCTATAAGCTGTAGTGCCTCACGTCAGAACCCCTGCACCACTGCAGGGAAACATTAGCCAGTGTGAATAGGATTCTCTCTTACACATAAAAGCTCATAGCTCTAGCTCAGAATGCCTGATTGGTCATTTTATAATGCTGTATCAACTCCTGAGGGAACTGGGATAGATGTCAGCATAGTCACTGGCTGAGGTTGGAACACTAGGGTTGATTATACTGGATAACAAAATAATTATTTTTTGCCACATGAACCAAAGTGGACAAACCCAATAGCATTTTTTACGCTGAATTAAAATATGTTAGTGTTTTTCTATCAGGCAAGGTTTTGAAGTGACGCGCAGTTGAAGTTTGAAGAAAACTTGTATTTGCATTATATTACAGAGAGTATATACATTACCTAAAAAGTAACAGTGGATGACTGTCTGCTATATTTTGCCTGTAAACGTCTCTTCTAAGTGTCCAGCAATAATCAGCCAGTATACTGGGGCTCCAATTGCTTTGGTACCACTTTTCCATGGTGGAAATGTCCTGGTGAAATCGCTCTCCATGCTCATGCTCACGCCCCCATATTTTCTGGGAACAAGTCTTAAGCGAGAGTCTTACGAAATGCACCTATAAAGACATATTACACCCCTAGCTTTGTAGGATTGTACAAGATCAGCCACCATATCACGATAGTTTTCTGCCTTATGATTTCCCAAAAAATTGGTAGTGACATTTTTTTAATTATTTCCATGCTGCTTTTTCAACTTCACTTAGCTGGTCTTCAAATTTTACGTCCTGTATTAACTATCTTATTTGAGGTCCAATAAATACCCCTTCTTTGATTTTAGCATCACTTATCCTGGGAAATTAATTTTTCAAATATATAAATCCAGCGCTATTTTGATCCCTTACCTTGACAAAATTTTTTATGAGCCCAAGTTTGATGTGCAGTGGAGTCTGGCTGTCTGTGATCAGGCTCACATGCCTACTGTCTTTATTATGATTAAGTTTTCATTCCCACACTATGTTTAAAATATAATAAAGTGTCTCAGCCATATTTGAAACAAGCTGGTAACGTGACAGAAACTAAATTCGCTAAAATTGCATTATAAAAAATTCTGTCACACATAAACTGTGGACGAGAGAGCAGGTCTAATAACATACTTGAATTCAGCGTGGAAAAATACATAAGAAACACAAATTAGTTTTATGCGACAAAAATTATGTTTACCAGTGTTACCAACACAAAAGGGATCATTATTCTCTTCACCACAGTGTCCAGTCTGACACTGAGTCCCACCCAGTCAGTACTGACGGCTGTTTCCCTGGTGCAAATGCAGCCGGGACATGAAGCTGACCTCTCGCCTGTGTGTAGCGCCAAGTCAAGAATGTGGATGTATGGCTCCTACTAGCATGGTGCTTTATTCAAAGCAGGGGCAATTTTACCTTTCAAGTCTGTTGCCCCAAAGTTAATCACATTACAGATTACACTGTATTGTGAAATTTTTTTGTCTGATTTTAAGTCTGCACCTTACCAAAAAATGTTGATAATAGATGTAGAGCTAGATGAGGTCCGTATCATGTTACATACAATTCACTGTAAATGATGAAGTTTGAACACAATATATTTAATCAATTATTTTAAAATACAAGGTCACTTGGATTTGACACTTCTTGATTCTACACACATTTTTATGGCTCCCACCAAAACTTCTGTAAGAAAAATGTTACTTTTCTGGAATATCCACTTGTATTTTGTACCCAATTCCTCAATAATACATTAAAATTGAGCATGAACTGGCCTGTTACTATTGTTTTTAAGTACTTTTAGTTGTAAATCAGGTAAAAACAACGTTTTCCATTATAATTTCCTGTCCGTATTGTCTTTGTGTACGCTTACTGTTCTACGGTTTCCTGGCAACGTCATGCCATTAGGGCAGAGCTTTGCACATGGAAGCAGTGGCCTGGGCAATTCCAAAAACTTGGCACATCACTGTGCCTGGTAGACATTGTTTATGCGCTGCAGTACTCATTTCCTTATAGTGAAGCCAACCAATCGTGGATTAGTTGTGAATTTTTTTTATTAACACCCATAATATATTTTAATAAGCAGTTCAAGCCTCATGCCATACTGAGAAAATTCATTTTTGTGTGTTACTGTTATGGCAGTATTAATTTAGTGTATTTCATTTCAATAGCTACATTCCTTTTCATTTTCTCAATTACACTGAACAACAGTGAAAATGCTTCGGAGGCTAAAGTAGCAAATCTTTACTAATTTTGGGGCACTAAGCACAAATATGACAGTTAAAATTGTTAATTGGCTCTACTTTCAAAGATCTGGGATGGGCCCAAATTCTACACTTTGCACTGCTTTTGGCGTCGAGTGGCTTAGAGCAACGATCTGGCAACTCTTAACATGAAGAGAATGATGTAGTCAGCATCCAGGCATTGCATCAGCCTACCTGCTGTTCATCAGAAGGGTGAAGCAGTGCAGCAGGGCAAAGTGGGTGATGAAATCAGCTCCCAGGTATTGCCACAACCAACGTTTTGCATTTCAGTACCTTCCAGGGAGTTGCATTGTACACACGTGTCTCTCATTTCAAAAAAGGTGCCTTTGCAGCAGTGAAGTGTTTATAAATGCCTTAAAAGTTTTATACAGCCGTTTCTTGGCCGAACCTCAATAAGGATGCAGCGAAAGTGCGTGAACAGTGCAGATAATTTTTGTTATATTTGTGGGGTGGTGACATTTTCATCACAGAAGCATGCCATAACCCCGATCATCAGGAAAGCCTACCATCTTTATTTTGGATGCCAGACTGGGGACCAGGACAAGAGCTGGGCAGTGCAGCAGGGCAAAGTGGGTGATGAAATCAGCTCCCAGGTATTGCCACAACCAACGTTTTGCATTTCAGTACCTTCCAGGGAGTTGCATTGTACACACGTGTCTCTCATTTCAAAAAAGGTGCCTTTCGCAGCGTGAAGTGTTTATAAATGCCTTAAAAGTTTTATACAGCCGTTTCTTGGCCGAACCTCAATAAGGATGCAGCGAAAGTGCGTGAACAGTGCAGATAATTTTTGTTATATTTGTGGGGTGGTGACATTTTCATCACAGAAGCATGCCATAACCCCGATCATCAGGAAAGCCTACCATCTTTATTTTGGATGCCAGACTGGGGACCAGGACAAGAGCTGGGCCCCACACATATGCTGCAATACTTGTGCAGAAACCTTGAAAAGTGGTTGAGCCGCAAAAGGTGACCAATGCCTTTTGCCATACCCATGGTGTGGAGAGAGCAGATGAATCATATCAGTGACTCTTACTTCTGCATGGTGCCTCCCCTACAGCAAGGTTTTTGGAAGAAGAAAAAGTGGACCTTACACTATCCGAATATACCATCTGCTATGCGGCCAGTACCTCACGGTAAAGGACTTTCCATTCCAGAACCTCCAGAAATAGTTAAACTGGAATCGAAAAAGAAGAGGATTATGAAATTTGTGATATATCTGAGCCATCAACATCAAAAGATTACGAGTTCGCACACAACGTGATGTCTGCTGAACCACACAGAATGAATGAAACAATCTTGCCAGAGATCTGGAACTTCTGAAGGGTAAAGCAGAACTGTTGGCATCAAGACAACAACAGTGGAATCTCCTCGATGACAATGTGCAAGTGTCTGCATTCCGTTCCCGCCAAAAACGTCTGGCTCAATTCTTTTAAGAAGGAAGGTAACCTCGTCACCTGCAACGATGTTGATGGTCTGATGACAGCCCTGAATATTAATCATAAGCCTGAGGAATGGAGACTTTATAGACTCATCGAAGTCAAGTCTGAAAGCTGTTCTGCTCCATAATGGCAATGTGTTGCCATCAATTCCAGTTGGTTATGCAGTCAATATGAAGGAATCATATGACAACATGAAGCTTCTTCTAAACTGTGTAAACTACAAGAAATACCAATGGCAGCTTTGTATAGACTTGAAAGTTGTTGCTGTATTGCTTGGACTGCAGCAGGGCTACACGAAGTTTTGCCGTTTCTTATGTGAATGGGACAGTTGGGCAAAGACTTCCCATTACAAGAGGAGGGACTGGCCTTCCCGACAATCACTGGAACTGGGAACAAAGAATGTACAGCACCTACTGCTGGTAGAATCCTGCAACATTTTGCTGCCTCCTCTTCGCATCAAAATAGGACTAATGAAGAACTTCATTAAGGCTATGGATCAGACAGGGCCAGCGTTTAGGTACCTCACTAAGAAATTACCAGGAATCGGTGCTGCAAAAATGAAGGAGGTTGTTTTCATCGGTCCTCAGATCCGCAACCTCTTCGGAGACGAACAGTTCAACCACATTCTCAGTGGCAACGAGAAGGGGGCGTGGAATGATTTCCATCTTGTAGCAACGAACTTTCTAGGCAATATTATTATTATTATTTACTGCAATTGGATTTTCACCCGGTGGCAGTAGTCCTTACACTAGTACACACAATACATATGGACAAGGCTGACAACAAGGAACTTGTTGAAAACCTGTCCTGTGAGGAATTAGGCTGCAATATGTCTTTAAAGATCCATTTTCTGCACTCTCACCTGGATTTTCCCCCCGAAAACTGTGGGGCACTGAGCGATGAGCATGGCGAATGTTTTCAGCGTGATATCGCAGCAATGGAGAAGAGATACCAGGCAAATGGAGTTCATCAATGTTAGCCGACTATTGCTGGACGTAACAAGGAATTCTCCTGGACTTACGTACAAATGGCAGGCAAAGAGGCAGCGCATTCAATAAAGGCAAGCCAGTCAGTATACACTATGTCAAGAATAGTGTGTAAGGCATGTATAACTAAGTTAGATAACTTTTTTTTGAAACTGTAGCCAATCAAGCCTTTTCATGTTCAGCGTCCCAAAATCTATAAAGGGACACATGTTTCATTTCTGAAGCAGAAAGAAAGTCAAGATTTGTTGTACAGTGAATTACATATCGATTTTAAATGTTCTGTCGTAAACATAAAATGCAGGTTGCACTGCATTTCAAAACCTACATCAGAATGCTGGTAACAAGCAGAAATTATGTCCACAATTTGGTGTGGTAACCTCTTGGATAATGGTCATTTGAAAAACGAACAGAAGGGACATGTTCATAAGCACTTAATGAAGCCACAATACATGATGCTCTCATTACCTCCTACTCCCCTGGCAAGGAAAATGCCCCCATTACATACTTAATGATGGTTGGGCTCCACTGTTTGTCTAAATATGGTGCAGAAAAATTCCTATTTCACTTCTGTTAATCTATAATCTATCACCTTACTTATCAAAGTATCATTTCCAAAACTGCACCTCCTTCCATAAATACACATTTTTTTATTGCCACAGTGCTCACAATAGGCCAGATGACATTGTTGCTACAGTAACTGATAATGATGCGCACTCTGCAGTGCTCAGTCTGGCAATAAAAATATTCTGTAAATTCACATGTAAAATATACAATTCTTTTACAATATTTATCTGCCAGCAGCACACTGGGATTTTCTGCCACTCAGCTAATTAAAGAATAACACAAATTAATCAGCATGTTCGATGTGATAACTTTATCAGGATTGAACACAATACATATAGGCTTATTTATTTTATTCTATTACAAAAGTATATTAGTAAAAAACAATGAAATACACTTCCACCTTGTCAAGTGCCAACAATGTACAATCATAGTTCTTAGAGGGTACTAAAGATCACAGGCATCAAAGTGGTATAGATCACAGCCATGCGTTTCTTTCAGCAGCTTCTCCACCAATTCCAAATCACATCCGTCAATCGCGAACTGTAGGCTGCTATCACTGACCTTTTCACTCACTGAATCGTGTTCTAGAGAAGAAACAAAACCTCTTAGAAGTGGTAATTTGAAAGCGGCCGAATAATAATTAGTATTCATAACCGTAATTCCCTGTTAGCTATTTATTGCTCTTTACACGTAGTGACCCATGATGCACCGTTGATAGTGAGCATCAAAGCTGCGAGTTGTTGGAAGCACCTTAACTTGGCATGGGGTAAGGCCACAAATTTCTGAAAAGCAACACCGTAGTATAAAAAAGTATGTTTCGTTCAGTGTCTTAAACAATTATCCTCTTTTCTTTTTCCCATTTCAAAGCTCCTAATGAAAACCCATCACTGCAAGCAAAAATCCTCAATACAAACTGACAAGCACAGACTTCGTCACAAATTTACTCAAATTACCTTCGTGGCGTTGCCTCTTGGGCTCCGCTGTGGTATTACTCTCGTCATTAATACGTTTCCTTCTACCTAGGGTAATTCCCACAGACACAACATTTTCATTTAAGTTCGGCATATGTGTTAGTGCACTGATGCAAGAATCATTCTTTGGATCTCTTCCATTTTCCATGCTATTTTCTGCACCCGCATCATTTGTATCCATTGCGTAATCGTCTATAAATGGTACTGCTGGTAAAGATCCATAATAACCGTCAGTCAAGATATGTGACGTTTCATGTTTTCCATTCTGTTCTGACTGACTTCCAACTTCCTCTACTGTCGTTACACTAGAGTGAAATTCATCATATCCCGTGCCGGCAAGCCGACAGCACTTTGTATCATTCCAAGGTGCACGAACATTGCAATTAATCGTTGCCATTATTATTGTAATATATATTTAATACGCGCAAATATAAATTAATGTACTATTACAAACTCGTCAAATTCAACAATAATCGACACGAGCGCAGATTAATAACACAGAATAAATACACTGCACACGCACACACAACAAACTGCTCGTTTCACTGCCGGTTTAAGAACGGTGGCATAATTTTCAAATACGTGCGGATATGAAGGAGTCGATCGGAAATGAGATGTATGTGTTCTGAAAAGTATTCGCCAATGTACAATTTCCACATGACATACACAGGAAATTAAGTCCCTATTTACAACATACAATGATTTCCTTACACCACAAAATAATCCAATGAAAATTAGGTACTGCATCACATCCGACAACTCCTTTGATTCAAACTGTAATTTTCCACTCTTAATATCGATTTCATTGTATTATGGGAAAATCGATGTTTACATGTGATGTATTCGATTCATTGTAATCGATAGCAGGTGTGTGTCATGGATGATCGCTGAGTGTCATAAAACATTACTCATCCGTCGTGATTGCACGTACGGATTAGAGAGATATAATCCGTGGATCAGAGGTTACTGGATTGGGCACGGATTCTCTGTAGAGCTGTCTAGGTTAAGGTGTATGAAGTTCTGATGACAGCTTTGTGCAGTGTTTCAGAACTACAGTACCACGTTTTGCTCCTTTATTCAGTCGTTCGCTGTTTGTGGGCGTATGAGCATCTTTTCAGTGTGTTATTACAGACACGTCAAGGTACTGTGAATAATTTACATACTGTTTTGTTCACTTCTTTCAATATTTCTAGCCATCATTTCTTTAATTTGATGCTTGTCATCCCATTGCGTTTAAATATCAGTATAGATAAATACACAGACTTTCCGTCTAACACAGCTGTTCACTTTATTGCAACACAGCTACATGCTTCTGTGCACTACAGAAACATCATCAGGTTGTCAAATAAAAACTTTTAAAAAAGGTAAACATGCATACAGAGTGTACACTTAATTTGTGACTTAATTGCAACACAGTTACATTTTGCATCCACTAGAGAACCATCATCAGGCTGTCAAATAAAAACTTTTTATAAAAAGGTAAAATTGTGTACAAATTATACACTTCATTTGTTGCTTTATTGCAACACAGGTACATGTTTCTGTCCACTACAGAACCATCATATAAGGTGTACACTTCATGAAGTTTGTACTTTGTGTGCATGTTCACCGTTTTCAAATTTTTTTTATTTGACAGCCTGATAATGTTTCTGTAGTGGACTGAAACATGTAGCTGTGTTGCAATAAAGTGAATAGTTGTGTTAGACAGAAAGTCTGTATATTTATCTGTATTCATCATTCCTTTACTTCTTAACAGTTTTGTTGACTCTTCTCCAATCATGGTTGATTTTTATACTCCACCAGCTTCGTCATGTATTTTTAATGTATATCATATGGACTTTATGAGAAGGTGAGATTAGGCAGATAATGAGAGTATTTGTTCCAAAGAGGAAGGACTGTCTAGAGACTGGGGAAGACCATTATGAGGGACTTCATTATATTTGCTGGTCTGTGAAGTTTATTGAAAAGGTAAAGTTGTGCCTGTTCACACCATGAAGGCATATAGAGGGCGTATAGATATAGGTCCTCTCATTCTTAATCTTGACACTAGATGATGGAGGTGACTAGTAAACTTTACACACCTGTTGCTTAACCACTGGTAGCCATTGAATCCACTCAAGAAGGATAACATGGATGGAAAAATGCAGTATGCATGGAAGAGATAAATGGATAGAAAATTTTAGTTGAAAGAACTAAAAGGAAGAGCAGACTTGGGAGCACTAGTCATAGATGGAAATGTCATATTCAAATGGATAAAGAAATAGGATGAGAATGTGGACTGGATTTATCTGGTTTAGGCCAGGGACCAGTAGCAGGCTGTTGTACACATACAAACTTCAGTTTCCATTAATGCCGTGAATGTGACAGTCTGTGTTACTATCAGCTTCTGGAAAGGTCTGCCCCATTGGATTATTCAGACATGCGTTGACTTGCTGGACACTAGCAAAGGGGAAGAACAAATAAATTTGTCACATTTAAACCAATCAGTGCCAATGAAACATTTTTTGAAGCATTGATCTTGTTACATCACAGTGTGATAAAAACAAAATGTCATTGTATAATTAAGGCCACATGGTGTAAAGGTGCTTAAAAAGGCTTGTTATATACATTATACAGGCTGTGGAAACAAGTGATTCGTCTTAAACATTTGATGTGAACCACTTTGAAATCTTCCTTATTCAAATTCCAGATAATAAAATTGCTGTTCATATAATTATAAAATATGAAATGGAAAATTTAAACCTTAAGTTAACAAATTAGAAATGAATCTTAACAATTTGATTTTACTTGTGAGAAATATGTAAGTGATCTATGTAGGCCATATTGAGATATTATTAATAGCTGACAAAAGAATAGATGCATGTGTCTAGGATGTCACTGTTAACGCAACACACAATTCAGCAATGTGGCCTTCAGCTTCACTTGATGTACCCAGTTCCCAGCACACTGTTCACTGGAACTGTAATAGTAGAGACTAGACATAATTAGACATCAGTAAGAAAACTGATCACCATTCACATTTGTATACTTCAGGTTCTTATCTTTCATAGTTCATCACTTATGATCAGTAAATATTGGTTGCCATGTTAGATTTAATTGCAGGATATCACTGTTTCACCACAAGCAATATTTGTTTTTCTTCTGTTTAAATTTTAACATACAAATTACTATGTACCTCATGTAACATATTCAGAAAGAACCATCAAATTACATACAGGAATTACTAGTGATACCTGCTTCATTGGTACTCCAGTTTTGGTCTCCATCATCAGGGAGCTAACAGATGAGTCTACATAATTCCCTGTTCATAACACTCAACCAACAAAATAATTTTCTGTATAGAATTACTTATCTCCTTCATGATGGAAACTGAAACATGTTGGAATACCAATGAAGCGGGTATAACTATGAATTCCTATGTATGCTTTGATGATTCCGAGTATGTTTAACATACACTATTCAAAGTATGTGAGGCAAACATGTTACCTTACCATTGGCTCACATACTTTAAAATACGACGTTAAAGTTGGAACAGAGAGAAAGAATGAAATATTACTTTTTGTTTCCACGTTGTAATTTTCCATTTAAAACAAATGGCTTTAACATAAATTCAGTTCTTCCCAAGGTGTTTTGTTACAGTAGGTCCCATCTCAAAACTTGGTGTAGTTAGCGTATTTGAAATGCCAAATGCTTTAAAAATTGTGACAGGCTTCCCATGGCACACCATCCTTATATTATTTCATTATGATTGATCATTTTGTTCCCAATTCATTAGAAGTATAATTCATATGGCCTCCTTGATATCCCTGTGATGGCCGAAATTGGAAACCGGCCATCAAGTGATCTGCACAGCAGTGAAAATCTTCACTACTATTCTTATAAATTTATTCAAAGTTATATACATAATGGTTACACCAATTTCTCTGTTACCCCGTAAAAATTGTCTTTATGATATTTATGTACAGCAGTTATCCACTGATGTTTCCACTCATCAGTAAACTTACAAGAGAGGCCCTTCCTGCCTTTATCCTGCTACAAGCATGTCTCTTTTATCTGTGTATACTTCACTACTCTGTTCTGTAGGCCTTTGATTACTTGGCCATCCCTCATACCCTTGGCCTCCTTAATCATTTTTTTTCTTCAGTATCTTCATTTTTTAAACTTTGAGAGGAGTATCTGCATGTCCTGAAATTAACCTTTCATAGTGTTTCTGATCTGTGAATAGAATAGTGTATTTAGATGCAGTTGTAGAGTCCGATGCAAAACATATGCACTGTCAAAAAATGCCCAAAACCACTTTCACGTATGTAACATACGAGCCATGACACTGCAGGTAGAAAAATGTGTGTAGATGGGGTAACTGGGGTTTTATTTAGAGTAGAAGCAGGCATTTTGATCGACCAACAGTATGTTTAGCTCACTCTTAAGTCCACTTAGCCTCCTGTATGATTACCAGATGTTCTTGTCAGGAGAGTAAAGCTGACCTCTCAGTCTCATCTCATGCTAAGGCCTAAAATGTGTGGGGCATTCCTTACCTATGCAGGGTGATTCATGAGTAGAGACATAACTGTAGGAGAGGATTTCCTAGTTCTGTGATCAAAAAATTTACTATCAACATGGGTCCTCTTCTCAGTGGTTATGGTGCTGTTGGTGTTTAATTCCCATAAACACACTCCTGTGGGCTGTGCATGCACACTGTGTGGCCTTGTACAAGCATTGTTTCTAACACTGAATTATAGTAATATAAACAAATTGAAGGCTTATCTCTTGCACCTGCACGCGCACTGTTCACAACTGAGAAACGAGGTGCATTGCAGCCAAGGGTTGGATTCTTGAAAACCTGCTTTAAGCCCAGGTCATTGTAAATTAAATGAAATTTCTTTTGTGAAGTTAAATTTAGATGTTGAATTCATCACATATTGTGTTTATTTTATTTTATGTATTTTTCAATAATTCTTACCCTTTTATTCTAGGCTTCAAGCGGTCATAACTCCATAGCCATTCAAAATCGGACACATGTTTATATGAAATCTTTTGATCTCAAAGACCTAAGAAATCATCTCCTGCAGTTATGTCCATAACTCATGAATCACCCTGTATGCCTTCACGATGTGCTTAGATGCATACAAAGTGTATTTATATTCCCATCACCAAGATCTTGGTACATAGAGAAATTTTAAAAACTGAGACAAATTATCTTAGGGGTATTTATTAGGGAATACAGCTTCCCATCAACCAAATCCATTTCAAAAATACAACATAACTACACAGAAATGATGTCAAGTGAACATACATTATACACTAAAACCTGTAGAACAAAGGAACACACTTATGTACACACTGAACCTTGGAGAAACTTCACTATATGTATACAATTATGTATCTTATGATAAAGTCACATTAACTGTGAGATTTGTTGAAATGTGTAACTTCAAAGAAATAAGACAAAATTACATCAGTGAGACAGAGGGAGTGATCACATTTCTACTCATCTGCATTATGAGAAATGACAGGAAATATAATAAGCAGTCTGATAAAAGGTTTGTCCATAGAGGGTCACTGTATCATTTGGCAGATTACTGATCCATTTTGTAAAGATAACAATCATCAGAATGAAGAAAACCTGACCAAGGATGTGGTAAATTTGTATGTAGTTTCATCATAGTGATAAAGCTTCAAGTTCCATAACAGCGGGGAACTTCTCAATCAGCTGAATAAGTCACTTGTCTTAGAAACACTCAGTATCATGTAGTTCCACGGGGAAACATTCTGAAAACTACTAAAACATACATACACAACTCTTGAAAAAGTATTTGCCACATGGCACAGATTTTATTAGTAACAGTTCTCTTGGTAAGTTAACAGAAAATTTGTGGCTGTCACAAGTATACCACAAAGTCACATTTTTTCACTAAAGTAAAGCTTCATAAAACTCCACCTTTAAAAGATAAAATTTGGTATTAAGAGGCCCTTGCTGTAATTATTGCTCAAAGTCAGTTCTTGGAAGTCAAATTATGTATAACTGCAGTGTTAGGGATTCTTGGTCCCATTGTTTGTAACTGTTGAAACAGACACACAGTTAGCAATATGTTGCATAAGAAAACACTTCCTGTTGGAAAATAAAATGAACTCAGAACTCTCTCACTCAATCCACATTTTCTCCAGTTATTACACAACCCAAAGACGCACTAAATTTATTAAGTTCCTCTGTTTTGCAGTTTATCCGCCACCAACCTCAGTTTGTTCTTAACAGTAAGAAGAAAGCAATGTGTTTCACAATATGAAGCATTTCCCATTTTGTTCAGCTTGCAGACAGATTAGGTACAGAGCTTTAAAGTGTCTTTTGGTTATCAACTGCCATCTTTGGTTGGTCATTCAGTGACAACAAATCGAAAGGTACCAATGCATCACTGGCCTGCAGAGACAAAAGCACAACTTTACATTTTCTTATGCCCACTTAACTCATCAGTACCAAATGTTAATACAGTATTCAAGCTGTAAAACTTTATGTAAAAAATATTTAAACCACACTGCACTATAAAAGGTTCCAGGATAGCTCAGTCAGTACATGATTAAGCAACTGGCTGGATGACGAAAGAACTGAGGTTTGATTCCCAGCAGGGGTATAAGACTTTTCTCTTGTCTATGTTATGCAGACCAGCTCTGAGGCCCATGCACGTTCCTTTGCAAAGGGTACTGGGGGCTTCTTACCCACAGATAAAGTACCTGAGGCATGAAGCTGAACGTTTAGGTGTATCTAAAGCTGAGGTCAAGAGTGCATGCAGCTATACATCACCTCCCCCATGCATCTTCATGGCATTGTTTTAATTAAGCATAGAGACAACTTTACTTTGTACCTTACATTTACCTGTACAATAAGACACCAAGAAAAATCTCAAATAAGCATACTAAAGCATAATCTAAAATACAGATGCCTGGAAACATAAATTTACAATTACATTTGTATAAAATCATTGCTCAGCATTAAAGTCAGTTGCCTCTGTCTCAACATTACATCACGAGGCATACACGAGAAAAGGAAATTAAGCATCACACATTCTTAAGCTCAGCATTAGGTGGAGGTGATTGGCCAGCTTTCCTGCTCCATTATCCACCAGATAGGAGACCCGATGGCCCCAGTCATATGGACATGGTGGCTGGATTACTAACAGCTATACTGTTATGTCTGTACATTAGTAATGACAGGAAATCAAACTATGTTACTGAGACTTATGTGCAAAATATTTCTGCAAATTATGGACTAGGCTGCTATCACAAGGACATATTTAAGTCGACAGTGATAATTAAACGTGAAAAGCTCATGTTTAGAATTTGGCACAAATGTGAATAATAAAACATATCATAATCAATTCCATCATAAATCATATTTATGAAGAAAAAAGATGACCAAGAGTAATGCTTAAACAACACAACTGTCAGTAGTCAATGTTTAAATCATTATATTCTCGTAATATGCTGTTACTTAAAGTTTTGCTCCCCTGTATACACAATGTGGCACTTATGAGATTTCACAGGTTACAAAATAAGAGTAACAAACTCTGAGTTTCATACCTGGTGCTGACTAGCCTCTGGCTGGTCTGCATCCCTCACAACACTGAGGAATACGTCAACACACTGACAGAATGGTCTCATTAGCTCCTCGTGGATTTTTTCCCGGAGCTGAAGCAGAAAAACCGAATTCTTCACAGCACCTATCTCCAGTTCAATAGGCAAAGGTCGTTTGTTCCACTGCAGCGAATCCAACTAAAAACACAGCAAACAAAAATTGACGGTATTATGACAAGTAATGTTTTTATGCATACAGCAAACCAAATATCCAGTGATATCAAGTTAAGTATCTGCCAACACAGCAAACAAGTATGCAACAACAACCAATGTCATCATGATGATTTCTGTGAATATTATTAACAGAAGAATACCCAGTGTCGTCATAACAGTCCTTGTGAACACAGTAAACAGGATACAGTCAAGTCCACAATTATTCACTAACCCGTTGGTTTTGTGTGCCCAAATGAATAATGAATATGCATAGTGAGAAGGCTGCCTGTCAACCTGTAAGGCAATCCAACAGATATACAGGTTCTACAGTAATGTTGATTGCTAAATCTGATTTTGGTCCAACATAACTCCTACTTTATATAGGGCTCTAATAAAATTATTCTTAACTTAAAGAACAATAGTATAGGATATAAACAAGGTATGAAATGTACGTATAACGCAGGGGTGCACAAATTTTCCAAAAATTTAGGAGCCACTTCAAAATTCTAGGCACCAGACGGGTGATGTGAACATTTAAGATTATTGTAACCCTAACTTCAATAGTACATTGCACTTAATATTTTGTGATAAGATGGTAAGACACTTCACTTGAGGGCAGTACAATCATACCAAACATGTAGTAACTATAAATAAGTGTCAGGATTGTCACAATAATCATTGTGTGTGACTGAAATATGTAATAATCACTTTTTACATTCATGGGCTATGTTCAGAATTTATTTCTTTAATAAGGTATTTCTCATCTTCTTTTTCCTTTGAACCGATACAAATTTTCTAGATAATCTACTCTGTCCAATTCTCTGAACAGTCTGTTTACTGTATCTTGAGTCAAATGTTTTACTTAGGGTTTCCATCTCATGAGTTTAAAGATCAGGCAATAAGAAAGAGATTCCTTCAGTACAGAATTAACATCAAACTAAACCACTACAATGACTTACCAGAGTATATCCTTCACGCATATGCTGGTGAAAGACGAGGTTTTCGGGAAGATTCAAGTATATGTTCAGACACTGCGGCAAACTGCGCACACAGCGAGGGAACTGTCTGCACCGCTGCTGTGTCACCATCAGGTCCGCTACCTGAATCAGTCATACTGAAGGATATTCAGAGCTTTCATGCTTTCCTTATACATCTTTCAACTCAACACTGCTTTCCTGCAGAAGCTTTTTATGTAACAGGAGAACATGCTTGTAACAATTCGAAGGAATTGGGACACTTTTATATGTTTTGTCAGTATGTTTCACCTCCATTACCACTGAAAGTTTATTAAATTCAGTACTGGTGGGGATCGATACCAAACGTTGTAAAATGAATTTCATTTTATTTCACTTCAGGATAATATGGGATAGCTCACTAGACTACAGGCTGAACAAACTTGAAATCTGGGTTCAGTTCTCAGCAGGAACAAAAATGTTTCTATTCCACACAGTCCATGCTGGCTGTGGGGCCCACTTAGCCCCTTGTCCATCAAGTACTGGGAACTCTTCCTCAGGGCTAAAGTGACTGCTCACATCCACCTTGTGTCAAGATTAAGAATGTGTACAGATATATTTCCACTAATGAAAATAATATAATATAAATGATGCCTTACATGGGCAAAGGGACAACTTCTCCTTTTATCAGTATAATGCTTTACGTGAACCTCAAATCGGATTTCACAAATTTCTGCAAAACTGATACCTAAGCTAAACTGTAAGTAGATCTGATATCTGTAACATCTGTGTGAAACTTTTTTGATGTGGTAAATATTTATCATTACACAGGACAGAACAATTTCTGACTATGCAGTGTGATAATCCCTGCACAATATACTGTATTCATATGTTCCTTAACAAATAAAAAGTAATGAGGTATGTAAGACTGCACAGAAACAGGTGTACTCCAGATTGTAACACATTTCTCCAGTCCTGTTCCAGTTTGACAGGTGTACTCCAGACTGTAACATGTTTCTCCAGTCCTGTTTTAGTTTAAATGGGCTTCTTTTAGCTAATTCCTTACTCTACTATAACCCTTTGCTCCACCTAACATAGTGGAAGGTACTGAAAGTACATGAGTCCTGCACCTTCTCACATACTAAAATCTAAATTAAAATGTAAATACCCAGAAAAAAAAGACCACACAACAACATACAGGTATACTAATATTTTAAGTTTTTTTTTGATTTCCAGCTCTTTTTAAAGTAAACAATTGACTGCTCAACAGGTTGCTAACCTGACCTGATCATAAGATGTGCTGTGGCATAGCTCAAATGAAAGACTAGTTCAACAGATTGAACTGCATTCCATTTCTTGGCAATCAGTGGATTAATTTAGCAGTTACAACCAATAAATTGAAGCTCTGCAACATCCCTCTGAAAGACAGCTGGGTAATTCAAGCTTACATTTCAGAATTTTACCTCTGCAACAGCACATTAAGTCAGTGTTACTAAAAATGCCCTTCAAAAGTTTTCCCATTCTACTTACTTGTGTGTCAAAGACAGTGCAAAGTGTAACTCGATGTTTGTGGTACAAGCAATCAGAAACAAGACGACAGTTGTGAATAACTTTCTCAATCTTTTTTGATTCCAGTATTTCACGCAGTCCATTATCAAATGCCACATCACCAAGACTGTATATATCAAACAGAAAAGCACAACTGGGAGTGGCAAAGCTCATATGGCTGGCTTTACTGTACCGCCCAAACATGGCACCCTCCATGCTGAAACCAACAGCTGACTCTGCCTTGATGTCTTCCACCTGTTACAGAATATAACCAGCACCAACAAACTTACAGTAACATGTTCACACTCTCAGGCATTTAAATCTGTGGGACCCCCAGACACAGCTGCGGTGCAACCAACATTCACAAAACACAGTGTTATCACACAGGCTTTAATCTAGTTACAGTCCTCTACAAAAGACTAGCATAGAGCTCATGAGGACATTAAAACACAAAATTATTAAGAGAAACCTTCATCAAAAATATCTAACCTCAAAAACTTGTAAAGTTCTGGAAAGAAAGCTACATTTATATTATGACACTAAATTTGACAGAATAACAGTACATACTACACAGTGCAGCTATCTAGAAGACACTTTTTCTGGGCTAAGGTAGATACTGTAATATTAGCTTCAGCATATCTTGCACTACTGCCATATTCTGCTGCTACTTGTAACTATGTGCTAAATACATGTTAACAGAATAAGGACAAAACAGCAAGCCTTAGCCCCTTATACACAAGATTAGCCCACTTAGTGCATGCACCAATCTCCCTTGATAAGCTAATAGCACACTCGGTCTGTCAAGAAACTCCCCACTTTTTTAATGGAACATGTTGATTCATTACCATGTTTACAGGAACCTGGCAGGTCATGCCATGGTTCAGGCATTTATTTCCCAGCCTCTCACCATGCAGGCCAAGGTTGAATCCCAGGCCAATCCATGTGGGACTTGTGGTGGAAAAAGTGGCTCTGAGACAGGTTTTTCTCCACATACTTCATCTTTCCCCTATCACTATCTTTCCACCAATGCTCGATACCCATCTATCACCAACATTATATAATCTTACCAACTGACAGTGTTGTTAAATAACACTTAAAATGCCACTGGTATTAATCCTGAGCCAGTTGAATCTAGTCCATATCCTCCCAATCCTATTTGTTTAAGACATCTGAACATTAGTCTCCCACCTAGGCCTAAGTCTTACAAGTGGTCACTTTCCCTCAGGTTTTCTAACCGAAACCACTTCCCTCCTCTCCCATGCATGCAACATACCCTCCTGACCTAATCCTCCTTGATGTCACACTAATTTTATTTGGTGAGGAGTATCATCATGAATCTTCTCAATATGTAATTTTCTCCAACGTGCTGTTACTTCCTCCCTCTTAGGTCCAAGTACCTCCCCCAGCATCCTGTTTTCAAATACCCTCAGTCTATGCTTCTTCCCTTAATGCAAGTGCCACATTCAGCAATGATACAAAACATCAGGCAAAACTGTAGTTTTCTGTATTTTAATCTTTATGATTTTATGTGACAAACACGAAGATGAAAGATGCTGAACTGAATTACATAAGGATACTGGTGACAGAAATCCACAGTTTAACTGTATGGATGGAATTTTTAATTTATTTTACTAATAACAATGTATTCTCTCTTTAACTTACCAGAATTCTGCTTGTTAAATGAAACAAGTTCCCCACTACTGCCTGTTTTTTCTCAAACAACGGTCAGTTCAGTATGCTTTCAAAAAACTGTAAATTGTTACCTTTCCAGTGCCACTAGTGAAGCTGTGCTGACACATAACAGATAATGTTACTTTTGTGAAGCATGCGAGCAGACAAAGTCATAAGAACCGCTATCTGATGTACATTGTAACACTTGTTATAAAAGTTACAGGTTATTCTTAATGTCATACAGGTCACTGACTAGAAAGCACTGTCTATTGTAAAATTAGTTACTTCTATCAAATGTACATTACAGAGACAATATAAGAATTGCACTATGATCTCTGAATGCTTTGTGGCAACGGGGTGATATCTAATCACAGAAAAGATTAATTACGTTGGGGACTGAAATAAGATGTTCAGAGACATATGACACTTGAAAGCACACGCAGATTTGACTGGGAAAGACTTATCAAAGTCCATAAATTATTAATTATGATTCTGTTATATTATTGTTCCATTAATTTATTTAATAGTACTGTCATTAGTTTAGCTAACAAGGTAGTAGAAGGAAGCAGCCATGTCCCAATTAAGATACTATCCAGCATTTGTCTATAGAGACTGAGGAAAACCACAAAAATACCTTGGCAGGAGAGCTGTTCACTAGACAAGGACATGAACCCAAGACCTCCCAATATGAAGCACAGTTTTAACCACTCAACTGCAACATTCAGTGATTTTGTTATAGTAAAAACACAGCAAGTGACATACAGAGCAAATTCTTGTCACTGAAAAAGCTTCCACAACACAAGTTAGCAACTCTGCCACACAACAGTCAGGTGTTTTACACGTTTCATTATGGACTTTCTTTCCCACAAGGAAACACCTTTGGGTGCTCCAAGCGCTTATCCCATGTCATATCTGGCTGTTCACAAAGATCAAGGATCCACTCTTAGGGACAAAATGTCATTAATAAATGCACTGGAAACAGTTACCAGTAAGGGAACATGCCACCGAAAAATTCCTTTTGTTTCCAAAGTGGGGTACTCAGAAAGAGTGGTGGGGGGGGGGGGGGGCTGTCGAGATATGAACGACGTTATTGCACACCATTTTCTGTAAGAACTTGCTTCTGGAATGCATCTCATATGATACGAGATTTGAGGTTTTCACGGCAATGAGTATTTATCTCATGATGTTCACGAACATGGCACTGTATACCCTAGTAGATGAGGCCAAAATTTTGGGGAACCTGCTGCACCCATGTCTGGGGTATATGTAGCAAGTTCCTCTGAAATGGAGTACCTATCTACCAAACTACACAGCATCACATCCTAGAAGACCATAATCTTAAACATGTATGATAGCAATACATTTAGAAAATTATAAGTCTTCTTGAGAGAAGTGTTGAACATGCTAAACAAAGAAAGCATTCAGTTGGTACTCACAGCTTTCCTGAATACATCACCCACACATGTGATCAGCACATGATTCTCGACAAGTTTGTTCAGTGCATCATACTCTTGTTCAGTCAGTTTACTGCAGTCTGAAATGTATGTATAGGCAATGAGAGGTATCTCAGAAAGGCCACATACACAGTACAGATACACACGAAATCAACCCTTTACAAACATTGGTTAATACTGCATGTACATTAACCCTTATCAGTCCAATGTGAAGTTACTCAACACTACTTTCTGTTGTATCAGGTCCATTTTCAAGCTCAAATTGACACATTTTACAGTCTTTTATGTTTATTTCCCTAAACTCCTTTTACCTACTGGCTTCTTTTTGAGATTTGAATATTATAAACTTTCTGGAAAATTAATTTGGACCAAACTGTTGTAATTCACAATAATAATTTGGACTGGAAAGGGTAAAAAACAGTCATGTATTTTGCCCATATGTTTCTCACAAAATAAACGGTGATTCTCTAAACAGCTTTAATCTGTTAAATCTTAGTCATGTAGAAACTGTTTTCTGGGATTGGAAATGAATTGTTAAATGTTACTTAGATGCACTTCAGACTTCAAAAGTCTTAGTAAATGTGGATGAATTACTCAAGTTCCCTTCCGTTATCCCCGATAACCAGGCATTATATGTTTTTCTTACTATCAAACCTGATACCTGTGCAGTGTGACCAATAATGTAACAATTATATTTTGATTCAAATACCTCACCTACCTCTTACATGGACCTCTATCAAGCAAGACTGGTAGAAAGCTAATATGTATTCTGCACTAGTGACCACAAAAGCACAACTTGTAACAGGCAGAAAAAATACTCAGAAAAAATGTGGATTACACACTCAGATCCACCTGTACAGTAGTGGGGGTGGGAGGTGGTTGCTGTCTCTATCTGATTTCTCATGGTACTGTGGCATCTACAGAGTGAAACAAAATTAACACTACAGTTTTAATTCAAATTTTCTGTACAGGAACTATCTACCTGACATAGGCACAACATCCAAGTCACCGGTCTGAACAGTTTTTAAAACAGTATGCAATAATATGAAGGTAATCTGAAACTGTAGTCCCACTTTTGCATCATCCTGTTTATGCTGCAAGTTCACCTATTAGGATGGTAATTATGTGACTGATGATTCAGTATGAAAGATGTGGTGGTACTGTATCACAGTGGTTTAATTTATGACATATATCTCAACAACGGACTCACTCATAGCAGCGTGTCTCCTACGTCCATATCCTGGCTTACAGTTCATAACAACATCTGACTCCGTTACTTTCTCCGGCACTTTGTCAGCATGTACTGCTGGTTGAACCTTTTGCATTAAGTTCCAGTTCCCAGCAGCCTCATTTTCTGTGTTAACTCCTGTGTATGAACCTGGATCCAATACACGAACTGAAAGAATGCCAATACAGTTGTAAACCCTTCAAGGCCTAGTACAGTGCTTAATTAAGCACCACACCATGAAGTGATACAGGGGAGTGGCGATATACCGTATTCTCGAATCTAATCCGCACCTTTTTTACAGTTTTAGAGGGCTAAAAAATCAGGTGCGGATTAGATTCGCGGTCTAGAGCTGGATTTTGGAAAAATGATTGAGCTGCTGTACAATATAACAATAACGTAATTAACGTAATTAATAAACAACGTAAGAACAATACAATACAATAATCTATTATTTTATTATTTATTATTATAATTTATTATTCATCAGACTCGCCGTCATCACTCATAACTGAATCGTTATCCGTGCTCTCCACCCAGTCACTATCATCTTTATCTTCAACATCGTCCTCCCATACAATGTCATGCTGCCTTGTGTTTCCGCCATACTCGAACGTTGCTTTCATCAACTCAAAAAATTGCAGCCGCTTTGCGGTTTCCATTCTCCTCTGCGCACCGAATAACTTCACGTTTGAACTTTGCCGTATATGAGAGTCGTTTAGATTTCAGGCGTCCCTCTTCCATAACTACGGTACACGACAAATTGGAACAAGCACCTCGCACGTTTCAACAACTAAGGCTCAGCTGACTTCAGACGAGATTGCGCACGTCTGTTGAGAAAGGCCCAGCCTCTATCGGTATGACTCATCGGCCACAGGCGTAGCGTCGGATTTTAACGCATTGGTAACATCCAATATTATTCAATCAGTCGCCCCGTGGGCAAGGGGTGGTTGAAGGAAAGGTGCGGATTAGAATCGCGAACTAACTTTTTTTCGTTTAAGAAGTCGCCAAAAACTGGGTGCGGATTAGATTCGAGAATATACGGTAGTTCTGTGCATTCTTAACCTTAGCACTAGATAGAGGTGAATTATCAGCTTCATGTACCAGAAAAAGCACCAATGGATAGGAGGCTGGGTAGCAGTAAAATCAGTCTGGGCACTGTAAAGAAAAAAAAAAATCTTGCTGCTGGGAATTGAACCCATATTCCCTGGTCATCCATAAAACCTATCCGTTATGAAAGTGGCATCAACACAAAATGTTAAACCTTATATTAATAAAGGTAAAGCAATCCCATTACAGGCCTGGACAGGCCTTTAGGGTTCCAGGAGGTTGAGGCTCTCAGATTTCTAGACAATCAGCACATAAAGGTGGTAAGGTTGTCAGCCCTATGCACCGGTCGCCTTTACCCCCAGGAAATATTCCTGGTACTCATTTCTGTTAGAGGCTAAGTCGACCCCAGGGTCATAGTGCGACCAAAAGGATTATGTCAATGAAAAATTCCAATGACACCATCGGGAATCAAACCCGCGACCTTCCGGCTTGTACAGCAGTGCCATGACCATGTTGGAAGAACAGTGATTACAATATTCTACATTACTGTGTGAAAATCAAAGTCTGACAAATGTGAATTCTCATTTGCTGGCTTGCAGTTTGATGTAAACAGCATTAAATTATGTAACAGACATTAAAAAGACAAATGCAGGAAGGGCATCTTCTAATTACTTAATTAGGCAAGAAAAATGACAGCTTACAACATAACATTAGGAGTCCAATGAACCACATAACATTGAAAAAACTGGATAATTCAAAGCCTGATTTTTTGGTCCCAAGCACTCTGAATTAAAAAGGTTTTACTGTATAATGTAAATGTCTTACAATCTTCAGCATAACTGCCAAAGGAAAAGTCAGAGACTTCACACATATACATATTGAGATATAAACTTACCACTGATGACTTCATTTCTATAATAGTGATAAAAGCCTTCTCTCTTCTTGCCTGATGGCTGAAGAACAACTTTAGTCAGGGTCAATCTGTTGTGACCAGGATCCATACAGTAGAAAACTCCTTCCACTGTTCCAACTGTTGTCTCTACAAGCAACCTCTGGCCCTTGCTGTATTCTGCATCCATCTAAAATATAACACAATACAATGAGAATTCACCTCACTAAGAGAGTTTTGTGTAGACTCCCTTGCTTCCTCACCACAAATTCAAATTATTTTCTGAAATATGGCGAGTCATTTCAGATATGTAACTTGCACAGACACACTCACTCTGCATTTATTTCATGTGAAGAGTAGATGCAAACAAAACATAGATGCTTTGTGTACTGATACATTCCCCTTCCACCATCAAGTGTCTCCTTGCCAGGATTTTCAAGCAGAAATGCTATGGCAAGTTAGAATAATTACACTGATCAAAATAAGACACATAATTTGTGTTAGAGACAGACAATACACTTCTATCAGCAGACTAGATTCATGTCATTTCTGAGGTGTACCAAAAGATGCCATCACAGTTTTCCCAGTGCAAATATCCATTTATGTCTGTCTGCAATCACAGGGCAGAAATCATGGGAACCGAGTGTTTCTGAGCTCATCTCTGTTATAAATGCTACCACTGACAATGTACAATGCTGTTGTTTGGCTTTCCATGAAGGTTTCAGGCACAGGAAGTCTCCTTCACTGTTCTCCACAGAAAGACGTGATGATACATACTAAACTCAAATGGCACATTCCTGTTTTCCTGGGTTTTTTAATATTGATGAATCTTAGAACAGATCACATTATCACTAACTTCTGCTCTGCAGAAAGGCATGATGATACGTACCTGACATGTCACGTTCCTGTGTTCCAGGATTGTTTTATATACCAGTGTATCTTAGAACAGAAGACCACATTATTGTCAACTTGTGCTCAAGGTGCACGACTCGACTGTCGGTGAATTTCACAAGACTTTTTGGTCATGGCATTTTTAATACATTATATGTTAAAAAAATTGTTAATTTTTCAGGGTGCACAGATTATCTCTGCGCTCCACACTTTTTATTTCTAAAATGAATATAGCTGAGGTGTAAAGATCGCTTCTGCACCCTGCATGAGCCTCCCATAAAAAAATCTTAAAATATGCAAATATTTTGCAGATGCAGGTGTGCACCCAGCATTTTTACTTGGAGGTGACAGGGGGCTGACCCTGAGGCTATATATAATTTACGTTAATTTTAAAAAACTATCTTCTGGCCCTTTACAAGATTACAGATTATGAACTTCAAATGAATTGGAAAAAGCATGCCACTAACAGTAAGTTCTAAGCAGAATACATAAACACTACTTCCTACTGCACAGACTTCCAGTTCTACAAATCTGTGTTAAAATGCATAAGAATGTATTTTCAAGGAATATAATTTCATAAGGTTATTCATAAATTTGTTACATTAAAATGGAACTTATTTCAAGTGTCTGTGTTACACTAAGACACTGTTTAAATGCTCTAGAAGCTGCTTAAATACAAGCAAATAATACAAGATTTAAGGTTTTTACAGTGGTGTTGCTGAAGACTCAAGCCTAATGCGATATCAATGCCTTCTTGTACTGCTTGACTCTGAAGGTGAAGGCACTACAGTCCTGAATGTTGGGACTGTAGTATGCAACATCATACATCATCCCAGAAGACCTGAATCTTCAAGTAAATAATACCTTTCTTCTACAGGTAACACGATTTAATCTTGTTTGGTTGGTTTCTGCGATGTGTCTGCCGAGAAAGCTCGGTGAATGTACACTCCCAATATAATGTGAAGAATAACAACAGTTACTATAGCTGAGTACACATTGCTGTGTATGTTTGGAAGTCCTAGTAGACCTGTTAAAGGAAAAACAAAATTATAAACGCAAGAGAAAAAAATGTTCAGGCTACACACTCTACGTCTAGTATGGCACTATAGGCCAGGGCCTCCCATTTTCCAGGTTTATAGATGTATGTAGACATTTAGGAGGAATACCATATCTACCTGGATATAAGACAATCCATATTCACAATCTTCAGTTTTCATGAAGATGCCCACACAGAACATGTTTAACCCTGTGTATGATTATAAGGTGACACCCAATTTTTCAGATAATGAGTTAGGAAAAAATTATCATCTTGTATTTGGCTAAACACAGTACCTGGACAAGTGAATGGCCCATCACAAAGCCTCTACTAGGACTACATACACACACACACACACACACATAAAAAAAAATATACTTCCATGTCCTATGTGGTAGAAGATGGTATGCATTCTTGATGGCATGGCCCTGGCTCAGGCTACACAAACACAAAATAAATCTGGAACTGATGGTTCAACACCACCAATACTAAACCTGTACTCCACCTTCAAATATGTAAGATTCAAGGTTCTCATGGCAGTGATTCTGAAGAATACTGTCTTCTGGAATGTGAAAATCTGGTAGAAATTTACTGCCCTTCTGGAGGTACCTGCTGTATGCATATTCAAGGTACAGGGCATACTCTTACAAAGGTCAGTAAATTTATACCAAACAACATCACATCACAGGACAGTACTCTGCACCTTCAGACAGTTCAGGAACTCTAGAAACTAAAGAGTATCAGGAGAAAATGGGGTGATGATCATGTAATGAATACAAAAAGATGTGAAAGAAGAGTTGTGGCCGTGACATCTACTCACAGAAATCACAAAAGTAACAAAATATGCCGGGAATACATGCTGTCACTGAACAAACTCATTGTGCATGTTAGCATTGCCTGGGGCTATGGTTTCAGTACAGGTTTAATCTGTAAAACACCCTTCACGTTGCTGACATGCTTATCTTACCATCAAAGACTATACTCTTGGATCCAAAAAATGATGCAACTGGCATCACAATTATAACAAAACAATACTGGAACACCGTCCTAAATGTCTGAAGATCTGGTTGATCCTGCAACACAAAATCGGACTCTGTTTCAAGTATTACAAATAACACGACATAGAGAGTCTTGTAGTATCCTACCGCCCTTCCTAATGCATAATCAAATGAAACCCGTTAAATGAGTTCTGCGCCACTTACAGCTACAGTCCTGTGAATCATATTTCTTCCTCCACGCACACCTATACTCCGACTGCACTGCACTAAGCAGAACAGTTGAGCCACGTGATCGCCGCTGCTACCTACATGTATGATCCGTGACTACTACGAAGGTTATTTTTAGTGTCCACCCACGGATCACCTGTTGATTTCCGAACCATGATAGCCACAATACTGACGGACAAATTGGTCACTGACGATGGTTGGGATTCATGGTTGTGACCATACAGCAAAGTGACCCGCTTCGTGGCCTCACCACCAGGTATCAGCAAATGTACTGGGTGACATATTTATAGTAATGTGTCGTACTGTTCGGATTCGTGGTTGTAATGTAAATAACGTTATATGCTCCACAGTAATAGCCGCAGGAAAAAAATCCTGAAACCTGTCGATTCAGCTGCCCTGCGAAAAGGGTTGTCAGCTTCATCGTTTCTGTCTATCCGTCCGTCCGCCAGCATTGCTTTATTCATGTGGTTGAAATGACACGGAATAGATTATTGGTCATTGCTGAAGCAGGACTACGAGCATAGTGATTCGCGTCTACGAGTATCTTACCGATTGTGTCAAATTCATGAGAGAAATTCCTTGTACATGGATAACTCTCAAATTCTAACTAGTGGCAGTACTGCATCAGACCGGGTAACCGCAATTTCAATTCTTTCGATGTCAAGGTGCGTGATTATATATACAATTTGGTACGGTATAGTGTCTGTAGAGTGAGTGTAAAGTTTTTGCAGTGTTGAAATGCAGTAGTGAATGGTATTGTTCAGTAGTTTACGTTATGGTTTAATTTCGCAGAGTGTGGTGAGTTTGGTTTAAATGTGTTTTCAGTTTCGTTTCGTAATTTAATTATGCTTAAAAGCATTCGCGAATATCAAGCATGTCAGCGGGAAGAAGCGTTTTTGCATCACTAACATTATACCATTGAGACTCTATAACGTGTAATTTTGGTAAGTGCTCGTGAAGTACAAATAGGTTTATTTGCTAAATCTATCAGTGTAATAAATGGATGTCTGTGAACTTTACCAGATTGATAATTAGTATGAGGTAGATGAGATAGGAATTTCATTTCCGTGCTCATATGTTTCAGGAATATAATTTTCCTAATTGTAAATTTAGTTTCGATTCACTTTTTTGAACGTCGAGAACTTTTGTCGTAGTTTCGGATGTTGTTTCCTAAGAAACTTATCCAGGAAATTGTATTTAGTACATGTTGGATGCCTAATTTCATACTGTGTTCTACTTGATATGCCTCTTATCGCATGCCTTATATTTTACCTGAATCATCAAAAAAAATGTTTACTGTAAGTAGGGTTGTTAACTAATACAATCGTCTACTGTTCTGTGCACTGCATTCTCATTGCTGTTCAGCAATGTTCTATACATCAGGCCTGATGTGTATGTTTCAAAATTTTATTATTTGGTATACAGTCTTTGTATAAGGTACATAACACAAACACATGATGAGAACATTGTGTCCTGTCTGTTTACAAGTGACACTGTAACTGGTTTTCCAGATCCTTGACATTTGAAGTCTACATTTAAAAGTTTTCAAACCCAATTTTAGATCAGCTGAGTTTAATTCCTACGTTACATGGAGCTCAAGTCACACTTTATCATTTTACTTAAAAACAGCTCATAGTATGGAACATTGTTATAAAAACATAAAATGTCTACATACTGAGTTGTGTGGCATATTTGAGCATTTCTGTTTGTTGTGTGTTGTACCATTTATTTCAAAATATTTTGTCGTCCTATGTGGTATCTAAAATTATATATTAAAATATTCAAAACAATAATTTTGCATGTTGTTTTGTACTGGTGCAAAACTCTTGCACAATGTGGGAATAACTTAGACAGAGGGTGCCTGAGAACAGGGTGTTGAAAATATTTGGACCTGCGGTGAATGAAGTGGCAAGAGAATAGAGAAAATTACATAATGAAGAGTTTCATAATTTTTACTCCTTGTCAAATGATGGGATGATCAAATCAAGGAGGATGAGATGGGTGGGGCATCTTAACATACACAAGACAGGAGGGAAGTTCATGTAAAGTTTTTGTAAGAAAACCTGAAGGCAACAAACCACTTTCAAGATTAGGTAGAGACATGAGGATAATATTACGATAGGTCTGAAGGAAATGGATTTGCAGGACATAGATTGGATTAATTTGGCTGAGGAGGTGTTTATTGGAGTACACCTTTGCTGCCTTGGTGATTAGCAGTAGATTATATCGCTTTATTTTACTTAGGTATAGTTTATTTTACTTTACTGTTCTTTATTTTATTCCCCTGTCTCCCCCCCTGTTTTCAATCTTTAGGATAGGGATAGATGATTGTTGGTGTCGTTATATTTGGAAGAAGGCTCACTAACCTTTCCTACAATTTACTGACATTCTGGCTCTCATACTGATGAATGAACTTTCATCTATATAACATAAGACTATGTTTCATCACCTGCAATGTGACAAAATCTTATCATCTCCCAAGGTCATCAGTAAAACAGTCTAGGAATATATTTCATTATGTTTCAGAGGACACAGAAGAGAAGAGCCTCTATTTAGCTTTAGAAAGCTGGGTTAATGAGCCCATTTGACTTTTTAATGGAGCATCCTGGCATGAGTATTTTTCAAGGCTCTGAGGGCTTGCAACTAGACACAAGTCTTCAGCACCTAGAGGAGGATGAAGCAGAGGAAGACCAGAAACGCAGGAACAAGGAGGTACTGTAACCTGTTCCTTGCAGGGTGTGAGTTTAAACAAACCTGGTAGTCAAATGGTCACCATTCATACTGCAGTCTTCTGAGTTATGACACTGTGGAGGGTGGTAAGTGGATACCAGCAGTGTACAGGAACATGTGTCTTCCCCGTAAAATTTAAGTACATGTTGTGGTCATCTGGGTTATCACACCATCCAGGCTGCTAACTGGGTATCACTGTTTTTGAGGAACATAGTGCCTCCCTTGCCAAGGCATCACTTCTATTCTGAAGGTAATGGCACAACCTCCAAAATGTTGGTAACCATGCACCATACTACATGGTATCATAACATGGAAACCTCTTGAATTTCATAAACAGCATTCATACTTCATATATGTCAGGTCCTGGTTGTTTCTAGGCCTTGAGACTGATTGTCCTGGATTTTTCATGCTTTCCCTTAGTATCTGCTTTCTCCCCAGGCATGGTTTGGTAGATGTATACCGTCATCTCAAAGGAATGTGCAGTCTCCATTTTCAGGGTGGAATTCTCTAATGTTCTGAACATAGAGGCAGGAGTCAATGTCTCATCACCAACCAAATGCACTTTATTTAAAAAAACCAATATAAGGTTTCCTTAAAATCGTTTAAAAAGCCCCTACATATGTTTCGGCTACTAGAAAGCCATCATCAGAGGGGTCACACAACTGCACGTTTTAAAGAACACGTCCATAGCGTTCGTTCAACAGCACACGCCATGTAGTTTTCACCACCTACACTCCTGCTATTTACACTGTCACTTGGGAGTATCGTATGTTAAAATGAGAATAAAATGGATATTAAAACTGTAAAATATATATCATGCACTATCAGTGAACTGTTCTCGTTGTGTTGTTTTGGTGAAGAGTTTTTATAGCTTCACTTGTCGATAGATATGTTGGAGGATCATGGTGCTGTGTATACTGTTGTTTCCTAAGTTGTATTGCTATGGTGTGTACTCTTCGGGTTTGGCAGGAGGTTTCTCTGAAACTTTGGTACCCATCTACAAAGCCACATAGTGTCACAGCCATGAGGACACCAACTTTAGTCATTATACCAAGGTGCTCCAGCCAACATACAGCATTATTAACTCCAATCAGAGGTTTTGAATGGAGAACCATTCTTTTTAGGCACATCACAAAATTGCAAAAAGCAACTATTAGCTTTGTCATCTCTGTCTGTCTGTGTGTGTGGAAGAACGTGGCTTCCACTGGATAAATTTTTGTGAAATTTCGTATTTGAGGATTTTTCGAAAATCTCTCAAGAAAGTTCAAGTCACATTAAAACCTGACAAGAATGACGGGCACTTTACATAAAGACCCATGTATATTTATGATAATATCTCACTGAATTCTTCTTAGAATGAGTAGTATCTTAGACAGAAGTTGTAGAGAAAGCCAAACCACACGTTTTATGTTGAATAAAATTTTTCCGAACATCATGCCGTTTATGAGATAATGCGGAAAAATCTGGTAGAGCCAGACAGGCCACAGATGAATACAATACATGCAAAAAATAAGTGATTTGCATGCTGGATAACTAAGACAAGCATACAGAGACACACGCTCATAATATTTAATACTTATTCCTTTTCCAGGGCAATAATGGTTACGCGAATGCACCTCAAATTATCTTATACGTACATTGCCTGTCTTGTTTATATTTTCATAGTGACATGGATTCAGTTTTGTGGGTGTTAAGAGGTGGTAGAACTGGTATGTCTTTATTGATAGTGTGACACAACAAAGGTGTGTAGGGAAGAAAATTCAGTTTCAAAGCAGTATAGCTCGCTTGTAAACTATTCACTATACAGGTAGCCCTCGATGTACGCCGGGGATGCGTTCCTGGACGAACCGGCGTAATCGGAATCGGCGTAAATTGAAACGATTTTATAATGTAAGTCAATGGGAAATCAATGACATGCGTTCCGGTACCCAAACATTGACGAGTAATATAATGGCATTGCATTTAAAGCTCTGAAATAACGTAAATATAATAAAGGGAGTTTAAAAAAATATATTTTGTACACTTACAACCGGCAATGGCGTAATGAAGCAGCGTTAGTTCTCTCACGAAGTCCCTGGTTGAGGATCGACACGTTTTTAAAAGAAAGCATGCAGTGTGGACTGTTGTGATTTCTTCTTTCTATCAAAATTTCATGATAAGGCCTCATGGATGCCATAACGCTCCTACCTCCGCAGAGATTAAATTTGTCCTTTGATAGGTTAAAGCGCCGGGAATGAAATCGCATAAGAGCAAACTCGCATATGCAAAAAGTTTGCATTCCATAAGCAGCTTTTACCGATTAATCAATCTCATTAGAGCAAATTCGCGTTAACGAAACATACGTAATTGCAGAGATGACTATTTATAATTTTTATTCAAACTCAGCGATGTAAGAATTACGGTTTAGTATAAGAAGCAGTACGAGAAAAATTATAAAACGTTATAAATAATAGTAAAATATATTTTTTTCACTTTTTGACCTCCTGGTTTCAAAATCGGCGTTATTCTGAATCGGCGCAAATCGAGGGATACCTTTTATATATCATAGAAAATTTTGTATAATAAAATGTATGTCATCATAAATTAATTACTGTTTCAGCTCCAAGACATTCTTACGAATGCATTTGATGATCTCATAGATGATGATGATGATTTAAGTACCATAAACAGCACTTGTCACTCGGCTGCAGTGCTTGAAGGTTGGTTGGTTTGACTGAAGCCAGTGTCACATGTTGTAAATAATGTGAGAATTAGTCTGCCCATGCTGGAATGCAGTAAAATTGTGCCAGGTCACATTCTAGAACTGCAATTCTGAACCTGGGGAACATGCTGTGCTGGAGAATGTATAATATATACTTCATATGTTGTCAGACACAGGCTGAAAGAAATAAACTGTATATGTGAATAGTTCTTTGTAATTGCAAAGTAGATTTAAATTGTATTTCTGAAACCTTATTGTGAAAAGTGTTCTCTTTTAAGGAACAACAGAAATTGTATGTGTTGGACAGTAACATGAACATTTTAACCTAATGTGGATGAGGTGGATGGAGGTTAGAGAACATTACAGAAGAAGAAACTTGATTATTTGTCACATTGGTAGGGTAGCAATATGAAGGGAATTACTATTGTCTGAATGTTTAACTTAGATGGAGAAATGCTTAGAGAATTTTTGTGATAAAACTCATGGAATGAAGTCACTTGGAAGAGTAGGAAGGAGGTAGATAATATGAAGATAGGCATAATGGTAACAGATTTTGATATACGTATAAGTAAGAAATCCTAAGGGTTTAATGCCACTGATAAAACCCACCATTGAATATTCTGAGCCAGTTCCATCCATCTTTGTCCTTCACATCCTTTTTCGTAATGTACATTATACATTATTATTCCTTCTTTCTGTTGGTCTTCCAAGTGGCTGCTTCTCAAGCTGTTCCATATATATTTCTTGTCTCACCCATTTGAGGTTCATACATTTATTGTTTCTGTTTAAGAAGATACAACTAGACCTCTCGCCAGCATAGAACAGCAGCCCCGAGAAAATGATTTGAAACAAAGTGTTGGCAGGCAGTACTCTGGTCTGAAGCCTGCTGGGGATAGTCCTGAGGTGTCAGAACACTATCAGTATTGCTTCAGAAACAGTCCTTATGAAGACAGCAATGAGCAATACCGGAAAGCAGGTAATAGGATGTTCTGTGTAAGAATTGAAGCTTTCATGGCACATAAGTGCGCTAAGGTCTTGGGCAAACAGCCACATTGTGGTTGTCAAACACTTGCTGTGTCTCCATTATCAGGGTCAACATCAGCATTTCTAACTGATCATGTTCCTGATTACCTAAGAATGTTTAAGGATTTTCTGAAGATTCAAGTCTTATAAGATTTGAACACTGTGTGGATTGGTAAGTAGTTACCAACATTTCAAAAACTGTTGTGCCTTAATCATCAGGGTCAAGCAGTCCAAGAAGAGTGGACTTTCTACCTGTCCACATCAGAAATGGAAAGAATCACAAAGTGTTTTTCTGGCTAATATCTCTATTCATATTCATCTGACTGTTCTGGCCTTCTTCCACTGTTGTGTTGGTTAAATCTAGCCGATCATCAGATGGGGGTGTCAACTTCATACTGGTCATTAGCATCCTTGGTGACTGGACTCTGTTATACCCAATCTCAAGGACAAAGTTACAGAAAGAAAACCAAGAAGTTTCAAATAAAAAATGAATCATAACATAATTCACAAGTTATAAAACAATGTATACTATCCAAAGTAATGCATAGTGAGTAACACCACCCATGAATTCAACAAATACATCAGCTGGCCAATTTGGCTACATGAATGTTCGACTGTGTCTGAGTCCAGGCTATTTGTTAACTGTGGAGGTTTATGAAACAAAAAGATACTAACACCCACAAATAAGTAAACCCAAATCCTTCTTTGCCTCTCACCCATGACACCTCTGTGCCTAGGACAAATGGAAATGCAGTAACAGTAACAAATAATATGTATTATTATTATTATTATTAAGCCTCAAAATCAAATACCCACCCCCATCTAGCGCTGAAGTTAAAGGAAGAGTAGAGCTATACCTCATCTCCCCATCTGGGCCTTCATGGCCTGTTCTAGGGAGAACTTTACCTTTACCTTACCTCAAAATCAAATAGAAACCTAATCCAAATCCATGCCCACCTCCACACCCAACACTCACCAGCAGAACTTGAGAAGCCAGAGAAATCCTTACCTGCATGCAGGCTGTACAGGGCTGATTGGAGAATGGCGCACACCAAATTCACCACAAATCACATTTTCCTCCCCTCTCCAACCACTGTTGTTACTGCTGATGTACTATGCATGCATACTATGGAAGGATGAGGGAGAAAAGTATTGATGATCCTCAGGGTATCTCCACATGCCAGGAGCCGATTCAGTGCCTCATTCGGCTAATGGCAAAGGAATCCATTTCTGGGGCTGAGGTTGAGGCTTTTAGTATTTTAAATGTGTACCAGCTGCTGCTTACAACATACATATTTTTATGACAATATCTTGGCAGAATGAAAGCTGCCAAAAATTAAAAATTATGTGCATAGATGTGAATTTTGAAGGAAAGGGTCATTCATATGCTTGCATGTGTTCAGGAGGGAAACAGCCAGTACATCTAAATGCTGATAATTTGGTGAATGTAGAGATCTCTGACTTACTTATTTAACTAGATACGCCTATCAGAAACACGATACCGGGACGGTTGTTATAGTGTTGTTTTCAGGAGTTGGCAGGTTTGAGTTTTGATCGCTTACTGGCCATTTGTACCGTGATCTTTTGTACTTTTCTGTAGTCTGACTGAACACGTGCTGGGATGGTTTATTTTAATAGGCCACAACTCCTGCTTCCAGTTTAATTTCTATCTAAGCAGTTAAACAGGATTTTTAAATAATGCTAGAATCACTCCATTGGTCTATTCTGTGATCCTTGAACAGTTTCAGAATGAACAGAAAGGGATGCAGTGTGATGATATGATATAGACAGGTTCATTTAAAAAACTGGTACCTGTCTACCAAATTACACAGCGTGACATTCCAGAGGAATGCACTCTTGATAGTTGTGGCCATGAGAACCTCAAATATCAGATAGAGAAGATCTTGTTAATACAGGTCTGTATATGTTTAATCTCTGAAACTACAGTGAAGTTCACCCAAGAACAGGCCCTGAAGGCGCAGAGTGGGAGTAGAGGTATAGCTCTACACTTTCTTTAATGTCAGCGCTAGATGGGGTGGGTGGTCAATGCCATGCTCTAGCAGCTTTACCACCAGAAAAAGAGACCTGGTACCCATTGTACACGAGGCTGTGTGGGCCCCAAGGCCAGTCTGGGCGGGTGCGGAAATTCTCGCCCCCACCAGGGTTCAATCCCCAGACCATCCAGCCTGTAGCACTGAAACTACAGAAGACACTTAAATGAAATTTGGTAGTTATGGGTCTACACTAGAAGTTTTTCATCACATTTTATTGTCATTTGTATCAGTCAAGTTTCCCAGGATGGCTCAGTCAGTATGGAGACTGAAAGTGGCCTGGATGATAAAGACAAGAAGTTGTCTCATGTCTGCCATATCCAAACCAAATCTGCAGCCTACCTAACCTTCTGTATAATGATTATGGGCATTCTTTGTCTCATGTAAAACTGTCAGGAGATGAAGCTCATCACTTAACTCCATCTAAGCTGAGGTTAAGAATGCATGGGGCTATACTTCCACTTCCCCATATGTCATCATAGCATGGTACTTTAGCACTGGAACAGCTTTACCATGCTTTTATCAGGCCAGTGTTTACTTTATGTAAAGTTCAGATCTTGATTTTCTGTGAAATTGCTCATGACACATAGAAGTTGGTCAGTGAGATGTGTAAGAAAACAATGTATTTGGCAAGGAGGTGACCTGCATTAGTTGATAAGTTTCCTGTTGCTACAGAGTATGGCAGTATGGAGCAGCTAGAGGTGTTGTATCAGATGCGTGTGAGGGAGGTGCAGCAACTTGTTCATCAGATAGAGCAGTTGAAAGAACAAGCAGCACAGGAGCAGAATCAGCTACGCCGGCAACTTGTGCTTGCAAATGCTGAGAAGGAGCATGCCAAATCACAAAATACACAGTCTATGAAAAATCACAGTAAGTAACATTCTGTTTAATGAAACCTGTAGTATTTTCCTAATAAACATGGACACTGACTGTGTCAGACCTGGGACTCTTCACTGGTCTTTAGAACTTAATAATGAATCTTCAGAGTCCATAAGTGCAAAGAATTTCTTGAATAGCTGAGTAATTGTTAGCTTCAAAGAAGGACCCTGCTCTATTGTGTTAGTTATAAAGGAACTAGAACCTGCAAAATGAGAAGTGAGTCCTCACAACCTTAGAAAGGGAGAGCTGCTTGGATGAAATCAAAGTGAAGAGACTGAACAGCTTTATGTTCAGTATGTCATCTGTGTACATTCAGAAAGTTTTGTTGTGATACAGCACCAAGAGACTGGACATCTGTGTTCTTTTCATGCTCTGTATACATTCAGAGAGTTTTGTTGTGTTGCAGTATCAAGAGACTGAACATCTGTGTTCTGTTTATGCTCTGTGTACATTCAGAAAGTTTTGTTGTGTTACAGTATCAAGCAGAGAAAGAGTCTCAGAGCTAGAGCAAGAACTTGAGACCCTCAAACTGAACCTGTTGAATGTCCAGCAGTCCAATTTGAAGGTAAATAATATGAATGCAAAAATGTTGTATTTTCTTCAGCTTGTTGTAGAGTTCTGTCCAACGTTATTCTGCAGTGGTTACTGTAATATCTTTCACCACTGAAATTACGTGACAGATATTCTAGTTAATTTAGGAAATGTATGCATACCGTAACAATTCTGGTGCACTTGTGTCTTCTTGTTTAAGTATCTCTAATACTATAACACTTACTGGAAGAGTTTGTTCAGCACAAAATGTATGTTTCATTTTTGTGACTACAACTTTGGTTCCAAACATTTTGTGGTCTGATGAATATTTAGTGAGTGACACATAAATTAAACTGAGCTGCATGCAAACAATGTGTGTAGGTCTGCATGTAAAGTGTCAGTTATTGTTGCCAGATTTTCACTGAACTTTGAAAGGTTGAATGAATTTTAAGCCCCCTAGTATGAAGTTTCATTAAAATCTGTCCAGCTGTTCTTGAATTGTTTCGCATTTATATGCTGGTGGATGAACAAAGTGGTTGAATACATCATCTGCAGGGATGCAGACACATCTGAAAGGAAATACCTGACCTATTCTTTTGAGGTTCAGGTCCAATTTCAATCCAGTTGCCTGCCTAAGAAAAATGTGTAATCTTGTTTCAAAGTAAAATTCTGTGTGCTAGGCTTGCACCATTATTTGTGTGTAATGTGTTTCAGCTGTCAGGAGAATTGGATGCTGCACATATATCGGTAAAGGATTTAGAACAGAAAGTGTCCTTGCTGGACCGTACCAATGTGGCTAACAGAGACACATTACACCGTGGAGTACAGGAGCGACATGAAAAGGAAATTATCGGTCTCAGGAACCAGATAGAATCCATTACAGCAAAGCTTAATGCCAAGGTATGCTGCAGGGCAACATTGCGTCATGGTTTTCATACAAGTGCTCAAATCTTAGGAGACACCAGCAGGAATCATAAATTTATGATCATGTAAGTTAGTGATCTGCCAAATTTGGGGACCCTTGCTACACTTCAGTTTACAGCCTCTTTGTCTTCCTGTCATTGATCTAAAAATATAAATATTACAACACACAAAACTATAATTTTACCTGTTGTTTTGTATGGGTGTGAAACTTAGTTTTTTAAAGGGAGGAACATAGATTGAAAGTATTTGAGGATGAGTTGCTGAGGAAAATATTTGTACCTAAGAGGGAGAAAGTAGGAACATGAAGAAAACTGCATAACAAGGAGCTCCATAATTTGGTTGTAAAGGAACCTGAGGGGAATATTAGAAGATATAGTTATAGATGAGATTATAATATTAAAATTGACCATAAGTAAATAGGGTGTGAGAATGTGTACTGAATTCAGCTGGCTCAGGAGAGGTTGCATGAGCACAGTAATGAGCCTCTGGGTTCTGTAAAAGAATTTCTTGACCAGCAGTCTGCCATAATGTATGTCAATGTAACTGAATTTTCTATGAAGAACTTGTGAGACCTGCTTTACAATGTAGTTTTCATATTCTTCATGATCTTTGGTTTATGGTCTCTAATGAGAAATACATAAATATATGGAACAACATTTTGCCTACAAGTGATAGCGTGCGTTAAAGGAAAGTGATACAGGCTAATATTCATGTCCCTTGGAATTTCTGTGTAATTTGTACTTTGGTAGTATATGTGGGATGCACAGTGAATTGTAAATGTTCTGTGAAAGGCATAATTGTTTGTTCCTTTTATAGGATACTGAATGTGATGGATTAAGACAGCGTCTGACTGACTTGCATCGAACCCATGAAGCTCTTCTGGTAGAGAAGACAGACACCATTAACCAGCTGATGGTAAACTTAGAAGAGAGCCAGCGGCAGTGTCAGAAATTGATGGCAAATATGGATAATGGACAGACCATTGCAGAGAAAGAGCAACTAGAGAAATATGTATATCAACTTAAAGTGAGTTATTATTGTGCTGATGGGTGAATGAGTGAGTGAATGAATGAATGAATGAATGAAACTATATGCATGTGATGCAGTCAAAAAGTAATTTATTTTTCCATTTAAAAAATTTATTACTGGAGTCAGGGTGCATAAACCTTGTGCAATTGTTTACACCATGTGTACATATTTACTCTCTGTGTATAAAACTTTGGATATATTTCAAGAACCATTTTTAGGGTTGTGTTTTGTCATACTGCTATGATTTTTTCTGCAGCACAGTACTTTATAGGTTGATATTGGTTTATGAAATGAATTTTACCTGTTTGAGAACAGCTAGAAGTCATGCAGAGCAAACTTAGGGGAGTAAGGCAGATGTGAGAGAATTTCACCTCCTTTTTCAGTGAATAGGTTTACAAGGATAAAATGCAAACAGACAGTGTATATAATACAGCTGTTTTACGTGAACTTCACATATTAAACCTTTGTGAGTGAATTTTACTTTTAAAGTCAAAGATTATCATTTCTCAACCTTTAGCTTACAGCCTTTTAAATGCCAGGTTTTCTGCTGTGGTGAGAGCACTGTTCGCTTTAAATGCCCATTGCAGGACACTGTTTTCCCATTCAGACAAAAATATTTTGCATTTAATGGGACATTGTTGTCCTGTTTGTTAAAGGTTAAATTCCTCATTAGCTGCCATATGGTGAATCTAAAGCTTAATGTTGGTAGTAAACCATATGCCATCAACATTTGGTACAAATTTAGGTAACTCAGTGAAAAGAACTGTGGTAAATTTGGATTGAAATGTACCTGTCAGGGAACACTTCACAGGTGTATCCTCATATTGCTGATAAATGAGTAGCTGATTGGTGTGGTTTGTTGAATTGTACCAGGAATGGTGATGTGTGCACGCACACATGCACAGAGAATGTGTGTGTGCATGTGCTTATGCATGGGAAAGGAGTGAATTGTCACAGCATAGGGTTAGTTATGTGATTGTTCCACATTTTGCTTCAGAAAGAATGTTTTTTTAAGTATCTCACTGCCTGTTGTAGATGGAGGTGGATACTCTGCGGTCAGACTTAAAATGCTATGAGGCAGTGGCACAGTTTGGACTCCTGGGGGCAGAAGATTCTGACTCTTTCCGAATGGACTCTAAACCACAGCCTTCCAATGACCTAAATATCAAATTACGGGATGAAATACAGCGTTACCTGGCAAGTAAGGAACAGAACTTTATAATGCCCCACATTAAGATTCAAGTATTGCTGTTATGTCAATATCAGTGTAATGTAATGTCTGGTAGGACAATGTTGGCAACATGGGTACAGGTTTGGCCATGGCCAATACACAACCACATTTTGATACATGTCTTTTAATCTCATAATTAGCCTTAATTTTCTGTTACATGAAGAAATGGGAGTACTGTATATACCTGTTACAATTTATTAAAGTGGAATTGTATATTTGCACAAGACCATATAGCAATCGGTGTAGTTTGAAGCCCCATCTCATGTAACAGATCCAGCATTAACCATTCTGTAGCTTCTCTCATTACATGTAACCACAGTAACACAGAATGACTAAAAACTCTGTGATATTATATAGTGTACTGCAGGGATACGCAAATTTTCCAAAACTCTGGGAGCCACCTCATAATTCTAGGTGCCAGAAGGTTCAAATGAAGCAAGTTCCAGTCTGAAGACCCACAAATATTAGGCACAATTCATTCATTCATTCTGTAGTCTGTCTTACGACACGTCCGTAGTCTCTTCCAAAGCGAGTTCTCCACAGGTGCGATCCAGTGCTTCCTCTTTCAATTTCCGGTATCTTCTCTTTTCCTTAAGGTCATCCAGTAGCTGCTTACGCCTTCTTCCTTGTCTTCCCATCATTTCTGTCCTTCCCTCTAACTTTCCTTCAATCACATGCTTTGGAAGGCAGTTTCTATGCAAGATGTGACCAATCCAGTTAGCCTTTCTTCTTTACAGTATGTAGGATATTCCTCTCCTCCTTGACTCTGTGTAATACTTCATTTCTCACACGATCGGTCCAACTATCTCCATTCTTCTCCAGCACCACATTTCAAAACTTTTCTTGTATTTCTGATCTACTGTCCGAAGTGTCCACGTTTCAGCACTATACAAAGCTATACTCCAAATGTAGCACTTTACTAGTTTCTTCCTCAAATTTAAGTCCAGTTTGCTGGTGAAAAGAGTCTTCTTGTTGAATGCTGCTTTTGCCATGGCAATTCTGGATTTAATTTCATGTGTACACCTTGCGTCATTTCTTATCATGTTACTCAAATAATTGAAATATTCCACATTCTCCAATTGTTTTTGATCTATCACAATTTTTTTGGGTATAGTTGCCTTGAGATTCTCATTACCTTAGTTTTTTCCACATTCATTTCCATTCCATAGCGTCTTCCAATTTCAATTAGTCTCTCAATCATGCCCTGTAGCACTGTTTCTTCCTTAGCAGTAGCACAAGGTCATCTGCATATTTCACAGTGAGTGTGAATTACTTGTCCTCCTATTTTGAAGTCTTCAAACCCTTCAAGAGCTTCCTTGATAAGGTACTCGCTGTATAAGTTGAACAGAATCTGCGACAAACAGCAACCTTGTCTAACTCCTCTTCCAATCTTCACACTTCTCGTCTCCCCTTGGTCCAGTCGTACTTTAACACTCTGTTCTATGTACAATTTGCTGATCAATCTTCTTTCACGCCGGTCTGTCCCAGTTTCCTCTAATAATAATAATAATAACCATGGCTCGACAGCCCTATATATGGGCTTGGGCCTCCTCTTTCCGAGGTTACTTGGTCTTGTGCATTTGTGGCAATCAGTGACCAGCCCACTGGCCGCGCTGTTCGACTCGATCCTGATGTGACTGCCAGATGGCTCTGGCAGTCAGTCAGGAGACTTGGGTGAGAAATGGCCGCTGAATTTTGCTTACGAGCATTACTAGTTCTATTCATGCCCGTAACCCAGTTTCCTCTAGGATCTGCATTAATTTGGTTCAGTTGACATGGTCAAATGCCTTCTGCCAGTCTATGAAGCAAGCACACAATTCCTCATCTATGTCCAAGGTTCATTCTGATATTATTCTCATCATCCCAATTGCATCCCTAGTTCCTTTTCCTCTTCTAAATCCAAACTGATCTTCTCCAAGCACATCCTCAGTCTTCCTTTCAATCCTACTTCTAAGTATCCTCAGTACTATCTTTGCTGTATGTGCGATGACGCTGATTGTGCGATGGTTGCTGCATTTTGTAGCTTTGGGCTTCTTCTTTAAGGCAATCATTGTAACTTCAATGAAATCTCTGGGCCACTCTCCAATTATGTATATGCTGTTGATCAGCTGTGTCATTAGTTTGAGACCATCTTCTCCTAACAATTTGAGTACATCCCCAGGTACACCATCATCTCCTGTGGCCTTCTTATCCCTCATCTCCTTGATAGCTTTTTCCACTTCACTTTGCAAAATATAAATGCCTTTCTTGTCTTCATCTACGTCAGCTTCAGGTTCGACTTCTGTGTGTTCTGGTCGATTAGCTCAATTGTGGAGCTCTATAATATAATTCTCCCAAATTTGCAGTACTCGTCTCAGATCTGTTATTATATTCCCTTGAGAGTCTTCGATGCCAATGTTTTGAATCCCATGGTTTTCTTTCCAACCTAGTTCCTTTGCCTTCATGTACACTAAATTATAACATCCTGTTCTTTTTGAAATTCTATGATCTCATCGCATGTGCTCTCCAGATATTCCTTCTTGGCATTGTCCGTGGCTCTTTTCAATTCGTTCCTAAGTCTTCTGTAGTTCTTCCTTCCTTCTTCGTTGTTGACATTCTTCCATTTCCTTTGTTCAGCTTTTTTACTGATCCTCTCTTGTGTAATCTGTGGCTTTCTTGCTCTCCTCTTGACATTTCCAACCAAATCACTCATAGTATCTAACACAAATTTCTTGATATTGTTCCACTGCACTTCCACATTCCCACTTTCATATCTGATTGCACCAAGTTTTTCTTCTAGCCTGTCGTGTACTTTCTGTCGTTGAGCATATAAGTTCTCCAAATCCCATCTTGGTTTTCACTTTTGTAACCTTATGATTTTATTCAATCTGGTGCAGATTGTTGCAACCTGTAAATTGTGGTCAGAGTCAATATCTGCTCCAGGCAGTGTCAGCACATCCTTCACACTGTTCCTGAATCGCTGTTTCACTATTACATAGTCCAATTGATGTCGACTCTTATCCCGTGGTGATTTCCAGGTGTACAATCTTCTTTTACGTTTTTTGAACCATGTGTTTGTTATAACAAGCCTATTTCTTTCACAGAAGTCAATAAGCATTTGACCTCTCTGATTCCTCCTTCCCAGTCCATATGGTCCAACAGTGTTGTGATGTGCTTTATGTCCAACCACACTGTTCCAGTCTCCCATTATAATCCTATTTGTCGCGCCCTTTCCATCCTCTTCAAAAATTTCTTCAATTACATCATACAGCTCTTCCACTTCGTCATCTTCAATCTCCGATGTTGGCATGTACACTTGCACTATCAAAATACTTACCGGTTTCTGCCTTCAACTTAACAGCAATGATTCTGTCACTGTACACACTCTTCTTAACAACACTTTTCACTATGCTTTTATGCACTACTATTGCTATGCCTCTTTCAGCCCTGTCACCCCCGGAATAATACACGGTATAATCACCACTCCTTATTTCACCTTGACCCTTCCCCCACTCTTCACTAACACCTAGCACAGGCACTGTGTTCTTCTGCATCTCCTTCTTCAAATGTTCGAGTTTTCCTCCTTGATTCAAGGTCCTTACGTACCAAGTTCCTATCTTGAAACTGTGATGTTCCTTCTGCTTCTGTTTTGTAGTCCTCATTGTAACTCCTACCACGTGGTGTCTCCTCTAGAAACAACCCCCCCCCCCCCCCCCCCCCCCCCGAGATCTGAATGGGGAGTAGTTTACGTCTGGATTGTTTTGTCTCCAGAGGAAGCATCTCACATTTGTCTCTCTTCCTGGAAGAGACTATCCAGAAAAAGTAATAATGTGGTAGTTTTTCAATTTGCTTTCCACATTGCAGTACAGCAGCCATTCAGACCACTCTGGTCACGCCTGTTACTACACGATTATGACCCATCTTGAGCATCATTTGCTCTGTGCTTCAAGTCGCTACTGAAGTTGCTGCTTCCTGCATCAGGGGAGTTTTTATTGGATTTCTCATCTCCTAGGCATCTCTCTTCGTCTGGTTCCTACCCTCTTGATCTTTCCAGCTTGGGAGACCCTACTGGTAGCAATGCTACCGCCGGCTTAGCTCTCAGGGTCACTGGAACTCACAAGCCCTCCTACCACGGCAGGGTGGAGATATCAATAAATTAGGCACCATGGTAAAAAATGTAGTTGCGTGGGATTTTTACAGCTGCAGTGTTCTGATCTGACCATGTGAGAAAGTGGGAGAAGTGATTATGTTTAACAAGTAGGGGACTGACAGTCTGAAAGAGGATTACATTGTTATTAATGGAAATATAAAACTATAATGTGTTTACATTATGGTCTCCTGAGATGGGCAGCCATGTAGTTTGGCAGATATGAACTTTTGGATGAACATGCTTTCTCACTCTTCAGGGTAGACTGTTACACTTATCTACCCCAAAGACAGAAGCAGTGGATCCCTCTGAAACACTGGTAGTAGTAAATTACACAACATTACATCTCAGAAGGCCATAGTTTTACATCATTTAACTGTCATGAGAATTGCATATACTGCATTAACTTAAATTTGAATTGTGGCATTCTCTCCCCACCATCCGGTTATAGAACCATAAATTGGATTAAGGGGTGTAATTTCTTTCATTGACAGACCTTCTTATTAGGTTCCTGAATTTATGTTTGGGACTCTTCCACCCTTGGAAAAGCCTGCCAGATTTGATATTGTGTTAAGGTTTCATGAGGTACTGATTCTGTCTATTTAAGTTTTGCAGATGAAACGCAATGAAATCAAGCAATTGCATTCTCAACTTCTGGACAGAGACAATGTGATCCAAACAATGAAACAGCAAGAGGCGGTTTACCTTGCACAGACTGACAATTTCAAGGTCAGTTGGAAAATCTGGTAAATAGGGTGATGCAAAAACTTAGATTTTAAAAACTGGATTGCAACTTTTGTGTGTACTTTTGTTATACGAGATGTATGGCAAAGTTCAGCTGCAATTTGGCACATGCCTTGTAAACTTACTGTCCATTGTAATATAGAAGTCTTCAAAGTAAGAAAAGAGTTGTTATGTTGTTACACAACAGTGGCTTAGATTCTGGCAATGAAAACATTTTTCTCCATATTCTGTGTCTCAGGAAGAAGCAGCAGATCTGCTGGAGCAGTTACATAGATATCAAGCTGCACAGGGCGGCTTGGAAGATATATCAAAGCTTCAGTCTCGTATCTCTGAGTTGCAGGTCTGTATCTGTCAGTTGAACAAATGCTGAAGGAAGAAATGCTTACATTATGTTCAAGAGAAGCTACTATTTGATGGATTTAAAGAGAAATTAAACAAGTTTTGGGCTTTAATGCAGATAAAATCTCTTATTCTGGACTTGTGGGTTATGCCGTATGTGATTACCAACATTTCAGAGGACTGTGGCACCTCCATTTTAAGGACAAGTTTAAAACTATCTTGAAGATGGAGGCAGCAGATTCCTCTGAAATGCTGGTACATTGGTACCTCACTATCAAGTGGTGTCTCAGGACAGTATCTTCGAGTTAACACTGTACACAGTAAATTGTCTTTCTCTGAAAATCATTACACTGAGATTTCACTATATGATGTTGCAGTCTGAACTTACCGCTGTAAAGGCAGATCGATACCGTTTGGAAGGTGAGCTGGTAATTTCACGCCAAGCTAATGTGGAGGAGAAGCTGAGGGCCATTGATCGGCACAATAAGGAATACATCCAGTGGCATGACCAGGCAGTTGTAAGGGTCAGGCAAGAGGCAAATGAGCAGATACAAGCATTGAATGCAGACTTTAAGTAAGCAGGCATTTTCACATTTATATGTAACAGCTAGCTGATGTATGTTTGTTCTCATGGAGGACACAGACGGATAAAATGTGGTCTTACGTGTTGCACTCACAGTGGATATGCATACTTTCTCTCAGTGTCTGACAGATATCATTAATTCTTGGCAACACATTCAGTAACACATATTCTTAAAGATCTATGATTATAAAAGCCTTTGAGGATATTTACCTGAACTGTTCTAATGTAAAAGGGAGGTAGAAAGGCAGTTGGAGAAGTCTGTTCATAGGCCAATACTAGGGATGGAAATGGAAGGAAGGAAGGAGAAATCGAAAGGTAAAAGTTTTCACCATGTGCATCATGAAGGCAAAACTGGGGAGTAGAGGTATAGCTTCACTCATTCTTAACCTCAGTACTAGATGGAGGTGAGTGGTTAACTTCCTGCCCCAGCCGCTTTATCCCGGGAAAGGACCCTGGTACCCATTGAATAGGAAGCTGGGTGGGCCCCAGAGCTGGTCTGGATGTTTTGGGAGAAGAGAAAAATCTCTTGCCTCTGCTGGCTTTAAAAACCGGGATCATCCAGCCTGTAGTGTAGTTGCTGTACTGACTATGCTACCCTGGCTCTGGAAGAAAGGAGGTGAGAGATGAAGATATGAAAGAAGTGCTGCTCCCTGAGAAACTAAACCTGTGAATGAGCTAGAAAATTGTGACCAGGTGATTGGATATAGTTTACATAGCAAATGAAGAGACTTTTTTTATCGCCCCCCCCCTCCGAAGTGGGAATTCTACTGGTATTGATTTTGAAGGTTCACCAAGAAGGAAAAATGTTTCAACCATTATCTCAGCACTTTTTAACCCATATATATCATATAGTTAAAAAGGAAACATGTTTTGGCCATGCTACTCACCCATAAAATTGCAAAAAGCAACTATTAGCTTTGTCATGTCTGTCTGTCTGTCTGCATGGAACAACTCGGCTCCCACTGGACGGATTTTCATGAAAGTTGATATTTGAGTATTTTTCAAAAATCTGTCCAGAAGATTCAAGTTTCATTAAAATCTGAAAAGAATAACAGGTACTTTACATGAAGACCTATGTACATTTATGATAATATCTCACTCAAATCTTCTTAGAATGAGAAATGTTTCAGACAAAAGTTGTAGAGAGAATCAAAACACACATTTTATGTTCAATAACTTTTTTCCAAAAACCGTGCCATTTATGAGATAATGTGGAAAAATCTGGTACAGCCGTACAGTCCACAGATGACAATATAATACAGCGCATGCGCTTTGCATGGTGGATAAGGCTACAGACACACACTCAGAATATGTAGTACTTATTGCTTTTCCACAGCAGAAAAGGTTACACGAACGCGCCTCAGTGTTATGTTTATACGTGCATTGCCTGTCTTATTCAAATGTACATATCAAGGACATCAATGTTAAAACCATGAAGCATAAAATGTAAATACACAGATTAAGTTTTTTTGCTAAGGGATGAGACCTGATGCCTTTGACATTTACTGGTTTAACATGCCTTCTTCTTCTTCTTCTTCTTCTTCTTCTTCTTCTTCTTCTTCTTCTTCTTCTTCTTCTTCTTCTTCTTCTTCTTCTTCTTCTTCTTCTTCTTCTTCTTTCTTCTTCTTCTTCTTCTTCTTCTTCTTCTTCTTCTTCTTCTTCTTCTTCTTCTTCCCCTCCTGGTTGTACATTATTTCCTTGGTCTGTTGTTGTTCTTAATACTTCTGTCTTAATTAATTAAAATTGTATTCTTTTATTTAAAAATCAATTAACATGATCATGTCAGTATGCAGTTCCTTTTTTGTTCCTGCTGGACATGCAGTAATTTTATATCTTGTACAAAGTATGGTTTATCTTCTTTGTTGATTGTTCTAGTTGGTTAATTGCATATCTACATTTCCAGGTATTTTGTCAGTCTATATTAATGCAGTTGCTTCTCCTGTAGTGTTTGTGCTTTGTTGCAATGTCCCTGCATAAGCATACCCTCTCTGGTGGTGGTGGTGGTGGTGGCATTAAACCACCAGCGAGAGTATGCAGACATCCTATCAGTTGATGTAATATATTGTAAGGTATTGAGAGCATCATTCAGGAAGCCAAGGATAAGAAGTAATAAATAAATCTCCTGTGCTACAGCATTCGACTGAGGGAGGCTCAGAAAGAGTCTGATGAAGTGAAGCAGCTTTATCTTGAAGTGTGCAGTTCAAAAGAGAAACTTCTGGCAACACTGGAGTGTGAGCAGAAGGCAAAGAAAGATCTCGCCACTCTTCTGGACATAGAAACCGAAAAATTAAGGAAGACACAGGCAGAACTAGAGACTGAGCGTCAGAAGGTAAGTGTTGCAGCAGAAGTACTGAACATTCCAACTAACCCACTCCATGGTGAAACACTGATAGACATTCAGCTGATAAACATTCCCCACTTTTATTGAAGATTCATCACGACATACACAAAAGTCCACCGTTTGACACTGTTCTCAGTCAATTTGATCTGTTCCTTACCTCCATTCGCTGTTCCTTCAAGATCCATTTTAATATTATCCTCGCATTTATGTCGACAACATGAATATCAAAAGGAAAAGCAACTAAAGAAAAAAGACGAATATCAAATATTTTACTGTGAACAGGTGACAGAGCTGCTGACATTCCCACATTCAACAGACATTGAGGAATTAAGGCGAGCTTTAGATGCTAAAACGGAGAAAGTACGAGCTCTGGAGGTGGATTTGCAAGCAGCCCGGGAGCAGGATAGTCGTTATGCAGCAACTGTAACAGAGGAGATAGAGAGGGGTGAGTGGAGCTGTAAAATAAACAGAGTTTGAGTGAAATCTTGCACATATCAGTGTCAGATCAGGTAGTCTGGGGCCCCACTGCATACATTTTTAGAGGCCCCCATCTAATTGCTGTTATATGCTTGTAGTATTTCAATATGGATAAAAGTAAAGGATGTCCCATTACATACCAAGTAGGCACAAAGGGGAAGTAGAGGTATAGCTCTGCTTATACTCGACCTCAGCACTGGAAGGGGTGGATGGTCAGCACCATGCCCAGGCCACTTCATCCCCAGGAAGTAGACCTGGTACCCATTGTACAGGAGGCTGAGTGGGCCTCAGGACTGGTCTGGATGGGCCCAGAAAATCTCGCCCCCACCAGGGTTTGAACCCCAGACTGTCCGGCCTGTAGTGATCATTATACCGACTATTCTATCCCGGCCCCCTTTGAACATGAATAGGATCTGTAAAAATAGGATTGGGTATTGAAATAAAATATACAGTTTAGGTTTCCCTGTTTCACTATAAAGGATCTCATGGCCTTGGAGTAAATGCACCACAGCATCTTATTTAATCCAAACATCTGGGTATGTTATCTGTATTATACTTATGTGGCAAATTAAAACCAGTGAAACAAAAATGGCTTGTATATTTAGATAAAGAAACCCATCATTTATATCCAAAAGAATGATAAAATGTTCTTCACTGAACTAGCTCTTCAGAATGCTTATGTTCTTATTCAATGTGATTTGTTAGTTACACTTGATTCTCATTACATTTCTTTACAGTATTTAATTTATTTATGGTTCATTCAACAGCACTTTAATTAGCTCAGTTTATTTAAGGTCAAATGATACAGTGGTTAATGAGTAATGGATTTGAAGGGATGTTATCATGGTTTAAATTGAGGTACCATCCTGATGTTTGCTTGGAGGAACATTTCTTAAAAGGATGTTGAACTCAAATTAATATTTCATGTTCCTATTACAGCAAAAATGGAGGCTCTGAAGGAGCTGCAGTTTAGTCCTGAGGTAAGTGATGGCACTTGTTACTGAATGCATAGGACATACAATGGCACCTTCTTGCTTTGCATTTGGAAATTCTATAAACAAATCCTATCATTACATGTAAGCATTTTTGGCTGTATGCATGTCCACTCATAAATTTATAAAACATCTACATATGATTTATAATAAATATGATAAGTTCCTCATACAACTATGAACTGCTATCTACATTTTTAAGCCACTTATTTTATAACGAAGGTTATGTTATCTTTGTGTCTATTCCTCCTAATAAGTTTTTAAATGTATGAATAAGGGAATGGATTTTCATGAAAATTAGTATGAACATCATGCTTTAGAGGCCAAATGATTGGACTGTGGGTTGGGTGACTTATTATGTTGTATCCACCTCCTGTTCAATGGATATAGGGGATTTTGTCATTGGTAATAAATTGGCTGGAGCATGAAGCTGACTCACAGACTTCCATCTGGTGCTGAGGTTCAGAATTCATGGATACATACTTCCACTCTTTCACATATCTCTATAACATCATGTGCAATTAGGCCCAAGGACAAATTTACATTCACCAGCAATGACATGAACATGGCATTTGTGTAAACTTCTGAAATGCGGAAGACACTAGCACCATGTAATGTAGTGTCTTGGAATTGGATATGGAAACAGGTATGCAAAAAAAAAGAGCAGCTGTTACTAAAGCAAACCATATTTGTTGCATTAGGTATGTAAAATTGTTGACTGCTGAAGGAGTATCTCCAATTGAAATTCACTGCTGAATGCATGTTGTTTATGGTGATGACTGTGTTGACATGAGCACTGTGTGTCACTGGGCCAAAATATGTAAGGATGGCACACCAGGAATAGCAAATTTGTGTGATAAACATTGAAGTGGACGACCTGTGCCAGCAACTGATGAGTTTCACAAGAAAAGGGTTGATGAACTGATTAAAGACAATTGATGGATCACTCAAAGGGAAATTGCTGTCAAGCTTGGTATTTCACAGGGACGTGTTTGTCACATTATTGATGTTCTTCAGTGTCGGAAGGTTTGTGCAAGATGGGTTCCTTGCATGCTGATGGCAGAGATGAAAGCTTCAAGAGTTGAAATTTGCCAGCAACTTTTGTCATGCTATGAGAATGAAGATGAGGAATTTCTTCACAGTATCATGACAGCCAGTGAAACATGGGTGCATCATTATGAACCTGAAACCAAGCATCAGTCCATAGAATATCATCACAAAAGTTCACCCCCCCCCCCCCCCCCAAAAAAAAAAAACAAAAGAAGAAGAAGAAGAAGAAGCTTGGGCGGGAACAGTCATGGTTACAGTTTTTTGGGATGCAGATGCTGTTATTCACATGGACTACCTTGAACCTGGGACCACGATCAACTCAGAGTGCTACATTGCAACACTCAAAAGTTCAGAAGCACAAGAAAAACATTTTGCTGCAACATGACATTGCTAGGCCTTACATCACCATGGAGGCAACTGAGAAGTTGGATCTCACAATCCTACCACACTCGCCATACAGTCGAGACTTGGCACCATGCAACTTCCACCTTTTTCCAAAATTGAAGGAAGGACCTTCATGGACATCTGTATGACTCAAAAAAAGAGGTGGAAAGGACTGTCAGGACCTGGATGAAGGAAGTTCTGTCATGATGGCTTTGAGAAACTTGTCCATCGTTGGCGGAAGTGTATGGAGAATGGTGGTGATTATGTGGAGAAGTAAATACAGGTGATAAGTGGGCTCATTTCAAGAATTATTTTCGTATTTCATTAATTAAAATATTTTTATTAAAAAAAGTAACCGAGATGGAGGCATTACTTTTCATTCACCCTATGTAGTATTTTTTAATTTTGCATAGCAAACTTAACAGCAACAGGTTGCAAGAATATTAAAAAAAAAATATGTGGACATTTACTTTCTGTGTAATGTCTTGCCAAGTTAATACACAAGTACAAGCAACCGTTGGTAATGCTGTGATCTAATCGGCAGTTTATATTTTGCCAGCAGACCCGTCCAGATGTAGTAGATAGAGCATGTTCCCCACTGAGGGACAAGGCAGGAGACGAAGAGGTAGCCACAGTTGTGGCAACACTGGAAGCCACACACCAGGAGCAGTTAGAACAGGTACAAAATTTGACTTTATCATGGTGGTTAATTAGATTGTGGTCTTCTGGAGGCACTCCTCTAACCTGGAGATGGAGGCAGCAGGTTCCTCCAAACCATGACACCTATCTACCAAACTTCATGGCATCACAGCCCAGATGACCACAGCCTTAAATATTATAAGTGTTTGAAAACAGAATGCTGAATAGACTATTCATAATTTAGAGAGAAGACTTGACCTAATACCATACAACATCACGATGATTAATGGTCCAGAATTTTGATGTAATCATTATATACTGTGTACTTCTAATAATGCCCCCTGAGCATGGCAGCTGTCATGGAGCTTTGTCACATAGAAAGCCTCCATCTGCCAGGAATTTGAGCGTGTTTTCATCCAACAGTTCAACTTTCCCTTATTTCGTAGAAGAGTCTAAGTGGCCGACTTATAGCTTCTAAGCAGGTCTTGCATCTTCTGAAAATATTTCTCAACATATGACAGAGCTCTTGTCTTTGAAATATTAGCAATTTCTCTTTGAATATTATTGTTTAATTCTTGCAAAGGATGTATATTATTCATATAAACTCTACCATTTGTGTCCATCAGAAATCATAATCTCATGGATTCAGATCTGGAGATGTAGGAGGCCATAACCCATGAGCTATTTATTGTTTCTTAAAACAAACTCTGGCCCTGTGATTTTGCGTGTGCTCACTACACACCAGACTCCAATTTTAAGGTCATGCAAAGGAAGGTTTTGTTGGAGGGTGAACTAAGAATTCTCGGTTGTCTGATTTAATTCTAATACCCTGTAAGTGAAAGCTTAAGTTGCATTCAATCTGTCAATTTTTCCACACTGAGATATTTAATGCTGTTTGCCCTCATATTAGGTGAAGCAGGAGAGCGTACGATGCTTGGCCAATGAGCTCTCAGCATGTGAGGCAAGACATCAGCAACAGTTAGAACAAGCTCAAGAGGAATATTTGCGCAATCTGGCAGCATTCAAGAACCTTATTTACAGCAAAACCCAAGAGGTAAGAGAGTGACTCTATAGACACAGTTGTTTTTCTCATTGTAATTTATTAGCCCTCTGGTATACCTAATACAGCAGAATGTTCTGTCAGCACGGTAGACCTGGAGAAGTTGCTGCCATATGCCAGTCACTGTAATATTACAGCTGATGCATGTTGAGAATTTACCATGCTTTTGCTGTTGCATATGTCAAATGAGATAATTATGGGCGTAGATTATGTTGTATTTTGGTAACAGAGAATGGTACATACTGGTATCACTATAGTTGTAAGTCAGGTTGCAGTTTGCCACAAATGGTGTATTATTGGTTAGTAAGACTTACCATGCTGATCCCAGTGGCCCTGCGGTCTAAGGCGTGGGTCTGCGGCCGCTCGCTTACTAGGATTGTGGGTTCAAAACCCACCAGGGGCATGGATGTCTGTCTTTTGTGAGTGTTGTGTGTTGTCAGGTAGAGGTCTCTGTGACGAGCTGGTCCCTCGTCCAGAGGAGTCCTACCGAGTGTGGTGTGTCTAAAACGTGTGATTGTTTAGCCTCGAAAAATGAGGCGGCCTAGGCCCCCAAGGGGCTGTCGAGCCATTGGGGGGGGGGGGGGGGGGGGGGAAGACTTGCCTTGCAAATGGTGTATTATTGGTTAGTGAGACCATTGCAAATGGTGTATTATTTGTTGGTTAGTGAGACTGTTACCATTGCAAATTGTGTATTAGTGGTTAATGAGACTTACCACATCAGTAACTGTTGTTGTGATTTCAATTGCCTGCAGAGAACACCAGTTGTGTGTGTGTGTGTGTGTGTGTGTGTGTACATGCATGCACCATGATCACCAATATGAAAGTATTCTTACACCAAAGTGCTACTTCTGTGCTACCCATTTTTGAAACTACTGGTTAAGAAATTTTGAAAAAGAAATAGCAATTCACAGCTGTGACATTGTGCCCTGTTCTGTTTCTTGTTCTGAAGAATATCATTGTTTCTTTTCTGTAGTTTATTCAGCAACACAATCAGTAACTCAGACTTTATAGCTTTGAATGATAGAATGATTGGTGAATAATGAATTGAAAAGAGTATGCAAGGCAGTTGCCATAATGTAATTTAAAGTACTCTCCTGGCATTTGCCTGGAGGGACTGAAAAACCGTGAGATTGGTAAGAATAGCTTGTTTCTTGGGTGAGATTCAAATGCAGCCCCCCCCCCCCCCCCCCCCCCCCCCCCCACACCAATACAAGTTTGAAGTATTACTACTTGAACCAACGTGCTCTGTCCAAAATATGACACAAGTAATGGTAAATTGACACTGCCACCACAAGGGCATATGAGAGAGTGCAGTCACGCTTCATCATTCTTAACCTCAGCACTAGGTGGAGGTGAGTGGTCAGCTTCATGCCCCAGCCACTGTATCCCCATGGAGGTGACCCCTGTAACCACTGAATATGAGATTGAGTGGATCCCTGAGCCTGTCTGGACACTTTGAAGAAGAGGTAAATCTCTTGTCCTTGCTGGACATTGAATCACGGTTCCTCAGACTTACCACCTTAAGCCTAGTCACTTTACTGACTGAGCTATCCCAGCTGCCAAGAATATCATGTGCTCAAAAATTAGGATGTCAATGCACAAGGTACAATTTTTGTATGAAATGTGTAAGAATATGAGACTTAATACATTAAAAAATTCCGTCCGACTTTGAAGTCATAATTTCTTTGTAATGCACTGCAGAGACCTGATGTGAGTGTCTAGTGTGTTGGAGAAACCTGACAGATGGGGTACAAACTGTGAGTCATAGATTACTAAACAAATTATGGAATTCATTCCTGTGAGCCTTATTTCATTAAAAATTTAAAAGAATAATCTGTTAATTGTGATTGGTTGAGTCTTAAGTTATTCTAAGACTGTTTAAAGTGCATTAGTTATGTAGCATAGAATTAGATGGAAAGGTTGTGGCTTCATGGCCTATTTCAAGGTACTCTCCATGCATTTACTGGAGAGACTGAGGAAGATAACAAAACCCTGAGGTTGTCTTACTGAAACTCTAACTAGACACCTCATAAGTACAAGTTCATAGTGTGTCTCGCACATCATCCTGTTTTGTTTCAAATTGTGTGAAAGCACAATGAGCTCTTCACACTTCTTGGATGTTGTGTGGTGTAGGCTGGTATTTTGTTACTGCTGTTTCAGGACAACATATTGGTCCCATCTGCAAGGGTCATGCAGACCTTGAAGATGGGAGCAATATGTTGTCCAGAAACATCCATAACTACCAACTTATGCTGCACAACATCCCAGGAGAGCAAAGATCTCAGCTGCACCATGGTGGAAGCTGAAGTCTTTCAAAATGTATCACATTTTTACACATCATTGAAACAAAGATGGAAACCAGTTTAAAACCAAATTGTTTGTATAGTTAGTCATTCTGTAGTGGAAGTACAAAAAGAGATTGTGGGTCTGTGGGTTAATAAGTAACAGAAATATGCCCCAAAGCACAAATCATGCCCATCAATGTGAATAACCACTGGTGTGAAGTGCATCTGCTCCTGTTTAGCAACTGTACCATTTTGCAGGTGGAAGTGTTAAAGCAGGCCATGATGATGAAACGAGACAAGCTGATAGGTGAATGTGAGAAGAGCCAAGTGACAGAAGAGCTGGCAGTTCGCACAAAGGAGATGGAGCGGCTTACGGAGCAGCTGCAGTCCTGCGATAAGGAATGGCAGGCGAGACTGAATGCTGAGACTAACAAGTGGCAAGCCAGGCTCGAAGAACACCAGCAGGATGTGGAGGCAGAACAAGCCAAAATGGCGGAAGCAGTTGCTGGTATGTGTTCCTCCTTTCTGGAAAGAGAGATCAAACAAGTTCCAGTTTACAGAGTGATATGTTGTTACACCAGTCTGGCAAATTCCAATATATGTTGAAAAATTCTGTTAGAAAGGCGTGGAATGAACTATCTCCTTCTATTACTTAGAAAACTAAATTATTTGATCAGTATAGAGAAGGAAGGCATTGTTGTAGGATGTCCAAGAATATTCAACTTTAAACCAAGCAAGAGTGGACAGGTGTATTCCATTGGAGTACATGTATTTTTGGCAATGTAGTATTCTTATCGACCCCTTTTTAAGTCAGTTTATTGCAGATGCAAGTCTTATCATTGCAAAGCTTATAACCCTGCATGGCAAAAAATATTTTTCTTCATATTTCATTAAATATTCACCATATTGAACAAGACAGGCACTGTACACATTATGTAACATTGTGGCACATTCACATAATGTTTATACCTCCCTGGCTGTCCTAACAGCCTAATACCATTTTACTCGAACAGAGCGCATTTATGGCAGTTTAGTGTTGCCAGCAACAATGAAATGTACTTAGGTCTTCATATAATGTGTACAATATTTTTGCCTGATATTGATAAAATTTTGACTTTCTTGACAGGTTTTCATAAAAGTTCCCAATATCAAATTCCACGGAAAACCGTCCAGTGAGAGCCGCACTGATACATGCGGACATACAGACTAACAGCCTGATACCATTTCAATCTTTCAATCTTGTAATGTAATATTAAAACCAGTTCTCAAACACCCCCCCCCCCCCTGTTCCCCCTGCAATAGTACCAGGAGATTTCAAATCTCGTATTCCCAGACGTTAAACTCTTAACCGAAATTAAAATCTGGCCAATGACCCAAAATTACCAGTGATTTAAAAGTCCCCTATTCCCAGACACTAAAGGGCTGCATTCCTAGGTGTTATTTGTGTGGGCAGTTGACACTGAATTAATTTAATGCCCAGCAGACAAGATTTAACAAAACACAGAGTATGTCCTTTACCAAATACAAGATGTCCTTCACATTATCATTTTCAGGAAATACATGTTCATATCAGCAAGATTTTGATGCCGCTAATTTTACAGCTGCATATATTGCGGAAATCAATTATAATTGAAATTGTTAAAATTGGAAATCAATTATAATTGAAATTGTTAAAATTGTATTACGAATTAATTACTGTTAGTCACTCTTAACTCTTTACATTGCTAGAAGAAGAGTTTTCTTAATTATCTTCCTCCCACAGACTCATGTGGTGTTCCATTCAACAGTTTGATGTACACACCTCTTAATCCACTGCCCAAGCAGAGCTTCAGATGGTCTTAAGCTCCTGCTAGTGTTAATGGTTACATCAAGAACCTCTACATGAAGGTCTATGCTCCTGTATGATGACTAGATGTGTTCAAAGTTAGAGTTTTTGCCTCTCTGTTAGTTGATCCTTAAAGCATCTAACCACATTGGCTCTTCTTTGAACAGCATCTCGTCTTCGTTCCAAACTTCATTAGCCATTGATGATGCTTTTGGGTGAATTTCTTCCTTATAAGAGTCCCTTTTGTTTTCTCCTGCACATACATTCTGTTCACAACACAGAATTTCCAAGCCAATGGCTCGGTTGCTGTTTTCCTTCTGCATGTGTAATACCATTGATTTAAATTAATGTTTACTGCAAAACATGATTTTGGTTTGACACGATCACCCATGATTCTTACAAACACCTAATGATTGCTCACTTCAATAATGTGGCTTGAAATTAACTGTCAATAATGATATCAAAAGTCTAAAATAATGGCTACAAGTATCGTAGCAGCTATGCAGTTTTATTTACTCACCTAGTTGTAGTAAATCAAAAAACATTTGTCCCATTCTGGGAATGTTTATTTTGGGTGCAACTGTAAAGGTGTGACCTCTCCCCCCCCCCCCCCCCCCCCCCCCCCCCCCATCTTTCAAATGATGAATTGTGAAAAAAATTATCACCTTATATTCCAGTAAATACAATAAATGCCTAAGACTGCTAGGTATCCGCACTTAGAACACTACTTTGAGAACTGGACCTGTTTGTTCCTGTCAGATAAAATGACTGAAAGGCATCTATTCAGTTGGGTCTGACAGAAAGGGTTGAACAGTCCAGGCATTGAGAATAGCTCTTTATCTTGGATCCAGTTGAGTAGGCACCTTTCATCTGAATACATTAACAGATTCAGTTCCTGAAATGTTGTGTTCTTTCATGAATGTGAGGGAATGGAGGAAGTCCAGAAACCCATTAACCATATGTGTAATATACCAGTGTCAGCACCATGTAAAACTGATAATATAAATGGTTTTTTAAATGTTTTATTAGGATGGGCAGAGGAGTTGCAAACATTACGGAAACAATGTCAAGAGTCAGAGATAAGATTATCGAACTGCAGGAGAAGTACCGAGCAGCAAAGAAGATTGCTCGTCGGTACAAACTGTGGGCAGACGGAAAGGAAAAACACTTACAACGAGAATGGCAACGCATTGCAGTCGGTTTCCAGAATGTTTTACAGGTAGTGCATGATAAAGCCCAGGCAGCACTTACTTTTACAGACGGTGACAGTGCAGTTGCTAAGCAGCTGGATGAGCAGCTACAAGCACTGCAAGACAGACTGGTACAGTACACATCCAGCTGAAAGTTGTACTCTTTTGTTGTTAGCAAGTATTGCTACTTCTGAGCAACTACATCCGAGAGTTTTTATCATGTACCTCAGGTATGTACATCAGATGATGTGCTAGTTTCCATCACTTGAAAGACCAAGTCATGTGACACGTATCTTCATCATAATATGGTCCAATCTCCATTGTTTTCCAGACTGTCATTTCAAAACATTTCCCAACCAAGGTGTTGTATACATTCCCTCTACTCCAACCCACCTGAGCAGTCCCTTGTGTTTTCCTAGATTTCAGAATCCTGATAAAACCGTTAATTTCCTCTTTATGTGATATTCTAAACTACCTTTGTCTTCCACTTAGGCCCATATAATTTCATAATAATTTGTAATAATCCCAAAAAATAAAGAGACCATGTTTGCATACATACATACATGCCTATATCCAAAGCCCGTTAATATGGCAGAATATGAAACATGTCAATAATACAGACACACACTACAAAAGCACAAACTGACAAAAGACACCAACACACGACAAACAATAATTAGCCAATGCAATACAAAATATACAATAATTAAATGAAAGATAAAAACATGAAACAGTATAACACAGCAACAAAGCGTATCGAAGACACAAATTGGTATTTCGTCATCAGAATTTACAATACAGAAGGATGATTACTATTATTAATAATTTTTTCACTGTGTGTAAAAAATTCATTAAGTGAGTAAAAACAGTGAGCTACAAGATATTTCCTCAGCGCTTCCCTGAAGTGTGATTTATTGTTTTGACGTTCAAATATTATAGATGGTAAACTATTAAAAATCCTTAACCCAGAATAAAAGACTCCCTTTTGAAAACTCGACAGATTTGCGACAGGCCTGTGTAAATTATTTTTACACCTTGTATTAATCGTATGAATGCATGAGTTTGTTTGATAATTGTCCATATTTTTCAAGACAAACAACATCAAAAAATAAATATATAAACATGGTAGAGTTAAAATGTCAAGTTTCCTAAACACTCCTACACGAACACCTAGAAGAGGCTCCCACCATAATTCTTATTACCTTCTTTTGAAGCAAAAATACATTACCTATATTGGAGGAATTCCCCCAAAATATAATACCATATTCAACCACAGAATGAAAGTTGGCAAAATAAACAGTCTTCAGAACATCATATTTAATACTTGAGAGAGTTTTCTAATGGTGTAACAACCTGCACTCAATTTGGGAAGTATCCGTACTATATGCCGCCTCCAATTAAGGTGATTATCAATATGCAAACCAAGAAACTTAAAGTTAGTCACTTCGGTCAAGACTTTACCAACATATTCGATAGTTAATGGATTACATACTATATTTGTTGGAGTAAATTTTACAATATTCGTTTTATCCATGTTTATAATAAGCTGGTTAGCATGGAACCATGTAGTAATATGTTTTAAAACTGCGTTAAAGGTATTTTCAAATTCATTAAAATTCTTATTGGAAATGAGGACACTAGTGTCGTCAGCAAACATTATGGCATCCAATTTAGTGTTCACACCTAAAGGAAAATCATTTATATATGTATTGAAAAGCAGAGGTCCCAATACCGACCCCAGAGGGACTCCATGCTTCACTATCTCCCATTTTGAAGTGTAGTTTTGTGCAGAATTAGACTTAAGTTCCACTCTTTGCTTTCTACTAGCCAAATAAGATGTAAACCAGTCTAAGATTTTATCTTGTATACCATAATATTTCAATTTCTGCAAAAATAAATTCATGATTTACACAATCAAATGCCTCAGAAAGATCACAAAAGATGCCACCAATATGCCTTTTAGAGTTCCATGCATTAAGAATATTATCTGTAAGTTTATAAATATCATTTATTGTGGATAATCTCTTTCTAAATCCAAACTGGTCTGAAGTCAAAATGTTATGAACCTGAAAATGCTGATTTACCCTATAAAACATTATTGTCTCAAACAGCTTAGCAAACGCTGTCAACAATGAAACTGGTCTATAATTAGCAAAAGAGACCTGTCACTTGTCTTGTAAAGTGGTTTAACAACAGCATATTTAAGTCTATCAGGAAAAATACCCAAGGAAAGTGATTTATTAAAGATATAAGATAATGGTCTGCTTATGAATGGTCCACACAATTTTAATAATTTATTAGATATGCCATCATATTCAGAAGAAGTCTTATTATTTAGGGAACCAATTATACCTATTAATTCAGCCTCTGTTACTGGAATAACTGCCATACCAGGGAAACTATTTGGATAAGATCTTTGTAAATGTGAAATAGCAGAATCAGCCTGAACATCAGTAAGGTTGAGTCTCTCAGTTACTGATGGGGAGTAATTATTAAAGGCATCTGCTGCTTGACTTGGATTTACTAGTGTATTATTGATTTTATACGATGATGGCATAGGTTCACAGTTGCATATTTTCCCTGTCTCTCTCTTAACAATACTCCATGTTGTTTTGATCCTATTGTCAGAGTGTATTAATAACCGACTATAATACATCTTTTTTGCCTCCCTAATCACCTTCCGTAATATCACACAATATCTAGTATAGTAAGCTTTTATCTTCTCATTATGACAGCTTCTACTAAGTATATACAAACTTCTTTTTCGCCTACAAGAAACCCTTATACCCTTGGTAATCCATTCCTTATTGTTGGATTTAGACTTTGAGGTAAGATATTGAACAGGAAAAGTGCTCAAAAATTAGTAAAAAAGGGTTTAAAATATTGACCCAAGTTTCATTTTTAGTAACTTTTGAAAATTGGAAACAAAATTTCTACATATTAATTTAGTTTTATGTGGAAGACCACTACTTTTATTCCAGGAAAACACCTTTTTTAAACTAAATATTGAGCATCATGGTCAGACAATCCATTAACTATCGGTGATACAATAAAAGAGTGTAACCTTGTATTATCAATAAAAATGTTATTAATTGCTGATCCTTTGCTATGATAAATTCTAGTAGGAAATGAAATTGTATGAGTCACATTGAATGTATTCAATAACGTAGACAATTGAGCCTTGTGATAACTATCCAACAAGTAATTTATGTTTACATCTCCACATATCAGAAATTCTGTTTTAGGCCTATATACATATTTTAATGCTGTGTCCAGTATACTCAAGAACTGCTCAAAATTCCCTACAAGAAATCTATATGTACAAATACAGTAAAACTCCTATTTAATGAATTGCTGGGGGATTAGAATATATTTCACTAAATCGAGGTTTTCATTAAATGGGGGTACATTGTTTATATGGAGCTATTGTCGGGACATGAAAAAATCTCACTAAATCCAGGATTTCACTAAATGCAGGAACATTAAATCGGGGTTTTACTGTAATTATTATATGAGAGGTTTAAGTATCTATTTGCACCGCACAGCATTCTATGATTTTTTCAACACAATAGTGCGAAACATCATGATTAACAAAGTGTATGTCTTTCCTAATATAAATACAAACACCTCCTCCATGATTTATAGTGCGTGAAAAACTAGAGCCTAAATAATAATTCTCTAGATTAATTAGGAGTAAATTCTGTGTAGACAAATAGTGTTCTGAAAGACATATACAGTAAAACCCCGATTTAATGCTCCCGCATTTAGTGAAATTTAGTGATGATTTTTTCATGTCCCAACAGTAGCTCCATATAAACACATAAACCTCCATTTAATGAAAACCTCGATTTAGTGAAATATATTCTAATCCCCCAGCAATTCATTAAATAGGGGTTTTACTGTAATATGAGGATTAATTTCATTTGTTGTGAATGAGCAAATTAACTCATCACTTTTGTTAGATAGGCCTCTAATGTTCTGGTGAATAACTGTCAAGGAATTTTCTGTATCAGCATTTTTGCATGAATCATACAAGTTTACATCCATAAAAAGTCACCATTTTTAACTTTAGGTTTTTTCCTCTAGATGGACATTGATCAACCTTAAGTTCCAAACGGGATGCACTATTTCTTGAGCAATTTATGTAACCTCCACTAATGTTCCCTTTACACTTCAGTAAGTGATTATCATCAACATTTTGGCCTGAGTCAGCAGTACTACTTCTATCCCTATGACACACAGTTTCTTCTTGATTACCACTAAAATGACTATCCTGATTAGAATTAGTGACATTGTAATTATTTGAGCATAAATCCTTGTCCATCTGTAGAGTCCCACACATTTTTTCTTTGTTGCTTGCATGTTCCTCTGGAATATCACTACTGATCCCTTTATACTTCAACAGGCATTTATCCTCCAGTTGATTTCCTGTACCTCCATAACTACTGTCCATATGGTGTACTGTTTCTTTTTGGTTATCACTAGGTTGACTATCTTGATTAGAACTGATAACATTATATTTACTTAAACATATAACCTTGTCCATCTGTACAGTACCACTTGTTTTTTCCTCCTGGATTGCAAATACAATTTGAAAATCACTAGTGTTCCCTTTATGTTTTCCTACATCATCAAAACTACTACTGTCCATATGATACACAGTTTCTGCTTGGTTATCACTTAGTTGATTCCCTTAATTACAGTGATTTTCATTGTATTTATTAGAGTATACATTCTTGTCCACTTGTACAGTGCCACTCTCATTTTCCTCTTGTAGTACAATTTCGTCTTGAAGCACTGTGTTCACTAACTTGATTCCAGTTTAGTGTAATAGGAGGATGATTAATATTTGATGTGAATAAATCCTTAATTAATTTTGCTAGGTTACTCATGGGCAGATCTTTATGCAGATCGTTTAAGTGAAGCCCATGTTTGGTATAATGCTCTCTATTTACGGGCATGTTGATGGTATGTACATATTTGAAAATCTTCACTGATTTGTGTATTTTTCTATTAAATGCCATTACCTCTTCATTAACACACGAAAAGGACGAAAGATCAAATCTATGAGGTGCATCAATAATAATAACATTGGTATTTTTACTATTCTCTACAAAATGATTCAAGCATGATAGACCTTTCTTCGAGTCATTTTTAGCTATGTTTATAGAACCACCACATAATATGACAGCATCATCCTTCATTCATTTCTTAATACCTGATCTTGCTGAGGTGGTGATGACTTCTAAGACAGAGTTGGGTTTGACAATACCAATTATATTATAAGAATTTCCAAGCAAATAAATAAGTTTCGCAGAATAACCCTTAACATGGCTGTCTCCTATTACAATTATTTTGTGTTCCTTAAAGTCTTAGTTTGCAAAGAAATTTCAGTTCTGCGTATGCTTGAGTTGTAGTATGGTACTGTATATTCAATCTCATGAAAGTCAGAAAATGGCGCAAAGCGATTAAAAGTTACCATAGGCTGCTTAACAGGCTTTAAAGTACACCTATTCAGTTTCCTTGAACAATTTGCACTAACTGTGATCCAATTTCCTATATTTGTTTCTTCTTGCTTACACTTCTCACCACACTTATATTCAGACCTATACACATTCGCATTCTCAGGAATGCCACAATTATAAATCTCGTTCTGTAGAAGTTCAATAATTAATTTTGCAGAACTGAGTTCAGATAACACATTTTGAAGTTGCTTAATCACTTTTTCACAATTATTACACGAAGTTTCACAATTTGTCATTAGTAAATCAGTTAAAAACTCTGCGTAAGTTTTGCGTCAACTGCTTCTTCTTCTTCTTCTTCTTCTTCTTCTTCTTCCATGGCGTTACAGCCCGGAGTGGGCCAGAGCCTCCTTCTTTTTGGGATTTCATGCCGAAGGTTTCCTGGTCGGTAAGTGTGCATTCTGTAGTGAGTGACCAGCTCACTGCCCGCCGTCAACTGCTAGGTCCGCCATATTTCATAAACATAAAGATTGTCCTGAATTACTATATATTTCATGTTAATTTTTTATTGTTATTTCTTCTTTTAATTTCATTTCTATTCTTGACAAACTATACTGGCACTTTCAGTCCCTAATAATGGTTCAGAGAAATTTTGTGCAGGAACATAAAGGTACTTGTAATACAGAACATCAGTATATTGAAATTATTCGTTCTGTGTTATATACATGTATATACAGGTCATGAATCAGTACCTTTACATCAGAATGTCACTTAAAGTCTTATTTGTTAAATATATACCGAGTAATTTAGGACATGCTGAAAATAAATCAGAATTCAAGATACAGTGAAAGCTGGTTTATATGGTACTAGATGACTTGGAAAGCTCTGTTAAAAGAAATTTACAGAGCCCCCTTACATTTCACTATTTCATCTATCACCCAGCACAGATTCCGAGATTTCAAATGCAAAAATTGATCACAAAGGACTATTTACAGAGTAAATTTGCATAAGGAAACGGTCAAGATGGCAACAGCAAAATGTGTGTCTTGGTGTCTTGTTGGTTTTTCTAGATTATACATACACCACATTACGTGAGTGGTGACAAAAAAGGGAATAGAAAGTCCAGTGTGGAAAACAGGTCAGGAGATGGAGGGATGATTTAAATGGTTTGGTTTATTTTATGAGATTACAAGGTACACTAAGATACACATTAGGTATAACGTTCTACTATCCACAGAATTATGATGTCTGGCAACACTTTGGTCCTGGAGGTGCCGGATACACCAGCTTTTACAGCAGTAACAACATGCCTTAATACTTTAAATCTGGTGACTCATGAAAACAGCTGGCAGCTGCCTTGTAAGGCTCTCTGATCTAGGCTGTCATTTAAGTTTACATGTGCGAAAATGGTGAGACCAAAAAAATGATGGCAGACTAGGCTCTTTATTACAGGATTACAACTCGTCTGGGACTAGGCTTACTCAGGGGCATAGCTAGGGTGGGCAAGTGGTGTGGCTGCCCTGGGCAGCAGACTCCAAGGGGAATTAAAATGGATATTTTATATGAAAAAATTTCATTTTCTGTGCTCAAAAAATTTTAAATTATTGAGTTAAATAAAAGTAAATTCAATAAATAATTGTGAATTTTTTAAAATTCATAATATCTGTCAGGGCAGCCATTGTGATTACTGGCCCTGGGCATCCAAAAATCTACCTATGCCACTGGGCTTATTATAAAAATTCAAATCCTCCTTTATGGATGTTAAATTTGGGCTGGAAACCCAATGTAGTACAAAGTTATTGAGAATACTCTAAAGAAGAGAAATTGGCATGATCAGTATATTCTCAATGAGGATTCAACAGGTTGAGAATTGACCTAATACATGATGATGGTACTAACAGTGATGAGTATTCATTTTGAAATTAAATATGTGAGCACTGAAACATCATGTACACTTCCTGAAATTACAGCATGAAATGTCAATGCATTGTGGATTGGATTCATATGTATCATATATCCATGAGAAACTGGAAGGATAGGATGGACAGTTCAGTGGGATATGAGCTATGGCCATGCCTTAGCAGGCGTTATTATACCCCCCAGTTTAGAGCTTGCATTTCACCAAATGACATCTAAATACACTTTTGTAGAAGTCACTTTGATTTGAAAACCTTCACAAAACTAACTCCATGATGTCAGGTCCTGAAAATTCAGTCCCCCAACTATCAAGAAATTCCATACTCTAAAAGTGAAATGAATCCAAAGGTTCATCACCATGTTAGAAAAGCTAACCTCTGACCCCTTATGTATATAAATTTAGTCCACACCCTCCCACACTATTTCTCTAAGGTTCACTTCAATATTATCCTTCCAGTTTCTCATGGATATATTTTCTTGAGTTTTCCTAACCAGAATTTTGTATGTGTGTCTTGTTTTTCCTTATTATCAAAAAGGAAGTACAGACCATCAATCACAAATACATTTATATCAGGTTATTGCTTGCTGCATGTTCAGCCTTTATGGAAAGCCATCATCAGGCAATAAAAAAATATGTAAAGAAAGACAATAGAAATACAACCCATTAGAATGATACTTTTTCAGATAGCTGAGATCTCAGCTTTACAAAAATTGGAGTTGTATAAGTCAAAACAAGATAATAGTCGAGATTGTATAGTAAAATACTAAAATATAGTAAATGTATATTATACTAAAATATTAAAATTGTTGTCCAGTACTTCAGGTGTGAAAGGAAAGTTCTTCAGTATTAAAATAAGCCTCGTGGGGTACATTTCGCGTTAATTTTGTTTCTTAATTTTGATCAACAGTGGAGAGGTACTATATAGTTTTTCCCCATAGTTTTTTGCTCTTTGTATCCCATCCAGTCAATTGTGGACTTCAGAGTAAAAACAGTAGGTCGAATATATCTTCATAAGATGAGTAAACAGATCGATCAGACCTTGGTAGAATAAGGAGGCTACCTTATACTTCAGTGTTAAGGAAGTACAGGTAGGACACGGTTTATGCCGGGGTTAGGTTCCTGAGATTCCCGGCGTAAATTGAAGCAAAAATATAATGGGAACATATGTAAATACATTAGGTTCTGTTCCAAGATTTTCAGTAATCAACACAAAATACTTGAAAAATGTTTTATTTTATGAAATTTACATATTGAAAATTGTATAATGTTTAAGAAAAAGAAAGAAAATTAACTGCTTTAAAAATGATAAAATAGATGTCTGTTTGGTTTTCTTATTTTCTGATAATAAGTTATAGTATGGCTGTAGAACTGTCTCAATTCCTCTCTTAACAGTTGAGCTCCGCTCCCAGTTGGGCAATAGCCTGTTGCATTGATTTCAATGTTAGTGTCCTAACTGGCATTGCAGAGTCTGCTTCACTTTTCTCTGTGTCTTCTTTGGACAGTTGTTCAGCTAGCTCTTCTAAATATTGTGTTGAAAGCTCTTCACCATGACTCTCAAGGAGCTCATTTATGTCACCAACTTCTACATCATCTAGTCCTATTTCCTTTGCTATCTCTGTCACATTCTCTGTTATTGATGCAAGGGTAGTGTCATGCTCGTGTGAGTCCGGAATGCAGTCAGGCCAAAGCTTACGCCAGACACCATTCATACATAATTTTGATTGATTTTATTTTCCGTTTTTTGTTTAATTATTTAAATATTAGGCCGTAGTTTATCATTTAGTATTCTAGTTTCATTACAATGTAAGTTTTATTACAATGTCGGGACCATCTGTGTCTGGGAAGTCAGGCAGAGTCATGACTCATCACCCCCTCCAATCGTGATCTATGAGAGGCGCAAAAGTGAAGCAGGCATAAATTAAAGCAGCGTAAACCGAGTCCTACCTGTACTTCCTTAATATACAGTCTCGGCTTTTATCTAGTTTCAGCTTATATAACTCAAATTTTTGTAAAATTGAGGCCTCAGCTATCTGACAAATTACAATTCTAATGGATTGTATTTGTATTATCTTTCACTACATAGTTTTTAATTGCCTGATTATGGCTTTTCACTAAGCCGAAACATGTAGCAAACAATAAACTGACGTATATGTAGTTGTGATTGACGGCCTGGACTTCCTTTCTGATGTTCGTATATCAAAAAGGGATGTCATTCGTAAAGATGTGTTACTCAGTATGCTACATATTGCTGATCCCAGTGGCCGTGTGGTCTAAGGCATGGGTCTGTGGCCACTCTCTTGCTGGGATTGCTGGTTCGAATCCTGCTGGGGGCATGGATGTCTGTCTCTTGTGAATGTTGTGTGTTGTCAGGTAGAGGTCTCTGCATCAGGCTAATCACTCGTCCAGAGGAGTCCTACTCAGTGTGGTATGTCTGAGTGTGATCGTGAAGCCTTGACAATGAGGAGGCCCTGGCCCACTAAGGGCTGTTGCAACATGGGGAAAAAAAATGCTAGTTGTTCCATACAGCTTACCTTCTTGATTTAATTGCTCTTAATATTAGGCAAAGGGTATGAAATTACAAAAAAGGGAAGTTATGTATTTATTTATCGATTTATAATCAACTCAGTTGCACTGATTGTGGGTGCCTGTTTATTTCAAGACTCTTTGAAGGACACTTTAAGTTTAGATGATAGAACATATTTAACATAAATTACAACACCTGAGGGATACATACAACTTCACAGCCAGTGTGCATTGTAGCAAAATTATTGTCAGTTAGTTCATGGGCTGAACATTTTCCTTTTGTTGCTTATATCATCTAGATGACTAGAGGACTGTAATTCAGGTCCATTCATAAATGTTGCAGCAGAACAGACAGGATGTATGAGAGATCTCAGGTTCACACAGTGGTCACAATGAACACTACTGTCCTCTGGGATGTGACAGTATTTTGGTAGTGATTTTTATAACACACTGTTGTGTTATGACTGAAACACATAGTAATAAACTAGGTACTAATGCTTCAGATGAATTTGCTACCTGAGTCATCAGGGAAGAACAGCAAGCCTTACTATTGTTTCCTGCAGATGATGCCAGCGGGTTCCTCTGAAACATTCATACGTACCTACCAAACATCACAGTGTTTCATTCCAGAAGATAGTAATCATTACAGATGTTTGGTTTTATTATCAAAGCTCCTGCAACAGTGATTTCTTAACTGTCCCTTGCATTATTGTGTGTAGGTGGTCAAGAACAAGTAAACAAATTGTATCTGTCATTTGTTGGTGTACTGTGTTGTTTGTCCGTAATATCCCCATGTCTTTGTGTCTGTGAATGAAAGGAAATGCCATTTATGTTCACAGAAAGTCATAGCTGAATGGGAAGACAGTTAAAAAGATTTGATTAAACCTTCCAAATGTTCAGCAAGTCCATAACTAATCATATGATCGGTGTACCTTTTGAGTGAGTTGCATGTTCAGACTGTTAGACTGTGAGAACAGTTTGTCACAAATTCCTCAAGTGTATGGCTTTTCCTTTGTATGAGTGTGATAGTCCTTTGTCAGATTACCAGTTTCAGTGAACTCCTTGCCACAGGCATCACACACAAATGGTTTCTCCCGTGTGAATCTTGTGGTGTTTCTTAAGGTGACTACGTTGTGCAAAAGATTTGCCACACATCTCACACACGTGGCTTTTCTTCTGTATGGGTGCAATAATGTCTTTTGAGTGGGCTTAACCACCTCAATACAAAATTGAGAAATGCCTATTGTATTGATTTGTAAATCAGACCTTATATAAATACATACACCGCCTTCAGAATGGTTTTTAAGAGAGAAATTAGAGGCTAAATAATAATTTACAAAATTAACAATCAAAAGGTTTTGTTCAATTAAATAATGTTCAGATAAACAGATAATATGAGGATTTAGATTATACTTGTTAACATACACAATAATTAATCAATTTTCTGCTTTAAACCTATTATATTTTGATGAAAGATAGTCAGTGAACTATATACGGTAGGTTAAATTTGCTACTCAAGATAGTACTTTGTTTTAAAACCATAAAAATCATAATTTCTAAGTGCAGGTTTTTTCCTTCTTGCAGAACGTTCATGAGAGGAATACTGTACTTGATCAGCATTACAAGTCACACCTACAATTTTAAGGTTACTAGATTCATTTATAGTACAGAAAGCTTCATTATGTTGAGGAGTATCCTCAATTCCTAATGACTGGAGATCTTTACTGTGAGAAGTTGAGTAGTCACTTATAACTTTCCAATACAAAGGAATGGGTGAATTGACCTGCTCCAATGAAAACAAATTTTTGTATTTTCTTTGCAATTTCTTCAGTGATCCAAGTTTTTCCAAGAGAATTCATATGCATACCATGTCTAGTAAAATGTGTACTATTCACACTCATATTTTGAATTTGTGTGTGTTGATGGGGTTTCATTACTTTTTGAAGCATCCTATTAAACACAGTAACTTCTTTATTAACACGTGAAGTAACATCTAAGTCGAAATGATGGGGAACATCCAAAATAATAATATGAGTGTTATTAGTTCTCTTTACAAAGTGGGTAAGATGCCATAAACATGTTTTGGTTTCATTTCTTCCAACATCCATAGTTCCACCACATATAACTATAACATCACTCATTGAATATTTCTCAGTCTGAAAATTGGAAGGCGAAATTATGGCCTTCAAGTTTGTGTTAGGTTTGGTAATTCCTATCACACTATATAAGTCACCAAGTGGAGTTGAAATTTTCTCTGAACAACCTCTATGACTATCGCCTATCGAAACCACCTTTCGTTTTTTCATAACAGAATTTCTAGGATTCTTATAAAATGGAGCTTTATGAAATTAAGGTTTATGAAGGGAATCACTAGTCGTCAGTATTGATGAGTCATGTAAATTCGTTAATGGTGTGAAGCTATTTAATAACTTGCCACCAACTATATTAAAACATCATCATGATATAATAGCTTTTAAGTCTGAATTAAAAAAACAATCTTCGGTGTTTCAAGCTACGACTGAACCGCAAATTGTACGTAAAACGTCACGCCGACAAGTTGAATGTTAGCCCGATTTTTCGATGATTCTTTTTTTAGCGTATAGGCATATTCCTTACCTTTCAAACTATGTATCGTTCACTGCTCTAGTCGAAGTAGGCGCGGAGCACTGTGAAGAAACGTAGGTAACGCGAAAGTCTGACACCGCAAGCGCCGAGGTGACCCACCTATGTGTACCGAAATGTAAGACGTTAGATGGTGAGAGTGTGAAAATCGTAGGTGATTTTGACATGGCCGGCATTTTGGTAGATTTCAAGATTTTTCAATGATTCTTTTTTTTAGCGTGTAGGCATATTCCTTACCTTTCAAACTATGCCATGTGACTGATCAAGCTATTTATAGACTTCAAGAAAGCCTATGATTCAGTTAGGAGGGACGTCTTGTATAATATTCTCATGGAGTTTGGTAACTCCATGAAACTATTAAGGCTAATAAAAATGTGTCTAAATGAAACCTACAGCAGAGTCTGGATAGGCAAACATTTGTCTGACACATTTCCTATTAAGAATGGTTTGAAACAAGGAGATGCTTTATCGCCCTTGCTTTTCAACTTTGCTCTGGAATATGCCATTAGGAGAATTCAGGCAAACCGCGAGGGCTTGAAATTAAATGGTACACATCAGCTTCTAGTTTATGCTGATGGTAATATATTGGGCGGAAGCATACATGCTATAAATAAAAACACAGATGCTTCAGTAGTCGCTAGTAAGGAAACTGGTCTAGAAGTAAATGCTGAGAAAACTAAGTACATGTGCCTGTCTCGAGATAAGAATGCAGGACAAAATCACAACATAATGGTAGATAATAAATCCTTTGAAAAGGTGGAACAGTTCAAATATTTGGGAACAACACTAACGAATCGAAATTTCATTCAGGAAGAAATTAAGAGCAGCTTGAAGTCTGGGACAAATCCCACATGGACCGACCCGGGATCGAGCCCGGGCCTCCGCTGTGAGAGGCCAGTGACTAACCGCCTGAGCCACATGGCACGGCCATTCTCTTGTTAATGTGTGAATTTTCTCCTTCATAGAATAACTTTACAGCACAGCGTTCTTCAAACTACTGTACGTATTTACTATGGAGGGGCGCACGCGGTGGCGCAGTTGGTTGAGGCACTGCGCTACAAGCCGGAACGTCGCGGGTTCAATTCCCGATGGTGTCACTGGAATTTTTCATTGACATAATCGTTTCGGTCGCACTATGGCCTTGGGGTCGACTCAGCCTCTAACAGAAATGAGTACCAGGAATCTTTCTTGGGGGGGGGGGGGGGGTAAAGGCGGCCGGTGCGCAGGGCTGACAACCTTACCACCTTCATGTGCCGATTGTCTACAAATCTGGGAGCCTTAACCTCCTGGAACCCTAAGGGCCTGTCCAGTTGCTTTACCTTTACAACTATGGAGTGTGCCCGTATACTTCCAACCAGGATTAAAGTTTCCAGCATTATTTCGTACCTAAGTAATTTTAACAGTGCATCTAGATGTTGAACGGCCCTTGTAATTGACACGTAATACGCATTTACGCCTTAAATTGTCGCTTAAAATAACTGCAAGTACACTATCTGTAAATTTGGCGTGCAATGCGACGCCACGCGGTCAACAGGAAAAGTACCGAACCTCGCCCATGGCGATACGATTATGCTAATCAGCTGTTGGTCCCAGTGATGGTAATGTAAAGTCGTACAGGAGAAATGTTTCGTTCTTGTGTTCTTAGATGTAAAGAGTATTTAGATTATTCCTTCATTGTTCGTGGTCATTCGAGAAATGTACCGTACTTGCCTACAATTCGACATTTATCACGAATAGGAGACCATGTCTTCCAAGAGAAACTATGGGATCGGAATTCTGCGGCTTCCACTGTCTTGTGTTTGTATTCCACAGACACGAGGACTACGCCTCAGAAAGGATCAGACTCTGCAGTACAGAAATCAACAGCCACCTCTTCACGAAGATTGAAAAATGACACCGGACCTGTGATTACATTAATCGGGACAGATAATAGCCTTGCAGTTGTGTCGCTTTTAGAGGCCGAAAAAATAGCGAAACGACGTGATTTAAAGCTCGTAAAGAAAATGGACATTGATACGAAAACACAGAGACCTGTTTATCAGTTACTGACAGGGAGCCAATATTATATCGAAGACAAAACACAGTGGCAAGAAAAAAATGCCAAGAAGGAAAGTGGGTTTAGAGGAGACAAGTTACTAACTTTGTCCCATAGGATTACTTCACACGATCTTTCTTCAAGATTGAAGAATATTAGGAAATGGCTGTCAAAAACTTACGAAGTTAGAATTGTCATAAATGGAGATAGTGAGAATATGAAATGTGCTGTAAGTGCTTTCTGCATTATTGTGTGTGTGCATAGTGTTTCTTGCTGGCTGTTTTTTGGGAATTGGGTGGTTCATTTTCAATAAAATTTGATGGAAGAAAGCGTATTTTGAGTAGATCGATAAAAGATAAGCAACTCCAAAAGGTCTTAAAATATACAAGGCTTATGAACATTTAAATTTAACTAGTCACGATTTTCACTTTCAAATAGAATGTTCTGTCATTGTCACACTAAGATTCAGTGATGAAAAGGTGAGTAAAAGTGCACATTACAGTGCAGGACCACTCTTAAGATATGTTAACTTAATGTAAGCAGATGATACAGATACATAACCAAAAAGGAGCAGTATGGAATGACAAACTCCACGAGTATGTCATGTTGTGTGGAGGTGGGGGGGGGGGCAAGGGTGCTGTAATCATCTGCATTTTAACCACTGTTTATATGCATGTTAGTAAGTTTCTATATATTGTGCATACTTAGAATAATGCTTAGTGAATAATGTTGAAATGGCATGGTATATTAGTTTGACATCGCTGTGATACGTAGAAAGACAGCTCCACATTTTCAGTCAGGAAAACAGAATAATTAGGTTTTGATCTGAATGTGTGTGAATGAATTCCCAAGATCTGGTCTAGTGATGTGAACACACCTGAAAGGATAGTGTAGAAGAAAGAAAGGAATGTGTAAGAAACAATTTCATGTACATGAATGATAACAATGTAACATACTCTAAAGCAAGATGTCACATCTATACAACCATATTTCTTTATCAGAAGTTTATAATAACGTTCACTGTAATCAGAACGGTATAAAGTACATTTCAGTTATATGCTGCTTATAGACATTTACATGTTATGGTGCAGTGTTACCATCATATCATTCTGCACAGTGGTAAATGAGGAAGCTTCTACATGCACTTAAACAAAAATATGCTTTTAATCATAAATACAGTTAAACTTGTGGTGAAATGTAGTGATTTGTATCCAAACATTAACATAATACATCAAGGTTTATTTTTCTTTTTCACCATGTTTTCTGTTGCCATATTAATTTCTGTAGTCATTGATACATAATGTTATATTGATAAGCGAATCAGAAGACAAAACGGGCCTTGTATATATATATATATATATATTTTTTTTTTTTTTTTTCTTCCCCAAAAACAAACCCTATTTTACATGTGTATATTAGGGTTAAAATTTAACCAAGTACATATAATAACAATATTGTTACTTACAATTTTCTATTGATATGGTGTATAAAATTAATGAAATGTTTTTGACAACAGTTTCTACTAAATATATTGTACAGTGGCTTATAGTAACTAATATTACATTTGTTTAAGTGCATTTCAAGGCAAAATCTCCTGTGTCCGAATATGGGGCAGTCAAATAGTAGATGTTCTACTGTTTGTTCACCCCCATAAGTGCATTCATATCCATTCTCTACTTTGATATGAAATCTTCTGAAGTATGAACGAAATTTACCATGGCAGGATGTAAATTGTGTTGTTATAAATTCAGGCAGGAATTGTGTACACTTTAAACGGCTGTGTACATCAGGGAAGAAAAGATCTTTTGTGGTTGAGCCATTATTGCCGTTTATCCACTGTGAGTTCCACGTGTTCATTATATAAGCTTTATATTCGGTTTTTGCACGAGATAGCGGACATTTTTCATATGCAAAATCTTCCTTGCTGTAGGCTGCTGCTTTCGCCATTTCATCTGCTCTTTCATTTCCAATAATACCATCATGTCCTTTTACCCATGAAAGGCAAATATGGTTATTATAACCTGAAAGTTCGGTCCTTATTCCTGCAGCTATTGGATTGAGATTGAATTTATCGTTGATTGAGAGTAAAGCTGCTTGAGAATCGGAGTGTATATGAGAAGTTGTTCTGTTATCTTTACACCGTTTAACCGCTTGTTGGATGGCATAGAGTTCGGCTTGAAAGACAGTGCACACTGGAGCCAGTCTGTTTGTTGCTGTGAAAACTTCTACATCATTAGAACAGACGACAAAAGCACAGCCTACTATTTCTTCACCATTGTCTCTCTGTGTGCGAGAACCATCTGTGTAGATCTGGTAATCATGTCTCCTGTTGCAAATTGTTTCACTAACGAAATATGGATACTCACGTGGGTGTCCTATTGATAGGAAATGTGTTTTCTTCTCAACCTCTTGCTGAAATATTCGTGGAGTGCCTTCTGCACCCTTCTTCCTATATGTCAGTTCAGATTGCGTAATGGCTGTTATATATACTGGTGCGATGCCTGCTATAACCAAGGCTGCATCGGTGGCGATTGTTCTGTACGCCCTCGTAATCTGAAGAGCAAAACCACGCTGTACTTTAATCAATTTATTTTGAGCCCATTTTTTATCTAGTACATGTTGGAAGGCGGAAACGCAGTACAGTACCATTGGCTCAAAAGCTCCATAATAGATAGTATGCAAAGCTTCTGAATTTATGCCCCATGTGGGTTTTGTGGCTCGTGCTAGGGCAGATTGGAACTGACTTGCTTTTTTAGCCAATATTTCTAGATGAGGTTTGAAAGTCATTTTTTTATCAAGCATTACTCCGAGGTATGAGAACTGGTCCACTGTTTTAATGTCTTCCATATTCATTTGAATTTTTGGTGTGATGATTGTTTTCTTTTTAGTTACCAGCATTGCTATTGTTTTATGTGGATTGAATTGAAGTTTGTTATTACAGCCCCACTTGTATATAGAGTTAAGCGCAGTGTTTGCAGTGTTTTCTAGACCAGTAATTGTATCGGCTTTAATTAATAGAAGGGCATCATCCGCATAAGCCATAATACTACAGTTTTCAGGTAATTGGAGGCATAATAATTCATCATATAGGATTATTCAAAGACCTGGGCTGCAAGATGATCCTTGGGGGCACCCTTTAGACAAGTCTTTTACGATCTTTGAATTCCCTATTGTAAGCTGTGCTTTACGCCTGGAGAAGTAGTTTCGTACCAGCTTGTGTAGATTTCTAGGACACCTTTTCTTCTTTAGCTGCTGCATGATCTTCGGCCACCAGGCATTGTCAAAGGCGCCTTGTATTGGGGTAGCTGTTCCATTGATTTGCTTAAGGTTAAGTTGCTTCGTGGTATTTTTTCCCCATTTTTTTTAACTGATCATTAATTAATTTTTCATTGGAAGTGACTGTAAATAAGTTACAGACTGGACTGAGTCAGTGGTCTAGGTGCCTGTGTTAGTCAGTGATAACATGAAAAATGGGATTATAGGTGTTGCTGTATGTACCATGTAAATGCATAATTTTTTGTGCTTTTATAAATGTAGAATCTTTCAAGTACTCTTAGGAAATTGCCTGTTTACATTTACAGTACATAAAATATTTACTGTTTCTTCTCTTATACCATACATATGTCCTGTATTCAGAATGTTGTCCATAGCTGGTTTTGGCTTGGTGATTGCTGTTATAATTCATGTGTTCTTTGCATCTGGTTGTGGAAGTCCTGGCCATTTTGGCCTACATAAGCTTTGCCATGGTCTAGACACTTCAGTTGATTTATTCCACTGGTGAATTTACTAATATGTTTACTTTTATTCTCAGGTTTTGTTGTATTGTATCCTTCTGTTCTAAATGCTATTTATAGGTTAGTATTCCTAACAAGATTCATAATTTTTCAGGTTTCATTACAGATATGTGAATATAGACCATTTTGATTTTGGTGCTTTTTGGATTGTTTCTTCTTTTCTGTTATAAGGTTAAGTGGACTGTGTCATGTGTTATCACTGCTTTTTCTGTTTCTTCATCTAATTATGGATAAATATGCATTCTGTTTATGATAAATTTTATAGGTAAGCCTTATTGTTTGGTTTGTCCTTAGTTCAGATTTTTACATATAGTGTTTCTAGGGAGCTACAGGAAGGTGTTATGTCTTCCCTATCCCTGCCTTGCATTTACATGTTAAGTACTACACATGTTTTAGATTCCATAGGGTGGGAAGTGTATGTAAAGGTATTGCATATAACATAGAAGCAGTAGAACTAACCTGACCTGGTGTGATGATTTAAATACACAGTCCGACAATTATATAATGAGACTGATTTTATTTTGACCAAGATAGAAGTGCCATATATGAAGCAATGCATGCCATCCAAGTGCCCAACCTTCATCTGTAATCTGGCAACACCGCAACGTCCCACGCTGAGCATGACGGGAAATACGGCGCCATGTTGTGTAGGTAGTGAGAGGACGCGGTCACAGTAGCAGCATGGAGCAGAGAGCGAACATTAAATTCTGTGTTAAACTCGGGAAAACTGCAGCTGAGACTGTGAAATTGATGAGACAAGTGTATGGGGATAATTCTTTATCTCGTGCACAGATATTCAGGTGGTATGCACAATTCAAAAGTGGTGTGGAAACGATTGAAGATGAAGCCAGGCCTGGGCGTCCATTTTCTGTTCGTAACGAGGGACTCATTGTGAAAGTGAGAGAACGAATACAAGAAGAACGTTGTGTGACTGTGAGAATGATGGCTGATGAGTTTGGTGTTAACAGGGAGACGATTCGTCAAATCTTAGTGGAAGACCTGGGCAAGAGAAAGGTCGCTTCCCGGTTTGTGCCGCATTCATTGAATGATGATCAAAGACACGAGCGTGTTCAGTACGCAAAAGACATCATTAAAACTGCTCATAGAAATAAAACTTTCTTGAATTCGATTGTAGCAGAGGATGAAACTTGGTGTTTTCACTATGATCCCACAACTAAACGCCAAAGTGCTGAATGGAAGTCATCAGCATCACCAAAAGGCAAAAAAGTTCGTTTTCAAAAGTCAAAAGTGAAGACAATACTTGTGTGTTTCTACGACAGCAAGGGAATTATTCACCACGAGTTTGTCCCTCAGGGACAAACTGTCACTGGAAGTTTTTATTTGATTGTTCTGGAACGCCTATGGAAGAGGATTCGCCGTGTCCGGCCCGAGTACTCAGCACCAGGCAGTTGGTTTCTTCTTCACGACAATGCACCGGTTCACCGGGCAGTTGCTGTACAAGAATTTTTTAGCCCAAAAACAAGTGTGCGTGCTCAATCATCCGCCTTACTCCCCTGATTTATCCCCTGTGATTATTTTCTGTTCCCCAAACTGAAGTTACCATTGAAAGGGCGCCTCTTTGAAGATGTTCAAGACATCCAAGGAGCTGTGACATCGAGTCTTCGGGCCATACCACAAGAAGACGTGCAGAGGTCATTCCAGTCTTTGCTAGATTGTGCCACTCGCTGTATCGATGCAGAAGGGATGTACTTTGAATAAAATACAGATAGTACTCAAGTCTTTTGTTCCAGTTTTATTCTATAACCTCAGTCTCATTATATAATTGTCGGACTGTGTAATTATGCATAAGATATAGCAAGAGGTTCAAAACACCACAGCAGAAAAATAAAACTCCAGCAACAGCAGGCTACATGCGTGTGGATTATATATGATGAGGAGATTAAATAAATCACCAGTTCATATAATTTGTAAGCATGACAGGTCTGATTGGACATGAACATATTTTTTTAAAGGTCTGGTCAAGAACCTCATTCCAGATTCTCTGGTGCCAACCAGAGGGATTATGACCTTCATAGAGACCCTGCATATAATGGCAGTAAACTCTAGCAGGTCACTGGGCCTAAGATGCAGAAGGATGATGATAAAAAGTGGTAACTTTTGTCCAAGGTTGGTATCAGAAAAACTCTTTCGGAAGAGTCGTTATCATTTGATGTGGGAACAGGTGTACTGTCATGGCAGGTTGTCACTGACCAAAAACATGTAAAGGCACAAAGAAAATCTGGTAGCATAAAGTAATAGAATTGACATTTTTTACAATTGTTTCAGTGTAACATTACTTTACTTTTCAGGAAGAAGTGTATGATACCATAGCAGAAAGTCTGAAGACAGAGGCTAGAATTGTCCAGAAACGACAAAAAGGAGGTGACTTGAGGTTTCAGATCCTGCCACCTAAAGAGGAAACAAAAGAATCTTCAGGAGGCTGATGCTGCCAAAGTGTATAACACATTTTTAGTGTATTTTAATTTATGCCTTTCTGAACATAGTGTGAGGAAGTAACCATGCATATATTATGCATGTCTTCACTGTGGGAGATGACACTGGTAAATTTCCTTGTATTTTGACTTCTCGGAGGTTTCATCTCAGGTTTGGCATGGCATGACTTAACATGAAAAAGCACTTGATGACACTTCCAAGAAAAGTAATTTGTGAAAGTAAATAGAACTGTGTTATGTACAGACCAAATAAGATTTGAAGGTATATCAATTATTGCTGGAATATATGTTGTGTTGTAGCAATTAGGACTTTTTGTAATAAAAGTAAGATGGCATACCACAGTGATCTGTCAGTTATTTTGTGTTTGTATTTATGCTTTGTTCATAATTCATAATGGAGAAGGAATGTATACTGAAGTACTATGTGGTTTTCATTAATCTCTCAGCAAAGGCCAGGAATGTACCTTCATATATATATCAAAACAACCTCACTATTTATGCTTACTTCCCAAGAGGTTAAAGATAGACTCTAACCCCTACAACTGAAATAGCATCAGTAAATAACCTATGACTGTATTAATCATGGACCATAATAAACCTGTCGAATCACATTTAACGCTGGAGTAGTTCAACAGGAACGCTGTTCATACATAATTTTCAAGTTTGCAGTTTGAATGAAATGCTTAACTACAAGAGAAGTAATTGAGTGAAGGGATCATAACGTTCATGTGGTGCAGTGTATTAAAAGATCAGACGCATAAAACCACTCTGACAAAACATGCAAGGTTAAATGTTTCAGTGTGTTTACAGGAAATGATGTGTGTGAGTTTCATCTGTCCAGTGGCTTCCAAGGACACTAGGCATTGTACAAGATAAAAAAAAAACCTAGTGCGTGGGGAATGTGCTCGCAATTTTAAAATGCTATATTTACGGACATTTGATTTTCTAATGTTAAATTCGTGTATTTTGTTCTAGTCTTTATTTTGATGGCCTCGAACTGATGAGCTGCCTTTCCGGCACCGCGAATTTTAACATTTTGCAAATCAGCCCGTTTCTTATCACGGGAGTGGGAGTTATATCGCTCCATTAAAACCGCCATTTTACACGAAGTTGTGACAATTTTGCTACCAAAACTAGGGTTAACAGGACGAAAGCGCATTAGAATTTGTAGTCATTGCACGAATTTTGGCCGGAACGATGTTCCTGTTGATACAAAAAATAAAAGTGTTCTTGTAAATATAAGCACAGTAAGAGAAAGCTTTTCTGAAAGATTTCTTACCGTTGCGAGTGTCAACATTTCTTAATTCGACTACTTTTATGTAGTTCATTATTCGCTTTCATGTTGTACGTTCACGTTGCAATTACAGCAATGTATTCTCAGAACAATTGAGTTAGTGCGTCTTTCTGGTGGTCCATTTTTCAAAGTGGTAACGTTTTCTTCCATGTTTCCTACCCACGTGCATCCAGCCTGTTACCTCAGAAGTCCAGACCAAGACGCCGTAGTAAATCCGCACGAGGCTAGGTTCGAGGGTTACTGTCCGTTTTTGCGTTGCTGTAATCGCCTGGGTCACAGATTATCTAGTTATTGGGTCACCACAATCCTTTCTCATAGATTTCGTCATTATGTTGCTGCGCCTCCATCCATCAATCCACGATACACGAGAAGCAATTCTGTAAGCAACGGTAGTGCACATAAGTCTACTGTATGGATACTTCGGGTGACGTTGGGCTTGATAAATATCTGTATGGATTAAAATGTGTAATTTAATTCAAATCGTAACGGAACTTATTGATATACTGTTTGGAAAGATGAGGAAATTCTGAGCAGAATGATCGTGCACTTGTTTGCTTTATTTTGCTCCTAATTGTCGTTTTAAAATCTGATATCAAAATAAACAATTCGGAGTCTGTAAACGCTAAATTGTGACGCAAGTGATGTATAGTTCTGAGGTTAGTACCGCAATAGTAAACAGATCTTATTTTCGTAACTAGTGCAGTCTGTCAGCAGTTTGCAACATCTCGCAGTTGGTGTTTTGACATTGATGCGTGTGGATGTAGTTTTTTTAAAGCCAACATTATTTTGAAGCAAGGTAGGTTAGTAAAGTTGCATGTAGTCAAATTGGTGACGTGCTTTTGTGGACTCAAATTTTAGATTGTAGACTGAGCTTAAAGCTTCAGTTTAATGTATTTTACAATTTCGGAAGTATTACGCCAAAATCCATGATGGCCTACTGGCGTTTTAGTGTTTACATTAGTGCTCTGGGCAGTAGCATGCGGAGATGGCAGTGACGGAATGTTCAGAATTCAACAACATCCTTTACGAATGTGTGAGGGGGGGGGGGGGGACCAGAAATTATGGTATTTTTGTACGTACAAAATGTTATGAAATGATTACGGGAGGTTTATTAATTCATGGAAAACGTAAATTCTAACGCTACTGAGTTTACAGGAAAGTGTTTGATGTAAAGTAGTGTGGAAAGTCCTTCGCAAAACTTGTAGCCAATTCGATTGCCGTCCAGGACGTTCTGTCACTGACTGATTCTTGGTTTATTAAATTATATTTCTTGAGTTGCGTAGCTTTTGTAGGCTAAATGTTACGACGTCTTGTGAATGATTTTGTGGAAACATGGACGTCGGCAGCGTGGTGCAAGGCGGTGGACCTGCACCACCGTGGGATTTTGACAAAATTGCTTTTTTATATGTAATAAGTTATTAAATTGAACAATAAAAATTCTACAAAAACAAAGGTAAATTTCGTACAGTTTGTGACTTACATAGTTGCTATGTTTAAATAAAAATTACGGTCTTCACGGCTTATCTGCAATTGATTACATTACATATAGGTAATGTGCACCACCTTGTGAAAAAAAGTACTGCCGGCGTTGTTTGGAAATTATATGGAAATTTTTAAGGTACTATCCCAACATTTGCCTGGAAGTACTAAGAAAGGCTGTGGCAACCCTCAGAATTGGTAGTTTCTGGCCCAAGATACGATCTCCATACACCCCTAATACGGAGCAGGCATAGCAGCAGCGATATCGGTAACATTTGCTGATGTAGCTGATTCATATTGTCTCAGTCAATTGCCCAAAGTTTTTGGAGCACAGAAAATATCTGGAAAGTAGCCTGACTAGTAAACGGAGTGTGATCGAGAAGAGACTTTACCAGCATTTGGGGTTAATGAGGAAAGGAAGCCTCACTGCTAGATTCGAACCGCGTCTTTTGGAGGACGCGGCAAGAGTGCTACACAGTTCGCTCGTCATCTTACCACCTGATAAGGATTCAAGCCCATTCATTGATCAGAGCATGCTTAAATTTGACATTCCTGTCAAAAGGGATGATGAATGGCGAGAATAAGCAGCTGTTCAGGGTTGGATAGGCATTCAGGTAATCGGAGACAGGCTCTGTGAAACATGGGGTTAAGTTTGATATTATTCATTCCGTGCATTATTATTACAATCAATCACGTTCATCAACAAATGCACACAATAAGGTAAAGTTTACCCTAGAACAGGCGCTAGATGGGGGTGGGTGGTTGACGCCACACCCCGGCCGCTTTACCCCCGGGAATGACACGGTACCCATTGTACAGGGGGCAGTTGCAAAAAATATTTTGAAATCTGAAAGAATGATGTGGACTTTTTTGAATGATGCAGACAATATTCCTGGGTAGGCCCCAGGGCCGGTCTGGACGGGTGCTGAAAATCTCGCCCCCACCGGGATTCGATCCCCGGACCGACTACGCTATCCCGGCCCTTAATAAATGCACACAATAGCATTACAAACTGTACATAAGTTTTAAAAAACTCCTACATGTTTCCGCGCCGAGGCGCCATCCTCAGGGAATCTCAAATACGACGGCAGGAAGGAGTAGAAGCACCAATACATCAATACTTCCCAGACTAACGTATTGGTGCTTGTACTTCTTGGTATTTGAGTCTCACTGAGGATGGCGCAACGGCGCCGAAACGTGTAGGAAAACTTATGTACAGTTTGTAACCCTATTGTGTGCATTTGGTTGTGAGTGTGATTGATTGGGGTTATGTGCCTGTCATGTAGAACAGAAACATCTGCAATCCCTCGTACGCACATTTTTAATGAAAGTTTAAAATGTGAACTTCGTAGGAAGTGCATAATAAATGGTAACGTCGTCTCTGAGCACGTAGGCCAAAAGCGCTCGACAGATGGATGCAATGTGCTATTACTCTGGTAAACAGTCATATTGTTGTTTTCGGGGTTATGATATCGTGTAATTTTGGAGTTGATTACAAACGTATCGTTTCGTTTAGCAGTGGCCCCCCTCGCTTCTGGGTCGGTGAGCATCTTGAGACAAGATGGCTCTGTATGTCAACAGAGACTGCATGTCTTCAGGTACGAAAATGCCTGATTTAGTGATTTGATGTATTTGGCCAATCAAAAACAGATACCAACAACTCTTGTAAACAAAAGTTACAGTTTCAAGTCCTCCCTTCATTAATTATAATTCCTGTCAAGAGATCACCTGATGGATAGTCTTTTGGAGTGTGACACCATCTCGTCCAGTAGAAATTGACCGACATTTCGGCGTGTGGAACTTCACGTCCCTGAATCTCAAATTTCACAGAAAAAATCCCGTGTTTTTAAGGAGGGGTTCGAAGAACAATGAGAAACCTGTTGATTTTGTTATGTCCGTCCATCCATAAGAAACAACGCCCCATTTCGCCCATATTCGGTATAGTAGACATGTAACAAATTTTGTTGAATCTTTTTCTTTAATTCGGTTCATGTGAAGGGTGTGGATGAAATTTTATGTATACTTTTTTAAGTCCTTTGACATGTTTTGTTTGAAATGTGTTTATGACACATGTATGGTATTATGCACTTGTTTTCATATATTAATTATTCATCTAGTACAAGGATCATTTTATATAGGGGCCTAAAAGTCTTGTGTGTGTATTGTTTACCCTTTGATATGTTTTTATTAACCCTTCATTGCCTGCCTTGGTGCACTGTACAGGCCTATTCTTCACATCCTGCTAGCCACGGTGCACAGTATGGTCGTGAATGCATTTAAGGTTACTATAAAATTAAAACCTTTCTGTCCTGGGCAGTAGCTGGAATTAGAACCCTAGCATCAATGAAGGGTTAAACTTTATGTACAGCTTCTCTGTTATGTTGAAATATTGGAAAGTATACATTTTAGTTTAAAAATCATACTTAAATTAAATTCACCTGAAGTCACCTGAGCCACACTTATTGTTTGTGTCATCACATTAAGCAGATCAGAACCATATTCTGGGAAATAATTTTAAAGTAAATCAACCTAAATTTGGAGGTGGCATATCCTTAACAGCTCATGCAATGTCTGCACCACTATAGCAGAGCTTTTAGTTTGTGAGAAAATTAGCACCATGTGAGGGTGAAGTAGGCATTAGTGTAGGTGAGATTCTGTACACCTTATCATACCTGATATTATTATACCTGATATTAAGCAGATATGCTAATCCAACCTGAACCAAGCCAAACTATTCTCAGTCAACCATAACCAAACCAGTCAAACCAACCTAACCAAATGCAAGCCAAACCATCGTGACCTGACCCAACAAGACCATGAACAGACCATTTTGAAGTGGCTAACCCAGTCCAAATCAGACCATTTGAAGTCAGTCCAACCAAATGCAAGCCAGACCATTCCAAGCTGACTTATATCAAACATTCAGTGACCATAAATGCTCCTGTTTTTGACTACATTTTGTTTGGTTCTGACCATTGTGCCTCATATCTGTATGATCTCAAATTAGTTACAGACTTAAAATATGCAGCCTCTTATTCATTTCATCATCTCCATACTGGTTGCTATAGCACTAAACATGGTGAAGGCTGTTTGCTGTAGTCGTGATTCAGAAGATATACAATTGCCACAATCGGTGAATAATCGTTTCAAAATTGGGATTAGTGGAAACCCTGACAAATATGTGCCAGGAGGAGTCTATGCAGGTATGAAGTGTAATATATTGATTTCTTGAAATTAATTTGTCTGTTATTCTTCCTCCATATCTGCTGACAAAATCTGGACTTCTAATGCAGAATTGTCTTTATTTTCCTCTGTCTTGTCCGTCAAATTCCAGGATTGTATCTCAAGTTAGGTTATGACTGATTCCTTGCACAGCCTTTGTACTTCATTCCCCATTGATCATCTTACAGTTAGATGCTATAGTCTGAATTATGGACAGTGTCATTAAATGAATTATAACTGGAGTAAATTAAACAGGCTATAAGCCGATCCCAGTGGCTGTGCAGTCTTAAGGTGTAGGTTTGAAGCGGCTTCAGTGTCGGGTTTGTGGGTTTGAATCCTACTGAGGGCATGGATGTTTGTCTCTTGTGTTTGTTCTGTGGTGTGTACGTAGCGGCCTCTGCGATGAGCTGATCACTTGTTCAGAGGAATCCTGCTGATCATGTATGTCTAATTGTGTGAGTTCTAGAGTCCTCAACAATGAGGTGACCTAGGCCCGATTTGGGCTGTTGCGCCACAGAAAAGAAAAAGGTCTATGAAATTTGAGGACTAATGGAACAGAGATATGTTACATGTATGCAATATTGTTTCTCATGTAGTTACCCTACGTGGCCAGCACATTGGAGGGTATCAGCCAACATTTAAAAGTTTCATGTTGGTGGTTGAACCCAGTTGCAGTCGCCTCTCTCCTTCGGAAAATGGCATTTTCGGACATCGAAACTTGGGAAACTTCACCTTAACGGGGATGGACATAGCACAGTACAGCAACCACTGTCCAAATGCCATCACCCAGATGTCATCGGTAAGAAAGACTGAGGTCAATGTGACATGGACAGCGCCCCCTCCTGGCAGTGGCTGCGTAGTCTTCAGGTATATGAGTAACTTCCTATGCCTTTCTCATATAAAGGTAAATGTTTCCCTGTGCATGCCATGAAGGCATATGGAGGAGTGGAGGTATTGCTACACTTATTCTTAATTTTGTGACTAGATGGAGGTGAATGGTCAGCTTCACACTCTGGCCAATTGACGCCTGGGGAAAGAACTTCTGGTACCCGTAGTAGGTTAGATGGGCCCCAGAGCAATTTGGATGCTTTGGAGAAGAGATAAATCTCTTGTCCATTCTGAGAATCAAACACAGTTCCTTGGTTGTCCAGTCTATAGCCTAGTCACTATGCGACTGTGCTATTCCAGCTTCCCAACTTTCCTGTATAACGCATTGTTCCTGAGTTCATGTAGAGGCATTTTATCCTTCGTTTAAAATTTGACGGTTGTGAGACATCCTGTGTGTACTTGGATACATTGTATGCATCCTTTCCTGGCCAAGCATACTGTGTAGTTACTGTAGTTTTTGCTGTGTGTCATTAATGAACCTTGTAGTTTAGTTGTAACACGCTTGGCCTAACAAGGTGTGAGCTGTGGATTAAGTTCCCAAAAATTTGAAAAATACTTGCTGAATTAATATTTTTAATTTAACAACTTTTAAGGCCATAATTGTACAGTAAAACAAAAGTTAACATTTTGTCACAAACACATATAAGTTACGGTAGTTTTCACTACATCAGGTACATTGATCACAAATATGACAAAGTTGCAAAGAGCCCAGTTTTTTTGTTCTCCTGAATTTCTTTTTATATGCAAGATACAAGTACATACCACTTATTGTATAATCTGATGTAATTACATTTAAGTGAGAGTAAATTTATCTTCACTGAAATCTCACATTCTCACTTCACATATCACCTTTACCCTGCTAGTTATGCCAGCATTCTGTAAGTGGTGTATTCATCACAAAAACACATGGTACACATGGCAGCCATGTGTAATACTCAGCTGTTGCTTTTGTGTCAACATATACCTTACACAGAACACAGTAACACTGGTTATCGTGGCAACAGAGCACCCTGCCAAGAAAGGAAGGATTGAAGAGAAGGCAGGGAGAGAGGGAAGGAAAGAAGGAACCAAAGTCTCTTTTATACATACCTTTCCCCAATTTAATTCTTAAACTTTTATTTCTTTCTTTATTTGCACTGACTTCGTGTTTTGTTACCAAAAGTATTTAGTGCAAAAAACTTATGCAGTTCGCACATGTCTGTTTCCTGCAGGGCTACTGTTTTGGAGGATAATGAAGTATGGCACAAGGATGCTGGATCCTTAAGTCTTGTGTTATGTGAGGATGTTCAGAAAAATGAATTTGACCAGCCCAAGTTTGATTTTCATTGCTGTGCTTGTGATGATGCTCTGTATGAGGTAACAGTATGTCTTACTGACTGTTACTAGTTAACTAATCATATGAAATAATAGCCAGGGCTGGAAATTAGGTAGACATGGGTATACAATCATAAATAACAGACTGACTGGCTGGCTGACTGACTGACCGACCGACGACACTAACAAACTAACTAACTAACTCCATGGAACAGAGTCCTTTTTGAGAAGCTAACAGTTTCTCAGCTAGTCAAGAAATTTGCAGAATTTTATGGAACCTGTATGTTCAGTACCGTGTTCACAAGAGCTTACCACTTATCCCTGTCCTGAGTCAGATAACCGTAGTCCATGTTCCCCATCCTATTTCTTGAAGATACATTTTAGTATTATTTTTCCATCTATGCTTATGTCTTCCAAGTGGCCTCTTTCCCTCAAGATCTCCCCACCAAAACCCTGTGTCAATCTCTTCTGTCCCCCATATGTGCTACATGCCCCACCTATCTTTCTTCTTCATTTGATCACCCAGATAATATATGGTGAGGAGTACAGATTATGAAGCCCCTCTTTAAGCAGTCTCCTCCAGTCCCTTGTTACCTGGTCCCCCTTAGGCCCAAATGTCTTCCTCAGCACCTTATTCTTAAATGCCCTTAACCTATGTCCCTCTCTCAATGTGAGACATCAAGTATCATATCCATATCAAACAACAGGCAAAATTGTTGGTCTGTATATTTAATGTTGATGTTTTTGGATAGTAAACTGGAAGGCAGAAGACTCTGGACCGAGTGGTAGCAGGCATTTTTGGGTTCAACCTGCTCTTAATTTCTTCATGAATGTGATTTTGATTTGTTAGAGTTGTTCCAAAATATTTGAACATGGCCATACTGTTGAAGGATTTATTGTCAATTGTTGTGTTGTGATTTTGTCCTACATTCTGTTCATGACACGCACATATGTATGTTCATATGTTCATACATACATATGTACATACATACGTACATACATACACACACACATAATGCATGTTATAGATCCAAAGTTTAGTCAAAGTGACAGTAGGATGCAGAATAAGTCATCATATGTTTATATACATGTGTGTGTGTGTGTGTATATATATATATATATATATATATATAATAGTTATCATAGTTGTAAGTGCTATTGATCATTTTATACAGATAACATTTGAGGGACTGTGGTCAAAGCATACCCATCCGAAAGATTTTCCACAAGACAAGTCACTGGTTGGATTCACCGACTTGATAGGAGCATCCCATTCGTCAGATTTCTGTTTTTGGGATTATGGTAACCTTGCATCAGAAGGCCTGAAACTTGTAGCAGAGTTGGGCGACACCCACGTGCTTGAGGGTGAAATAATGGATAAGGTAATAAACATCAATCTCAGATATCTCATGACCTCATAACTTTTTAACGTGCTTTCCTTTCTAATAGGGAAAGTATATATACATGTGACATGTCATTTTAGTTTTGGAGCATGAAAAATGCTTGTTTAAAATGTGAAGTTTTGTTTATTAACTGTGGTGATAACTAATAAAATAGGGGTTATTGTACCATAAAATTCTGATGTTTGAATTCTGTGTGTTGAAAGAAGGATTTGTGTATTAAATCTGTATATCAAAATAATGTGCTGTATAAGTTTTCCCATTTGCAGAGTGAACATATCCGCACAATAATCAAAGCACGAGGACTCAGTTACCCGAATGTGACTGGGAAAACCTATGCAGTATTCCGTGTGGATAAGCAAGATCATCTTGTATCACTTGTTTCCAGGATAGGTAAGATGACACACTGACCTACATGGTACAGTTTTATTTACAACAGGAATATAAGTTAACCAAAACATTAGACATTTGATAGAAGGTTTTGGACTGACAGATTATAAACTTAGTTGCTAAGATGTATTTCATTGTTCCATTGTGTGGGAATGTCAGATGAGGCCTGTGACATGTAATGCAATTTGTACTTTGCAGTAATATGTCTTGCTCACAAGTATTTGATCATCCCAAACATTTTATTTTTGCGTGTTGTTTATAGATGTCAGGGAGGAAACCTTTCTATACATTTAGTAGCTTGAGCAATCCTTTACAATTAATGTATACTTTCTTTGTGTTTCTGCCCTTTGATTTCCAAGAAAATAGGAGGTTAAACAATCCATAGTGCATATTTAAATAACATGGTGCTGCATGCTACATGATACATACCCAAACAAGTGATTCAGATATGAATTGAGTAGGAGACAGTAAAGTACGATTTATGTGAAACCTCATGTATCTTCAGACTTATTGTATTGATAGTATGTCTCTTTCTGTCTTATAACAAAGCCTTCTCCAGTCTTCTGTAACCTCCCCACTCTTTCACCAGTTCCAATTATCTGTCCATAATACCAAGCACATCATTGTTGTAGTAACACTCTAGATCAGGCTTCAGAAGGTGCTCAGTTCCAGTCTCAGTCAATACCCCCGGTACCCCTGCTATCCTGACTGAGGTCTTTGTGGCTTCCCTCAGTCTCTCCAGGAAAATTCCAGGGTAGTACTTCAATTAGGTCATGTCCACTTCCTTCCAAATCTTTTACCATTCATCAATCATCATTGATGCTGTATGTTCTTAGATATTGACAGCAGCGTAAAGTAAAGTACAGGGTAAGAATTCATAATTTTCTTCATAGTTAATTTATTTGTTTTTTTCAGACCCATCACCAGATTGGGTAGTTGGAGTGTCAGGGTTGAACCTTTGTCTGCAGAACTGCAGCTGGGTGAACTACATGGAACTGAACCTGTATCCCTGGGATGCAGGCACTGACAGCGGAATCACTTACACAGTGTGTAGTTTCAGTGGACATTATTCTCTTTAAAGAACAATGAAAATATTTCCTGTCCTCTTACAGCTTATAAAATTTTCTTGTTGAGCCTTTCCTAATAAATTTCACATTTTCTTTCAGAGCCCATTCTCACAAAACATACTTATTGTTGTTGTTGTTGTTGTTGTTGAGCTCCTTCTACATTTAAGATAAAAGGGGTAAAGTTGTCTCATGTGTGCTTGACTAAGCATTTGTGGGACTGGCTGGAAGTATCGTTCCATGAGTTCTTAACCCCAACTCTATATGGAGGTGAGTAATTCCCAGGCTGCTTTACCCCTGAGGAAAAGCCTCTGGTACCCATTGGAGAGGATGGATGTTCCCAGATCCAGTCTGGGTGCCATACAGAAGAGACTAATCCTTTGTCCGAGACAGGAATCAAACCTCAATCCTGTGGTTTTCCCTCCCATAGCCTAGTCACCATTCGGACTGAGGTCCTCGATTCAAGTTGCCATTGTTTCTCTACTGTGAAGACAATTCTATATTTTAATTTTCTGGTGTTGTTTTTCTTTGTGTCACCCACCAGTCCCCTGATGAACCCACATCACCACACCAAACAGTAAGGAGCATCACATCAAGCTATACTAATGACCCACGTTCACCATTCTATGACCCATCAAGATCTGATGTTCAGCCTTTTGCTCGTCTGTACCTAAGAAGACAGCAGTTATTTCAGAAACAATGCACCAATAAAAGGGACGAATCTGAGAATGGTAATTGTGTAGTGTAAATGTTCTGAAATTTGGTTACAGTAATAATTGTCTCCACTGTTTAACTTCACTTTATCATGTTGCAGCACAGCAGTTGCTTTAAATGACCCTTATATATTACATTTTAGTACTTTAAGCATGACAGAGGACATTTACATTCGTAATGTTTTATTGTATTATGCATGGCAGAGGGTAGAGTATCTGACATTGTCAGTGTTGAGTACAAAGATACCCTGAAGATGGAAGTAGTATGTCTCTCCAAAACCTCCCTAATCTGTACCAGATTACATGGTGTCACAGCCTGGAAGATGATGCTCTTTAAGGTTAGAGGAGCTAATGTGGTAGTTAATTACAAGTCATGTAAATCTTTAGAAGATATTGAGGGTGTAGTGTTGTGAAGATCCATATTCTGATTGTCTGGGTTATGACACCTTAGTCTGGTTTGCTGGGTGCCAGTCTTTGAGGAACATTCTGCATGCTTGTAGGATTTAGATCCATATGTCTTCTGATATGTGATACCCTGTAGTGCAGTGAGTGAGTGAGCACAAAAGTTTCACAGGAACATACTGCCACATTCTTCAGTGTGGGGTGGTATATTCCTTAGAAATATCGTTATCCACCTACCAGACTACACGGTGCCATAACCTAGACGACCAAAAATGAATTTAAATCTGCTTCATACACTTAAAAGTGGCTGCTTCATGATACAGCATTGCAGTCGATAGATAGGCTAAAGTGAATAATGCTTTTCATGTTTCTTCTCAGTCCCTTCAGACAAATACTGGGATATTTACTCAAGCTCGGCCATTTACACTTCTTTTTTCTTTACCAGTTCATAAACAACCTACCATTTGATGTTCTGTAAATATTATAGTTGAGAACATGTCAGTAATCAATGAGGTTATGATGGGCTGAACATGTGGTTTAGTTTGGGGAGACACATAATGTAGACAGACTTGGTGTGCAAATCGTTTGGAAGGTGGACACTTGAAGACCGATTATGATGTAGAAGGATAATATTAAGATAGATCTTAGGGAAATGAGTTATGAAGATGTGAGATGCCCAGTGACAGGTTGAATGTTCTACTGCTGCACAGTACTTAAATATCTTTTCAGATGTGGCATCATGTAGTGGACTGTAACTTCAAAGTTGTGCTGTGAGAACGTCGAATCTTTCAGCAAATGAGTGGGTCAGTCAAGCAGGCAGTCGTGCTGTGTGTTAGTGCTGTTGTTCCTGTTGTTGTCAGGTTCTGAAACAGAACCATCTCCTGTGGACTGCGCAGTGTCTGAATGGTCTAAATGGAGCCCCTGCTCTGTGACGTGTGGAGTGGAAAGAGGAACAGGCACAGATCGTACTTAGATAAGATGAGGTCTGACTTCAGGTCATGTAAGAGGACACTGCATGAACAAGATGTATGTTATGCTGCACAGAAAGTATGCAGGTAAGTCACTGTGTGGCATGCAGCATTTGAAACTGACATGACTGCTTGCCTGTCAGACTTCTGAGCATCCCAAGCAGACAGATGATTGCAGCAAAGTCTTGTGTGATTGGCCATGTGAAGATTGAGTTCATATCCAGTGTTGCAGAGACTGTCTGTCTGTCTCTTTTGTCTGTTGTTAATGTTATGAGTGCCATAGCTGTGTGTTGTGCTTGTACCTGAAATATATGCCAACCACTGAGGCAGGACACCATGCTTTAAGAGCATGATTCGCAATCTGGTAACAAATGATCTTATATTTCTCTCTTTATTCACTGAGATAAAATAGAACTTACGTGTGTAAGAATACAGTTTGTAGTAATATTACTTTCCTGTCTGCAGCTCACCAGAAGATCACAAAGTACAAGACTCTGTTTGTACATTGACTGAATGGAGTGCCTGGTCCAGCTGTTCAGTCACTTGTGGAACTGGTGTGAAGGTACGGACTCGCCGCTATAAATCTCGTAGGGATTACAAGCGCTGTTCTCACTGTCCTAATCCGCCAGAATTGGAACAGAAAATTGTGTGCCAAGGATCAGAAGGTGCAGTGTGTGATGAAGAATATGAGGTTAGTAAAAACACTGTCTGTTTGAGTACTGAGTCAAGAGTTAATGATATGTAAGATATATGGTTCAAATGACATAATGGTGTGAACGAATTTTAGGAGATATGTGTAACTAACACACAATTAAAAAAGGTATTTTTGAGTGACTTACAGAACAAGGAGTCATGTCAAAACAGGGGGTACACCCAAGGGGGGGAGGCTGCCGGGTCGCAGCCCCCCCCCCCCCCAAATCGAAATTTAAAAAGCACAGAGTTTGTAAACACAATGATGTCAAACGTTTTACGTGATTTATCCTTCAGCTGAAATCAACCACTGAAATCAGCTGGTGACTGGTACATTAGAATTTTGGAAAATAAAATAAAAACTTAGGATGTCTTAGATGAAATTAAAAATAATCCAAAAAAATTAGACCTTGTGATTTAAATTAGGTGAGTAATGGAACATGTAGTTATATTTGTATGTATATAAATGCAGTTGCCAACAGTGCTATGTTCCAGTTATATTTATGACATGATTTGTATAACATACTTCTTAAAATCAAACGTTAATTATATACAACCTCAGGGTCAGCCCCCCACCCCACCCCCACCCCTACTGAAAAATTGTGGGTGCACGCTTGTCAGGAACTACCTCACTGACAATAATTTTTTTTACAAAAGAATGACTGGGAACGAAAATAATGATAATTTTTAGATTACTTTTTTTCTGGACTTGATCATTGTCTGTTAGTCTGAAAAGAAAAGAAAATTTCAGAAACGATCCATTTCCATCCCTAGGTGAAAGGGTGGGGAGACACCTACTCATTGGATTGAAAGTAGCCGTTTGTAATGGATTCTTTAGCATTGGAGGGACCATGGCAAAGTACAAGAAGGATAAGGCAGTGTAGCTTGTTTGTGAACCAGGATTCAAACTTGGGACATCCTCAATATGAAGAATGCCTACAGCTGCACCATAAAATTCAGTTTGAAGCACTAATTATTATAGTTTGTAGCAACAGATATGTCCCATCACCACCAATAAGAAATTGATGTGGTGATATGGACCAGATTCGTGAAGCTCAGGGTAGGATCCACTGGTGGGGTCTTGTGAATGTGGTAATGGACCATTGGTTCCATAAAAGTGGAAGTAGACTTCTTGACTGACTTGGCAGATACTGGCTTTTCAAAAATGACTGTGCTGTGTGAGGCTTGTTAGTTTTTGAGTTCTGATGATCTGATTTAGCACTCAGAATTCAGTTTTGGTTATCTTCTGTTCAAGGAAAAGCAGATTGATGCCTGTCCAGACACTGAGTGGTCCTTATGGAGCCCCTGCAGTGCTTCATGTGGAAAGGGCAAGAGTATTAGGAAAAGAATTCCAGTGCTTGAAATGGAGCCTGCAAAGGAGATAGCCATGGATTGTCCTGAGGTATATAACATAGAAGAGAAAGACTGTGCTGGTGAATTTCCTTCATGTGAGATGACCCCTAAAATGTACAGAGGTGAGTGGGAAACTAAAGTGAACCCATAGTGGCGAGAGCATTTCATTCTGCATGAGATTTGACACATTCTCCTCAGCATGTGTTATGTCTTTTTTCTCCCCAACCTCATTCTTATAAGGGCCAACTGATAATTTCCCTTTTCTTGGCCTCCTTTTCCTAAGCCCTTTTTTCCCATTTTCCTTCTTTTCCTCCTCCTCTTGTTACCCACTCCCATTTATACTTTTTTCTTTTTCTCTGACCCTTGTTTTTTATCTCCTATCTCTTACAATTTATGCTTCTTTTGTCATTCGCAGAACAGCATCATAACCTCAAAATTTTATGCTGTTACCATGTATGTATTTACTGACTCACATTGAATTTGTAGGTATGCCTATGTCTGTATGGAATTTTGTGTGCCTAACTAATGCTTCATTAGTTATCACCACCAAACTGAACACTAAATATAGAATCTGAGTTTTTGTAATGTCATTACACATTCTGTACAAGAAGTAGTTCAGTACTGTTGCATATTTTTCAAATATCTATTACTACACAACGTGTGAGTTTCCTGCATTAAGAGTTTGTAGTGTTGCTGCTGTTTGACAAGTCAGCACAGCTGCCATGCTGGTGTTACTTGTGGTATGAAATTGAAAGCTACAATGATGGGGTGACTTGTAATGGTTTAATGTTCATCTGTCATTTGGTTCAAGAATAAAGGGTGACAGATGAACAGTTGAACATGTAGACAGATTATACTATTAGCCCAGCTTTTCTCATACAGTAGGATATTTGTGTAAAAGTATCCAGTAATGGTACTGACAATCACAGATAACTGAAGTATTTGTATGTGGTTGTGTAGAATTCTGCAGGGCACCACTGGAAGAGGGTGAATGCCACAGTCAAAACATTCGCTGGTTTTTTAATGCAGATACTGATACTTGTGTGGAATTTATTTATAAAGGATGCAGTGGGAACAGGAATAATTATCTGATGAAGGAGGATTGTGAGAACACGTGCAAAGGATATGAAGGTAGGTGCACTTGTGACTCTTACTTGCTTATTAGGTAAGGTGTGGAGCTATACCTCCTCTCAACCATACATCTGATTGGCATGGTGCTGCATGGAGCACAAGAACAACTTTAGCTTCACCTTACTTGCCTGCTAGAATGTTGTTAGATGCAACAAGATTTTGAGAGTCCAACTAATGCAACCCATGAAGAATAAAAAGATACCAGTATGGTGAGTTTAGTGTGGTGTAAAGAGTGTGTCAGTATTTGTATGATAGGCATTTTCTTCTTACTTTACAGGTTGAACAGGTGAGTGTGCCAGGTTTCGTGTATGCTGGATGATTCTGCCATCTGTAGGAGATGTATTAAATAGGAAATGATGTTATTTGAATGTCCTTGAAAGCTCCATTTTTCTTTGTTGGGGCAGTGCATGCACAAACAAAGCAATCTAAATATCTGTTTACAGATGTTATGTACCAACACAGAAAGCAGCTGACAAATTTGATGGGCACAAATGTTTGTTATTGTACGTTGTAAATTTTAGCTCTCACAGTGGTGAGTACTGCATCAAGATAACAGTTTTGAGGGATGTGACACTGTAGGTTTGTAGAATAACAAGTAGTGATATGAACTAGATTAGTATTTGAGGACTCATTTGTTGAAAAGTTAAGTCTTTAAAACAGGAAGACATTTTTATGGAAGCTGAATTCGATGTAGCAACTACTCGTAAATGTGATATTTCAGAAAGTAACACTGAATTACGTCTACAGTGAGATGGGTGACCGACAAACACACAACTCAGCACATGGACAACCACCACATCATAAACTTACAACTCGTTGACCAGTGGATTCAGTATTTGTTTATTTTAATGTCTGGATGTTATGCTTCAGTAGTTGGTACTGTTGTTTCATATTTGGGAGCTCCTAGGTTGAAATATCAGTCCAGAAATAGCTATAGTGATTAAGGTTTTCGTGGTATTCCTCAGTCCTTCCAGGCAAATGTAGCAATAATACCTTAAAATTGACTCATCAGCTCCTCCATCCACATACTCTCCTATTTATTATTTCCTAATCAATCTATCATTTGATCCTATGTAGTCTGAGTTCCTGACTGTGCTGTTGAATAAACCAAGAATAAATAAATGGTAGAAGATTCTTTAATTTTCATGATTTAGCTATTTTTACTGTTAGATCATGCAATTAATCACTGGCTTCTTAATGTGGAGGCCACAATTCATCAAAAATTACAGCCAGTATTGGATTTGTGGTGCACTGTTCTGAGGCAGGTTTGCTGTTTATTACTTCCATTTTTCCTTCAATTATTTCGCAATGCTCCATACTACTTTATCATCAGGAACTGGTAGAGTAGGCCCTTTAGAGGACTCAGGGCCAGGGAGTCAGTTTCACCTTATTCCTCAAATAATACAAAATAACATGGTGAATAAAGGAGCATGTGCCCCCTATAAGAATGTTTCATTAATTATCTTGTATTGCCATTGCACATTTAACAGTCCATGAAATTTCAGTGTTTGCCAATGAAGGTGATGTGAAAAATAAAATGATAAATGTTCCTTTGCTTCAGGGATAGAGTCTGTGGAGCAGGATGCTGAAGATGACAATATGATGCCCAGTCCTTTCAATGGGCTGTTACCATCCAGCCACATAATAGATCTCAATACAACTACATATGGTCTCATGGTCTCCACGATTCCTGCATACAATTTTGAATCTGAAACTGAGCCTATAACTCTAGTTGAGGGAGAAATTGTAAATTGTAAGGTCAGTCGCTGGAGTCGGTGGTCTAAATGCAGTGTTTCTTGTGGACATGGCTACAAAACAAGGAGCCGATCAATTGATGTGAGTTTATTGTCTACATAAAAATAGCAAGTATCCTTATGTGTAAAGATACATGCACACATGCACACACACAGAGCATGGTGATCTCATAAACATTTTTATTTTTAGGGAGGCAAGTGGGCTAAAAATTCACTGTTGTGAGAGCTTAAATGGGTACCTTCCCTGTGTGCCCAGTTCTGCCTGTAGTCATGTTTGAAATTAGTTTTCTTTGGATCTGTGGGATAGCTCTTTCATTTTTATGGTTTGTGTTTGTGGTAGGTTCTCCCACGAAATGGAGGAAAAGCTTGTCCAAAGAAACTCATAAAAAATAAGAAGTGCAGGAAGAAATGTGGTAAGTGAGCACAACCCATAGGAACCGATTATGATAGTAGTGTTACCTCTAAGCTTACTTACATTATTTGATATACAGAATGTGTCATGACTTTGTGTTAGTTCTTCAGTAGTCTATTGCTGTGTTCAGTGTCAGTTACAAATGTTATAAAAACATGGATCTAATTCTCAGTGGTTACCAAGTGTGGGTATGTGAAGTTGGAGAATGCTTAGATGTAACAGAACCATTCTCATGAACCAGTCCAAACAATGTATAGCTGGTTTTACAATAAATGTTTGTAGCAACCACCAGTGACATTTTGAAGAAACCTGCTGCTTGCATCTTCAGCGTGCATTGTCATCATATCACATTCCAGAACACCATAATCCTAATATTCTCTGCCATGAGAATCTCACGTCTAATGTAGGACAATTTTGTAACTAGTTGAGAGATTGTAAACTGCTCAAGGACTCTTTTCCATAGAGTTAATTAGTAATCTTTCTTTATTTTCGTTACAGATCCCAACATAGGAAATGAAAAGCCTGGTGAAAAAATTCCTGAAAACCAGAAAATGATGCAGTGTATTTACCAGTGAAGTAGCCTCTGGGCATTGAGTACTACAGTTCATTTCAAGAAAAGTTATCCAGGTACAAGAATATATTTCTTATATAATCTCTACTTAATTCACAGTACAGCTGGATTGAATCATCAGTCTGATTAAAAAATTGTTTTGACATTTGTTGTTTCAACTCCTCTGAGAATTGGGTTTATTGTCTGCTGGGGTTATGCTGGTAGCAACTTCATAGTTACAGCTGTGAAAATCTCAAATCTCGCATAATGTATTTCTTTTTATCCGTGTCATGTTTATCCAATTTGTGGATAATCCATGAATATTCTTCTTCTTGTCACTATTTGTTACATATTTTTGAAAATTTGCAGAACTTCTCAAACTTTTATCTGTTTCCTACCTAGTAAGTGGTTCACCCAGTTCATATTATTTTTTTGAAACTAGGGTAGCTCAGTCAGTGTACTACAGGCAGGGTGACTAGAGAACTAGGTTTTGATTCTTGGTGGGGGGCTGAGATTTTTCTCATTGCCACTGTAACTAGCCATAGAACAAACATATATGCCAAAAAGTATACTGTATTTAAGTGTTGTTGGACTTACGTGGTTTTCAATGTACAAGAAACTTTCAGAACAAATTAACTGTGTAATTCGGGACTTACTGTAAGATAATTTTTGGATTGTTTGTTCCTTCATGTTATTCATGCTTCCTCCTGATTTATTAAAGGTAGGAAGAGAAAGTTGTCCTGTTGCTTAATTAAGCACCACAATGTGAATATGTATGTTGGAGCTGAGGTTTAGCTGCCTGCACTATTAACCTCAGCAATAGATAAAGTATAGTGGTGAGCTTCACGCTATGGCTGCTTTACTCACTGGGGCCCAAGAGCCTTCTGTATTTACTGGACAGGAGGCTCTTGGGCCGCATGGCCGATATGGAGGGAAGCGGGAAAGAAGGGAAATGTTTGTCCCTGCTAGGAACTGAGTGCCATTGCCCTGGTTGTCCAGTCCACAGCCTAGTACTGTCTGAGCTATTCCGAGTTCCTCTGTCTTTCTAGTAGCTCAAATAATTGAGGGAATATTTTTATTTTATTTAAATAAATTACTCAAGACACAAGAAATGTGATCAGCTTACTTCCAGAAAAATATTGCTTATAACAAAGTTTATTGGCATATGATGATACATCTGACTTATAAATAATGAAATATGCAACTTCAGTAGAAGTGAAAATGTATAGTGTAACTAAATAAAGATTCATAATATCTTAAAAATGCATTGTGAAAATTCTTATTTCACACTGAATTACATACATAAAACATTCATGTCCCTAGATTTTGTAACTTGGGAAACTTTACAATTGTGTGTGTACACAGTTAGGAAAAATTGTGTAACAGAGTTTAATATAACTTAATTGTATATATCTTATGCAGACAAATGTACACTGTTTTATGTTATTTAACAAAATTTTTATTAAATGCTGCCCAATATGTTTCTAGCTGATATACGGCTCATCTTCAGGGGCTCTTTCGTTGAAATTACAACAGCTATTTTATATACCAATAATATAGCTGTTGTAATTTCAACGAAAGAGCCCCAAGATGAGCCGTATATAGGCTAGAAACATGTTGGGCAGCATTTAATAAAAATTTTGTTAAATAACATAAAACAGTGTACATTTGTCTGCATAAGATATATATAATTAAAAATGTACGGTACAAGTAACGTAAAGTGTAACTTAATTGTGTGTAATATCATTTACCTATCTAGTGGCTGTCTTCTAGTATGTAACTGCATGTCGGCTGGTGGAGGCTTACTGATATTTTAAAGGATCCTGTTATCTCCTGGTTGCGGGTAATGATGGGGGGAGGGATACATCAGTACACTTCTACCAAACCAGATGGTATCTCATCGCTGAAGACAGGGGTCTTTGTAGTCACTGCCAGAGAATGCCAAATCTCTTTATTTATCTATATTGCTGTAGACCCCAACATACAGAGCAAACACAAATTTACATTTTCATTACTGTTCCGTATCCCTCACTGCTTTAGATTTTGGACCAAGTACAGAACATGTACGACATAAAAGTGTGTTGCTGCATAACAAATGTATGGCGAACTACTATATTTATGACTGTTCTGTAAAGCAGGAATTGAAGATTTCATGGTAAATAAATAAACTAAAATCTTTTCTTGTGATCAGCACCATTATGCTTGAGTTGATGAAATCAATCGTGGTGATGTATGCAGAGTGAATCTCTGAAATGTTAGTTTGTGGGACAACCATGACACATTTCATCATCAGAGAAGAGTTTAATGTGTACACCAAGGCTAAACAGATATCTTGAGTATGTCATCAGTCTTGCCATGGGCTCCATGTTTGGTTGAATTTTGCAGGATTTGCCCCTTCATAATCGAGTGGTTTACGTTTCTCAGGAACTAAGCTTTGTTTCTGTGTTGTTAATTTGTTATACAACCTTCTGGTAACTGTTTCCTTTGTATTCGCTAAATTGTGCATTTCACAAGGATCTTCCACAACATTAAACAAACAAGGTTGCTTTGTTGCAGAAGGATTGCAGTCTGTCTCTGGATACTGGCTATCAAACATACATTTGATGGTCGCTAACTCCCGTATTTCATTTATTTCAGTCACAGTAGCCGTGCTACTGTGTGGTGCAAACGACTTCCATGCCGTGCTGTTTGTGACTGATGAAATATTATAAAGTGGATTTCTTCCTTCATTATATATTTTTCCAAAATATCCATCCATTGAACCATTTGTGCCAAATGATCCTTGAAGGACAGAAATAATTTCAAAACATTAATATATTTCTCATTTAGATATGTTAGTTAACACTTACAGGACCAACCCTGACTATACTAGTATTTTATAATGCATGGCCACAGTGCTACCCCTGAATGTACTTGTTTACGGTCCATAATGTTTACACCATTGCCGCAGAATGTTCTGTCATATGTTCTTTCAAACTTAGAATTTTTATTCCTGTTGACAGAATGTAAGTTTAAGATATAGAAAACCATCTTCCCAAACAAAATTAAGAGAATAACAAGCAAAATATTAAAAAAAAAAAAAAGCTGAAATACTGAGAAAGAAATTTGGTTTGGAGGGTGTGTTAATGCTTGAAAAATTAGTAGACCTTTATCAGCTACATGTATTGTGCAGTGTCAGGTGCTGGATGGTAATGAATGATGAAATTGAGGGGAGGGGGGGGGGGATAGAGAAAGAGATTATTTTATTTAATGAATCTGTCAGTTATTATGATTGTGCAGTGTTAGTTGTTATATGAATGAAATATGAGTATGGAGCAGTGATGGACTGATACAGACAAGAAATCGAAGTACCCACAGACAACATGTCCCTGTGCCACTTTGTCCTCCTCATATGCCACATGTATTGGCTTGGGATTGAACCCGTACCTCTGTGGTGAGAGACCAGCCACTAACCATCTGAGCCATGGCGTGGCCATTATGAATTGGAAGGGATGTGAAAGGAGCTGCTCATGACCTCTTGAACAGCATTATCCCAGTGTTGAAAACACCAGAGTAACCAGCTTAGTGATTGTAATCAAACGTGGTTCCTCAATAGAGAACAGGTGTGTCACAACATTTTCTGTAAACAAGGAGACTCAAATATGACATAACATGCTCAAGTCAATTTGTTAAAAGAACTGTTGTTGCTAAGGGATCACATTATCAAGCTTCCTGGAACTTCCTGGATTCTTTCAGTTTTATTGGTGAATATGTCATTTCAGAGGTGGGGTATCTTAGAAAGGACTTCACACTCTTTGGACAGTAGTTGGCAAAAGGAACTTACAGTTCAATGTGGTGTGGTAGTGTCACAGTCACAAAGTTTTAGATTTGTCAGATGTAAGGCTTCAGGAATAACACACACTAGATGGTTAGTCAAAAGGTCTCAAGTCATGTGGCTGTTTACAGGTATTACCGTAATAAAATAGTAAAATTACAACTTAAATATTTATATTATCTTTATATCTACTATATTAAAAGAATCTGCCGACAATGTGGTTTATTGTGATACAGTCAACAATGATTAGTACTCTAAATGCCTTTAACTGATTTGTTTTTGTAATAAAAATGCATTGAGTTTACAGTGAGGTAAGAATGTAATTTATAAATATTATTCTGATGAATTAATTTAACCAGCACTGTGATGATAGTTTCTCCATACCAGATACAGTGGTTATACCACCATAAATTGACTGTGTGAGTCTTGTTTGTGATAATGAGTCTGATGTATGAAGGTTTGATTGGCATTTAGGACAGGCTTTATATTGCATACATATCTGAATGTATCACTGAAGTGACAAATGTCTACAGCCTAACCTCCACATGTAAAACATGCCTTTTTAGACACAGACACAGAGTTCTGTGAAATGAAATGATTTCAAGGAACTAAAAAATATATTTGTCTAATAAATAGAACTTGTGTTCTAAACCAATGGGGATGCATTACACATGTTTAAATGCTTATTTGGAATGCTGCTAGAGGCTCACCAAAGACTAATTTCCAGTCGCCATCCCTAATGGCTGCATTTTTCAAGACCTCGTCTATGTTGAGTACTACCCCCTGCTTGCGTGTAGATGTCTGGTTGTTACTGATGCTGCTCCACTGGTCAATGCCATCTAGATTGCTGGCCAATTCAGAGGCATTTCCTCCTGCTGCAGTGATCAATGTGGGCAGCCAGTCTGTGACATGCATCAGCTGGAAGAAGAGTTTGTAGGAAATAGTGCATAGTTTAAACACATTAGACTGGCCCATATGGGGATGGATATTAACTCAGTGTAATAGAATAAAACAATAAAATTAACACAACTGGATAAATAGCCTTTAAGATCAGTCCAATAGACTCAACAGAACATGTTTTTGCATGTTTTTGTCCCACCTGATGATGTGAAAACAGACCCAACTTCTGAAATGTGTGGGAAAAGTCTAATACATGTGACAATTCAATAACACACCACTGTCAAGAACCTTTAGGCATATCTTAAACACATTAGACGTGTCGTCTGTTGATGTCGACAAAAAAGTTATGGGTTGTAGTGCTTGTTGTTAACTTGTAAAGAAGTGTCATGGGTTATAGGACAGTTGTTAACCTATTACTAAATGCTAAAGTTTGTAGGACTGTTGTTAACTCATAAATAAATCCAAACAAGAGTGTAAATACTGAAACTAAGTTAAACAAGGTTAGAAAGCTGCAATTTGCACTGGAGTGTACACAATTTCCACATACATTTTTTGTGTAATGCTCCCTGTCAGAACCTTTCTTCTGGAAACTGGGTATAGTGTGTGAATTTGTGGTTGCATCAAAACAGGAGGGAATTTAAGGAATGCATTATCTGCCTTAAACCAACTTCTTAACTTATGTTGGCTGCACTTTGATCTGTATTAGTGAGATTTGTGAATGCTCAAGGTAGCTTAGCAGTTACATACTCTTTCTTCTTGTGCTGACAGATTTATGGTAACATTTAATTTACTTGTTCTTAATGCTCTCTGTTGTGGTTCTTTGAACTTCCTGTTGCCTACCTGATCAGGAGGGTTGAAGGAAAGGATTCATTGGATTCATGTATGTTCCATGTTGTTACATTAATGTAATTACCTCATTAGACACACGACGAGACTCGTTGATCAGTGGGCTCCAAACCAAACTGACACATCTCACACCCCCTTCCCATAGTGACGCCTTATTCTGCAGACCAGATATAATGAAAGAAATTGTAAGTATAGTGACATATTTCTGAGTTACAAAATCATGAAGCATGTGGTGGGTGGAATATGTAGCACGTATGGAGACAAATGGCTTCGATTGCAAAATCTCAATGGAACAGTCCATCTGGGAATCCTGAGTCTAGATGGCAGAATAATGCTAAAATAGAGCTTAAGTTGATTGATTGATGGGTTTGAAATCAAAACTGTTTTTATATATGTGTGTGTGTGTGTATGAATGTATGAGGGGTGGAAATGGGTTTCCAGACACTGATCACTGTAATTGTTAATTTATAGTTTCTGCTAGTGTCATCATATATTGAGCTTCTGAACTGATGTAGGCATTGCATGTTCATTTTTAGGATTTTTATGTATTCGTATGTGCTTCTTGTTTTTGATTCAGTTGTGTATGAAAAATGGTATGATAGTGTTTGAGCATAAACTTTCTGATTTCACTATACATGTTTAATGTAGTAAAGTTTGCTTTACTTCCTCACACCGTTATGTTATGGTATAAGACAGTTGAATTGGCAGTCTTAAAAGATATGAGCCCAATGCCATTTTCTTATTGCTTCTTGAAGATAAGCCAGTTTGTTTGCTTCCAACATGTTGCATCTACACTTCATGTATGCAAACATATTGTCCTCCATGGAAATACTATATATTGGTTCTTCAGCTACTGAATGATGCTTTTAAACTGCATACATCTGATGAATGGTAATGTAATTGTGAGTGACAAATTATGACAGATGTGGAGGAACATGGCCAAATTGAGGCCATTTCCCTGGAGAGAGTGAGGAAAAGCATAAAGAATCTCAGTTATGGTAACCAATCTCTAGGCAGAGATTTGAACTGGGAATTGCATGAATGTTATGCAAGAGGGGCAGTTGCTCAGTTTTGATGTTTGGTGTGAGTAAGTTAATATTTGAAATCTTTTCGGACTTGCAGAGAACATTTTTTCTTCTTTGACCTTTAAGAAGCCAGCCTAAGAAATTGTGTATTTTGAGGGTCATAGCTGGGGCGGGGGGGCTGTTGAGTGGTGCAGCCGCCCAGGGCAGCAGACTCCAAAGGATAGCAAAATGGGTGTCAAAATGAATATGTCAAGTTAAAAAAATTTATAAAGTTTATGATTTCTGTTAGGGGTGGCCATTCTGTTTTCTTTCCGTGGGCAACAAAAAAAACCTAACTATGCCATTGTGTGTTCCAGTAATTGTACATTGGTCAATTGTCTGTAGTAAACCAGTATTCTTACCCCTCTAAGAGGATAGTTTGAACCCCAGTTCTGATAGTCGCCAACACTTGGAGCACCGTTGTCAGAGATAAAAATTATTATTGAATTATTCAGCATTCCTGTTTCCATCAAGGTCTGAACTATCTGTCCAACAGACTCGTCCAGCTTAGACACCATACCTGCAACATACACAGATATGAAGATTTATTACAACACGGTACTGTACTTGCAAAATAATTATTCTCTCTTTATAATTTGTTGACCACTTACTAATGCATTTATTTATGTGTTTTTTATATTTGTAGAAAAATAGTAATTATTTATGTGTTATTCATACAATGAATTCTGTCCTCTGGGATGTGATGCCATGTAGTCTTTCAGGAATTTACTAACATTTTGGAGGAACTTACTGTCTCCGTCTTCAGGTTGTTTGTCTTGTGCAGTTACATAATTTACTAACAGATGTTTTACATTGCGCTAATTAAATTGAAACATATACTGTTTTCTCATTAGTCGGTATAGCGACTCACTACGGGCTTGAGGGTCCGGGTATCGAATCCCGGTGGGGGCGAGATTTTCCACACCCGTCCAGACCAGCCCTGGGGCCCACCCAGCCTCCTATACAATGGGTACCGGGTCTCTTTCCCTGAGGGGATAAAGCGGCCGGGACGTGGAGTTGACCACCCACCCTCATCTAGTGCCAGGGTTAAAGAAAGAGTAGAGCTATACTTCTATTCCCCCTCTGGGCCTTCATGGCCTGTTCTAGGGAGAACTTTACCTTTACCTTTACTGTTTTCTCATATTTGGACAATGTGTTAAATTTATTAGGAGATTTAAACTTAGTGACAATTAATTAACATTGGGTGTAGTAAGCACAGGTGGAACAGACACTGTGTGAGATGTTAGTGGTAGATTATGCCATGTGGGTGTGATCTGAACAGGATCAAATGTATGCTAACTGTATTGCAGATTTTATTCAAATAATGAAGTCTTGTAGCATTTTGCTGAGGAGACTGTTTGGATCTAATATATGAATAACTACTTTGCAGGAACTGCACATCTTTAATTGCACTTTTCACCTAGTATTTTAGGTTGTTTAAATCAAGAAGTGTGAAATGGGCAAGATGCAGTTTGCATGGTAAATAAGAAATGCATATAAAATTTTTTGTCAGAAATTTTCAAGAGAAGATAAATTGGTTTAGGTGCCAGAATAGTAATAAAATCAATTCAACTGTCCAATAGCAGGCATTTGTGATGACAGTAATGAAACTTTGAGTTCCACCGTGACACAGTTTCTTGTTTATCTTAATGACTATCAATTGTTCAAGGAGGATTGTGGCATGGATTTCATTATCTTGCATGTAAACAGCCCTGTGATCAGGACTGATGCAAGGTGAAATGCCACTCCAGGTGACCAGAAATTCTGCAACCCTTCCTTATTTAAAATCTGATTCAACTTTCACAAAAAATTGTAATAACTAGTAACATGATATTTCTGCTGTGACATATACCACCATTGATGTAATTCTTTTCCATAACATGTATGTGACTGCCAAGTAATGATCACAACATGAATAAAGGACAGGCAGCCATTTGGTTCAGCTGTCCTATTGCCCCAGCTGTACCTCTTCTGAAGGGGGAAGTTTTATAAAATTAAATACTTTGTCAGTAAGAATACAAACAATAATGTACAGATATTGGACAATAGCATGAGCATGTCTATTATTGGAAGTATGTATATCAGATAATTGTAGAGTATTAGAAGGCTCCGTCTTTTAAATGCTTGATGCTTGAATGGCTTCAGGTAACGGAAATGTGTGAAGTTGACGTGCTTTTATTGTGCCACATACCCACATAGGGTGCATCCAGCAGTAAGAACAGGCCCTTTTTTAATTATGGGCTGGCACCAAACAGTGCCACCATATCTGTTAAGGTAATATCCAATGAAAACAACCCTGAATAGTTATTAAATTGTAAACAATTTCTTTAGCTAAAATTATTTTTATTCCCCATTCTGTTTTCTGACATTTATGTGTGTTGTCACACGAAAGCAAGTTGTAGTTCGCTCGTTCAGACAAGATGTGTATATTTGCTTTATCATTTTTATATTCCCTTGTGGATTACCATTGCTCAATAAATATACCAGCTCTCCCCGATTGTCTGAGGTTGTTACCTAATTAATGTGATATGGCGAAAAATGGGTGTAGGGCAATTTTTCAACATTGAATAAAATGTAAATAATGACTTCAGCTTTACATTACGCTAGTGAAGTATCAGAATCACTTAGCAGCAACCCGCGTCTGTTTCGAGTGTACGTAACGTCATTTTCATTCAGTGACGTAAGTAAACATGAGTCAAATTAAAGTCTAAAAAATTAAAACATGCAAGGAAATTCACCACCACTTCCGTACATAGCATGAAGTCTGTGACAGCCGGATGGTACCGAGATCTGCAAATTATAGATTGTGTGGGAAAGGTGCATTGGAGAAAAGTAACGTAACAACATTTGTGCATTGTCTGTGGCCGAGCACAAACGTAACCATGCAGTTCGTACAAGACGCCGGCCTCTTGAACGTCTGCTGCAGATTTACTGAACGTCTATACTTCATTGCGTTGGATATTACACAACATGGAAGGTAAGATGGGATATGTACTAAATGTACAAGCTAAGCATTTTAGTAGGTACCGATGTATTGCATTTTTGCAATTATAACACTCCTGATGTAAACGTACAAATGAAACGAAGAATTTCGAGAGAATTAGTGATACACACATATGTAAGTTTTTTTTACCACCAACCACTGCACAATACATTTATTTTTACACTCCTACATGTTTCGGCTGTCCATTTCAGCCATCAGCAGAGAGTTAACATGCATAAACGTTTGCAGCGTACAATCGTGTATCTGAATGGTAAATGTCGTAACATCTCTGTACTGTGTAAACAGTACAGAGATGTTACCTAAGAAGTAAACAACCGGGTACTACAGCCAGGGGTCTCCACCCTACAAAACCTGGAATTGGTTGAGAAACAGATGTTTGGAGACAGATTCTATATACATTTTATATAGATTTTATGTAATGACATACCGCATTTTAACATATGTATTTTGAACTGTAAAATCACTGGGTACGACATTTATCATTCAGATACACGATGAACGTTGCAAATGTCTATGTATGTTAACTCCCTGATGATTGCTGAAATGGTCAGCCGAAACATGTAGGAGTGTAAAAATAAATTTATTGTGCATTGGTTGGTGGTAAAAAACTTATATATTAAAGCAACTGCACGGAAAATGTATAATATTAAGTGATAGACAGCGTTTGGAGGTGTGGTCTTACGAAGTTCATTTACCCGCTGAAGGTTTGAGTTAGACATGTTTGCAAGGGACACTGGGTGATTGGCAATAGTCGACGTTATACTGGGAGCGTATTTATTTCCGCTGCCCAAAATAAAATTAATGATGAATTATTAAAATTTATGAAGAAGTTTAGCATAGCTGAAATCCTAATAGAAGCCTGTAGGATGTAATTTGTCCAACATGGATAAGCAAGATACAATCGCCTCACGTTAAATTATCTGCAAGGTGGCCATTTCGAAAATGTCTGGTTCCTGGTGGGCTTACTTTTGGGCTAGAAGTACGCACACCAGGAACGCTGAACATTTTAAACAAAGCACTGAAGCATTGTTTTTAGAAACACGACCAATTTTATGGAAAATTTTCAACTTATGAAATATACAAGAAAATATTCACCATTTAATGCTACAGAAACTTGAAAACAAGATTGTAAAATTTGTGAGCTCACAAATTAATAATATTAAACCTTCATAATACTTGTGTTTTAGATATGTATTTTTATGTCTGATGATGTCCGTGAGAAGGACCGAAACATGTAGCATTATTGATAAAATCAATAAAGAATTGTTATATTCGACGGCAATACAGTTAGCAATGTTGAAATGTCACGACATAACGGGATGAATTTCATTTAAATAGAGGTATAAGCAGCCAGTTGTCAAATATGTTCGAACTTACCAGCGTACGTTCTTCTGTTCGGATCAGAAATATAGCTGAATTTGTTGACGACTTCTTGCGGCGCCTCCAGCGGCTTGCCGATGTTGCCTGCGTGCACTGCTGCGTGTGCAACGTACAGAAAGAGTGGCGTGCTCTTGTTGTGACTTTTGATTATGTTCACACTCACATTTGTGAACACGTCAGTGGCGTACTGTCCATCCAACTCCCAAGCCGTTTCCATATTACGACGAAAGTCGTGGCCACTCATATCTTCTTCGGAATACTGTAAAGGTAAAGGTAAAGTTCTCCCTAGAACAGGCCATGAAGGCCCAGAGGGGGAGTAGAGGTATAGCTCTACTCTTTAACCCTAGCATTAGATCAGGGTGGGTGGTCAACTCCACGCCCCGGCCGCTTTACCCCCAGGAAAGAGACCCGATACCCATTGTACATGAGGCTGGGTGGGCCCCAGGGCCGGTCCGGACGGGTGCGGAAAATCTCGCCTCCACCTGGATTCGATCCCCGGACCCGTCCAGCCCGTAGCGAGTCGCTATACCGACTACACTATCCCGGCCCACTTCGGAATACTGTGCAAATCCAAACAGTGTATGAGCATAGAATTTCAAATTTGAATGTCAGGTTATGATGAACAATAACAAATGTCAGTTATGATGAACAATAACAAATGTCAGGTTATGATGAACAATAACAAATGTCAGGTTATGATGAACAATAACAAATGTCAGGTTATGATGAACAATAACAAATGTCAGGTTATGATGAACAATAACAAATGTCAGGTTATGATGAACAATAACAAATGTCAGGTTATGATGAACAATAACAAATGTCAGGTTATGATGAACAATAACAAATGTCAGGTTATGATGAACAATAACAAATGTCAGGTTATGATGAACAATAACAAATGTCAGGTTATGATGAACAATAACAAATGTCAGGTTATGATGAACAATAACAAATGTCAGGTTATGATGAACAATAACAAATGTCAGGTTATGATGAACAATAACAAATGTCAGGTTATGATGAACAATAACAAATGTCAGGTTATGATGAACAATAACAAATGTCAGGTTATGATGAACAATAACAAATGTCAGGTTATGATGAACAATAACAAATGTCAGGTTATGATGAACAATAACAAATGTCAGGTTATGATGAACAATAACAAATGTCAGGTTATGATGAACAATAACAAATGTCAGGTTATGATGAACAATAACAAATGTCAGGTTATGATGAACAATAACAAATGTCAGGTTATGATGAACAATAACAAATGTCAGGTTATGATGAACAATAACAAATGTCAGGTTATGATGAACAATAACAAATGTCAGGTTATGATGAACAATAACAAATGTCAGGTTATGATGAACAATAACAAATGTCAGGTTATGATGAACAATAACAAATGTCAGGTTATGATGAACAATAACAAATGTCAGGTTATGATGAACAATAACAAATGTCAGGTTATGATGAACAATAACAAATGTCAGGTTATGATGAACAATAACAAATGTCAGGTTATGATGAACAATAACAAATGTCAGGTTATGATGAACAATAACAAATGTCAGGTTATGATGAACAATAACAAATGTCAGGTTATGATGAACAATAACAAATGTCAGGTTATGATGAACAATAACAAATGTCAGGTTATGATGAACAATAACAAATGTCAGGTTATGATGAACAATAACAAATGTCAGGTTATAATGAACAATAACAAATGTCAGGTTATGATGAACAATAACAAATGTCAGGTTATGATGAACAATAACAAATGTCTTCACGCCACTGAAAATTCATATTTTTCTTTTCTTGGTCATGACCTCATGTCGGGTGTGTAAATAGGTTGCGAGTATTTGGGAGGAAGATTCTGCATCCGTCTTCAGGGTATAAGGGGATTCTGCTGAGTTGAGGCTGCATGGGATTGCGAAACTTCCGAGCCCACATATCAAATTGCACTGTGTCGTCACTTAGAAGACCACGTTATATGTGATAGACGTGTTTTCATAACCCTTTAAACAGAGTGGTAACTATATGTACCACCTCTTTCAATACTCAGACTCTTCATTTTGCCAACACATTATTATGCTTTGTAGGCCTATCATTCTAACAACAAACAGCCCCCCCCCCCCCCCCGCAAAACCAGCATTAGCCGGTTGGTGTTTTTAATGAAGATGTAGTGTGAAATCTGTGGTCTTCTGGGTTATTACACGGCGTCGTGTGGTAATTATATATATATATATATAATCTTGACCCGTGAGGATGGGACCGATACGTTGTCCCGAAACGTCGGTATATAATTACCACACGACGCCGTGTAATAACCCAGAAGATCACAGATTTCATCAACATCACGGCGGAAGCCTGAAATCATAGATGTAGTGTGCTTGCTGTGAGGGGAGACCTGAAGTTTTAAATAATATTTAGGTCAACTTAAGCCTCAAAGGCATTAGGGAAATTGCAAATATGAGGTATTGAAGAATTGCTTATACAGAGGTCAAATATTGCCTTTTGTAAACTTACTTTACTAATGATTTCCGGTTGCTCGGTGTGTAACCAGCCTCGGTAGCTTACTAAAGTGGTTATGGGTTGGACCAAAATTCTAGCCAGGGACGCCACTTCTAGACAGCACCAGAGTTCCTTATCTAGTCGGGACATAGACCTTTTTGACAGAGGTAGAATGGCCGGAGCGTGAAGCTGATTGCATTCATACATTTAGGCTGAGGTTAAGAATGCGTGGAAGTATGGGTTTTCACACGGGCCACTGTGTAGACGAGCAATTAGTGTCCCAGCCACACACGCAAGTGGCTTGGCAGGACATGCGTAGCTCTGACGTCACAGACACTTGTCCACTATGCCTGGACTTCCCAGCTAAGCTGGCTGCTACTCACTTGACAGTGAGCACTGCTGTGGCTCGTGTGAATTCTCGCGTTAAGTCTGTGTGTTACTCCAGTGGTCCAGCCACAAGGAAGTGTCCCAGCCACTGCTCGGCCACAGTACTGTCGCCCAGCCACGTAGTGTGTCGTCTGGAAAGTTCCGTAAGACCCAATGGCCTGGCAGTCGCCGCCAACTGAGTGTCCGGCACTGAGTGACTCGTGTGAAAGCAGCCAAACTCCACTCCACCCGTACGTCTTCATGACTGTTGCTTAGACACAGGAATATTTTTTTTCCTTTATTACTTACTATGTGGTCGTAATAACTTATAAGTCCTCCCCAGAAGCCAAGGTGAGAGTCAAACCCGCGGTGTGTTGGTGTGAACTCCGTTTTATAGAATCCCAAATGCCATTTTCCGACGGCTCTTGTAACGTAATTCAGGTCTTTCAGGTACTGTGGCAGGATTTTTTCTTGAAGAGGTAAGCCTCTAGGTTCTGCTGCCAGGATAGGGGGTCCCTGCATTCCTGGTGAAACAAATACACGAGTGCGGTATTAATTTGCAGAAATGTTCTCCCTTCGCTTGTATAGGGATTTTACAAGAGATGGATAATGATACATCCATGTAGTGCCGACGTAAGGAATGAGTGGAGGTATAGCTCCACTTCCCCTATACGTCTTTATGGCGTGTATAGGGACATCTTTAACTTTTAAATGATGTTACATCGATTTATTTGATTAATGGATTTATGTTGGATTTCATGTGTTGATTATAAAGTAAACCTACCAGTTTTGTGATATGAAGATGGAGGCAGCAGGGTTTTTCGAAGCGTTGATACGTATCTATGAACCTCAAAACGTCACGGTGCAGAACACCATAACGTTCATATTCGCCGTTGTTAAAGCCTCAAAACTTTACTTGTGTTTATTTATTTATTTAACGACGCTGCCAGTGTCTCAGGTGGCATATAGTGTTGAAATGTCATGTAAAGTACCGGCTATATTAGAATGATATAAAGCAAAATTAAATTATGCCTACAGTTTTGTGTGTAACTATACACTCCAGTTCCAAATATATTCGACATCAAACCTGTAATTTCAGCTACGAAACTTCCACAAGAAGATAGCGTTATGCCTTCGTTCTGAAAGTTTCAAACAGAAAACCCATAGACTAATTATAATATTTATATCAGACGTGTCTATTTCATATGTGGTAGCAACATTTCTCCGACGTTAGATGTGATCGTTTTACCGTTATGACTCTGTCGTCAGTGCCTTGCTTGTCGTAATATTGTGTACAACGTGAACAAAATATTAGGAGTAATGTACGCCATCACAAAGCGTCGCTTAACACTTAATATAACCTTTTAGAAGCAGGCTACAATACGGTGACAAAGATAACAGGTTGGTGGTCCCCTGCGTGTCGACAATCACGGCCCCCTGTCATTATTAGCAAAGGTACTCCCAGACCTCACAACGAGGATCCAGTAAGAATTTTATCGTGAAGCACTCAAGAAATGAACCCAGTCCCAAAGAACCCACAACAAACTTTAGTATCTGTACGTTTTGGGGCCCCTTGATCCACGGGGCCCCCCGCTCTGCGCAATCTGCATTTATCTGATCCACGCCACTGCTATATTACCAAAAGTCGCTGTTGAGTGGTTAGCACTTCGTATTGGGATGGTCCCGCGTTTCAATTTTGTCACGGAGAACGGCTACCGTGACGTAGGCTCATTATTTTCCTCAGTACATCCAAGAAGTGCCGAATAGTGCCTGTTGGTCACAACAGCTTTCACATCCTTTCCTAAATGTTCTACGTGTCTATGTACACCGTTGTTAAGTGCGCTATAAACACAAGGCAGTAACGTTACTCACCCAAGTGGAACGGGTATCGGCCGGTCATCAGCGCCGTTCTGGATGGTGTGCCAGTGGGTTGTGAATAGTAATTGTTCAAGATAACGCCGTTGTAAGCCAGGGCGTCTATGTTTGGTGTGGGTATCTGAACCGACCCGTGGAAACTCACGTCGTTCCACCCCTGTGCAGAAAAACAACACATCATTGCACAGGGTGATCGTCTGAGAGCTTCCCGCAAATCGTTCAGCCGCTCAGGTGGGTAGTCAGGAAGACCTGACGCGATCGCAGTCTGCAGTACAGGGTCATTACAAATTCTGTGAGCGGTTACATGAATGTATTGCTAAGAAAGTATTAGCCACACAAAACATTAAACGTACATCGTTATAAAGAACAACTAAGGAAGTATTTTTCTTATCCTGCAAGTTCAGCATGTGCTCAGTTTGTTGCTCTGCACACATCACGACGATATTCGACTTCGTGCCAAGCATTTTGCGACGAAGGATGTTCAGTCTTTGCAATCACTGTTTGCATTCGGTCCTTCAAGTTCCTCAGGGTTATAAACATAGGTGGAACGTAAACCTCATCTTCCACAAAGCCCCGCAGGAACGCGTCGAGAGATGTCAAGTCTGGAGATTGCGGAGGACAGGAAGCGGAACTCCTAGGCCGAGCCATCGCTCAGGCAACTGTCCGTTCAAGAACATTGTCACCTCATTGTGGATGTGTGGTGGCGTTCCGCCATGTTGGAAAACATTTGCTTTGTTCTCAGGTAGCTGGGATATTAACCACAACTCCAACGTGTCACGGCAGATAATTCCGTTAACTGGTTTTGTCCGCCCCCCACCCTCCTCGAAGAAGAATTGTGCGTACACTTTATCACAGCTCCGAACATGAAAAAAGTTTATCTTCGGTCATGCAAAAACTTTTTGGAGTTACTGTTTACAATGGCGTGCTTATTAATTTCATACAAATAAATGTATGTAATCGCTCACTTCAGTTGTGATCACCCCGTATATTAGTATACGCCGATCCCAGTGGCCGCGCGGTCTAAGGCGTTCTGCGGCCGCTCACTTGCTGGGATTGCGGGTTCGAATCCCGCCGGGACATGGATATCTGTCTCTTGTGAGTGTTGTGTGTTGTCAGGTATAGGTCTCTGCGTCGGGCTGATCACTCGTCCAGAGGAGTCCTACCGAGTGTGGTGTGTCTGAGTGTGATCGTAAAGCCTCGATAATGAGGAGGCATTGACCCACTAGGCGCTCTTTCGCCATGGTATACAATTTCATGGTTAGATTTCTTTGTGATGCAGTTACTAAAAGTGTTATTTTTAGTATTGCTTGTTATTATTATTAGCATCATTATCATCGTCATAATTTTAACGATACATAGTGTAGAGTGTGCTGGAGGTGAAGAGTAGAAAATTAGATCTTACGAATAGAATTTATTTTGCATGTGTGTATTATTAAATCACTGATATACGAAACTGCATAAAGGATGCACATGCGTAGAGCTACACAACAACTTCTCGTCAGTCTTTATGGCCCGGTGTTCAATTCAGCACAGGAACTTCCTTTACGGCCTAAACAATGTAATTACTCCAGAACACGTCTGCATCCTCACAACTTTGTACTCGCTGTCCCACTCTGATACTCACTAAGTCGTCCGCAAGGAAGAGTATGATATGCGGTGGCGATGCCGCTGATACTGCACATAGCAGGCAGCATCCAAGGTACGTAGCTAAAATGGGCATCTTTTATACGTCTGTGCCTGAAAAATATAGGTTTTTATGTTACATAAAAATTTGAAACACAACGTCCATCAGTATAATATTTACAAATTCAGTTAAAGTGTCGCAGAAAACACACTGCATCTCTATTACGGACACCAACCAGTTAATACTCTTCAAGGAAATGATCGCTGTCTATTTTGTGGATGATACGAATCGCGTAAATATACCATGTGGCCAAAAATACAGTGTTTTATTAATGTTAAAGTAGGTGGTACATATAATAGCCGCTACTAAAGGGTTAATGGTACGGAGTTGGTTGCAGATAGAGAGCTTAGCGTTCTTATCGGCTGTGTGGCATTTTTTGGGGGTGTGAAGGGCCCCGCAGCAGATGCTACGGACGCACCGCAGCCTTGAGGCTTATTGTGCAACCCTGTGATGAAGATGATTAGTTTTTTTCGTTTTTCCTTGTCATGGAGCACCGGTGGAATGAAATTGACTGGGGAAAACCGAAGTACTCGGGGAAAAACCTGTCCCAATGCCACTTTTTTCACCACAAATCCCTCATGGACTGACCCGGGATCGAACCCGGACCTCCGCGGTGGGAGGCCGTCGACTAACCGCCTGAGCCATAGCACGGCCTTTATGTGGCGTTAGTGCAGGCAGTGATGTAGGAATGAAGTACCATTACAGGCCAATGCAGGCACAAAATAACGCGTGAGATCTGCTGTTACCGTAACTGCAAGATTTGAGTAACAACACGCTCAACCGAACATTGCGAAGAGTGGCGGTGTTGCATAGTATTCGGGAGGACAGGGATCAGATGTGAGCCCTGGGACCGGCTGTCGTGAATAAGGTTTATCTGAGAATTCACAGTGCCTCTAGAAAAAGGCACGAGTGGTAATTAAGCTTAAGTCACGGCCGTTTACTTTCACATCCTTTCCAGTTCATTATCCAATTAATCCTACTGCCGTTCCGAGCTACTCAAAGCGTCGTTAAATAAACATTTTTGCAGTCCTTTTTTAAATAGCCTATTGCGCGACAAAGGGCAGTTGCACATATTTCTAACAAAACGCTACACCAGGTTAAAATGAAAGTTCTGGAAAATTCGGCTAATCTAAAATGTGTGGTTTCCGTCCTTCAGGACATGTAAACCAGATGTTCACGTGGGAATCAGAGAAGAAACTTAAAAGGCATTGCTGCAGAATATCCTGTTTCAGGGATAGCAGAAACACTGATGGGAATTTATTTCTGCTGGGACCCGTAATTACAGTTGTTTTTTTTTTTTTGGATATTAATGTCTAGGGTCAGCTGTCAATTTGACATTTCTATTCATAATGTTTGTATAAGATGCATTTTAGGCACTTTCACGAAACAATTGCAAAAAGCGACTACTACATTTGTCGTGTCTATCCGTCCGCATGGATCAAAGCCACTCTCACCGACAGATTTTCGTGAAATTTCATATTCGCGATTTTTACTGAAAATTGTCAACGCATTTCCATTTTGTTTAAAATCGGACAAAAATAACACAACACGAGACCTACCTACGTTTATGATTAGGCTTAGGATTATATGCTGCATATACTCCTAAACCTAATGATAAAGGTAAGACAGTTTCCTTCGTTTTGTGTTCCTAACTGAAACATGGAATTGCATGCAGGCCGCCACTTAAGGTAACTAAGAATCTTTATGCATTTTGCATATTGCAACACGCATATAATCCTAAGCCTATTTACGATCTTCCGCAATGAATTATCTTTATAATTCAGACACGAGCTGAGGTTGAAGAAAAGAGCCAGTGGGAAGACAGATTATACATTTGCATACATAAACTTGGTATTAACCACGAGTTTAAGTTAAACCCATCTAATGCACAAGACTATTAACAGAGTAAGATGTATTATACCCCTACATACGTTTCGGCAATCAAATTACCATCCTCAGGGGGCATTCATCAAAGAATCACAAGAATCTACGGCATCCAAATACATAACAGTTGACTTTAAAACAATCTTAGTCTGTTAATTATCCTGTGCATTAGTTGGTTTTAACTTAAACTCATGATAAAATGCACGGTACATGCGACATAAAATTCGGTATTAACCAGTTTCACAGACTGAATGGACTTTGGCGTTTCAGGACACTGAACATGAAAAAAAGAAAGCTAAGTTAGGAAACGTACGTACAACGTAGCAGTGACACGCGTTCTGATCTCTTCATCTTGGATTTTCTCAAATGGTCATGACAGTCCCACATTGTGTTATTGTTAGAAACTGTGGATGTCTTATGGAATGTTATTTCTATTATTAGGGTCGTTATTGCTTGTTATCGCATTTGTTTACAATATTAATTGCTTACATGTCTACGTTGATTTTCTCCGTGTTACATTTACCTTTCGTAACCTAAAAAATTCAACTTTCGAAATATTTTGTAACTGCTGGCTGACAAAATGTACTTCATACACAATTTTTAGTATACTCGCAATCAATTTACCTACCTGTGTACTTAAACTACACATTTATCAAGAAATTTAAGAATTCCTGCCAAATTTAATAATTCTCTGCTCACCTTCTAGTAACACCGAGGTGATTAATGAAATTACACATACTCACTACAGTCGATCTTACATGCTTGTGCAAATAGGACTCTCTCAAATATCACTGTTCACTCACAGTTTCAATTAGCAGGAAACAGAATTGTGCGAATGATATGTGCTAGTTTTTAACAACTTTATTCCAAACAATTCACACGCTTCACAAATTTACTGCTAAATTGCTAAACAATGAAGTGAAACAAAATACCTTTCCCCCGTGGTCTCACTTATCGTCAATGGAAGTCTGTGAACACAAGTTCCCTCTGCTACAATAGTTGGATTTACCGCCCCAACCGCCCCCTTGATATATTGGCATAAATTGCGGTGAACAAACACTGGTGCTATATCGGTGGTTAATCATATTAGGCCTATATTTTGATATCGTTCCCATCCTAACGATCACAAACCCATTAAATAATATAACTACGCGAGTCCTTTCTGAGAAGCAATTTCTCTTTCAGCTAGTCAAGAAACTTCCTGTCTTTGTTCGAACCCAGAAGTTCATGATCGTGTCCACAGGAGCCCCAGCAGTAAACCATTACAACCCAGAACGTGTTTTGTCATTCAAACGAAGAATTTACACGTTAACTTGTGTACCCACCTACTTATGAGAGAAGTTCCAACTTGCTAGCAGTATTGCACCTGACTGACTGACTGACTGACTGACACAATTTCTGCCGGTATTGCTCGTACAGTGAAGGACGGAGTTGCTGATAAGTGATAAAGTGCGGCAAATGAACAAGTAGGTCGTGCAGTGCAGCTGTTTCTGTGCCTTTCATGTAGGTTATATCTGTATATAATGAGTTCAGGGCAGAAATTGCACAGTCTAGTTTCCCGCTCCATAGGTATTTAGTCCAACTTGTATGTTACTCTTAATTATTATTTATTATTATTATTATCATTATTTATCATCATAAATTTTATTATTGTGAGCGAGGAGCGTCATGATTTTTACGCCTTGCCAAATATCATTAGGATTATGAAGTCAAAAACTTCCCGCATTTTATTGAACCCCAAGGTTCATTATCGTTTTCACAAGAATCCCGTGACCTGTCCTTCTCCTGAACCTTATAAATCTCGTCTACATCATCTCATCCATTTCTTTAAGATACATTTTAATACTTTTCCTCTCATCTGCGATTAGTTCCAGGAGGTCTTCATAGTTTCCAACCAAAACACTGTTTATATTTCTCCCCCATGCATGTCACATGGGCTGCAGTCTTTATAATTTATATATGATAAATAATTTATTTATTTATGGCTTATTTAGCAACACGCTCAGCAGGTTAAGGCTATATAGATGGTGTGGCCTGGTAGACGAGCTTCGGACACCGCACTGTAGGTGGCAGCGCAGGTAAAAGCCATATGTTTATTCATGAAGTCAAACGTACGGTAGCAACACTGTTCACTGTCTGAGTAAACGCAGCCAGCTCGAGCCCCACGAGTGTCGTGTGCGCGCCACCTTTTGTCACCCCTGTCACAGAACGCCGAATTAGGCTGTATGATGTCTAATGAAGAGTGAACTGGTACGGATGTGGAAGGAAGCGGTCGTCGTCTCAGTTGAGGTAATATTCAAGTATTTAGCGGAAGGGACTGAATAAAAACACGAATCAGTCAAGATAGCCAGTCTTTGGACCGAAATTTAAGCCCGGGACTTACTGAATGAGAAGGAATAATGCTAGGCGCTGTACCACGACATTCGAAGGATCACTGTGCAGCTTGACGCTGGTTGCGATGTTATGTGATGACGTAATGTTGGGAGATCTACGATCGTAAAGTGAGCGGGGGACGACGTGCATGTAGATAGTCGCAGCCACGTTCTCGAGCTTACCGCGGTAACAGACAAAGTTGTAGACGATTTACATTCAGCGGGGTATTGAAGGGGTTGGTGGGAGTCACGAATTGTTACTGCTGTACACGAACCAAGTACATATATTTGTTTCGAACACGCCAGTGAAAAACACTACGTAGGATAAGAGGGAGGAGATTGGATGATAATATTAAAATAACATATCTTGGTCGGTATGGAGGCTAGACTACTGGCTGGACAATCGAGGAATTAGGGCTGAATTCCCGGTTAGGGCAAGAGACTCATTTCTATTCCTTAGCGGCCAGACCAACTCCGGATTTCACTTCGCTCCCTATCGAGGGTTACCGGGATCGCTAAAACCGGGGGTACAACGGCCGGATCATGAAGCTGACCACTCATCTGTATCGAGGTTAAACGCCAGCCCCTCCCCTAAACGCATTCATGGCATGGAGCTTAATTAGGCACAGTGACAGCTTACGGAAACAGGGTGTATATTATCAAACCTTGGAATTTTTAATTGGGGTTGGTAAATTGGGGGATTTCTTGTTATTTACGCCTGAAGGTGAACATGTGCCCCGTGCCCTCAAAAATACTTCCCACTGCGAAGCTTATCTAGAGGCGAATAGTGTCATTGTCATCCATCATCAGAAGTGACAGGAATCGCTTTGTTACTTACGTAACCTTTTCACAACTAACAGTCGCCTGATATGTTTCGCCAGTATGTTAGTACACAAGTCTAAATCAACCAACAAATGCACAATATTATTGGCAACTGTAAGAGGTATATTCAACCCCAACATATGTTTCGGCAAATCAATTGCCATCTTCGGGTGGTATTTATCAGAGAACTACAAGTGCTTTGTGCAACCAAGTATACAATATGTAGTTTCACAGTAAAAGTTTTTTACGCATGTCACAATTCAGGATGCATAGATGTACAAGACTATAAGTTGAAAGCAATAATACACTATGCCTCAAGTAGCAGTTATAAATAAACATGCCTTAGGATCCTGGAGTATAAAATGTATATAAATATTTTGCATGAACCGATGTTAAAATGTTAAACATTAAAGGTTTATAGTGGTTTTTAGAACTGGTTATTGGCCATGCATACAAGCGTTGTGTTTGATCTGTTGTGGATATCGTCCTGTAGCGTTGTGTATCAACGTGTACATGGTCGAAACATGTAGGGGTTGAAAATACATCTTGTTTGTTGTTTTTTTTTGTTTGTGAAGGGCCCCGCAGCAGATACTACGGACGCACTGCAGCCTCGAGGCTTATTGTGCAATCCTGTGATGAAGATGATTAGTGTTTTTTCGTTTTTACGAGTAATGGAGCATCGGTGGAATGAAATTGACAGGGGAAAACCCAAGTACTCGGGGAAAAACCTGTCCCAATGCCACTTTGTCCAGCATATCCCACATGGACTGACCCGGGATCGAACCCGGGCCTCCGCGGTGAGAGGCCGGCGACTAAACGCCTGAGCCATGGCACGGCCTACAAATCGGATTTACATTTACTGCACTGGATTTTTGGAAAGCGTTCTTTATTCGCAAGCAGGTACATGTGATACAATATCGAAAGTAGTTAACAAAATGCGCCGTGAATGAGAACATCATCTGACCTTCACACGACAAGTACTTCGTCACGTGAACCGTTACGTATATCTGTTCTGGTAACACACGTGTAATCAGGTGCCTGTCTGTCTGTCACACATTGTGTGTGGCACATTTCGAGCTGAACATGGCACAGCTATTATGTCGGTACATCGACTTCGCAACCGTTTGCATATAAATGCGGTTAAGACATCGCATTCATTCCGATCTCCACTTTTATCACACCATATCTGAATACGTTACAACTTATTCGAAACTATTAAAGGGACCAACTCTAATACATATCTTCCAATGTCCGTCTAAGTGTTACAGATCATTTTGTCGATCGTTTTGTTTCTGTCACAGATATGCGTGTTTTGACTTCATATATGGATTGTTACATCACAAATATGGCTGTCATGACGTAATGTTGACTCGTTCTGTCACAGATATGTGTGTCTTGATGTCAAATGCGCTGTGTTACATCACAGACATGGCCGTCGTGGCGTTTCTGTGACAGATGTGCTTCTTGTCTTCACGTCATGTGCACTTTCTTCCATCACAGATACGGCCATCATGACGTCATTTTGACTTGTTCTGTCACAGATATGCTTGTCTTGGCGTTATGTCCGGTTTGTTCCATCACAGATACGGCCATCATGACGTCATTTTGACTTGTTCTGTCACAGATATGCTTGTCTTGGCGTTATGTCCGGTTGGTTCCATCACAGATATGGCCGTCTGAACGTCGTTTTGACTTGTTCTGTCACAGATATGCTTGTCTTGGCATTATGTCCGGTTTGTTCCATCACAGATAATGGCCGTTTGAACGTCGTTTTGACTTGTTCTGTCACAGATATGCTTGTCTTGCATTATGTCGGTTTGTTCCATCACAGATAAAGGCCGTCTGACGTCGTTTGACTTGTTCTGTCACAGATATGCTTGTCTTGGCGTATGTCCGGTTTGTTCCATCACAGATACGGCCATCATGACGTCATTTGACTGTTCTGTCACAGATATGCTTGTCTTGGCATTATGTCCGTTTGTTCATCACAGATATGGCCATCATGACGTTGTTTTCCTTGTTCTGTCACAGTATGCCTGCTCTAACGTACACCTGTTGTTATGCACAGTGATGCCTGTCAAAGCGTCATTTCCGCTGGGTTCTATTGCACACATTCAGGTACAAGTCCTGACTCGCGTCTAACCCGCACCCGTCCAGAACCCATGGGCTCCACGTGCCATTCCACCGCCTCGGATCCGCGCCTTTTACGTCAGGTGACAGGTTGGGTTGCTTGACGAGTGTGTTGCGGTGTGTACCAGGAGCAGCGATCGCAGGTGCAGTGCCACACTACGTTGTGCGCGCGCCAGGTTGTTGGACTCGCAGGGGTCCGTCTCGATGTCATACAAGCACATCTCGTGTCCGGAGCACGGCGGAATGCCGAGACTGTTGTTCGACGGACAAGTGATCTGGGCGGAGGAGCGGATGAACGATATCTGATGTGATCTGGTGGGGTTTATGTACACTGAAGACGATGCTGCGATAATGGAGCGTCCCGCCATGCTCTGGACGACTGAAGTCTCGTTGTAAGCGGGATAGGAGGGGTCTTGGCCATCGTCACCAAAGTAGCCGTCGAAAGCGCCGTTTCTGACTGTTCCTGTATTCAAGATTTCATTTTACAAATTGTTTTGTGTAGATGTAAAGTTTTTATGCTTTAAGCTCGTATAGATCATGAGTATTATAAATGATTTACAGTAAATAAATAAACAAATATGTATATATGTATAATTTTCATTATAAGGAGCTGCATAAGTCCGGTGTAAGCGCTGAACTTCGCTAGGCCGGCTCGCTTTTTCAAGAATGACTGCAGCGTTATGATTTGAAAACCCCGTATACTCGTAATATGCATATTAAAACTAAGATACGAGAAAATACGAATTAGGAGAAACCTAAAAATACTCGAAGAAAGAATAAAAAAGCCGAACATATGTAACTTACTGTTTATAACACTGTGATGCAGCACGAACATTTCTCACCTATACTTTAGGTCAGTAATTCCCAACCTGCGCCACGCGGACTCGTGAGGGTGTTTGTGTGACGGATTGTCAGAGGTGGGAACACTGTGTGATGGATGGTCAGAGCTGGGAACACTGTGTGATGGATGGTCAGAGCTGGGAACACTGTGTGATGGATGTCAGAGGTGGGAACACTGTGTGATGGATGGTCAGAGGTGGGAAAGCTGTGTAATGATGGTCAGAGCTGGGAACACTGTGTGATGGATGGTCAGAGGTGGGAAAGCTGTGTGATAGGATGGATCAGAGGTGGGAACACTGTGTGATGGATGGTCAGAGATGGAAAACTGTGTGATGGATGGTCAGAGGTGGGAAAGCTGTGTGATGATGGTCAGAGGTGGGAACACTGTGTGATAGGATGGTCAGAGGTGGGAACACTGTGTGATGGATGATCAGAGGTGGGAAAGCTGTGTGATGGATGGTCAGAGCTGAGAACACTGTGTGATGATGGTCAGAGGTGGGAAAGCTGTGTGATGGATGGTCAGAGCTGGGAACACTGTGTGATGGATGATCAGAGGTGGGAAAGCTGTGTGATAGATGGTCAGAGCTGGAACACTGTGTGATGGATGGTCAGAGGTGGGAAAGCTGTGTGATGGGTGAGCAGAGTGGGAACAATGTGTGATGGATGGTCAGAGGTGGGAAAGCTGTGTGATGGATGGTCAGAGTGGGAACAATGTGTGATGGATGGTCAGAGGTGGAGAAAGCTGTGTGATGGATGGTCAGAGTGGGAACAATGTGTGATGGATGGTCAGAGGTGGGAAAGCTGTGTGATGGATGGTCAGAGGTGGGAACATGTGTGATGGATGGTCAGAGGTGGAAAGCTGTGTGATGGATGGTCAGAGGTGGGAATACAGGCACAAAGTTATTTTCTTTGTTACAGGAAAAGTCGTTACTCATATTGGAAAAGAGAATTTTAACATTTTGTCTTCATTAACGCGAAAATTCTTCAACTGAACGTTAGTTAAGCAGGGATTAGAGTACCTGAAAGTACAGTAGGAGTAGAAACTTACCTATAACAAGTTTCCAGTTGTGAAATCTTATGGCAGCAGTGCGCCCCTTTTCATCAATGTTGTGGAGTATCTCTGTCCTTGGTGAGGCCAAGTTATAAACCAGGGATTCCCATTGATTAATACCGTCCAGATCATACCTCAAGTTGTCCACATGACCCCCTGAAACAGATCAGACACGTCTGTAATTATCTGCATCAGCCACACACTTTGGCATACAGCAGTCTACAGGATCATATTTATTTTGTTTGAGTTTCAAAACTGTTCACTTGACACAGGTCCATAAAGCATCTTACTATTGAGTCCATTAATCTGAGCATCCAGCAAATAAATGCGTAAAATTCAATATACCAATATTATTATTTTTTATATTTTTAAAATGGACCGGGATAGCATAGTCGGTATAGCGACTCGCTCATGGCTGGACGGTCCGGTGATCGAATCCCACTAGGGGCGAGATTTTCCGCACCGTCCAGACCGTCCCTGGGGCCTCCAGCCTACTGTACAATTTGTACCGGTTCATTTGCGAGGGTAAAGCTACGGGGGCGTGGCGTTCACTACCCACCCCATCTAGCGCCCAAGTTAAAGAAAGTGTAGACCTGTACCTCTGTTATCCCTCTCTGCCTTCATGGCAGGTTATAGAGTGAAATTTTTATTCTAAAGATTTTTTGCGGCCGAAATGGCCAGAGTGAGACTCAATATCTCATCTCCTTACGGTGCTGAGGTTAAGAATGGTGCCCTGCACTTCGTTTTGACGCGGTGCTTAGGCACGCTACAACTTCTCATTTACGAGATAACCGATTATAACACCCACCCGCGGCTGCATAGAGTGTTGGCAGCCAGTCCGAGATGTGTATCAGCTGGTTGGACACCCTTGGAGTCTGTTGCAGCAGCGGGCTCCAGATGAGCCCCACACCTCTCACGGCGCCTTCCCAAAGCGTCTCTTTCACCTGCGGGAATAAAGCGCGCCGACTGTAGCTGGTAATTTTATGGTATAACATGAACGTCGACTTTTTTTCCTTTAATGGATGTACTTGCACTTACGCCTTTAAACGGCCAGTTTGAACCCCAGTTTGGTTGCCGCCCTTTGGTTGGTGCTCCGTTGTCCGACAGGAACACAATTATGGAGTTTTCGAGCATGTGGCGCCTCTGGAGTGCCTGTACAACCCTGCCCACCGACTCGTCCAGCTTTGATACCATAGCTGAAACATAATAGTGATAGAGTCCTTCGCTCTTCTGGGATGTTGGTCGGCGTAGGTTGGTACTTGTTTACTTATCTCTTCTTGGACTCTTTGACCCGTGAAGATGGGACCGATATGTTGCCCCGAAGCGTCGGTAACTAACCACCAACGTAGGGCGCGCAACTTTCTAGAACAGCGAAGGCCTCAACTGCGCCGCGGAGGAAGTCTGAAATCTCGCGTTATAGTATCTAAATATTTGTGTGGTGCATAGCGCTGTGTTTCATTACCATGAAAACTCCAGTTACACAGCTTTAGACTGTACAGAAATAGCTGTGTAACTGGATTTTTCATAGATCTGTTTGCTAGCATAATAATAATAATAATAATAATAATAATAAAATAATAATAATAGAGTGTCCGGGGTTCTAACCCGAAGACCACTATTTTCATTGAGGCTTTTACCAGGTTTCTTCACTCTCACGGAGCATCGACCTCTCTCTTTCACATCATCTCCAATCCAGTCATCAACCATCCTCCCATTTGACGCTATAAAATATGCTATTGACAACGGCCTTAATGAATGATAATACGTAAATAATGAAACAACAATAACAGCAAGATTGAAGTAACTCAGGATTAGGTCCGTTGTAGTGATGTTAGAATATTCTGATGTTGTTTTCTACTTGTGTACTGATCTAATTGATTTAAAGTTGACTCAGATCTACTGAGGCTTGGACTGTGGACTTCGGGTCTGTGGCACTTGCAGCATCCTTAGAAACCTGTCTCAAGCGTTATATTTGGCAAGTGTCCAGTACGAATCCCGGCGCGAACAGCGGCTGTCCTGAATCAGGTTTCTCGTGGTCTTCGTCAGTATCTCCAGGCACGGATAACACTAAATTTAGGCCACTGACGTTTTCTTCCCAATTATTTGAAATCATCCTTTCATTGTAATTTGTCCTTCACAAGTCACAATAGCCATGGCTGTATAGTTTGCCTACTGACGGTGTCGTTATGACGATCCATAGAAAGCTGCACTCATTCTTACACTGTGGTCTTTTGTGTTATGACACTGCATCAAGTACAGAATACAAGATGTCGAAAATCCTGAGATCAGAGTCTACATTTTCACCACAGTTAAGCTTCTTATCTCAAAACTCTCCTGGTTTTTCTAGACTGCACGTGCCATACACGTGGGTTTTCCCCACATTGACGCAAGTTTTTGTGAACAGTTTTTGCATTGTAATTGTGTACAGCAATCTGTTGCCGGCGCGTGAACTGGCACTTTTTTATTTTAGAAGGGCCCCGCAGCAGATGCTACGGACGCGTCGCAGCCTTAAGGCTTATTGTGCAACCCTGTGATGAAGATGAAGAGAAAGATGATAAGTTTTTTTCATTTTTCCAAGTAATGGATCACCGGTGGAGTGAAATTGACAGGGGAAAACCGAAGTACTCGGGGAAAAACCTGTCCTAGTGCCACTCTGTCCAACACAAATCCCACATGGACTGACCTGGGATTTCTTTTTTTTTTCTTGTCGGTTTTTCCCGTTGATCATTTTTGTACTGTTTAATTCCTTCGTCCTTCATGTCACTTTACGTTCCATGCTACCGTCCTTACAACTAACAAAACACAAACACCCATGCCCCCGGTGGGATTCGAACCCACGATCCCAGTAAGCGAGCGGCCGCAGACCCACGCCTTAGACCGCGCGGCCACTGGGATCGGCTGGGATCAAACCTGGGCCTCCGAGGTGGGAGACCGGCGACTAACCGCTTGAGCCATGGCACGGCCTGAACTGGCACTTAGTTTTCCTTCTTAAACTCTAGACCAAACTCTTTACTACTGACCAGTATAGCATCTTTGCCTTAGTATTTACTCAGTATTGCCATCCGCGTAAAACAGAAGTTGAGTCGAGAATGTCAAAAAGAAATCAAACCAGTTCTTTAAATGTATTAAATTACCTTACAGCGACTTTGGCAGTAGAATTCTCCCATGCCACTGTGACAGTGGTCATACCATTGTGACTTGGTTTATGATATACGGGATTAACGTTACCTGCGTAAGTCTTCCTGTTGGGATCAATTATATGTGTGAACTTGTCTATTTCCGGCTGAGGGGCCTCCAGGAACTTGCCCCGGTTACCCGAATGGACAGCTAGGTGGGCCAGGTACAGGAAGAGTGGTGGCCCGAGGGACGAAACGTCGTGGCCTTGGATAATACGCACCGCCTCGTCGGTGAGAACGTCCGTTGCATAACGCCCAACCAGGTCCCATGCCGTGGTCATATTCCTTCTCAGATCGAAACCGTTAACGTCTCCGTCCGTGTACTGAAACCATCACCACAAACGTAACACACATTTATGGTCTGATAACTGCTCTATCTCGCGGACAGCCTGAAACATATCTAACCCTAGGCGTTTTTTGCACGTTGTTACTTAAAATGATGTATCGTGTATGTCCTTCCACATGAGTTCTGCGATCTTTTGGGATTTTACGCGGCGTAGATTGGTAGTTTGTTACCGACGTTTCGGGACAATCTATCGGTCCCATCTTCAAGTGTCATGCATTCCAAGAATAATGCCGGAACACTTAGGTACGCAGTTATATAGGGAATGGCGTGGGCGGTAATTGGTTCACAGAGAACATGATGCTAGCCAATAGGGTTAGTTGAGCGTGAAGCAGGAGGAAGAGAGGAAGCCGAGTTGCCTAGGGATGCTCTGGAGTATTCTTCTTGGACAGCTTGTCTTTTGAAGATTGGACCGATAGGTTGTCCCGAAACGTCGGTATCAAACTACCGCTCTACGCTGCGTAAAATCGCAGAAGAGCGCAGATCTCATTCACACCGCGGCTGAAGCCTGCAATCACGTCCGTCCACATGTTTTAACTTAAGAATCGCGTTTGCTATGCCAATGGAGGCCACCCCGTCCTGTATGTTTCTGAAGTCTTCAAGCAGTCTTCTCGGCCTGCTTGGCCCTGAAGAGCCACCTCACGTGCACAGCATTTTCAGGCCACCTCCTCTATCAGCACACTGAAGTCGGTCCGTGTTGTGGTGACAGGGACCAACTTAACACAGGGCTGCATCTGAAACGGCATTTCTACTGAGCAAGTAGCCTTAACCGGTAACACTGTTGATTTGTATCCGGTTGGTACCCGCTTTGAGTCTCGGCAGGTAAACTGACTATCCTGAGGTTTATCGTGCTCACTCTCAGTGCCTCCAGACAAATGCCGGGATAAACTCTTAAATTAGCCCACCACCGCTTCCTTTCCGATACTTTCTAATACATTATACATTACCATTCAATCATTTGCCTGTATGCTGTTATAGTATTTGTGTTAATGACTTCCTCATAAAATCAGCTACAAATAAGCAAAGATACGGCACTGGTAAATAAACTACAGACATTCCGTGAACAGTTTGAAACTATTTGAAAATTATTCCATTTAAATCCTTCAGGCATGAATGTCAGTTATAGTATGAACGTATATGTTTAACATATAATTCCCTCCACACAATAAACACACTGCACCTCCTTTACAAATACCGGTCAGTCAATGCTGTGTAGGGAAATAATAGCGGTTGTCGTTTGAAAATCGTATGAAACGCAGTCTGTGGACAGAGACTGTTACAGCGTGTGGTACATGTAGATATTACTCTGCTTGAAAGGATCAATTAATTTAAAATTATGTTGAATATTTACACGTTCTTGTAAGATATAATCATAATAGCTGACGTAATCATTCCAGTAGCCCAGATGGGAGTCGAACCCGCGATACGTTGGGGTGACCTCCTTTTTGTAGAAGCCGAGGTGCCATTTGCCAACAGCTCGAGTCGCATAGCCGAGGTCCCGGAGGTACTGTGGCAGTATCTTTCCGGGTGGCAGACCCCGGGATTCGGCAGCGACGAGGGAACTTCCCTGCATACCTGGAGGAATAAAAAACAATTAGATGATTTAACAATTTGAAGCCCAGTGGTTACTATACACACCGACTGATGTAATATTTAAAAACTCTGCGGGTTTCCTACACAGTATATTTATTTGTTTCGTGTGATTGTTTCCCTGAATAGCATTAACGTTTTTTTTTTCTTTATATTGCAGATGCAGTGTGTGTTTGCTGTGTGTTTGGGTGAAATTAATGAGTTACTATATTCGATGTCGGGCCAGTCCCCGTGGGATTTGTGGTGTAACGTAATCGGTATTGGGACTAGATATAGGCTGGTAAGTCCATGTTTCGAATCCCAGTAGGGAGATTATCTCTTCTTCAAAACCGTCCAGAACCGGCTCTGGGTCACAACTAGTCTCCTTTTTAATGGGTACCGGGTTTCTTTCCCGCGGGTAAAGTGGCTGCGGAGTGAAATTGGCCACTCACCTTTGTTTAGTTCAGAATGAGAGGAGATAAACTTCTGCTCCCTGTATGTTCCCTTATGGCGTGAACAGAGACAATTTCACCTTTTTTTTTCCTTTTACGAAGGTGGCACTGGGACAGGTTTCTCTCCGAATACTTCGGCTGCCCCTGTCATTATCACTCCAAATATACTCCACAGTCGCTACTCTCGTCAGAACGTCAGGCGGAAGGCTGCGAAACTTCAAATAAAGCAATGCTCTTTCGGATACCGGAAAGCATTCTGTTTTAATTGTAATTAACTGATGCTAGGAAATGCAAAATTTAATCAAATGCTAACTACTGAGTGAGTAGATGTTATTACACGACTACTGTGACTGCATTATGTTCTGCTGTGTATTCGGCACGTCCCTGATTCAAATACCAGCCCCAGCCAATTGACTGAAAACTTTCATGATTTCCTCTGTCCCTCCTGTAAAACGTCTAGATACTCTCTCAAAAATAGGCCATAACCGTTTCCTTCCGCAGATTTTCAATTCATTATTCACTAATCATCCTTCCATTCCAAGGTATCTGTAATCAGAGGTGTGGAAAGCGTCACTAAGTAAACCAGGGATGAAAGCAATAATACAGACTCAGCTGCTAATGTAGCGGGACTCGTGAAACAAAAACACGCTGGTAACCATTTACCAGACTGTGATATGTCATCTCCCACAACAGCACTATATCGTCTACCCTTAAGATTGCCGTGGCATATTCCTGCGAAGCGTTTCTAACTACCTATAGCACTGTACTGTGTCGTCAACTCAGAAGAACGCAAGATCCTCTCCGCTGAAGATGTAGGCAGTGCATTCCCCTCTGGATATTGTTAACCACCTCCTAGTCTACACGGTCTCACACCCAGAAGACCTGAATAGCTGCTCCGGCGACTGGAACAGTATGTGCCCCCGAATCATTTGTAAACCCGTGTCAAACTCAGTCTCTTACACAGAAGAGTACAGTATCTGCCATCTACACACCACGTGACCATTACCTAGGTGTATGGGGTACCTCCCCGTCATGAGAGCGGCCCTGCTGGGTGTGCAGGTGGGTTGCACGTAGTGACTGTTGAGGATGATGCCGTTGTAAGCCAGAGCGTCGATGTTTGGCGTCGGGATCTCATCCGAACCGTGGAAACTGACGTCATTCCAACCCTGTGCAGTAAACATGTTTCAACAGTAAAACAAACTGGTGAGTTCGAGTATTTAACCTTCAGTAAAGGCAATATCTCAGGCGGTTTATCGCCAGCTTCTCACGGCAGAGGCTCGGGTTCAATTATACGGTGACCTTTGAGAGATTTATTATGGACAAACTAGCATTAGTGTACGTGGTACGTTTCCTTTAAGCAATTTCATTTTCGCTGCCAGCTATCCATTCCACCACTGCTCTACACGTTCGTCTTTCGTCAGGGGCCGAGGCCACAATAATAAGGGACTATTCTACCCCACTCCTACAAATATAAGGAAAGGTAAAATTACTGAACACGGAAGCCGAAAGGAAGCTTCCCTCACGTTGCCTATCTGCATATCCAAATTGGTGCGAAGTTCCTTTCCTCCATTCTCCACAATCAACCTTTATACTCCCTGAATGGCAGTACCTAAGCACCATCTAATAAAGATATATATGGTGAGTGGAAGTAAAGCTTTCTGTATTCTTAACTTAAGCACTGCATTCAGGTGAGCAGTGAAAGCTCACGTTGCTTTATGCGTGGGGAAGAATCCCTTTCAGATTTTAAAGAGGCTGGTTTTACGCTCTGTTCGTAGGGATATGAGTAAAAAGTAATAATGCAGGACATGTCGGCAAAGCGTAACATTTGTGGCTCTTTGGCTGTGTTTTTGTCCCTGTAAGTTTTATCCGTGTCTTCTTAACAGATTCAGAGTGGATCATGTTCGAGCATTATGTTTAGATCGTAACTATTTCTTTGGCCTCATCTCCTATCTCACACAGATCACAGTCTTTCTCAATCGTTATTTTAGACCGTCAGCTGTTCTTCGGCGTTACCTACCTCCCAAAGAACCCTGTCTCCATCACACAGATCAGTCATGTAAATGTACCAAGGTCTTCGTGTAAAGTACCTGTAATTTTTGTCCGATCTTAAACTTCAATTTTCTGAGCAGAGTTTTAGTAAAAGTCTCCAATATTGAATTTAACTAAAATCCGTCTACCGGGAGCCGAGTATTTTATACTCTCCTGTATGCCTTTATTGTGTGTAGAAAGCTAGTTATTTTACCTTCATTCGGGAGGTAATGGGTTCAAATCTAAGTACAGAGACCCAGAGACTGGCTGTCTTGAATTGTCCCCAAGCAAATCCGCGTGTCCTGCCGCATTTAATTCACGATCGCTTCGGTCCACATCCTTTCTACTTCATTATGCATTGTTCTCCCTAGCATCCCACGTTGTAGGGATATAGTCTGAGCTGCTGATCGCGATGTTAAATGGCCTTAAATAAATTCACTTTTCCCTTGCAGATGGAGGCAGTAAGTGTATATGCTTACATAACGTTCGTAACTACGTTCCCTGTGACAAACAGTCATATTCCAAATCGCAGTATGAATAAGGCTCTAAATTCTCACGGTCGTGGCTATGAACACTACTCTCTTATGCGATTTGACGCTGTGTAGTCTGGTATAAATTTTTTATACTCAGATGACGGAGCAAACACTTTCCTTCGGACCTTCGTAAAATTCCCACCACATTTGTACGGCGTCACATTGTAGGAGAGAGTAATAATCTGAATAAGCCACTTTTTGCGAAATTCAACTGAACAAAGCAACACAGAATCGAGATGACCTTCCTGAGATTTACAACCCGGATATCCCTTCTTGGAGCGAGGTCTTCTAAACAATTATGTGTCCAGTTACACCGAGACATGCATGGGGTACTGCGTCATCGTGCGTCAGTAAGTTCAGTGTTCGCAGCGCGGTGTTGCTGTGTAATCACCGGCCAATGTGCTCGCCGATGGCACATGTATTTGGGAAGCCACTCCATTAAAGATGATATCACCTAGTCACGCTCGTTAATTTCATTTGTATATATATATATACGTCACCATTTGGAGGGTTTACCTTTCAAAACGAACAATTTAGCTTACGGAGGTATAAGTTTCGAGCATTGGTCGGGTCACCGTCTGTCGAGAGTTTTAGCAGTTTTTCTCTGTCTATGCAAGCAAATACCGGTCAAAAGATCTTATTAAACCACGGCCGCTTTCTATCACATCTTCATCAATTTATAATTCGCCAATCATTCTTCAACTCGACGCTCTACGGGGCAACAGTTGTCGCTAAATAAGGCCTTCCAGTATATTGAACACCCTGGTTACGGCCGTGCCATGGCTCAGGCGGTTAGTCGCCGGCCTCTCACCGCGGAGGCCCGGGTTCGATCCCGGTCAGTCCATGTGGGATTTGTGGTGGACAAAGTGACGGGGTTTTCTTCGAGTACTTCGGTTTTCCCCTGTCAATTTCATTCCACCGGTGCTCCATTACACGGAAAAACGAAAAAAACTAATCATCTTCATCACAGGGTTGCACTATAAGCCTCAAGGCTGCGGTGCTTCCGTAGCATTTGCTGCAGGGCCCTTCTCCCCCCCCCCCCCCAAAAGAAAAGAAACCCTGGTTGATTTGTAACCAACACCCAACAAGTTTGGTTTATGGTTGAGTCACACTCGACTTCCCACGGTGTTTGTGTCATTGAGTCACATCCAAGTTTCGGTTTTTAGCGGGATTCCCTGGTTACGGCTTCGTTTGTGAATGACGTCAAACATGGAATGCAGCCAAATTGCGCATGTTCACAGAAGTACACCGTCTGTGGTACAGTGTGTATACACGTCCAGTATGGAGCGGTTAAAGAAAATACTCTAAAATTAATAGAAATGTTTGGTAGTAATGAATGAACAGTATTACTTACAGTTGTGTTCCTAATGGGTTAACTAAACGCATGATAACGGGAACTTTAATTGTGAATATCTTTTAGTTTTGATTAAGAATGACAAGTAGAAATGTTATTTAGTAAGACAGCCAGAACTGGTAATTGTAATTATTTAACTAGCTGTGTTTGATGCTTCATAAATCATTGCGAGTTAAAGAACAGCTGATGTAACGTAGTGTGGGTTATCATCTGAATACTGTGTTAACCTCGTCACATGGCGGGGTCGTTTCTAGGAAGCAAATAAACAGAAGGTAGTGGTAAATTTTCTGTGGCCGATTCTCTGTGTAACCTGTTACGTAGAATCCAATACCGCATCTCTGTAACTGATGGCGATTAGATATTCCTATATGTTACATTGTGTGCATAGATAATGTTTGGAGTTTACGTACATTTAGCAAATTTCTCACGCTTCGTTCCCGAGTGCATTGTTAATTTTTAAAGGTTGCGCATCTTGTTAGCAATATCAGGTAATTTGCATACAATCTGCCAGGTTTACGACTTACTCGTCCTACACATTTAACTGGCATCCTTTGTGTAGAAGTTCTTAATTGAGCACTTCGGACCGTCCCGTTAATGGGTTCTTATTAGATGCTTTTTCGTCATTTGCAAAGTAAAATTGCGGTTTCAGAATTGTGCACAATCACTTATAAGTTGTGTTGATGTAACAACTTTCATATTTATTGCGCTAACGTCACTTACTGTGGGAGCTTTCAGAGATAATAACTTTACTGCTGTCCCTCTGCATGTATCTGATTTACCAGGAAAAAGCAAGGTTCTTTGTCAAGGTGGCTCTGAATTATATAAACTAAAATAATGGTCTTGTGCGTCTCGTTGGTAGATATTTAGGCCTGTTCAGTTTAAAATAGGACATGAATTTAAGTTAAATTTGTGAAAGTAAGTAGGAACTTAGCTTGTCAATTAAGAAATATTAACAAAAAGACTATATATAAAAACAGCATTACAACGATGGTTGAAACCTTATGACATCGAATAGAAAACGAATTTCACAGTACGATAAGGAACTTAGAGAAAATACAGAGAAAAACAAGTTAAGTTTATGAGTTCTATAAAAATGTATTATGAGCTTGAAATATTTGGTGAATTACCGGTAACGTAACTCGCTGTGTGCTGGACAAACTGTGCTGATGTATCGGCAGGGGCACATATTTTGCCCTTGACCACCGGCTTTGGGACCCGTCCAATGTTCTAATACGTGGGTACCAAGAGCCTCGGGGGTAAAGCGGCCATGGCGCAAAGCTAACCACCGATCAGTATCCCCTTTCGAGGTTAAAAGCGTAGTCGTGGTTATGGCGTGATGTTTAGACAGAGAGACGTCTTTAATTCTTAACTTATCTTTTGTTTTCTTGGGGCGGTGAGGCTATGTCTCCGAGGAAAGGCGGCCTCCAATCGGCCCATTCCCCCAGATGAGAGGTGAATAAATATGGAACATGACGGAGTGTTAATTGACAGAGGATATCCATAGTTGTCGGAGAAGAACCTGTTTCATCGCCAATTTTTCGACCACAAATCCCACATAGATTACCTGGGATTTAACCCGGGCCTCCGCAGTGAGAAGCCAGCGACTAATAGCGTGAGATCTGACACGGCGTTTAGCTTTTGTCTTAACTTATTTTCGCCTGCAGTACCGTGAGTGTACTCACCAAGTCATCGGCTAGTATAAAGATTATATGTGGTCTGTTATAGAGAGTGGCTGTGCAGCAAAGTGTCATTGCGAGAAGCAAAGTGATGACGTACTTCCTCTTGGCCATTGTTTTTGACTTCGCCTGTAATGTAATGAAATAGAAGTATTTGGTAATTAAAGTGACATTTGCTAATTAGCTCTGTAAGACACAGTTGTTACTAGTGACACTTAAAAGAACTCAGTATTTTGCCCACACCACATACTCTTAGTAGGTGTTTAGTATGATTCTCACAATACGCAAGGACTGTTTCCTTAAACAGCATTAACCAGTTGGTCTTTGTGATGGAGGCGCATTATGTTTTCGGTGAGGTAGAGACAATCTTCAAATATAATTCAGATGAATTCCAGGCGACTCTCGGGAACGCAGCGGAAGCAGCTCATTAAAATAAGAGAAGGCGGTGGCGAGAAGTAGTGGGGGCGTGAACAGACCCCACTCTTACTCGAGTATTCCGCCTTCGATGAACCTGATCAAGGAACGGCTGTGGCTGCAGACTTGATAATTGTAAGACTAAGGGTTAGCACAATAAGCCTAAGGCTGCGGTGCGTCCGGAGCTAATGCCGACGGGCCCATAGACAGAAGAAGAAGAAAAAAGATGAATTCCATCCTTCTTCTTCATCTTAATACTACCCTTAAAAAAAGGCAAAGTTAGCAAAGCCTGGGACTTCGAAAAAAGCAATAATTTCTCTAATATCGTGTAGCATTGTTCACGCTTCGAAGAAGGGTTGAACGGTTTTCAGAAACAAAAATTGCTAAATGATGATCTACTTTCTGACACCGTGCAGTGCTACAACGCAGTAATACACTTGTGGCAGTACCTAGCCTCCAGTTATTGAATTGTTACTGAATAAGGATTTGGAAAGGATGTGCAAGGTGCCGTTTATGGTATAGCTTGATGTATAGCACAATTAATTCCACAAAGTCCCCGTCATTTAGCACGACAACCTTCAGCGCGAGTCTCACAATCCTTACGGTCCTCCTACCTCAGTCACATGATTGCAGCTCCTACGTAAGCAGACCAATACTGGCACCTCCACCTCTCAGACTGGAGAAACACACTGATCTACGTGTACAAGTCTCACAAACCTCACGGTCCTCCTACCTCAGTCACATGATTGCAGCTCCTACGTAAGCAGACGAATACTGGCACCTCCACAACTCCGACTGCAGAAACACACTGATCTACGTGCATACGACTCCGCACATTCTGCCGACTTGTGACATCTGCCTAGGCTCGCTAAAGTCACCTGCGCCTAAAGCTGGAGACTTTGTGGAATTCTGCTCTTCTGGTACGACATATGCCTTCAGGGACTGGGGAACCCGCACCAATCCTCAGAAAACAAATGTCTGTGCAGAGATTTGAAGAACAAACCTCCCGAATACGAGGCAGCAGTGCTACCACTCGAAGAATGACCTACCGATTCATAACAGGGTCTTACACCTGAAGGTGGTGATGTTAAAGAATGAGAAGCTTTGTACTGCATCAGTGGCGTAAATAACCGATTCTTGGCCCCAACCTCATTAACTGGGGGACCCCTATAAGTATTAGCGAAGTTATTCCCAGATCTCATAACGGGGATCTATAATGCTGCATTCTGTCAGAAGGACCGAATCTGTGGGTCTTCGGAGACCTTATTTGCGCCACTTTATTGCACGTGTGACTGTTGCTGGATGTGTGGAAGTTTGGGTACTACCCACAAGTTAAGTTTCGAGATTGTACCGATAGGTCTAATGGATCGTTCTTAAGCAAGGCCACTGGCTTCAAGGGTGTGATAACATTATAGACCTTGGCCTTGGGGATAATGAAGTCAGGAACTGTCACGCTACAACGTTGACAATGAAATATGTAGGTTTCTGGCTAGTAACGCAATAGGTTGTTCGGTTTGTGTGTTCATGGCCGAGGCGACTCAGTTGCACTAGTAGAAAGGTGTACTCGAAACTGGAATACAAAGTACATTTACTCTGTTTTGTGACATACGTTATGTCGTGGTACGGTACACTAGTGTCTCCCACGAAGTTGGGTATATTTTTTAAATGAAGTTCGACAGTTTTCTGTAGACGGTTCCATGTTAGGTACCTACATTGGCTATATGTTCAGCATAAACATTCATAATTCTCTGCAGAGGCACCGTCTTAGGTAGATAAATTCAGTAGGCCTGCGTGTTCTGTAGAAATGTTTACAGTTCTCTGTAGACAGCTCCATATTAGGTAGCTACATTTTTTTCAAGAACATATTACAAGTATCACTTGTTTTACGCCCCATCTGTTCTACTACTGTTGCTTTAACCCCCCTTGCTAATATCACAGCTTCTTAATTTACGCCCTCTTATTTTCGGTTTAACGCCGTTTGGCTGGCTGCGCTCTATTACGCTAGCTCCTACCTATTCCATAACGTCTTAAGGGAATAGGTAATGGTAAAGCAATCCCTGTACGAGCCTGGACAGGTCCTTAGGGTTCCAGGAGGTTGAGGCTCCCAGACTTCTAGACAATCGGCTCATGAAGGTGGTAAGGTTGTCAGCCCTACGCACCGGCCGCCTTTACCCCCAGGAAATATTCCTGGTACTCATTTCTGTTAGAGTTTGAGTCGACCCCAGGGCCATAGTGCGACCGCAAGGATTATGCCAATGAAAAATTCCAATGACACCATCGGGAATCTAACCCGCGACCTTCCGGCTTGTAGCGCAGTGCCTCAACCAACTGCGCCACTGCGTGCCCCTGTCTTAAGGGAATACCATTTTTTATTTACGCCCACTTTCTCAGGAACACAACTAGGGTGTAAAGCAAGGGCTTGGTGTATAGGGAAACTTATTAACCTGTCGAAGCCCAAATTTCATATGGACAATTTTAACTCTTACAGTCGAAATTGAATAAAAAATTTGTCAGACGTGCCATGGCTCAGGTGGTTAGTCGCCGGCCTCTCACCGCGGAAGCCCGTGTTCAATCTTTAGGCCAGTCTGTGTGGAATTTTTGGTAGACAAATGCCACTGGAACAGGTATTTCCCCCGAGTACTTCAATTTTCCCATCATTGTCATTTTACTTGTTTTTCATGTTTATTCATATATCTTGCACTGACGCTGTATGATCTCAGCAACTAACAGCGTCGTTAAACAACAACTTAAAAAAAGACCTACCGACTAAACTTGTTAGGAAAATGATCTGTATTTGAAGAATCAAGTCTTCTGGGATGTTACAACTGTGTCGGGGTTATAGGTCGCGATAATTTGAGGACTTGTACTCTCTTCACCTTCAGGGTCCAGCAGCCCAAGAATAAATATGTTTCTGCTTGAGCCTCAAGGCCAAGGCACTACGTTCCTTCGAAACGTCGGTAGCCGTAACCCCAACAACACAGCGTAACATACCAGAAGACTTGCATCTGAAGGGACGCTGCTGTGAAAACTTTAAATAATCGTTATTGATCCTGAAAATCGTACGGACTACGTAAATATAATGCGTGGAAAAAATACAGATTGTCTGTACGTTATAGCAAATGGTACTTGTAACCCGCCACTGTGCCTAAGGTGCGTCCAACCTGTTTATGTATGGCAAGGGGCCACACCCGTTATTGTGGGCTGATTCGCGGGCCGTATGCGGAAACATAACAATAACTAGTACATCTAACTGCCTAAATTATTGTGTAATTTTGATAGTATGTACACAGTTTACAAATGTGGCCGCGGGCCGCGGGTTGGAGACCCTTGAACGAAATGTATTGTAATAAAACCAGTCAGGTTTATGTAGAGGTAACACTTACGTCTGTATTCAGAAGGCATCCATTCTGAATCTCGATTGGGATTAACTCAGTTAACTTCAGTTGCTCCTGGAGAAGAATACCGACAACACATGCAAACAGTTCCTTCCAAATTCGTACCTACCGACTGGAGAGTACTGACTGCACATAACAAAACATATCCTTCCAAATTCATATCTACCGACCACCTATAACTTTCAATTCGATTCGACACAATTGAACACCTGAAGTTGAAGCAGCATCGTGAAATAAGAACCATTGGTGGGTAATATTTTCTGATTTGAACGTAACTTTATGAAGATTGCGATCTTCTTGGATGTGACGCCGTGTGCTTAAGTAAATTAACACTGTCGTTTCGGAGGTCGGCTACCTGCTGCCTTCATCTTAATGAACAGCTCCACTGTACTTCACTTTATATTCACCGTGCATCTTTGTATAATTGATTATTTCTACCAACAAATGCACCAGGACAAGATTGTCACTATTTTCTTTATTAAAAGAATGTCCCAATACGCATTTGGCAATTATATTGCCATCATCAGGGGTTTTTTTTAAGTGAGTTGTTACAAAGACCAATTCTTAAGTTACGTCATAACAGTGAGTCAATATTTGTTCTTACTACTTCATATAAATTTGTATAATTAGTGGTATTGTTGAGTTGCTAAAAGTTATTAAAATTAACAGTAAAATCGAGTGGTATATATAAACTACTTGCTGTAGTGTACTAATTATACAAATTTATGTGAAGTGGTAAGAGCAAATATTGACTCACTGTTATGACGTAACTTAAGAATTGGTCTATGTAACAACTCACTTAAAAAAACCCTGATGATGGCAGAATAACTGCCGAAATGCGTATTGGGGCATCCTTATAATAAAGAAAATAGTGACAATCTTGTCCTGGTTTATTTGTTGGTAGAAATAATCAGCTCCACTGTATTTGTACCTTGAAAAGTAAGCCAACAGATTTCTCCGAAACACTGACACCTATATACCAATAAGCACGGCGTCGTATTGTAGAAGGCAGTATCGGCCTGACTCCACAGGGTGTAGCCCCTTTTGGGAACCTAATATTTACAACCTGTAGTTGCAGAGCGAGTCAGAAAATTTCCCAAATTTTATGAAACAAAAATGATGTTACCATGTTCATCAGAACGCGACACTGGACTCCATCCTGAGCCATATGATACCAGTCTAGAAAATCCCTTCCATTTAATATTATTTTAACCTCCCTGAGAATCACCAATACCTTAACACAGCGAATTTTTCGCAGCGTATTATCGTATACATTAAGAGATATGTGATTGTCCTAGCGTTGTAATTAGCATACTTAGCTCGTGTCCGGCCGATCCAGTAAACACAATTACGAAGCTAAACTTCAGTAACACCAGCAGCTGACTGATCCAACTTCTTATTTATTTGCAAAGTCTTAAGCATGTCTCCCACCTCAAGCACTGTAATTATATCTCCCTCCCTCCACCACCCTTTACACTAACGTCTTCTGATCTCATGCGTGAAGTCACTAAGGCTATTCACTCAAACACTGTTGCCGACTATTACATTTTTCGAAGTAAAATAGCCTTCTTTAAGATTTGAGCTTTCATGACGATGAAGACTCACATTCTGACCTTTATGATTATGACACCGTGCAGAATGGTATATATGGTTAACAGCATTTCGAATTTGAAGTGTTATAAACGTAATCAAAATATTCATATAGCGGATTCAAGAAGTTTACGTCGAATCAACTGCTAGGGTCAAGTCCTATATCTTTGGTGCTGGGTGGAAACAGCGTAGTTATAAATTATTACGGAATATTTATTTGCCGCGATTTCTACTTAAGGCCTAGCACCTTTATTGCACCTTTCGTTGCATAAACGTAAACCTTCCATATCCTTCGAAAAATAATGTATTTGTTTACGGTTGACTTGACGATGCTGTCAGTGGTTCACATTACATAGCGACGAATGTTAGAATCATTAGCGAATAATGAATTACAAAGGATACTAAGAGAAGCTGTCGTGGCCGAATTTGATGTAGTCTTTTGGAGGATGAAAGTAAACCAAGGGAGATCTTAGTATAGCCAGTCACCAGAGCGAGGTATGAATCGGGGACTTTCGAATAAGAAGCATGTTTTGTTGTGCGGCGTTTCGATTGACCGACTAAAAAGTATTTTGTATGTCTCCGAATAGGACATAGGATTAGCTCCATCTGTGGATATTTCATATTTGGTGTAATGACGTGAATGGAGCGAATTTCCGGAATGTTTTATTTCTTTAGAGAAAATGAGATAAAATGTGAAAGCGAGATATGTCCAGTGCAAGTGGCAGTGAAGACACTAGTTACTCGTATGAGTGACATACGAAATGCATGCTCTCTCTTATATGTGACAATTCAGTTAACACTAAGAAGCACAGAATAATTTCAGTTATAAACAATATATTGTTGTTGGGTGTAGGGTAAGGGACTGCATGGAGCCTGAACTTCCGAAGTTATTTTCATGGACGCTAATGACGGGACGTAATGTATCAAGAACATTTGATTTCAGCTGTTGTATTTATCGGAAAAGATCGGCGGACGTCTTGTAAATGGCGCTGAAAAATTAATTACGTTTTGACGTCATTGTAGGCCTACTTTGATTTCAGGCTTCCGCCGCGATGTCGATAAGATATGTGCTCTTCTGGGATATTACGTGGCGTCGTGTGGTAATGGTTTACCGACGTTTCGGGACAACGTATCGGTCCCATCTTCACGGGACTTGGACTCTTGACTCGTGAAGATGGGACAGATACGTTGTCCCGAAACGTCGGTAAATAATTACCATACGACGCCGCGTATTATCCCAGAAGAGCACACATGTCATCATTGTGCTTGTTTGTTCTCCACAGATAAATCTGAAGATGGATTCACACAAAGTGTTTTGGTTATAATGCGTTATTTCAGATAAAATTGTGACATTCAATATGGTCTATCATTTCTTGGGTGGTAAAGCTTGTCACTTATATTTGGGAGGTTCATAGCTCGAATCTCTCTTGGAATAACAACTATGCTTGGTGATATCTTTCTTCATCTTTCAGACTCCGTCCCAGCAAATTTCGGGACTGTATCTTAGATGAAGGCACGACAGGATCCTTCTACACCCCTTCCAGTTCACTATTCATTAATCATCCTGCCATTTGATACTAAAAATTCTCAGACGCTGCAGTATGTACTGCAGACTCCGGATTGGTCAGTGGTGTAGTGACTGGGCTACGGGAAAACCCACCACTAAGTCGAACCCGGTTAGGGCAAGGTAGTTTTTTTTCCTTCTCCACAGCGTCCGGACCGGATCTGAGACCCACTCAGCCTCCTGCAGATTAAGTAACGGGGGCGGTTTCCCCGAAAATAAACGGCCGGAACGCGAACCACTCACCTCCATCTAGTGCCGAGGTTGACAATGCATAGATCTATGCATTTACGCCCCCATATATACTTTCATGGATGTGCTGCTTTATTAAGCATACCGACAACTTTATGTCCTGTGGGATTTGACTTCCAGGTTGGTGTTTAAGTTCATACAGTTGAACATAAAACACTCAACCAACAAATACACTCTTATTATTATTATTATTATTATTAGACGTTATATATTATAATCCCTGTAAACCAGTCCAACACGTTTCGATCCCTTCCTGGGAACATCATCAGGGACACTTGTGAGAGTATAAATTACATAAACTAAACCAACGATATAAATACATTTTAAGACTATAAAATATTTTAGTTTATGTCATTTATACTCTCACAAGTGTCCCTGATGATGATCCCAGGAAGGGATCGAAACATGTTGGACTGGTTTACAGGGATTAATTATAACATCTAAAATAATAATAATAATAATAATAATAAGAGTGCGTTGTTGGTTGAGTGTTATATATTTGATTGATGACAATGCACGGTATGAATAATATGAAAAACCTTGATTTCAGGCTTCCGCCGCGATGTTGATGTAATCTGTGGTCTTTTGGGTAATTACACGGCGTCGTGAGGTAATTATTTACCGACGTTTCGGGACAACGTGTCGTCCCATCTTCACGGGTCGAGATTCCACGAAGGAATCTCGACCCGTGAAGATGGGAACGACACGTTGTCCCGAAACGTCGGTAAATAATTACCTAACGACGCCGTGTAATCACCCAAAAGACCACAGATTACATTAATATGAAAAAGTTCATACAGTTAGTTGCTTATTTTGTCCAGGAATGCTGGCACACAGGCCGTAAGATACATGCCTGTGTTCTGCGTGTACACAGGCACATACGTTGTGTAGCTCTGTCAGTATAGTGACCAGGCTGTGGCTGAGAAAGTAGGGGCTCGATTCGGTGTATAGCATTGACTTTGTCCTTGGCGACAACTTGGGTTGTTTCAGTGTATTTTCATGGGCGGATTTCAAGAACGTTCTAACACCCATTATTTTCTTTGAAGAAACACACGTTTTATGTCTAAAAAATAATAATTTGTGTGACATAATCGCAAAGTCTTGGCCTGGGCAGATGCAAGCGTGAACCTGTCGGTTCATACAATGCCAAATGCCACTCAGACATTGGTCTGGACATCGTCTCGTCTTGCACTGATCAGTTTATAAACCCGTCGCATTATATCCGGCCGCCTGTCTTATGGCTTGGTGTTTGTTAAATTTTGAAAATGTTGGATGTTACAAAATTTTCAAATTATGAATCGAATTCAGTATATGTATTTTCCTATAAATAACAAACAAACAGTTGATTAAACAAGAGAATCCTGGCTTAGTCAGAAGTAAAGTAAACGTCTTCCCAGTGCTTAATTAAATACCACAACATTAATATATTTGGATAATGGAGGTGAATCTCTACACTTTCTTGAAACCTTCACAGTAGATGGAAGTGTTAGTGGTCGGCGCCACGCCCCGGCCGGGAACCACCGTCACGCATTATGCCGGTGGTTGCTTGGGTCACAGAGCCAGTGTGACCGCTTGGGTCATTGCCTAGTCACTGTAGTCACTGAGCTATCCGAGCTGAAAACAAGAAACAAGCGGCTGGTTAATCAGGACTTTCCCGGCTTTAGTTGGAAACCGGACAATAAAAAAACGATGTTATATAAAAGCGAGACCGAGTCTTGGAGTAATATTGACACGCACTGAGTGACTTCAGCATGCGTTTCGCCTTGAACTAAATACAACTGCAAGGTCTACAGATTACACGCAAAATAAATTCATCACATGTCTTACGCACTAATTATATGTTTTATAGCCGCCAATTAACCTTAAGATAAAATTCACCAAGGTTCCACGCAGCTGACTGCTACCCGTAACGAACACAAATTATCCATGTAGCTATCGTGTAAAAGGCAATAGCGTATCTTCTGAATGTGTAAAGGATTTAACGTGACAGTGGTTCGGCTTGTTCCATTTATTTCATAATGTAGCATGTGTTATGAGAACTACCTAGAAACAGAAAATGTGTCAGAAGAAATTAGACGGTACCAAAAGCACTGGACAGACTGGATTAGGATCCTACGAAAAGAAGTGGCTTAGACCGATGATGGAAGAAATACTGATACTGACTGAGGAGTTTACAGTTGACCTTGGCAGTTGTTTGCGCTGGGGTAAGTTGATCGTCGGTTGTTTCTGACCAATAACCGAAGCATTCCGGTAAAAAATACATTGGGCTGAAGTGCAGGAATGTTTTGTGCGTGTGAGATAATACGATTATTTTCTGTAGTGTTTAGTGTGGTTAGAGCTTGCATAAATTTGACTTTAGGGTTGTTATAAACGAAACACCTAACACATGGTGACCAGTGATAGATGGAGACTTATTTGAAAGGATCTGTATGTTTTTCCCTGACCGTCGTCGCGAGTGTTAAGGGACACTACCCACGCTGTGCAGATCAACTGCATTCTCTTGAGTAAGTGACAGTAGAACGGACAATTTTAGCCATTGAAACCCTGACAAAAGTGAATGTACTTTTTTATCCAATGCCCCCCGTTTTCCGAAAGAGCATTGCTTTTTGGAAAGTTCCCAGGCTTCAACCGTTTATCTTTCTGATAAGAGCAACCTCTAGATGAATTAGTATGGAGCATTGGTGGAATGATACTGACGGGAAAAACAGAAGCACCAGGAGAAAACCCTGTCCCAGTGCCACAAATCTTACATGGACTGACTTGAAATTGAAACCGGGCCTCAGCAGTGAGAGACGGCCCTGGAAGATTGAAATCAGTCTTCCTTATAGTTAGAGATATAGTTCGTACCTCATAGAAAACAAGTTAGAAAGCTCAGCCAGTTGATCCTGGGTAGGGAAACAATCGGTATTATTGAGAGAATTATACGGAACAGGCTAGCACATTGCGTGGGCAAAATGTGGACATTTTAGTGCTAAACTTGACGGTACATGTAGTAACCAATAGGCTGTTAAGCTTTGCCTTGGAGAGGGCCTTTGGCCCAGTGCTTGCTGTGTTGCCTGAAGAAGAAGGAAGTGACACAGTCTGAGCAGTGTCAAGATATCCAAGAAGACTTCTTCTTGGGTATCTTGAGCCTTGAAGATGGGACTGATATGTTGTCCCGAAACGTCTGTACAGAATTACCACTCTACGCTGCGTTATATCCCAGAAGAGCCCAGATCTCGATGTTTAAGTTGTAAATGACTTGGTGCATGCTGTATAGGAATATCCTATGTTGTTTTACAGTGCGGAGGGTGAAAATAATAGGGAGCGGTATGGTTTAACACATCCCTTACCATTTCAGTTTCAAGTATGTTCTGATAATGATTAGTGCAGCTGTATTTCAGTCAGAATATTGTGGAATAGAAGTCTGTGTATTTTTTAAAAAATCAGTCACCATCTTCTCTGTGACGTCCTTCCAGTCTTAAAATTTATTTTCTGAAGTTGAATTATAATTATTCATTGTATGAATTTTTATTGTAATAATTCTGATAGTTGAGCCCATCTCGGTGGCCGTGCGGTCTAAGGCGTAGGTCTGAAGCCGCTTGATTGCTGGAATCGCGGGTTCGAATCTCGCTGAGGACATGGATGTTCGTCTGTTGTGATTGTTGTGTGTTGTGTAGGTAGCAGCCTTTGTGACGAGCTGATCACTCGCACAGAGGAGTCCTACTGCGTGTGTTTGTGTGTGTGTGTTTGTGATCTGGAAACCTCAACAGTAAGGCGCCCTAGGCCCGAGTGGGGCTGTAGCGCCACAGGAAAGAAATGCTAATAATTAATTGTTTCTTTAGTCTCTTAACCGCTTAATATAATATAGAGTTTTATTGAGCAATAAGGCTTTTACTATTAACAGACTTTGCGACGCATGCCGGTTTATCAGATTTTCAAATGGCCCATATGCAATAAAAGTTCGCTCTACAGCACGTGTTATGGTACTAACATGTCACTGAAAGTCGCTGCCTGTTTGGGAGGTCCGGGTTCAAACCTCGGAGCAGAAACCTAATAGGCTTTCGTGGGTTTCCTTAGTCCTTTCAGGTAATGCTTGCATAATACCTCAAAGTATAACACGACCACTTCCTGCCACCTTTTTCCATTCACTGATCATCCCAACATTTGACGCTGTGTATTCAGATGCAATAACAGCATCGTTAAATACATCGCAAGCAAATTAGCATCGTGTCTGTCTACCCTTTCGCCGTTAATAATATTTCTGTTCTTTGTTTCATTTTAATGAAAGGCAATAGCAGCATGCCACTTGAGGCCACCCTATTATTCCATTAATTTCGTACCGTCAGAATCACCAATGTAGTCGACGTGCGAATTTCTGAGATGGTAGCGACACAAACGCTATTTCGTATGATGATAATTCCAAAACACAAGTTCGTATACCCGCCGTATTTACGTATGTGTATAAAGTGAGTTGAGAATGTGCCCATTGGCAATCTTTTCACAGAATATTCATGAAACGTGTTGCATTTATGTGTGTGTTATTGCGATTGATTCAGTGGGCAGGCGGATACAAAAGCAGGTTATGACAAGGGTTCCGAAGAAGGAGCCATAGAAACAAGACAGGCAATGTACATATAACACAACATTGAGGTGCTTTCGCGTCAGAATTGTTGCGGCGGAAAACCAGTATTAAGTATTACGAGTGTGTGTCTTTGGCCTTAGTTATCCAGCGTGCAAAGCGCATGCGCCATATTATATTGTCATCTGTGGCCTGTTTGGCTGTACCATATTTTTCCACATTATTTCATAAAAGGCAAGATTTTCGAAAAAAAAGTAATTAATTTTGAAATGTGTGTTTTGATTTTCTCTACAAAGTTTGTCTGAAACATTTCTCATTCTAAGAAGAAGTGGGCGATATATTATAAATATACGTAGGTCTTTATGTCAAGTACCCGTTATTCTTGTTAGATTTTAACGAAACTTGAATTTTTTCAACAGATTTTCGCAAAATACTCAAATATCAAGATTCATAAAAACCCGCCTAGTGGGAGGAGAGTTGTTCCTTGAGGACGGACAGACAGACAGACAGGCATGACGAAGCAAATAGTCGCTTTGCGCAATTTTGCAAACGCGTCTAAAATGTCTTCAACAAGAACACTTTTATTAAGCCAGTATAAAAATAATTCTAATATGGGCAGAACTTGCTTATGTCAAACGTAATATCTTCTGGGATGTGACACAGTGTACTTTGGTAGATAGCTAGCAGTAGCTTGGATGATGCTGGTATCTCCGAATTCAGGACAGACGAATGGGTATGATGCCATGTAATTCAGTTGACGGACACCAACCTTTCGAAGAGAACCTGCTGCAGCGTCGAGGTGGAAGTTCGGGTGCGATGCCATGCATTTTAGTAGAATGTTACGGGCGTTTCTGATAAAACTGCCGCCTTCGTCTTTTGATATAAAATTGAGGCAGTAGTTTATTCCGAAACGCTAGTACATTTCTAACGGACCACGCGGCTTCCGATCCCAAAAGACGGTAATCTTCATACTCGTCGGCATGAGAACCCTCAGTTGTGACGTTCAAGCATAGTCTTTACACATTGTGTCGTCCTGCTGTCATGTGAGGAACTGGGAGGTCCTGCCAGTATGTCCACGTGTTGTTCCAGTACTTTGGGTCAGCAAACTTGTCGGAACGCCTGTTGTTTGGCTTCACTTCAGTGCGCCTGTAAGTTACCATTTCCGCTTCCAAAAGGCTCAGCGTCTCGCCAATGTTTTCATATAAGTTTTGCCTCTCGCAAGGGTCCGATATGACGTCGAAGACACAAGGCTGTTTTAATGGTTTACAGGGCTTGAAGTCCTGGCCTTCGCAGCGAAGTGTTGCTTGGCGTCGCAGTTTCTCCATCTCCTGCCTTCTGGTCAGATTTATGCAGGATGAGAGAGCTTTGGCTGTCATGCTACTCAGAACCGCTCCTGTGTCGTACCCGGGACTCTCTTCCTCGCTAGATGGGTTGTCAGTCCACGTGTCCAGGTTCCCTAACAGGGCGCTTCCTGGAACCCGATAATCAAGTGTCAGTTTATTACAATCTGCGGACTTAACTCAGCCTCCTGTCCTCTGTCCACAGAAACTAAAGCACAACGGGAAGTCATATCTGGACAGTCATCACTCAAACCAGTCAAAAGATTTAGATTAATCCTTCAATCCCGGCCTCCGTACACTGTACGGACCATTAATTATTCACATACTGCTGGCCTCGGTGCACCGCACGCTCGTGAAAGCACTTAAGGTTACTACGCCTTTTATAAATTTAAACACTCTCTGTCCTGGGCTGTAGTTGGAGTTCAAATACCTGCGTCATTGAAAGGTTAAACACGACACTGTAGGTTTTCATTGTCTTGGGTATCAATATTACTGTCTGGTAGGATGTGACAGTTTGTCTGATATGTACAAACGTTTCGCAGCAACCTTCTGTTTTCATCTTCAAGGTAAATGAGTTTTCTGAATATGGAAGTAACGGGTTCTTTCGAAACTTGGAGTATCTACGAACAAAACTACAAAACTACACGGCCCCTCTTCTCAGAAGACTGTTAAGTCGTACATTAATTGTGATCTCGGATATCTACTTCGAAATTTAGTAAGGCGAAAACATGCAAACCGAAGCGATTGGTGACAAATACAAAGAAAGTGAAAGAAAATTTTCGTCTCTGAAAATTGTCAGGCAGTTTCAGCTCATCCAGCAGTTAAAGGAAGATTACAGGGGCAGTAAAGCATTAGGAAGTGAGGCAGTTGAAGCTATGTTACGTGAACAGTGCAGTAGTTATGCTGCAGAACGAAGAAGCTGATCAGTGACTGTATTTGGGCGTATTTTTGGCATTAACATTTGTAAGAGAAGCCTGCAATGCAACGTGGCAATTGGTTATCAAGTCAGCATTTGCTATATAAGGCCGAGAAAAATCATGGCAACCTTGATGGAGTTGCTTTATAACGTGGAGCTTTCTGACAGTTTCTTTCTTTCCTCGCAGGAAACATCTTATCTGTATTTCAAATGTAGGTCTTTCAGCACGTTTTCCAGCACTCACCATTCACGTATTTGTATCTTCCCAACCTCAGGGCTGAGTACCCGCTGCCGTCGTCGATATTGACCAGTAGCCTGGTGCGAGGTGACGGCAGGTCTTGTGAGATGGCGCCCCACATGTCCAGCCCGTCTATATCCTTAAGCTGCGACACGTTGCCTCCTGCCAACGCAACAGCAAATGGTCAGTTTCACGCTCTGTCTGCCTTTACTCCGACACCGAGTGGTCAAAAATTGTTCATCCCGAAGCGTGAGTAATACGTGTAAGCATCTGACTGGTATATGCTGTTACATTAAGCATCTGACTGGTATATACTGTTACATTAAGCATCTGACTGGTATATACTGTTACATTAAGCATCTGACTGGTATATACTGTTACATTAAGCATCTGACTGGTGTATACTGTTACATTAAGCATCTGACTGGTGTATACTGTTATATTAAGCATTTAACTCCATGGACAAGAAATATTTTTGACAAACTAATAATTCCTGAGGTGTCCAAAAATGTTCCTCTTTGTATGAAATTCGAAGGCTTATTTGCATATTCACAAAACCCGCCACTGAACATTTCCCGAAACCATTTGAATTTAGTTCACACTGTCATACATTTTTTACGATTCATCTTAATATTATTCTCCCATCCACGCCCAGGTCACCCCAGCTGCGCCTTTCCTTCAAGGTTTCCTACAAAATTTGGATTCTTCAATAAGTCTGCCTAATCCACATTCGTTGAATTTCTTGAAGAACACAAATTTTTAAGTTTCTCACTGATTGATTTTCTCTAGCCTGCATAAATATGTCATCGCGAGAAATCGCAATCTAGAACGTTTGGGGTTATTCATATAGGGGTTGAACACGCTAATTTCAGAGGAAGAATACATTCGTTTTGCAGGATATGTTCCAAGGCAGTTGCTTCATATCGATTTGATCATACCTGTACCTAAATACTGAAAATGTGACTGAACTGATTCGTATCGGTTTTATCATACCTTACCTAAATACCGAAAATGTGACTGAGCTGGTTCGTATCGGTTTTATCATACCAGTACCTAAATACCGAACATGTGATTGAGCTGGTTCGTATCGGTTTTATTATACCTGTACCCAAATACCGAAAATGTGACTGAGCTGGTTCGTATCGATTTTATCATACCTGTACCCAAATACCGAAAATGTGACTGAGCTGGTTCGTATCGGTTTTATCATACCAGTACCTAAATACCGAAAATGTGACTGAGCTGGTTCGTATCGGTTTTATCATACCTGTACCCAAATACCGAAAATGTGACTGAGCTGGTTCATATCGGTTTTATCATACCTGTACCCAAATACCGAAAATGTGACTGAGCTGGTTCGTATCGGTTTTATCATACCAGTACCTAAATACCGAAAATGTAGCGGGGATTGTTCGTATCGGTTTTATCACACCTATACATTAATACCGAAAATGTGGAAGAAACTGTCGTGGACGGTATCCTTGCTTTCTGAGGCGTTACGAAGCGCGCGCGCACACACCAACAATAAACAATGAGGTTGTTGTCTTCTGGGATGTGACACCGTGTATTCTGGTGCAAGATTACCAACCATTACAGAGGTTCGTGCTGCTTCCATCATCAGGGTGACAGCGCCGTGAGAACGTCAGCTTGCACTTAACAACAAACACATTAGCTCCTGTGACAGCGGATTTCAGTCGCAGTCATTCTGAATCCCACCGGTCTTTTGTCAAGCAAGCCTTCTCCCACCGTAGTAAGATCAAAGCTTGTGTTGGTATTAAAGCTCTCACGGCGGTGACTATCAAATTATACAGTCTTCTAACACGTGACGCCATATAGTCTGGCAGCTAGTTACCAAAGTTTCTTCACCCCTGAAGCTGGAAACAGCAGTTTTCTCTGAAACGTCGGCACTTATCTAAGAGGCTGTACGGCGATACTTGCCATATCCGAAGCTTCTTTTCCAGGAAGTTTAATTTTATAATTAATGCACATTTTAATATTATATTATTCATGGAAATCCTTGTTTTGATTACCTCACATTTCACCCAGTCAACTGTCAAGTCCCATCAGCGGGACGCCTCCCGCCTGTTAAGAGACGCTCGTTTGGGTAGCAGGCTAGTAGATGGATCGGCAATTTTCAAATGAAAACGCAATTTTGGCAGCGTGTCCCTTGTCTTAGCCGGGAGCACATATTTCCGTGCTTGTGTGTCACCCGTTAATCCTTTCGTGTAAGTTAAATTGGCTTCGAGAGGGAGGAGAGATTGTCTGAAACTCAAAAAGAAGAGTTCTTACCAGCAGCTGAGTACAAAGTCGGTAACCAGTCAGATATGTGCATCAGTTGATAGGAAACTCTGCTCCTCTTCTGAAGTCCCATGCTCCAGAGTAGGGCCACCGTCCTGCTGCTGCCCTCCCAAGGGGTGCCCTTCACCTGAAAAAGTGGCACATTCATAACCATACCCAGAGAGGCCAAAACTGGCGTCTTCTGTCCGGAAGGAGCCAAGAGACCAGCGGTCTGTGCGTATGTACAGAATTAAACTGAATTTTGACAGTATTTTTTATTATATAGTTTGGTTCCAGCTCCAAATGATGTAGTTTTAATTAAATTGAAATATGACGAATTAAGAGCAGCTCAATTGTTGTGAGTGTTTGCTGAACTTTAGCTGAAAACTTGCATACCGAAAGCCCAAAAATTTGCTTAAAATAAAATGGATGGTAATTTTATCTCTTCTTTATATAAGTGTGACCTCATACATATAGATGAACATAAACTGAGGGTGTTTGGATAAAGGGGTTTAGGAGGACATTTGGGTGTAAGGGGGAAGAAGTGACAGGAGGATGGAAAGAATTGCGTTATAAGAAGCTCCATTCAGTGTTACAATTGTGTGAACTAGTAGCAATACCAACATCACTATGTGGAAGTAAATCTTGAGCAGTTGCAGCAAGTGACGTAAAAACAATCCTGACAGTAGAGATTCGATACATAGAAACAGCTAATGTTTAGGATATACAGAACTATAATGTTGCCTGTTGTTTTGTATGGGTGTGAGGCTTGGTCTGTCACACTGAGGGAGGAACATAGGCTGAGGGTGTTCGAGAATAGGGTGCTGAGGAGGGATATTTGGGCTTAAGAAGAACGAGGAACTTAATGATCTGTATTCATCACCAAATATCATTCCGGTGATCAAATCAAGAAGAATGAGGTGGGCGGGGCATGTAGCACGTATGGGTGAGGGGATAGGTGCATAAAGGATTTTGGTGGGGAGATCTGAAGGAAGAAGACCACTTGGAAGACCCAGGCGTAGATGGGATGATAATATTAAAATTGATCTTCAAGAAGTGGGATGGGGGGGCATGGACTGGATTGATCTGGCTCAGGATAGGGACAGGTGGCGGGCTCTTGTGAATGCGGTAATGAACTTTCGGGTTTCATAAAATGCGGAGAATTTCTTGACTAGCTGAGACCTGTTAGCTTCTCAAGAAGGACTGTGCTCCATGGAGTTAGTTAGTGCGTTAGTTAGCTAATATGGCTCTAGACTAGACCATAATAGAAAAAAAGTGTGATAATGTAATGAATAATGTAAAGAACATAGATGTATGCAGACAGAATGGCCGTTGAAGTAATACCAAAAAGAATCGTAACTGTATATACCGAAAAGACAGAACTTAATAATGTCATGAACTCGAGGAAAATACAATTAGCTAGGGGTGTAACACAAGTGTGGGAGATCAGAAATAAATACAAAATTTTAGTAGGAACCTAAAGGGAAAATACCGTTTTGGTGGACCTAGGTAAATGGATTGATAATATTAAAATGAATCTTAAATAATTAGAATAGATGACTGTGGACTGGGTCCCTTTGGATCATGGTAGGTACTACGAGCAAACTCTTGTGTCCAGAGCAGTCAAGTTTTATATTACATAAAAGGCCAGGCATCTAACTATCTGAGATACTATCAGCTTTTCGAGAAAGACTCTGCTCTGTGGAGTTAGTCCATGAATATCAAGAACACACAATACACACATCCGCAACAACGCATTGTATATGTCCTTGTTACGTTCTCACCCCTCTGAGTGGCCAGTTTGATCCGTGATTGGGGTGGATTCCTGTGGTGGGGGCGCCATTATCAGACACAAACACAACAATCGTGTGGTCCAGCATTCGATTCTCTTTGAGCGCTGCCATGATCTTCCCCACTGACTCGTCCAGTTTCCATGTCATGGCTGCAAGGAAACAATTTGTTGAGAAAGTTTACACCTTAATCTGTCATTTATGTGAGATTTCAGGTCATCGCGACGGTGGACATAAAGAACATTGTAATGTGGAATGTCTGATAGAAATTTTTCGACGTTTCGGAAGAACGTGCCGCCTCCATTTTCTGGTTGTGAGTACTGTCAGCCCTGAAGACGGAAGCGGTACTTTAGTCTGCTTCATTCTTCACACAGAAAAGTCCGTCTTCAGGGTAGAAGGGGTTTTACCCGAAACGTCGGTAAATCTCTACCAGAATACACGGTGTCACATCCCAGATGACAGTATCCTCATCTGAGGACTCTGTCAGTGCCTCCGACAAGCTGTATAGCACCAAATGGGAGGTTGCCTGATAAATAATGAATTGGGTGGGATTTGAAAGAGAGCATTCGCCTTCTGATCTGCGCCATTATCACGGAACGTGTTTTGAATCATTGAGGAAAATCACGAAAATTGAGGATAACTGTTCTGCTGGCTGACATGTGAACCTGGGGCTGTCCGATTACGCAGCAGAAGTGTCAGTCACTTTACATCCAGGTTCGTTTGAACATATACGTGCGCCTAATTGTTTAACTGCTTGTTAGACCTGAGGTATCAAAATTAGCGTCTTCTGCGCTGTCAGGCCGGGTAGTCTGATAAATAGGTAGCAACGTTTCGGAGGAACCTGCTACGTCCGTCTTGAGGATTGAAGGCAGAATCCTGAAGATGACGGCAGCAAGCACAAAGTCCGACATACTGTTCGTCGCAGAAGACCAAGGGCCTTATTTTCGTACCGCCGTCCTAACCTGAAACCTGACACTTGTCTAAATTTCAGTTAATTACAGTAATGGCTACTACCGCGCTATTACGCCACAAGACTACGAAGTTCCGCCATGTGTTCAAGAGATGTCGCGAGTTTATAGTTTGTAGCTTGGGCTTGTATGCTAGGGTTTTGTCGACTGGGGTTCGATTCAGATTGTGTCTGCACCCAATCCATTCTCATATCAAGTGGAGTATTACGGTCACTTTCCCCTGGGTTAAAACAGGCATAGATGTAAGCCTGCCGCTCTCTTCTATGTTGTGCAGAATATAAGGATGCTTGGAAGAGCATCGCCAAATTCGCCTACGTCGTCGTGGATCTGCTTTTAGTTAAGCGCAGGGATTATTTAGCCATTAAGCGGCCGGGGCGTGAAATTAACCACTCACCTCCAGCTACAGTCGATGTTAAGCAGGAGTGGAGCTACACATCTACTCCCACATACGCCTTCATGGGGTGCTCAGAAACAGATTTAGCTTTAGTTTATCTTAGTAAAGTAGTATTATCATCTTAGTGGTAGTGGTTACGGTGGTTCTAATAGTAGTAGTAGTAGTAGTAGCAGCAGCAGCAGTAGTAGCAACAGCAGTAGTAGTAGTAGCAGTAGCAGCAGCAGTAGTCTGCAGTTTTTATAGTAGTAGTAATAGCAGCATTAGTAGTGGTGGTAGCAGTAGTAGCAGTAGCAATACTAGTAGTAGTAGTAGAAGTTAAAGTAATCTGCAGTTTCTATAGTGATAATAGTAGTAGTATAAGTAGTGGTTTGGTGGTAGTAGTAGAAGTAGTAATTGGTGCTGCTGCTGCTGCTGTGTAGGGTAAAGAAATAAATTCGCCTTATGACCAGTGTCCAGGACCCAGAGCCCATTTGGAGACGTTAGTGCAGCAGTACAATTATTACTGAAACGTAAATGGCAGTGCGTAGTCAAGGAGTTAGCAATAGATGATGGACGGTCTGAACATGCAGACTTTCGAGGTCTTGAGCAAAGTCATTTATCTTGGTTTAGACACAAGATTAAGTAATTAGTGAGGTTTGGTATGAGGCCACCGTCGTTATTCGGATTCCGCCTTAAAGAGGGACCTGGTATTGTTGCGGCACGTGGAGTTATATAAAAGTAAATGCAAGTATTTATAAACCTGAGAATTCAGGTCTTCTGGAATGTGATGCCGTGTTGTTTAGTGTGTGGTTCCCGACGTTTCGAAGGAGTGCATGATCATTAAAGATGAAGGCAGTACGTTTTTTCAAAACATCGGGAGCCACTCAACTAAGGAAACAGCGTCACATCCCAGAAGACCTGTATCCTCAGCTGCGCCACTGTGACAAACACAGATCTCGCATGTATAAATGTATCGAAACAAATAACAGGACGTCGCATATGCGGGGCCACGCAGTTGCGGCACATCTGAAACAGAGAATTAGAAAAACGTTGGTCTTAAGTAGAAGTAAAACAGGATTCGGCGACTTAAAACTGGATTGTTTGGTCTACGAGGAAAATATCGTAAATGGGAATCGTCGTAAAGCGGAGGCTGACGACTATCATAGGAGTAGGCGTGATACCTGCGTATGTCCTCCTGTTGTGGTCCCTGATGTAAGTGAACCTCTGTATGGAATCTTGGGGCGCCTGAAGAGGGTTCTCGTAGTTGCCTGCATGGGGCGCCAGGTGCGACAAGTATAGAAACAAGGAACTGTTGTTTGGATCGTGACGATTTATTATGGTTACAGCTTCGTCTGTAAAGAGGTCTGTCGAATAGTGGCCCCTAGCATCTTGCGCCACCTCCAGGTTACGTCGCATGTCGTACCCCTCGTAAGGAAGAAACTGCACAAAGAATATAGGCTTACTCTCAGTGCTGCATATCGCTGTGTGCTTTGTTGTACGATGAACAGTAATCGAACTAAGTTGTCAGTGTTGTAATGGGAAGAAGGTTGTGGTACAGGGCTGACAGCCGGATAACAGTGCAGTGAAAAAGTGGAATGCACTGCCAATAAAGGACGCATGTCTGAACTACCAGCACCTCCATGGAGAAGATTCCTACTTCAGAAGCTGATAGTTGTCTAGCTAGTCGAGAAATTTCCCTCTTTTAATAGAACCCGCAAATGTTCACAAGACTCCACTACAGATCCAAATCATAAGCCAGTTTAGTCCAGTTAACATTACATCACAGAGTTTAAGAATTGGTTTAACAACATATTTCCATCTACGCCTAGGTCTCCCAATTTTCTCTGTCCTTTACATTTCGCAGTAAAATTTTTTAACGTATTTCTCGTATCACCTAATGATGTTACCAAACAGGAAATGTGTTGAGAGCTGAAGGGATTATAAACATGAGAGGTAGGCTTCATATCCCGGTCGGTTTAGCCACAAAGAAAGGGTCTCCAATACTCAATGAATGGGAGTTTGGGTGGATTGCAGTTTCGGTTTGGATGCTGTCAGAAAGGGGAATTTCACTGTCCTCACCAGGAATCGAACCCCGGTTTCCAAGTATCCAGTAACTAGCCTATTCACTATACTTACTGGTAACCGTGATAGCTCAGTAGGTATAGTGGGTTGGCTACGGACTGGACGGTTCAGGTTTCGACTCCCGGTTGGGGTAAGAGGACTCTTTCTCCTCCACGACGTTCAGACCGCCGGTGAGGTCCACTCAACCTCATATGCAACGGGTGCCGGGGTTCTTATCCCGGGGGTAAGGCGACCGGGCATATAGTTGACGCCTCACCCCCATGCAGTGCCGAGAGTACGAATAAGTGGCGCTGTATGCCTGTCTGCCGTGGGCAGGGGTAACTGCTTTAAATTTACTGTACTGACTGAGCAATTCCTGCTCCTAATTAGTAACAAGCCCTTCACAAACATGTATAATAATAATAATAATAATAATAATAATAATAATAATAGACCTCTAAAAATCTAAGCCTGTACACTACGAAATGTGACTTCATGTCTTATGCCGGGAACCCCTTGTACAGCCAGTAAATACGTGTAGCATGCAGTCCGAATTGTCCCAAAGTGTTAAGGCTTACCGAAGCCTGCACAGTGTGTGTGTAGTAGTCCTGGTATCCGTTCCAGAAGCCGAAGTGTGACGAGAAGCCACGAGCTGTGGGGGTATACGCTTTCTTGAAGAAACCCAGGTGCCACTTGCCCACAGCGTGGCTTGTGTAGCCCAGAGACGACAGGTGCTGGGGCAAAAGGACCTCCGACAGGGGCAGTCCCCAGGGTTCTGGTTCCAGGATCAGGTTATGTTGCATGCCTGCCTTAAAAACGACATGGAAAGTTAAATTAACACTTTAAACTATAGTGGCAGCAGCAACACTGTAACAATTATCATGGAGTGTAATACATAATTTAGTACCAAAAACTTTGGCAGCGTTATTTGTACGTTATTGAGCGTACTTGAAAAACTTCTGGTAACAAAATGCAGAGCAGTAATATCTCCCACAGGGTCTATCGACTTTCGACAAATTGTGTGGACTTTTGTGGGCGTTATGAAAAAGTCCTCTTATATCCTTAAGCAAACTGGAATTTATTATGGATCACTAGAGTGAGACCAAGGATCAACTCATGGACCAGCCCTGTCCACATCATCCTTAATCTGCTACGGTTTACCCCTTCAGCGTATTTCTCTATATACCCCCATTCATCAATCCCTTCTGTTCATGGGAATTTAGTAGTCATAATCACGCGATAATTTTGGCTAGTGACAAGCGCTTTGGTCTCGTTTACAAAGTTCATTGAGCTGGAGGTGGAAACAAGCGTAGGCAGAAAGAAGGAACATTTGAGCGTTGTTGTCATCGCCGCCGAGCAAGGACCGGGGTACGACTCCTAGGGAGGAGCAAGACATTTTTGACTTTGTCACAGAGTCGAGACTGGCTCTGTGTATGGGTAAAGCAACCCCGTTACAGGCCTGGACAGGCCCTTAGGCTTCCAGGAGGTTGAGGCTCGCAGATTGCTAGACAGTCGGCACATGAAGGTGGCAAGGTTGTTAGCCCTACGCACCGGCTACTCATTTCTGTTAGAGGCTGATTCTACCCCAGGGCCATAATGCGACCGAAAGGATTATGTCAATGACAAAACCCGCGACCTTCCGGCTTGTAGCGCAGTGCCTCAACCAACTGCGCCACCGCGTATGTACACAGTTCCAAATATGGCGGAAGTGCAAAATTTTGGGCTGCAATAAACAAAATTAAATCACACCGAAGCTGTACAGAGATCACCACATTCTGCAATACAGATGTTTCCTTCACTTTTGTACAGACAACGACGAACTAGTATTTCGTGATTCAGAATTTAAAGCTTTCACGGCGACTAAATTCAGTAAAATGTTCTGGGGCTAGCAGCCGCTTCAGGTCCTTGAATGGCGAGTAAACCGACGTTTCGAGGACATTCTCTCCTCGTCATCAGCATTTCGTCATGCTGCCATGGCTCAGGCGGTCAGGCGCCGGCCTCTCAACGTCGAATTCATGTGAAATGTGTGGAGGAAAACGTGACACTGGAACAGGTTTCTCTCCGAATGGTCGGTCTTTCGGGAGGACAGATTGACATGCAATTGCTAATGTAATAAAGATGTCTTAAGCGTCTTAAACTAAATGTAGACATTTCGTAGCGGGACGGACAGTAATAGTCACCGAAGATCGCTGTCTATTGAGAATGCTACTGTTTTTTTAGGCTGCGGGTTCAATCCTCGACCTGGAGACGGCTATCGTGACCCTTTTCATGGTTTTATTTGGACCGTCAAAAAATAACAGTTAGTACTTCAAATTATGGTAAGGTCGCTTTCTGCCACTTTCTTCCCAATTTATTACCGCTAATCAATCTTCATCCGACACTGTATACTGTGAGCTACTGACGGCGTCGATAAAACCAACCAATAAATAAATAAATAGCAGATATTATAGTGCTTTATCTTCACTTGAAAATAAAATTATACCTTGCAGACATAGGACAAATATTCTCAGTGTAATGTGTGGGAGGAAGTATCAGACGTGTTTACCGTTGTGTATGGGGTACTTCCCGGTGAGTAGCGCAGCTCGGGACGGAGTGCAAAGCGGAAGCGAGTAGTGGTTGTTGAGGATGACGCCATTGTAAGCCAGGGCGTCGATGTTTGGCGTCGGAATCTGATCGGACCCGTGGAAACCTACGTCATTCCAACCCTGTCAACGAGAGACACAAATTTTGTAAAATGCGATAACACCGTAATCTGAATTATTAGCATCCTTTTGTGTGTGTGTTCTGGAGATCCTGTTTTTGATTCTGAGCCTGGAGTCCTGTAATCCTGACTGAAGATAAAGGTGTGTAGAATATAGAACTGATTTCTTTGTGTTAATCATTAACACCACACGCGAAGTCGGCATACACAGTAGTTTGTTTTCTGCGCCTTAAACATGCTAAATTATTCTTGTCTAACTAGAAGAACCAAGCAGAAGCTTCCTCCGAAACGTTGGTATCTATCCACCAAACTAGGCGCAGTGGCATTCCAGCCGTCAACCAAAATGTGAATAAAAATATGATAATGTTCTTACTAAAGTGGATATGATTATTTTTTCCATGGCGCAACAGACCCTAGTGGGCCAGGGCCTCCTCATTATCGAGGCTTAACGATCACAATCAGACACACCACACTCGGTAGGACTCCTCTGGACGAGTGATCAGCCCGACGCAGAGACCTCTACCTGACAACACACAACACTCACAAGAGACAGACGTCCATGCCCCCGCCGGGATTCGAACCCACAATCCCAGCAAGCGAGCGGTTGCAGACCCACGCCTTAGACCGCGCGGACACTGGGATCGGCGGATATGATTATACAGAGGAAAATGCATAACTTACATTTAACAATAAAGCCCAGCTTAAAACAAATAACTATTACGGCGTAGGATAAACAAGCCATGAGAATATCATTTCAGCAACACCCACGGTGAAACCTGAATATGTACAGAAATGCAGGAACTTACGAGGTCGTCGGCGAGGATGAAGACGATATGTGGAGGCGAAGTTCTAGATGCAGACAAGTGGAGTAGGGCCAGTGTGAGCAGAGCGCACAGCATCACACGTCCCATTGCGCGGTTGCTGTATAACAGGTCATAGGAACGTACAGCCTATTTTGAGACTGCTAACTTTCTCTGACCAAGAGACAAATACTGCCGTGTCCTTCTATGCCCTGTTCGGAATGTGCTTTTAACACTGACGAAACAACATTGCTCTTCAAGCTGTTTTGACACCAGACTAAATTAATGAATTCTGTTCTCCGAAATGAGCCTCAGATTCCGCCAGATATTGAGGAATACTGTATCAAATTATGGCCTAATTTTTACGTGCTACGAACAATAGCAAACGCCGATAAGGCGCCACTGTTTAATTAATTATTTTATTCCATCAAATGCACTACACTATTTTAGTGTTTTCTTGTCCCTACATATGTTTCGGCACCCTTGTTACATCCTCAGGGGTGTCGTCGAGAGTTCACAATCTGTGAACTCTCGAATGTATGTTCAACGCTGCATAATTTTTGTGTGAAAGAGATAGGCATAATGCTGACCGCACTTTCTGTGTGGAAGGCCTATACGACATACCTGTTAAGTATGAGAGTAACGTTCTTGAATGGCCGTGCCATGGCTCAGGCGGTTAGTCGCCGGCTTCTCACCACGGAGGCCCGGGTTCGATCCCGGGTCATTCCAGTCCAGTGGTGGACAAAGTGGCACTGGGACATGGTTTTCCTTGAGTACTTCGTTTTTCCCCTGTCAATTTCATTCCACCGGTGCTCCATTACACGGAAAAACAGAAAAAAATTAATCATCTTCATCACACGGTTGCACAATAAGCCTCAATACTGCGGTGCGTCCGTAGCATCTGCTGCGGGGCCCTTCACAAAAAAAAGTTCTTGAAAATTTTGCAAGTTTCTTTAGAGCAGTGGTGGGGAATTTTCGAGATAATGCAGTCAAATATAGGCACGCATTCAAAATGAAGTCAATTTCAGATGGTAATTAAATTCCCCAACATTAAAGAGGTAAAGTTCGCCATGAAGGCACATAGGGGTAGTAGAGGTAGCTGCTCTACTGTCTTTAACCTCGGCGCTAGATGGAGGTGGGTGCTTAACGCCACACCCCGGCCGCTTTACCACCGGGAATGACCCGGTACCCATTGTGTAGGATGCTGAGTCGGCCCCAGGGCCGGTCTTGACGAAAACGGAAAATCTCGCCCCCCCACCGGGATTCGATCCCCAGACTAGCCAGCCCGTAGCGAGTCGAGGTACTGACTACGCTGTCCCGGCCCACGAATTCCCCAAGATTACTCTATTAATTTCAATAGGTAATTAAATGCACAGAGTGACCGTTTTTCTGAGCTATTAAGTGCTTAACTAAATAAGTGAAACCGAAACTGTAATTAACAGATAAACTCTGCGATTGTTCACTCAAAAAACTGCACTAAACAAATTAATTAATTAATTACAAAAAACTAACTTACTAACTGTCCTCTAATGGCCAACGTTTTGTCTGAACAATTTGTAAGTATTTAGCCGATCTCGGTGGACGTGCCTTCTAAAGGCGTAGATCTGCGACCGCTCGATTCCTGGATCGCGGGCTCGAATCTCGCTGACAGCATGGATATTCGTCCCTTATGTATGTTTTGTTGTGTGTAGGTAGCGGTCTGTGCGACGGGCTGATCACTCGTTCAGAGGAGTCTTCTCTGATGAGTGTGTGTCTGATTGTGTGCGATCTAGAAACCTCAACAATGATGCCGCCTACGCGAATAGGAATAATTTATAATTAGTTTATTGAATAATTCCATGCTGCGGAACAAGGCACTTCCTATTTGTTCCAAGTTAAAATCAAGCTATTTAAAGGTGTAAAAAAAAGGTAAAGCAATCCCATTACAGGCCTGGACAGGCCCTTAGGGTTCCAGGAGGTTGAGGCTCCCAGATTTCTAGACAATCGGCACATGAAGGTGGTAAGGTTGTCAGCCTTACGCACCGGCCGCCTTTACCCCCCAGGAAATATTCCTGGTACTCATTTCTGTTAGAGGCTGAGTCGACCCCAGGGCCATAGTGCGACCGGAACGATTATGTCAATGACACCATCGGGAATCGAACCCGCGACGTTCCGGTTTGTAGCGTAGTGCCTCAACCAACTGCGCCACCGCGTGCCCCCCTATTTAAAGGTGTACCTGTCAGTATTATCCATTGGTTACCAGCAACATAATATCAGTTTATAAATGGTGACGGCGTTAAGGAAACGAATAAATCCGAAGAAACTGTGTTTAAGGTTAAAAGCAACTTAATGCACAAGTACGCTACAATCCACCGGACACGTAACATACCGAGCTACAGTATGAGATCGACGTAGCTCAACTATATGATTGTGTACATGGCCTATAACCAGTTAAACATTTTTTTTTAGAAAATTATTATATGTGTTAAACGTCTAGGTTGAATCGTGTAAAAAATATTTGTATACAATTTTTACTCTGTGTTATATGGCGTATTAGCTTATAATCACTGATTCAGACACCGTATTATTGTTCTTAATGTTTGGTATTATGGCTATATGCATCTATTCTATTAATATTGTGAGCGGCATGAGTGCTTGCAATGCAATGCAATGTATGTGTATCTAGATGCCATAGTTGCTTGTGATTCTTTGTTGAACGCCCACTGAGGATGGCAACTTGATTGCCGAAACGTATGTAGGGGTTACAAATACATCTTACACTGTTTATAATCTTGTGCATTAGTTGGTTGTAACTGTAACTCATGTTAAAATGCACGGAACATACAGCATAAAAAATCTGAAGAAACTGTGTTTGTAATTTCAAGGATTCGCCGCCTGTGGACACAAAACACTGTTCTACTGGCGGCTCGAGATGATTGACTGTGTGCGTGTGTGTGATAGTAGTCGGTACCTTGTGCCGGCCTGCGTTAATGTGTTCCGGAGAATTGGTGGGTTGGCCTTTAGTTCGTGGTCACCATTTGTTTATGACAAATTTACAGTATACATATTTGTGTTTCACAATGACAAGGCTGCAAATAGAGAGGAAGGTCATGTTGTCGGTTCATGACAGAAAACAACACTACAGGTCTCTTTTATTTTCTTGAAGCCACTGACACTTATTCTGCGCTGAAAACTTTGTAGTTTCCTTTGAACCTGACGGTTCTTCCCTTAAGTCTCGAGGCAGTGGCATTGTAGGTAAATCAGATTGTGAAAGTAGGCAACTTACACTTAAAAGGCTCACTCGGAGAAGGCGCTGTGATGTTCTAACACACACATTCTCAGTAAGACTCCTCTGGACGAGGGATCGGCCCGTCGCAGAGGCCTCTACCTGCACAGCACACAACATTCACAGGAGACAAACATCCATGATTCCGGCGGGATTCGAACCCATAGTCCCAGCAAGCGAGCGGCCGCAGGGCTACGCCATTGAAAAATTACTGACCATAAAATATGGGTATTGTTTTCCTCTACATTTTTCTAAAACAATTTTCGCTGCTATAAAATATTTAGCGAGTTATGCCCGAGATACACACGCAGAGGATGTGTAGGTCTTCACACGAAGTGTTCTTTACTATTGTCCGATATATATATGGAAATTAAGGAGGAGGTTCTTCATAAAATTACCCAGTTTTAATTTCATAAAAATCCGTTCAGCCCTTCTAATGTATTTACATTATTACGGAGAGACAGACAGACAACACTGTAAAAAGATGCGAACGCGCCTGACGAAGAACCCTGTCATGGTTTTTCTACTTAACATTTAACTAAACCATTTACACATCTCTCGCAATGAATACCTCTTTAGCTCTATACATCTGTACGGCGCTACAGGCCAGTGCGGCCCAGGACCTCCCTTTTTCCGGTTTCTGAATGTTGTTTGTAAACATTTGATGGGTCTCCTTGGACGGGGGGAATCAGTCGGCAGGGCAGTCTACCTACAGAGAACAACACACGCAGAAATAGTGCAGCTATGAGGGAATCGGTCAGGTAACATTTTTAAATGGAGCCAGAATTTTGTAATTAAATAAACTGCGATGATTGTCAGTAGATCAGGAGAATTATTTGCCCAGCGATTACCATCTCTTTCGAAGGTTGAAGCAAAATCTAGGCGGCCACAAATTTAAAGATGATCGCCATTTTGAAAGAGGTGTGACAAGATGGCTGATAACGTGAAATGCGGACTTATGGCAACAGGGAATAGAAAAGCTCGTCCCACGGCGTGATAAATGACTCGATTTTGGGGAGAACTGGGTAGACAAGTAATGGGATAGCAGTATATTTAAGTCTGTTCTATTTGAGTTCTCTGAGTAGAATTCGAATCTACGATCTCAAATTTCGAAAGTAAAAAAGGCAGTACATCCTTTACACCCGGCGGTAACTTTGCTCGGCCTCAAATGGATCGTGCCGTATAAAGAGAAGATTGTATTTTGAGGTTCAGTAAATTTCAGTAAATTTCGTAGCATAAGCTGCCCGCAGAAAGAGCACAATATCTGAATAGAGAAATGCGCAAGAATTACGCATCATGTGTTTTACCCAGGCACCAGATGGCGTGACCGGACTTACTGATGCATGTAGCCTACACTGTGCCCCTTCGCGCTTTCATTTGTCTTATGGATGAAGGTCAATTTGTAGATCTGAAATTAAATCTCTGATAGCCATCTTTAACAAAGCCTTTCACTTTTCAATGTCGTCATATTTTCTGTCGATTGTTTGCGTATATTAAGAGTCAGTTTCATTAAAATATTAATCGTATTAAATCACAGTAGACATTACAGCTAAATGACCGCATTTATTTTGTAAAACGTTACCACGAACTCCACTGAAATGTTGTCGTCTTCAAAGTAATTATAAGATATTACCAAAGTGATGTGATTTTTCAATTATGTAAGACATTATTTCGTCTGCCAACTCGCACCCACTCTGCCGTTTCTCGTGGCGGAGCTCAGCACAGCGCTCGCCGCTTTAACAATTTTCCGTGAGTAGTCGGTGTCAAAGCGTTTTAGTTCTATGTATTGCTGTTAATTTTACGTTTTTAGACGCTGTAGTTAAAGACGACGCTGGAGACTGTTTCCTTGACTCGCAGACAGGCGTCGCATCTAACAGCCGTGTTGTTTATTGCGTGTCAAAGTTTTGGTGGGTTTTATGAGTTAAACGAGCCGACTGAAAGTGACTATGGACAGTTGTTGGGTAAAATAATGTCTCACTGAAAGAACGACTGTGATTGATAGAATCTTTTCAGACAGAATTTTATTTTTGACAAAAAAAAATCGCTTTATTGAAGAGTAGGCTTAATTTTAGTGCCATAAGGACTACGCGTATTGAAAAATTTTGACGCTATCCATCCCTTTGTGTATATAGAACTACATAAACAACACTAGGTATTCCGTCTGACACAAACTTTATTTTATACGTATGATACGTACATATTGTACATTTATCTTAATATGTGCTTAATTTAGTAGTATATTGTAACCCCCGAAGATGGAACTATAAAGTTCTGAAACACGTGTAGGGTTGAAGGGACATAGGCTACAGTAAAAGTGGTCAAAGTAGTGCATTTGTTGGTTTAATTATTTGATTATGAAAAAATGCACGGTGGTAATAGTGTGAAATCTTAGCTTCTGTTCCGATTATTCTTTATGAAGCTTGTCTGACCCAGACTGGTCCACGGTGGCCGGCTAGAGGGACTTTGGGGAGCCACATTTTACGGGGTAACATATTAAAAAAGAAAATATTTTTTATTCCATGGCTTAATTCTGTTTATCAAACGACGATGGATTGGTTTGAGGTAGTTACGGGTATGTTTTCTTCAGAATATTTTTTTCCTACGCCGTTAACGGCCAGCCTTTTGCTCATGTAAAGTAACTAGTAACACTGTTTAGGGTAAACTGCGCAGGCCTGCGTCTCGTGAGTCGCTTTTTGCCCACCTCCTGACCGATGCTATAGGAGAGTACGCTTTATGATCTCTTCTCGGAACTCCTTGTTTCCGAAGAGAAATCCAGAAATAAGATAAACAAAATCTGTTTTCAACCGAGACGGCTACAGTTTTAGTCAATCGGGTGCATCCATAGGAATCGGCACAGCCTTGGCACTAGTACCAACACATTAACTGAAGGACACCAATGGCCATATGACTTTGTCCTTTCCACATGGGGTAAATCAGATTAGTAAGCATGCTTAATACGGCTAGCGCCAACTAACTGTGACCTGTCACTGTTTCTATACACAAGGTTCTTATTTTATTAAAAAAAATACCGCTTGTCACTTTTCACAGCCATCGCTCCGCGCGTGAGGGCGGTCGGATGAGTTGTCTACGTTAATACTACAAGCGAGCAGGCAGGAAGTGACACGATATTTGTCGAATAATATAACGACCCTGTACATATGAGACACGAGACTGACAAGGCATTAAAGATTTAATGAGATTTTAGATCTTCACGGGGGTGACTATGATGTTTTGGATTGTGACTTACTGATTTAACGTCATGTACAGGGCATACACAAAAGAATGGTGCGGTATCAAAAGTGAATAAAGAATGTATTTCTTACCTTACACGGCCACAACACACACCGTCAGCGGCGGCAACTGTCCACGTTTCTCATCTGGTAATTATAATCCTTCAATGTGTGCACCCTGGGTCACACGACACACATCCAAACGGTAATCAAACTCATCTCAGACACAGAAAGCCTTCTCCTGCTGCAACGCCATCTTTGAAACTGGCCCCGCGGCCACGCAGTAAGCATGAGAAGCGAACTGCTGGTAGCGCATGAGAAACTTGGACAGTTGCCGCCGCTGACGGTGTATGTTATGCCCGTGTAATATGAGACATAAATTTTTTATTCACTTTTGAAACCGCACCATTCTTTTGTGTATGCCCTGTATTGCCTTTTTAATTTAATTTAATTTAATTTAATTTATGATTTATTTAATGTTGTTCTCAGATGCGTCTGTAGCATTGCATGTTAGAGTGATTATGGTATGCTGAATTGTAAAGGGTGTGGAAAGAAGAGGCGGTGGTCTGCTTTGAGGTAATATCCCAATTTTTATTTGGAGGGACTGGAGAAAACCACGCCATACATCTGTCACAATAGCTGGTCTGAAGGTGGGGATTTGAAAGCGGGATTTCCGCCTGAGAAGGAATGGACACAGTGTACTCTGGTGGATTGTTAGTAACATTACGTTACTTGTACCGTACATTTTTAATTATACGAGGGCTGTCCAAAAAGTATCCGACTATATTTTTTCCCGCGGTAAGTAATGGCGAAAGGGTGGGGAAACTGAGCGTAGTGGTAGAAGGGACTTTCATGCGCATGCGTGATGTTTTGCTGCCTCGCAACACCGCCGGATGCGTCTGTCGCTGCCAGATAGCGAAGTGGTGTAACACGTTTTCGTCGCATTCTCGTTTTGCTCAAGATGACAGAATGTTTGGAGCAGCGATACTGCATCAAGTTTTGTCAGAAACTTGGGGATACCCAAGCGGAAACAATCCGCAAAATTCAGCAGGCTTTCGGTGATGATGCAATGGGGGTCACTCAAATTAAAGAGTGGTTCAACCGCTTTAAAGATGACCGCATGTCGGCGGACAGTGACCAGCGTTCCGGGAGACCGTCAACGAGCCGAAATGCTGATGTCATTGACAAAGTGCGGACATTGATCATGGAGGACCGTCGTTTGACCGTCCGGGAAATTGCTGATGAGGTTGGGATCAGCCGAGGTTCCGCAAACACGATTTTAACTGAGGATGTGGGCATGCGAAGAGTGGCGGCAAAATTTGTGCCCAAGCTGCTTTCGCCGGAGCAGCAACAACTCCGCCTTGAGGTCGCGCAGGACATGCTGGAGTGCGCCAACAGGGATCCTGAGTTCCTGAAGATTGTGATCACTGGTGACGAGTCGTGGGTGTACGGATATGACCCGGAAACCAAGGTCCAGTCGTCACAATGGAAGCATCCAACATCCCCGAGGCCCAAAAAAGCACGACACGTTCGGAGCAATGTGAAGGTGATACTGACTGTTTTCTTCGATTACCGGGGTGTTGTGCATCATGAGTACGCACCACTAGGCCAAACTATTAATAAGGAGTACTACCAAGAAGTCCTCCGTCATCTTCGTGATGCAGTTCGGCGCAAGAGACCGGAGCTGTGGGACGCACGCAACTGGCAGCTGCATCATGACAATGCCCCAGCGCATTCATCACAACTGATCCAGGGTTTCCTGGCTAAGCACGGCATTCCGCAGGTTCGCCAGGCTCACTACTCTCCTGACATGGCTCCTTGTGATTTCTGGCTGTTCCCGAGATTGAAGACACGCTAAAAGGCTCCCGTTTTGACAGCCGCGAGGACATCATACAGAACGCGACGGCGCAGCTGCACACCATTCCAAAACAAGCCTTCCAGAATTGCTTCAAGCGATGGAAGGACCGCTGGGCTAAGTGTGTGGAGTCACAAGGGGCCTACTTTGAAGGGGATTAGGTATTGTAACCACCCAGATACAGAACTTTTTTTTTCCCGGCCCAAGGTCGGATACTTTTTGGACAGACCTCGTATATATGTTATGCAGACAAATGTACACAGTATTATGTTATTTAACACAATTTTATAAATGTTGCCCAACATGTTTCTAGCCTATATAAGGCTCATCTTCAGGGGCTCTTTTGTTGAAATTTCAACAGCTATATTATTGGTATATAAAATTCTTAAAAAGCCGTTAGATGTATTTGGTTATATAATATAGCTGTTGTAATTTCAACAAAAGAGCCCCTGAAGATGAGCCTTATATAGGCTAGAAACATGTTGGGCAACATTTAATAAAATTGTGTTAAATAACATAATACTGTGTACATTTGTCTGCATAACATATATAGATTGTTACTAACATTTCGGAGAGATGTCCATCTTCTGGGTCCCCGGGTAGCAAGATGAGATCGGTGTTGTATATACATGTCGAACTGTGTAAGAATTTGGCCGGTTGTTATGCTGAGCCTGTGCTTTGGTAAGAGAAGTAATCGGTCGTTCGTTTCTTGCTCGTGACCTTATCTAAATAAAAGCAAGGACATAAATTTGATTTTATCAGGTTCTTGCAATTAAACCGTACCCCTTTGTCCGTCACAGTCCACCAATGACCGTTTCGAAACTTGCCTCAACTTTATACCCCAGCGGTCTGTGTTCAGTTCATTCCTAATTTAAGGCCTACGCTGCCTTGCATACGAAATCCTCGTCACATTTAGTGAACCAGTTGATTTGAACGCACAAACCGTGCCTCGTACTGTCCTCGGCTAACAAGAACATCTTTGACCTTGACAGCGTGAATAGGGTCCTTTATCTCCGGGTTCACCTTTCGTTGAGGACCTTTACGTCCTCTCAAATATATGTTCCTAGCATTTCGCCTATCACTTCTCACAGGTCGCCATTTCTTAGGTGTTCATTGTATAAGAAGCTCAAATTTTCCCGCAACCCTAACCAGATGTGACACAACAGAAAATAAGAGTATTAAATTCGCACGCACGGTACACAACTTGACTTCAGCCTAACGATTTTAGCTGGAACGTGTCTGTTGCTCGTCCTAAACATGTAAGGATGTGACTTCCCCCCACACCACAACTGCCAAGGTTAAAGCTGTTCTCCTAAATCGACTACAGTAGTTTCATTTGGGTATGCTTGTATTGCTGCTCCCACTACATATCTGCATAGCGTGCACGGGGACAACTCTACCTTCACTTTTTGTAAGGCTTACAAGTAATGCATGTCATGAAAATAATACCTGTTCTCCGCCCATGTTATATTTGGTTTTCCTTGCCAGTAAATTTCTTCCCGTGAACGCCAAGAAAACATACAGGGGAGTGTGTGTATAGCTGTAGGCATTCTTAACCTCGGCAGTACATGAATGTGAGCGGTCAGCTTCACGCCCGTGCTGCTTTATTCCTTAGGAAAGGGTCCCCATTACCAATTGAATTGGAGGCTGGATACGACCCAGGCACTGTGTGAAAGTTTGGCAGGGAGAAAATCTCATGCTGTGTCTGGTAATCGAACCTGATTTACCCGGTCGTCCTATGCTAGCCCACTCACTATAAAGAAATATGAAAATATAAAACTGTAGTCGCTACAACTTTGAAGAAGGATTAATAAACAGAATAAGAGATTCAATTTTACTCGTGTAATTAGAACAGGATTGTAAATTGGGATTCTGATCGTTTCCAGAAACGTTTTCGCGAATCTTGTCATCGCTTGAACATCCGTGCCTACCGTAGGCACTTGGCAATCATGTGGAGTGAATTTCATGACATTTGTGGGTGACATGTGTTAGGCCGGCAACAGAAAACAGAAACAGTCCAGTTTTAGGATTGGTCGCATCTCTGTTTAACGTCCATTAAATTTGTTGTTTTCGTCCATCTATCTGTACCAGGGGGCAAAAATCTCGGGCACCAGGTCGTCCGGGCGTTTAGTTTTTTTAAGAGGCGTCTAATATTTGTGCATAAAACTTGTTTCATGTCATCACCTGACGCCTAGAATTTTGAGCTGGCTCCTCCTCCTCCTTCACTTCTTTTCCTCCTGATTTGTCTTCTTCTTCTCCTCTGGCGCTTCACCCCGTTATCGGGACATGGCTCCTTGATCACCTTCTTCCAACATTCTGTCTTCCTTGCTGCCTGCTTCCAGTTCCTTATCTAGACCAACTCTACAGCATTCCTCCAAGCATCCTCCCATCTACTTCTAGGCTTTCCCACAGACCTTATTCCTCAGCAACCACCTCCCATTACTTTTTTGTGGGATACAAGAATCATCCGTCCTTACTACTTGGCCAGCACACTGTAGTCACTTCAGACGTAACGATGTTGAATGTGCCATATCATCGTACAATTTTTAAATCTTCTCGTTGAATCTAATACTTCACACCCCCTGGGCCTACCTAGGCTTAGGCCTAAATATTTGTCTAAGGATTTTACTTTAAAATTAGTCCATCATATTGACGGCTTAGTGGGAAGAATTCAATATGTCACTACCATACAGGACATTGCAGGGTGTGAGTGTATTGTATAGTATTACTGGAACTCTTCAGCTGGTGCCATGCCAAGCACTCACAGTAGCCGAAATGTAAACGTACTGTAAGTGCCGGAACTTATGCGAAGTGATGCATTTTTGGGCCCAGATTGACAGAAAAGTTCAAGCGTCCGTGTCAGTAAACAGTGACTTAAGTCTGCACGCTTATTTGTTTAAATTTAATGCTTCGCTGAATCAGCAAGTTGTCTTAAAATAATGCAGTTTTGTCTTTCGTGGTAAAGTTGCTGAGATCCACTGTTCTACGCCCTGTCGTCTTCCGGAACACTATGGTCTGAAGGCGTTAATATGTCGCTGTGACTGAAATTCTCTTTTAAAGAAATATGAGGTACGGTGAAAACGTCAATGGATGGACCCATCTCTCCCCATCGCCACTAAAATGTTACCCTTTTGCCCTCCAGCATAATTCCCTATATGCCCCTCTAGTTGTCTAGCCATTATACTCGTATTTATACAAATGTTGGTAGTGAAAACTATGTAGAAACATTCATTAATGACTAGTGCTTTGGGTTGGTTGATGCGGTACATAGAAACCTGGAGAAGAATACAACAGTTTGCAGACAGTGGGAAGCCTCAATCGCCATCAGCCCTAGTATCCAAGTGGTTTCTTTTCATGGTCTCAATATAGTAGAGGAAAAATCAAAGTATAATCAAGGACTGCGCCATGAAAATACGTAGAAGAATGGGGTTGCAGTTCCACGCATTCTTAATCTCGGCATTAGGGTGGAGATGAAAGACGGCTTCACGCCCCGACCATTTTATCCTTGAGGAAAGAATCCCTGTTACTCACTGGAAAAGAGACTGGCTGCTGAGTCAGTCTGATCGCTTTGGGAAAGAGAAAAATGTCTGGCTGTGACGCGAATCGAATTCTGATTATATGGTCGTTGATCCGTTAGTGTGTTTGTTGTATACACTGGCCTGTACCGACTTACTGGATGTGTCTAATTGCTACTGTGTCTAGAAACACGATGTGTATTAAGCAAGACAGCTGTGCCGGTAATTGGCGCACTGAATGCTGGTCGTCGCAAGGTCGAATGCTTTGAAAAAACAATTTACATATAATGCCAGGTAATTAACACTTTTAGTTACTCTAAAACAAAAGCTGAAATTCGCCATGAAGCCGATTATTAGTTTTTTCTCTGGGAAATACATTCATTATAAGAGTGAATATTGTGTAGGGCTGTGGTAAAAGTAATGTTGTCCGTGTCCACGTCATGAAGGCATATCTTAACCTCGGCACTAGACGGAAGTGAATAGTTAACTTCACGTCTCGGCCGCTTTATCCCCGGGAAAGAACCCCGGTGCCCACTGAATAATAGGCTAGAGGTGGGGAAGGGCCACAGACCGTCTGGGGGGTTTTGGAGAAGCGAAAAATCTCTTGCCTCTGCCGGGAATTGAAGCCCGAATTCTCCAGCCCATAGCCTAGTCGTTATACTGACTGCGCTATCACGGCTACGTGTTTTAATTTTTTATATTAAGAGTGTCACCTTGGAGCGGTGGGGGGTGTGACAACGTATGGTTTGTAGAAAAATAACATTTCGAAGGACTTTGCTGCCTCCATTTTCATATTCTACAATGAATATGGAGACAGAAGCTTTCACCAATACGTTGGTTACTGGTCTGTGTACCAAAGTACGTGACGTCATGCCTCAGAAGACCGTAATCTGAAGAAAACTACCGCATTTCCCGCCTCTTAAGACGCATTTTTTTACGAGACACTTGCCAGAAATCACCCTGCCTCTTAACATAGGAAGGAATTTCAGATTATTCAGTTCGCAAAGATACTTGGTTAATTATAGTGTGCGTTTTATCACTCGTAACATCTTATGAAGTAATAAATACCTATATTATTTAAAACAGTGCCATTTTAAATAATACTGGGTAATACAGAATATTAAACAACAAGTTTGTTTGTGACAGTTGTTGGCTTAGTAACGTTACTCTTCTGTAAAATGTAGTTGATTGGCGAGAAATGCAGTGAACAACTAATTTGTAGTATGCCTATGAATGTTTCGATTTATGTATGTAAAGTTTTATTCTTGTGCTTAATTGAGCACATCCCATGAACACATACAAAAAATGGAGGTATAACTCCACGTGTTTTAGGTGGGTTTAGGTACTAAGTCTACTCACTGGTCCCTTTAACCCCGTTCCAATTGGATAGGACGCGAAGGCGATGAATTTCTCCCCTTGCTAGAAATAAAATTTCTGTTGCCCCATCTGCAGCCATTCGCTATAGGATATAATTTATATTTATGTGTGTAATGTACAAATCTGTCTCCTCTTGTTGGTCAACGCACGTTCTAAGAAGCGTTTTGTAATTTATTTTGTATCGTTGTTTCTTTGAAAGACGAGGTCAGAATTTATGCTCCGGAATCAAAGCGATTCCTTAGGCAAACCGAACTTGATGGGAACCGCCGAGCAGTGAAGGTTGTCATGGTTACTGATGCTCGGTGAAATGTTTGAAAAGGTCGACCATATTTTTTAACAAGTTAGGAAAAATACGTATAATGTACCACTGGGGAGCGTTCGGGTGTTTGCATCCTGATTTTCTTCTTCTTCTTCTTAGCCTTGACCTCTGTCTACCTACTCATCTTGTTGTCCTTGATCACACTGAACGACAAACACACACACTCGGTAGGACTCCTCTGGACGAGTGATCGGCCAGTCGCAGAGACCTCTACCTCACAACACACAACACTCACAAGGCACAGACATCCATGCCCCCGGCGGGATTCGAACCCGCAATCGCAGCAAGCGAGCTGCCGCAGACCCACTCCTTATACCGCGCGACCACCGGGATCGGCTATCCTGATTTTCCAGTTAGTTTTTCTTGTTCGAATTTATTTTTCGTGCCTTATGCATGCAAATTTTTTATTGTATTATGTATTACACGTGTACGAGTATGTATGTATGTATGTATGTATGTATATATTGTAAGACCAATAAGCGGGAATGCCATCCACGTTACTTAATGTCAGAGTCTCGTCTGTGTAAGCAGGTTGCACAACGATAATATCTCAAGTCTGTCGTATTTACTGTTTTATGCTGTCATGTCAGCTTACTGCATGTAATTGTTTGTAGCACTGCAGCCAAGATTTTATGCTGTCATGTAAACTTACTGCATGTAATTGTTTGTAGCACTGCAGCCAAGATTTTATGCTGTCATGTAAACTTACTTACTGCATGTATTTTTTGTAGCACTGCAGCCAAGATTTTATGCTGTCATGTAAACTTACTGCATGTAATTGTTTGTAGTACTGCAGCAAGATTTTATGCTGTCATGTAAACTTACTGCATGTAGTTGTTTGTAGTACTGCAGCCAAGATTTTATGCTGTCATGTAAACTTACTGCATGTAGTTGTTTGTAGCACTGCAGCCAAGATTTTATGCTGTCATGTAAACTTACTGCATGTAATTGTTTGTAGTACTGCAGCAAGATTTTATGCTGTCATGTAAACTTACTGCATGTAGTTGTTTGTAATACTGCAGCCAAGATTTTATGCTGTCATGTAAACTTACTGCATGTAGTTGTTTGTAGCACTGCAGCCAAGATTTTATGCTGTCATGTAAACTTACTGCATGTAATTGTTTGTAGTACTGCAGCAAGATTTTATGCTGTCATGTAAACTTACTGCATGTAGTTGTTTGTAGCACTGCAGCCAAGATTTTATGCTGTCATGTAAACTTACTGCATGTAGTTGTTTGTAGCACTGCAGCCAAGATTTTATGCTGTCATGTAAACTTACTGCATGTAATTGTTTGTAGTACTGCAGCCAAGATTTTATGCTGTCATGTAAACTTACTGCATGTATTGTTTGTAGTACTGCAGCAAAGATTTTATGCTGTCATGTAAACTTACTGCATGTAGTTGTTTGTAGCACTGCAGCCAAGATTTTATGCTGTCATGTAAACTTACTGCATGTAGTTGTTTGTAGCACTGCAGCCAAGATTTTATGCTGTCATGTAAACTTACTGCATGTAATTGTTTGTAGCACTGCAAGCCAAGATTTTATGCTGTCATGTAAACTTACTGCATGTAGTTGTTTGTAGCACTGCAGCCAAGATTTTATGCTGTCATGTAAACTTACTGCATGTAGTTGTTTGTAGCACTGCAGCCAAGATTTTATGCTGTCATGTAAACTTACTGCATGTAGTTGTTTGTAGCACTGCAGCCAAGATTTTATGCTGTCATGTAAACTTACTGCATGTAATTGTTTGTAGTACTGCATCAATGAAATAATCCAATATCTACTGCAGACTGAAGCTGGCCCAGATAGGTTTGTGGTGACTGCGGTACCTTTCATATAAGCCGATATCCAATTGAAGAGATGTGTTTGGATTTGATGTCGGTTCGGACGGTCTGCAGCTGGCCACAGTGCATGACTTTCAGAGAACTGTTGGCTTTACCTGAAGTCTGTGTTGAAATCTCCAGCCAGTGTTTTGCTGCCGGGCTTCGAGCAGTTTATCAGGACAGTCCTTCAATGATTGAGGTGCAGAACGTACGTACAGTATGTAGCAGACATGACACGCGTTTTATTAAACCGGAAAGCTTATTTCCATTTACACGCACTCACTGTTTGTGCATATCATTCACCTCTTGAATTAAGACTACAAATATCATACCCAGTTTGTCGGATACATTTTAATATTATCATTCTCGTTACGTTTATGTTTCCCATTTGCGATGGCGCAGTTGTTTGAGGCACTGCACTACAAGCCGGAAGGTCGCGGGTTCGATTCTGCCGATCACATTGGCCGTGCGGTCTAAGGCGTGGGTCTGCGGCCGCTCGCTTACTAGGATTGTGGGTTCTAATCCCACCGGGGGCATGGATGTTTGTGTTGTGTTTGTCGTAAGGACGGTAGTGTGGAACATAAAATGACATGAAGGACGAAAGGATTTAAACAGTACAAAAATGGATCAAAGGGGAAAAACCTCGGACAGGCAAAAAAAAAAATAAAAATCCCGATGATGTCATTGGAATTTTTTTATTGACATAATCCCTTCGGTCGCATTATGGCCCTGGGGTCGACTCAGCCTCTAACAGAAATGATTACCAGGAGTATTTCCTGGGGGGGGGGGGGGGGTAAAGGTGGCCGGTGCGTAGGGCTGACAAACATACCACCTTCATGTGCTGATTGTCTAGAAATCTGGGAGCCTCAACCTCCTGGAACCCTCAGGGCCTGTCCAGGCCTGTAATGGGATTGCTTTACCTTTTGCTTTTTTCTTCTCATGGGAGGATAATGTTAAAATGGATCTAAAAGAAATCCGTTGGGAGGGCGTGGACTGCATTGATGTAGCTCAGGACAAGGATTGGGGGGGGGCATTGTGAACACAGCAATGAACTTCGGGGTTCCATAAGATGCGGGGAATTTCTTGACTAGCTGAGGTACTATTTGCTTGTCAAGAGGGATTGTACAACATGTAGTTGGTTGGTTATGTGTTCCCTTCCCGTCAGCATTACCAACCAGGATCATACAAGCACGTCTTATCTCCCCTTCACAAGGTGTGGGAGATCCACTGTGTTGTTACACGTGTGAAGTGTGTTTTTCATGACGTTTCAAACCACAGTTTTTAATGTACTTTTGTTTGGCCCCATCCGCTATTCACCTCGTTGTCGTTAACTTCAAATACGATGGAAAGTATGACAGATGAATACGCTGATTACATAAATGGGTTAAATCACTAAAGGTCCTTTTGTAAGGTTCCATTCGTTTTAATGCTGTCCATTTCACGTACCTTTCGCAGTTTTAGCCATTTGATTAATTTCAGCATGTCATGGAATGTTATTCTAATATGGGGATTGTGTGTGCGGTTTCCACCCGCCTTTCACGGCTTCCGTCACACAGGTCATAAGGACAGGACACGTCAGAAGGTCATAAGGACAGGACACGTCACAAGGTCATAAGGACAGAACACGTTACACAGGTCATAAGGACAGGACACGTCACACAGGTCATAAGGACAGGACACGTCACACAGGTCATAAGGACAGGACACGTCACACAGGTCATAAGGACAGGACACGTTTTCCAAATAATCAGCAATCGCGTTGGCTTTACTTATCGGGTAAAACTGGAGGCCTCAACCACCATGAATTGCGGTTGTTGCCTTTGGTCCTTCCCTTGTCACAAGGGACCTGCCAGTAGGCCAGATAGCTTGACAGTGACCTCACAGTTTGCAACGCCCCGCCGCTCAAGTCATGTTTCCATTTGCTCTTGCGATCCGATTTACTGCCGTTTTACGTGCTGGATCCGGGACTTCTTGCCGCAGTTTTCTCAGGTTCAACTTGTGCTTTAGCTACGGATCTCAGGCACGTACATCGTTAGTTAAATCCGAGAATGGCTTTTCTTTTCACCAGGCTCAGCCGAGGCTACAGAGGCTGTCAATTCACCGGCCGCTTTATTGAATTCACCCAAGTTAATTTGGGTGCTAGGTGAAATTCATTCAGAGGCTAGACTTTGAAGCTCTTCCCTATCTCTGAATTTTTTTCTACAGGGCCCGAATTGAGATCTGCGCTTTCGGGACAACGTATCGGTCCCGTGAAGATGGGACCGATACGTTGTCCCGAAACGTCGGTAAACAATTACCACGCGACGCCACGTAATATCCCAGAAGAGCGCACGGACTCTTGACCCTTGAAGATGGGACGATACGTTGTCCCAAAACGTCGGTAAACAATTACCACACGACGCCGCGTAATATCACAGAAGAGCGCAGATCTCTTCAACATCGCGGCGGAAGCCTGAAATCAAGGTTAGGGCCCGAATTATCTCTAACGTTAATATGATACAATAAGCGGAAAACAGCTGGTAGGTGATCTGGTTAGAGACTATCAGAGACAGTGGGACCCCTGTCAATCATACCTTTTGATAAAACGCAATATCAAGCAAAACACCATCACGCGTTGGAAAGAAATGAGTGGGAATTCATGGGGCTGAAATTTCAAAATTATTCACCTAAAATAACTCTGACAATTTCTCACCTGATGCGTTGCCAACTACGCTGTTACAAAACTGGTGTTTAGCGTTCAGATCACCAGCCTTTACGGAGTTTCGTCTTAACGACTGAGATCTCAGTAATTTATGCATCACTTGAAGCAAGGCTTGGAGACTTATAAACACTTGCAAGAAAGACTTCGATATTATCAATTGGTATACAAACTCTTGGTGTTCTACTGAAAACAAGGGAAGGTATTCTCCATGGCTATGTGACTAAACTAACTAACTCCATGGAGCAGAGTCCTTGAGAAGCTAACAGGTCGTCAGCTGGTCAAGAAATTCCCCGCGTTTTATGGAACCCGAAGGTTCATTACCGCATTCACAAGAGCCCGTCACCTGTCCCAGCCCTGAGCCATGTCAATCCAGTCATGGCTATGTGACGCCTTTTTTAACTGCATCAGCAGTTCCGCTTTTGCTACCCGGAAGCAGCCAGACGGCCACAATGATAATTAAATAAAAAAAACTGTCATCAGGTTTCCGATGTGTCTGGCAGCTAGCTTCATCCGTGGGTATTTCTTGCAGCGGCTTACTTACCTGATAGCGCTACTTGATAATGCCGTTTGCATTAAATGCTACGACTTTGAGGGTCTATGTACTCGAATGGTCATTGGGCTTCATGAAATTTAATACAACCTTAGTGATGGTCACTAGTTCTTCTGACACTGTTCCCTTGAGGTCTTATAAACTGCTGTACGATATTTGCGACCTTGAATGTGCTGTCCATCGAAGAACTATTTGCCTTTGGGGTTTGAAATGACTAACGCTATTGGAAGCTTGTGCTACTAATGCTGCATCGTAGGTGGGGCCCTCATGCCCACTACAGAAGCAGACTAATGCGCAGCACCGCTGCAAAGGATTGCCCAGCGCAGACGGAGGTTGAAGAGAATGTCTTCGATGGTATGCCTTTGTTGGTAGATCTCTGGGTTTTTCTTCGTTAGAGGTCCCATTTGGCAAGACTGTATCCTAGGCAGCTGGCGGGTCGTGGACACTCTAGTGTAACGCCTTACATAAGTGTCTCCTGTCCTGCTTCGCACCATGGACTATGCGTACCCAGTCCTTGCTTTCTCCTACGCCAACCTGAGTATAGCGTGCTAAACTTAAAACATCGCTAAGGACCTTGTGCTCCAGCTTCATGACATAAGCTGCGTCTCGGTATTTTGTAATGATGTCCTTGTGTTCTGATTCCAACGAGGTTACCTCATGCAAGAAGTACTGTTCGTGGTCTTTCATGTTGATTCTTGTAACTGTAGAGTAGAGCGAAATGTGCGTTCCCGGATATACAGTAATTACTAAAATGTACACAATATACAGTGCACTGATGCTGGGCCCACCGGCCCTCAAACCTACTAACTTTACTATTCATCTTGATGACAGGGTGGTTGCGTATGTCCGCATAATAACATGAACAATTAATCTGCAGCGAGGAACACCACTGGAAATCAAACCCGTGAGGAGAACTAAGTTTAACCAGCATTATATTTAAAGATCCAGTTCGTACCACGCAGCAACACTCTTTCTCCGATAAACCGAGATTTAAATTTGTGTACCCGATGACATAGTAAGAAGACTTGTACCAAGGCGTCTTTATATTTACAATGCCATGCAGTTTCACGGTACACACTTACTGCCATTCAATTTGGTCCATAAAGCAGTACGGGCTTTCCTACCCCGATCTGCACAAAACTCACAAGCGCTCGACATCACTGTATGCATGTGACATGTGTTCTACTTGAAAGCGGCCAGCTTGCATGGAGAAATTAGGAAAGTGTTTTGTTTCTTTTAGTTTTTGGTAGACTAAATGCACACTCTTAGAGATGTTGGAAATAAGATCCTTGTGAATCAGTACCTTTTTTGTGCGCGTGTTATCAAAAATCCTTTTTGATTTCGCCGTGCAAGCGGGCCGGTTTTTAAGTGGAACATTCTATATCTCGTTGCTTAAATTTTTTTGGGTTGTTGCCCGGCGTCAATTTTTGGTTCCTTATCTCCTAGCATCCTTTTTTACCTAAGACCCTGAAGATGGGACAAACAAGTGATCCCGAAACGTTGGTCATACACCAAAAATTGACGCCGAGCAAGAACCCAAAAAATTTTAAGCAACATTACCACCACGGCGGAAGCCTTCAATTACATATCCTATATCTTGTACCGAACTTTAACCAAATCGGATAATAAATGTGGAAAGCGCAGAGAGAAATTCGTTTACGCCCGTAAATAAAGCAGCCCACGCCTTTTACTGAGCCGATTTCAGCGAAGTCCACGACTGGGTAACAGCACTACGTTAGGATCTTCTGTGCCTGGTTTTATGCACGTTGGACGAAGAAGTGCAAAATACGAGCAAAATGTCGTTCACACCTCAAATTAAAGTACGGCTTTCTCTGCACCGATTTTCACGGGACTCAAGATGACATCATGTGGACAGATTATTTACTGAATTTCTCCCAAATCGGACAAGAAATATGGAAATTACTGGTACAACTTTATTTACTCCCTCAATGAAATTATGGTCTTTACTGCGCAAATTTCACGAAACTTACGCTTTATCGACAATTTTCTGTAAAAAATGCCTGTACTGAATTTCAGGACAGCCCGACAGAGGGTTAGTCGCTGATGCTAGGTTAGTCTGACAGACAGACGGGCAGACGGACGGACAGACAGACAGACAGACATGATTTCCACATAAGGCTTTCTTTGTACTTGGTTGAAAACACCTAAATGTTCTTATCATCTAAAATTACTTGTAGCTTCTTCCCGACTTGGAAATGCAGGACAATTGTACACACATGCTCATACAGGTTATACCAAAATTACAATTTATCAAGAAACTTTACATTAAATGCAGATTGACCTTATATGTTAAACTGAAAAGGAGAAAGCCACGCAGTAAACGTACGTAGCGTGATACTGCTTCTCAATTTCTAGAGTTTTGTCTTTTGTTACAAATTGAAAGGCCCCTCCGGAGAAAGGATACATCGGCTAGTGTAAACAAACCAAAAGCGCTCCTTAGCAGTGATCTCAAGTGTTTTGTTCTCTCTCTGTAATAATTTATACAATAGCAATAATAAAATTAAGTTATAATAATTATTTAATTATGTTTATTTTATTTATTTATTTATTTATTAGATCAGTCTTTTGAAATCGTGTGTAGGAACAGCCTCGGCAGTTTTTCTATTTTCCTCCATATTGCATTCTTTGAGAACCGTCTAAACTGCTGCAGTGTATACTGATAGTTACATAGCAATTTGCAGCAGTACTAATGATTAGTAATGAGACTAGATACCAAGATCTTATTTTACTGTTTACAATTCCCATCGGCATGCGGAAGAATGTTTTCGAAATTTTTCGGTAATTTGAGCACGTGTCCTCAGAATTTTTTGCCAGCCCCGATGTCGGGAAATATTTGTTGTCTCCTATCATAACCGTACAACAGACATAAATACGCTCTGTTGGCAGAGTGTGGATTTCTTGATTACTAAACCTGGTGGAACCTAAAGTAGCCACTAGGCTATAAGGAATACAATTTATTGTAATTTAACTAATGAGCTTGATTTCTGAAATGTCGATGAATAGAGTGATTGTGATGACAGTTACACCACATGGCAGTAGTGCTGTTTGTGGAATTAAGTCAATCCCAAAATCAGTATTATATTTAATTAGATTTTTTATTATTGAATAACATTAATATTTGGAAGTCAGGTGAAAGAACATGTAGGAAAAATGCAATAAAAGAATTACTGAACAACTGAAGTTAAATATGGTTTTTATTCCATGATGTCTCATTATCGAATATCGTTATTACTATCGATATATATCTACCATTCCGAATGTCTTTTTTCAGAGCGTGACAATCAGTTTATTCCTTTGTTCTACAAGTTGCTATTTAATAAAATATTTCATTACGGTTTGTTTTTCACAATTTTATGTTAGGCAGCTTTATATTGTGCTTACATTTAGAAAATAATCACGAAAATATCAAGGTTCATGTTTGTGATAAGCATTATCAAGAAAAATGTTCATGTAATAGAACATTTGCGGAATCTTGAACAATCAAAGTGAAGTACGATTTTCTTTTTGCTTTATGAGATATGCTTTAATGAGGGGCTTCAACTATGTTTACAAGAAAATAATAATTTAAACCCGTTACTGGAACTACTTCATCAATCGCAATGAATGAAGAGAGACTCGATCAATAATGCCGCGAATTATCGCGTGAACATTTTGTTAAACCAGTCATATGGCGGGGGCAATACCTAATAACACGCAGTTATCACAATTGCAGCGTGTCAAGAATAATAATGATAGTGTATAATAGCAAATGACGTAAGAATTCTAGTCTTACCAGTTTTATGCACGATAAATGACGCCTGCGTGTTTGCAAGGAGAGAGATCGCAGATAGTAAGAGTGATACAAAATTCTTTTCCATGTCCAAACCTGTCGCTGTAGTTAAGCAGATAGTTTCGCTTTTCCACTGTCAATTGTTTCTATGTCAACATTTCAGTGTCCAACATTTTCTACAAGAAATAATACAGAGCAAGCAGGGCTGCGGAGGTGTACTCCACTTCTGGTACCCACACGTACTTTCTCCAAGTGATTCTTTTACGTAGAATTCCCATTAATTACCGACCTTGAAGTTTATGTATTGCGAGTAGAAACCTATTGTGTTGGATTTATCTGTCTTCAGATATGAACCGAGTAGAGCTGCCTTGTGTGTTTTATCTTACGGTGCTGTCAGTAGCTCATATTATTTAGCGTCGAATGTTAGTGTAATTAATTAGCGAAGAATTTGAAAGTATTTTGAAGAAGTATGTCATGGCCTAATCGAGATAATTTTCCGGAATTTGCTTGGAGGAATTGAGTAACACCACGAAAATCTTTAGTCAGAATAGTCGGTGCACTGACCGAGATTCGAAAGAGGCACATCCCGAATACAATCCCAAAGCCTTACCTCGTCTGTGGCGGCATGTTGTGACCACAGTAATGACGCTTAGGTTCGAATAAAGGCTGGAAAATTCTTGATTAGTTGAACAACTGCTAGCATTTTGTACCTTCCCAGGAAGGACTCTGTAAGTACAGCCGATATCCGAAATACAGTGTAGTCTCAATTATCCGTGTGTGGATTATCGGGTTTGCGGATTATCCGTGCACGACCGTAAGTTGCTAATAACTAATGACTAATGACGAAGGTGGCGCTACACGGAAGTGCCACGCAGGTTTTCCCGTCTTCCAGGATTAGGGGTCTTTTTTGTAGATATTTCGTTGGACTCTTTCCTTGGACGAGGGATCTGCCCGTCACAAGGTCTGTCTATAGACTACGGCATAACCGCTATCGTATCCATATCCCGAGTGGCATTTGAACCTAAAATCCCAATTTTATGTTACACGTACCGTGCATTTTGTCATAAGTTTAAGTCAAACCAACTAATGCACAGGCATTATTAACAAAGTATGTTTGTAACTCCTACATACGTTTCGGCGTGGGTCGGGATTGCGTAGTCGGTATAGCGACTCGCTTCGGGCTGGATGGTCCGGGGATCGAATCCCGGTGGGGGCGAGGTTTCCTGGGGCCCAACCAGCCTCCTACACAATGGGTACCGGGTCTCTTTCCCGGGGGTAAAACGGCCGGGGCGTGGAGTTGACCACCCACCCTCATCTAGTGCCAGGGTTAAAGAAAGAGTAGAGCTATACCTCTACTCCCCCTCTGAGACTTCATGGCCCATGCTAGGGAGAGCTTTACCTTTACCTTTACCTTTACCTTACATACGTTTCGGCAATCAAGTTGCCATCCTCAGGGGGCGCATCAAAGAATCACAAATATATGGCATCCAGATACACATACATTTAACATTATAATGGAAGTACACATGCGCTACAGTATTAAAATGAATAGATGCCTATAGTCATAAAACTGAACGTAAGAGTAAATAATACATGTGTCTTAGTCAATGGTATAAGCTGATACTTTATGTGACACAGTAAAGATTGATATATAATATATATATATATATATATATATATAAATACAAACTAAAAAATACTAAAAAATATATACAAATATTGTTACATGATTCGACTTAGATGTTTAAAACATATAAAAGTTTATTTAAAAAAGTTTTACTGGCTATTGGCCATGTAGACAATCATATAGTTGATCTACGTCGATCTCGTCCTGTGGCTTGGGGTTTTGTGTGTCCGGTGAAGTGTCGTGAGTATACGACACTTCACCGTATGTAGGGGTTACAAATATACTTTGTAATAATGCTTGTGCATTAGTTGGTTTAACTTGAACTAATGTCCAAATTTTTTCAATTTGTATTTACCGTGCATCTTGTTACTAATTAGAAGTTTTATTATACCAACATGTGCACTATATTCTTATAATCATGTCATTCACCCCTACATATGTTTCGACCTGTTACAGGCCATCTTCAGGGGTCAAAGTACTTTAACATAGACTATACATCTGTTTTAAAAAGTTGGTACATCCACTTAAGAGTAAAACAAATAAAACTTTGGTTCCCAATGGATTCAACTTTAAACTCCTAAGGAATTTGTTACATAAAAGGTTAAAATTAAAATTACATATCCGTTGTTATATTTAAAAATTAGTGGCAGTCCGGTCTTGTATGCAGTATCACAGAGATGTTGCAGCTTTCTGTGTTATGTTGTTACGTGTTTTGACTAAACATTTAAAAAAAAAAAGAGATTTATTAACATAGCATTTACAGGCTAAATACATCGCATACCTTATATACACAATTGTTCCTCATACCAATTGTCAGCACCGTTTACCTTTAGGACAGCCCTAGAGAAACGTGATAATACATAGGAAGCTTCGCTACTGTGGTGAAAAATAGCTCATCACAAAAAACACCACCAACTCTTATGATCCTCACAGCAGTCTATGTCTTGGGCGTTTGTGCTTGTATTTCTTATATTTGCATTGCAAGCTGCTTTTTGTGTAGTTACCGATTGTTCGTATCAGAGGGTTGGAGTGATACAGGCATTGTTTGTAGAAACTGGCAGCCATGTTCATTATATACGGTTGCATCATCGGGATTCCAGTACGGTCGTGAAGGTGACGAATAGGTGTTCCCCGTTTGGAGTTGGTTATTACCCGAAGACATTTATTCTGAACAACTTGTAGCGTGCGGTACGTCGAGTCGCTAATCCCACACCACACAGGGGCCGCGTGTGACATCGTGGATCGTATTATGGCTTTATACAATTGTATTTTGATATTCATCTCTAGTATAGATTGCCGCCCCAATAGTGGAAATATAGCGATTAAGGTGCCTAGCGCTTTTTGCGCTAAGTTTTTGGTGTGCAGATTGAAGTTAAGGGTAGATGTTAGGTGTAGTCCGAGATACTTGACGGTCCGTGTCCATGGGATCTCTATTGTAGTTAAGGGTAGATGTTAGGTGTAGTCCGAGATACTTGATGGTCCGTGTCCATGGGATCTCTATTGTAGTTAAGGGTAGATGTTAGGTGTAGTCCGAGATACTTGACGGTCCGTGTCCATGGGATCTCTATTGTAGTTAAGGGTAGATGTTAGGTGTAGTCCGAGATACTTGATGGTCCGTGTCCATGGGATTCTATTGTAGTTAAGGGTAGATGTTAGGTGTAGTCCGAGATACTTGACGGTCCGTGTCCAGGGATCTCTATTGTAGTTAAGGGTAGATGTTAGGTGTAGTCCGAGATACTTGATGGTCCGTGTCCATGGGATCTCTATTGTAGTTAAGGGTAGATGTTAGGTGTAGTCCGAGATACTTGATGGTCCGTGTCCATGGGATCTCTATTGTAGTTAAGGGTAGATGTTAGGTGTAGTCCGAGATACTTGATGGTCCGTGTCCATGGGATCTCTATTGTAGTTAAGGGTAGATGTTAGGTGTAGTCCGAGATACTTGACGGTCCGTGTCCAGGGGATCTCTATTGTAGTTAAGGGTAGATGTTAGGTGTAGTCCGAGATACTTGATGGTCCGTGTCCATGGGATCTCTATTGTAGTTAAGGGTAGATGTTAGGTGTAGTCCGAGATACTTGACGGTCCGTGTCCAGGGGATCTCTATTGTAGTTAAGGGTAGATGTTAGGTGTAGTCCGAGATACTTGATGGTCCGTGTCCATGGGATCTCTATTGTAGTTAAGGTAGATGTTAGGTGTAGTCCGAGATACTTGATGGTCCGTGTCCATGGGATCTCTATTGTAGTTAAGGGTAGATGTTAGGTGTAGTCCGAGATACTTGATGGTCCGTGTCCATGGGATCTCTATGTAGTTAAGGGTAGATGTTAGGTGTAGTCCGAGATACTTGACGGTCCGTGTCCAGGGATCTCTATTGTAGTTAAGGGTAGATGTTAGGTGTAGTCCGAGATACTTGACGGTCCGTGTCCATGGAATCTCTATTCCCTCCACTTGAATAGAATCCGGATAGGAGGGTCGCCGCTTGGTGAATATTGTGGCCGTGGATTTTTCAATGTTAAGTTTTAATCTCCAAGTTTGCAATAGCGGCTTATGTGACTAGACTAGTCACAACGCAACCAGCCAGTGAAGCACACAAGGCACAACACGTAACAACATAACACAGAAAGCTGCAACATCTCTGTGATACTGCATACAAGACCGGACTGCCTTTAATTTATATATAACAACGGATATATAATTTTAATTTTAACCTTTTATGTAACAAATTCCTTAGGAGTTTATAGTTGAATCCATTGGGAACCAAAGTTTTATTTGTTTTACTCTTAAGTGGATGTACCAACTTTTTAAAACAGATGTATAGTCTATATTAAAGTACTTTGACCCCCTGAGGATGGCCTGTTATAGGCCGAAACATATGTAGGGGTGAATGACTTGATTATAAGAATATAGAGCATATGTTGATAAAATAAAACTTTTAATTAATATCCCAATGTTCGAAAGGTAGAATAGAGCACAAGCCATAGAAAAGGCGGTCACTGTGACGGACTTCCCTAGTTCACCAGAAGATGTAAAGGTAAGAGGTAAGAGGTAAAATTTGCCAGTCACCAACTCATGGACGCATATGAAAACTGGAGACATAGCTCCACGCATTCTTTACCTCGACACTAGTTAGGTGTGAGTGGTCAAGTTCACGGTCCTCCCACTTTGCCTCCAGGAAAAAAAGAATTCCCCCGGTACCCACTGAACAGGAGGCTGGGTGGGCCCCAGCGTCGGTCTGGACGCTGTAGAGAAGATGAATTTCTTTGCCCCAGTGGAGAACTGAACCCCGATTCCTCAGTCATTCATCTCGTATCCTGCTATACTGAGTGGGCTATTCCGGCTGCCTCCTGCCGCATATACTTCTGTCGTTACCTTTCACAGTGTCTGAATGCTACTGGCTCATGTCGTGCGTTAAGTCCGTCGAGACAGGTAATGAAAAAACTTACCTCTCCTTCCACGCAGCTCTCTTGGGGCTGTCCACCTCCCTCCACCTTCCTTCATTACTCATAAACGTTTGAATTACAGAAAGTGGCATTCACGTCCTAGTGGTCGTCACCTGGTGCCAGCCTCCTCTGGACCGCGCTGCGGCAGTTCGTTAAGTCCCGTCGTGATCAGCACCGAAGTGACCAATTGCGTCGGGTTCTGTTCTTACATTGGCAGGTGAGTGCTCTGTATGGGTGTGAAACTTGGTCTCTTACATTAAGGGGAGAACACGGATTGTGAGCGCGAGATGTGATTTTCTCGCATACGTGAGTGAAGAATGCTGCCTTCTGGGATGTGACGCCGTGTAGTCTGGTAAAATTTACCATTGTTTCGGAGCAATGTGCTGCCTCTATCTTGGGGACTGAAGGTTACACACGGCGTCACATTTCAGAAGACAGTAATGTCCAGAGCTTTTATCAGACAGAGGGTGTTTGGAAGGACATTTGAACTGAAAATGGAGGAAGTAACAGAAGAATAGATAACATTGCTTAATGATGAGCTTCATAATTTGTACTCTTTCCTAAATACTAACACGGGAAAGCTAAAGGAGAATGGGATGGATGGAGCATGTAGAACGCAGGGGGAGATGAGAAGTATAAGATTTTATTAGGAACCTGAAATGTAAGAGGGAAACCTAGATATAGATGAGAAACTATTCAGATGGATCTTAAAGAAGTGCGATTGAGGGATTTCGACTAGCTTCATAGGGTCCAGCGGAGGGCTTTTGCGAATGTCAGAGTTGTGACCGATGGAATGGGCGAGGCAGAGAATAAACAGTTTTAATACGGGGACAGCAGGGAGCCATGTTAAAAGCCGCAGGCCTTTTAAAAACTGTTATGTCTGCCGTCAGGCGTTATCTTTAACGAATTTGCAGGGTTAACGATTATGGCATGTATTTAATAACATGTAAATGTGTGTAAGTCTCCCTAGCCAGTAAATTTCTTCTTTTTTTTCTAATGGCATAACAGCCCCTAGTGGGCCGGGGCATTCTCATTATCAAGGATTCACGATAACACTCAGACACACCACACTCGGTAGGACTCCTCTGGACGAGTGATCAGCCCGACGCAGAGACCACTACCTGACAACACGCAACACTGACAAGAGTAAGACATCCATGCCCTCGGCGGGATTCGAACCCACAATTCCAGCAATCGAACGGTCGAAGACCCACGCCTTAGACCGCGCGGCCACTGGGATCCGCAAATTTTGTGTCACTAAAGCATTTTATTTTGCGGCATGAGTTTGCACTTGTAATGGGAGTAACATGCGACAGATGGCACAAGAGTCAGTCCATTAGATGCTCGTCAAGGGATGAGTTGATGTGCAGTGGCAAAGACATTGGAAACTTTGCCCTGCAAAGAAGTTCTTAATGCGATTCGGTTTTTGTGGGCGAGAATCCCCCCCTCCCCCCCCCCCCCCCCGTCCCTTCGAAATTCACTGCCAGTTGATGGTGTATGGTAATGGAGTAATGAGAGTGCAGCATGCCAGAAAATGGTGTATAGATTTCGATACTGGTCTGACCGGACATCCATGTTGATTATCGGAACGGTCGGCCAAGCACATAAGGGGCGGATGTGAACGGGCACGAGTGGAAGAACTGATTTTGGAAAAATGACGACTCACAATCAGCGATTTATCCGCTGCACTGTTATTGTATATGGGGGCTGTACATAACGTTTTTGCCACAGCAAGAGCCCCTTCCAGAATTGGATAAATGCATTAATGAATTCAAGATTTTATGATTAAGGATAATGATACCTCGATGAAATAAATAAACTATATTTCACGTTGTAGTGATATCTTATTTAATTTTAATGGCTTAAGGAATCTTGCTTATGGAACATGGTTCGTACTTAGATTTTGCGTTGTAAATACACATGTTTACACAAGCTAGCAGGCTAGCATGTAGATCTGTAGACTCGTTTGTACTGAGGCAGAAGCTTGGTTAGCTCAGTAAGCACGGACTGGAACGCTAACGTGTTCGAGTTCGATCGGCAGAATCAGAAGCAGAAGCAAACGCAGAAGCAGAAGCTTCTCCAAAGCGTCCGCACCGGTTCTGGGGTAAACCAGCTTCCTTCCAGTAAGCAACCGACAGTTCTTTTATGGGAGTAAGAGGGCCGGGGCGTAAAGATCCATATAGTGCCGAAGTTAATGCACGTGTGGTATACCTCCATTACTTCATACGTCTTCATGATGTCCCGCGTAAGTAAGCACAGGGGCAATGTAAGGCAAACAAGGTAGCAGTCCACGAAGAATCCACTGGTGTCATACCAATCTGAATAAGCCACTGGAAGAGACTGAGAACCATTGCCTAAATTACGTAGCTTAAAAAGTCGTTAAATAACCCAATAATACGTAAGCAAGCATATATCTTATCGAACGTCACGGTAGGGTAGTTGGTACCCCTGCTTCGTGTTCGGGGAATTACTGGGACCCCTTCCTTCCAAGTACTTACCAATCCGTTATCATGATATTCGTCACATAAACTGAGCACCTGAAAGTGTCGTTAAGTAGAAAAAGGAGAAGTAAACAGATAAGGCCAGGCCACGACGTCTGTCGTCTCAGCCCGTTCATTTTGTTGTTTATTTTACGACGCTGTCAGTGTCTCAGATTAGGTGATTGGTGAATGATGAGTTTTAAAGGATTTCGAAGGAATCGGCTGCTTCATAATAAAGTTACTATCGCGAGATGTCTCTGGAGCGACTAAGGAGCCTGGATAGTGTTGTACGGATAGTGACTAGGCTATGGGCTAGAAGGTCCGGGGTTCAAATATCGGTAGGAGCAAATTATTTGTCTCTTCTCCAAAACGTGCGGACAGGCTCTGGGACCCACCTAGCCTCCTATTCAATAGGTACTTGGGTTCTTTTCCAGGGATTTAGTAGCCAGAGCGTCATGCTTACCATTCACCTCCATCCAGCGTCGAGGTTAAGAATGAGTGGAGTTATACTTCTACTCCCCCTATATTACTTTTTGGAATGGATAGCGAAAACTTTACCGTTTATGTTTTAGTTGGTGTTTCGACGAGATTCGAACTGAGCACCCCTTACCCTTACCGCTACAATAACCTGCTTGCTCCTCCATTGCTCATGTTCAGTTTCACAACTACTGCATGCTGGATTTTCCTTCTGTGTGATGACGTTTCACTTACTACACCTCGTTGTGTTTTCGGGGCAGGTGCCCCGCCCCAGAACCGTCTGAGTTCTATACAATTATGTAATGAAGAGAAAGGAAGTAATTAGAAAGAACAAAAACAGTCGAACGTTAAAAGATGATATCTGATCTTGAAACTGTTTAACCCTTCGAAGTGTTCAAGGTCATCATATCGAAATCATGACCATAATAACACGGATACAATTTGGCGCTGTGAAGTGTCGTTGTATTATACGCACCGTATGACGTAGCACAAAAGGTTTGTCTTTCGTGTGATTCTCAGATCAAATATGGATTGGTCTTTGTAACTGATTTGGATGGCTTTCTGTTAGAGATAGGAAGACAATTGTGTAGCATCTATATTCTTTAGATAACCCTCGTGCCTAAAAAGAATTATGGGCGCTAGGAATCGTTTGTTTATTTCTTTAGATTTGAACTCGCGACTTCCCGATTACGAAACAGATCGCTACTTGTTCGATGAGGCCATGACTGAGATAGAATTTACAGCATCTTGTGAAACCGGCATAGTTCTTTTCCGAATGCAGACTTGGTCCCGCCACCTCAGTGTCACTCAACCAATGCTATATACGCCTATTTCATTAATACATCACTGACGCTATCTATCCTTAGCAGTTCAAAGCATCTTTAAATAAATAAAACATTTCCCCATCCTCTACCTTGCCTGCAATCTAAATTTGCCAGAAGGACGAACGGGAACTGCCTCTGAATTTTCAGAGCTGTGAAGTATTCTGTTTCGCTGTAATGAATATATGTATATCACTACCATTTTCTTTCTTCCTTTTTTTCTTCCTTTCTACATAATTTGGCCATACCTTCATTGTACTGATGTGGCCACGTTCGCGCAAATTCCAGACACAAATTACACCCCAGAGAATAAAGGGCCCTCGGCTCTGTCTTTGAGTTGTACAAATAGCTCCGTTTTGCTTCGCCACACCGCATGCTATAAAGTTCTCCCTTGTCCACGCCATAAAGGTATATAGGGGGAGTAGAGGTATATCTCCACTCATTCTTAACCTCGGCTCTAGATGGAGGTGAGCTGTTAAAATCACTCCCCGGCAGCTTTACTTCCGGGAAAGGATCCCGGTACCAGTTGAAAAGGAGGCTGGGTGGGACCCAGAGCCGGTCTGAATGTTTTGGATAAGGAAAATGTCACTTGTCCTTACCGGGATTCGAATCCGGACCGTCCAGCACGTAGCCTAATCGCTATACTGACTGCTACACATGGCATCCTACCATCTTGCTTATATCCTTTTGGTCACATTACATTTCTTGACGACTGAACAATGAAAGGCTGTATAGGTAATATAGGCCTAGTAGTCGGTTATGGTGACTAGGCTACGGGCTTGATCTCCGAGGAATCACTGTTCGATTCCTGTCAGGACTAGGAAGCTCTTCTCTTCTCCAAAGCGTCCACACCTGCTTTGGAATCAAACCAGACTCCTGTTCAGTGTGTGTCAGGGGAATTTTCCCCGGGGGTAAAGCAGTCAGGGCATGAATGTGAACGCTAACCCCCACCAGGTGCCAAGGTTAATAATGAGTGGACTATAGAATCACTGTGCTATATACCCTCACTTCGTGCATAGGGAAAACTTTACTTTGACCGGTACCTTTATGAACAGCATGTACAAGAATCTGTCACAGTGGTTTTAAATTTGTCCAATGAGGTATTTTGGTTTTAGCAGAGAAAGTATTAATCTCCATTCCTGACCGAAGCCTCAAGAGCCAGGAATTTCCATTTTGGCCGTTAATTATAGAATAAAAAATGAATGATGATTATTTACAACCACCCCTTGTTTTACGCCTTTTTGCTTTAACGCCCCTTGCCAATTTACACTTCTTAATGTGCGCTCTCTCACTTTCTGTTTAAAGCCATTCTGCTGGCTGCGTTATATTACGCTAACCTCTTATTTATGATGTAAATAATATTTTTTATTTATGCCATTTTTATTTACGCCTACTTTTTTCAGGAACGCAACTAGGGCGTAAAACAAGGGCTGGATATATTTACGGTTTATTTAACGACGCTGCTAGTGACTCAGAGTACTTAGCTTTGAATGCTAGCGTGATTATAGCATAATGAATTGGAAAGGTGGAAAAACACGGTGGGTGTTTAATTTGAGATGACATCGCCACATTTGTCTGGAAGGACCGAAACGCGCCACGAGGCACTTGGGAATATTCGGTGTCCCAGCCGAAATTGGAAACTGATAATTCCCTAATAAACGTCGCCGTCATTATCGATGGAGTGAATTTACTTGGTACGATCAAGACGGTCGGCAGATGAAGCTATATCTTGACATTCCTTCCGAACTGCAGTGGCACTTGGCAATTTTGCACGTTGCGTAGTTTGGAAATTCTGAAGGTTGGCGGGCGAAATAATCGTGGCATTCTGTAAGTGGCAGCTCCTGTAATTGTGCTGATGCTGCTAGTTTAAGATGGCGAGTCCGGAGGCATGAATCTTTGAAAATGGCAGTGGAGTGAAGCCAGATTAACATAATTTGAAGACCAATTTTGATTAAGCACAGGAGCCAAAGAAGATGAGGCATGCAAGAGAACACTGATGACCCGGATACAGTCGGTTTTTCTTTGTTTTGTGTTCGCCAAGTTGGACATGTCGACGAGATGTACTGGACTTCCGCTCTCAGCTCCGGCGTCTACTACATTTCTTCTTGCAAGAATAATTTCTTTAAAATAAATTAATCGAAATTTTGAAGTGTTTTACTCTTAATGTGTATGCCATGAGAAATATAAACCAGAAGTGGCCAGCTAGACGAGTTTCACGAGCCGAACTTTAGGGGGCAACTCAGGCAAGAGTCGTGTCTTCACGCGTAAAGTCAAACGTACGGTAGCAACATTGCTCACTGCCTAAGCTAGAGTTCTTTAGCGACACCAGGAAATACTGCAAGTTGTCGACTCTTCTAGACGCCCTAGCAGTACGTTCCAGAGTGTTCTTTAAGACAGATTTCGATTATTATTTTTACAGAAAACTTGCGCGAGTCCTGCCCCTCTAACAGGACTTCAAAGCATAGTGGCAAATATACATACCACCTGCTTTAATAGCAAGATCTTTGGATTATGGCCACACAGTGTTTCCTTACGACTCCCACAATACACAGCGAGTATTTCCCTAAACGCATTAACTACTTTTTCTTTGTAATGGGGACGGACTGTGTTGTCCGTGAGGTAGGGATTTAATTTTATTAATTAATTTAATTAATTTTATGCTTCAAAGTGTTGAGATCCACATTTCTCACATTCCGTAAGAAGAGAGAATGCTACATTAACTACAAGTCGTATTGAAGTAAAAGAGGTTAAGTTGGGATGTGTATCTGTCAATGTAACTCAAGAGTTGCAGGTGGATTGCTACTTTACTTACACCGCTGCTAGCAACTTCTGTGACAGTAGCTGGGTTATTGGCCTTGTAGACCGATAACCGGTTGGAGGTCCCCCACATCTCGATGATCGAAACCCCGATAATTAAAATGGCGACTTTACTCCCAGACGTCTTAACAGGGATCCAGAACACTGCCTTCTGTCAGAAGAATGGAATTCAGTCCGAAAGTACCCAAAACAAATTTTAGTATTCTGTGCTTTCCCACCCCCCACCCCACACCCCAACGCTCACTCCGGGGTCTGCGGGGGTCTTATATGTGCCACTGACGCGAGTAGGTGCAAGTGGTTAGACGACATCTTCTGTCGAGCCTCCTGACACTCGGAGAAAGGGTAGATTGGCACATAATGCACTATTAAAATTGGATGTTAAAGACATAGGGCATGACGACGTGAATTGTTCGTGTTGTTTTATTCAAGGCATGACACCGTGTGTCTGGTAGGTTGTCACAAAGTTTCGAAGTAACGTACTGCTGCTACCTTCAGAGCGCCGTGGAAATTTAGATTGTGGTCAATTAAGAGTTTTATTGAACCAACACATGCACATACTTTATTTTACTTTAATCATATCATACGTCCCTACATATGTTTCGGCCAGTCACCTGCCATCATCAGGGGTCAAAGTACGTTAACATAGACTATACATCTATATACGTTAACATTAGACTATACATCTATATACATCATTATCGTTAACATAGACTATACTCTATATACATCTATATACGTTAACATAGACATACATCTATATACATCTATATACGTTAACATGACTATACATCCATATAATCTATATACGTTAACATAGACTATAATTATATACATCTTATACTGTTAACATAGACTATACATCTTATACGTAACATAGACTATACATCTATATACATCTATATACGTTAACATAGGCTATACATCTATATACATTATAACGTTAACATGACTATACATCCATATACATCTATATACGTTAACATAGACTATACATCTATATAATCTATATACTTTAACATAGACTATAATATATATACATCTATATACGTTAACATAGACTATACATCTATATACTCTATATACGTTAACATAGACTATACTCTATATACGTTAACATAGACTATACATCTATATACATCTATATACGTTAACATAGACTATACATCTATATACGTTAACATAGACTATACATCTGTATACATCTATATACGTTAACATAGACTATACATCTATATACATCTATTACGTTAACATAGACTTACATTAATACGTTAACATAGACTATACATCTATATACGTTAACATAGCTATACATCTATATACGTTAACATAGACTATACATTATATACATCTATATACGTTAACATAGACTATACATCTATATACGTTAACATAGACTATACATCTTATACAGATGTATAATCTATGTTAACGTACTTTGACCCCCTGATGATGGCAGGTGATGGCCGAACATATGTAGGGGCGTATGATATGATTAAGTAAAATAAAGTATAGTGCATGTGTTGGTTCAATAAAACTCTTAATTGGTAACAAAATGCACGGTGAATATAACGTGAAAATTTAGATTGTGGGGTTAGATTTATGACCCTGTATATTCTGGTAGATCGGCGCCAGCTTTTCGGAGGAGTATACTGTATCGTTCTACCTCGAAGATGGAAGGACGTATCTTGCCTCGAAATGTTAGTAGCCTCCTATGACACTACGCTAATGTGTCTCGGAGTTTTGATATTGCGGACCATATTAATGCCAGCCTCAGTGCATTGTACTCTCGTGAATGCATGTAAGGTTACAGTAAATTAACAGCATCTCCTTCCTGGGCAGTAGTTGGGATTTAACTCCCAGTATCTGTGAAGTGTTAGCTGCTGCATGCACTGTCATAACCCAGAATACGACACCCAGTGCTTCAGTGCCGTTATTATCTTTTAGGAGTTAACTGGATCCCATCGTTAGGTGACTGCTACAACGCAACACACATGTATTTTGTCTAGGGCAGAAGAGTGATAGTCTGATAACTTTCAATCGCCCAACGGTTCAGCAGATATTGAAACACAAATTTCAGGCACTCATTTACTTATTTGTACGAGCGATCTAAAGTGAGCTGTTAAATAAATGGCAAGTACAGCATTGCAAATATTTGCATATACTTTGGTGGGTTCCAAATAATTAGTTACTGTGGGTTTTAATACTGCTTAGAAAGTCTTTAACCATATCTGATTGCCCATGAATATTAGTATCTTCAATACCACTTATAATAGAGCACGTCGTTGGTCACGATCCTGTGCCAGTCCTATCCAACTCTGATCTTCACAACTCCTTCCTTTGAGATCAGAAAGGACTTCCGAGCAGCACTAACCAAACCTATGAATATTGCTGACACCTAGAAAGTGACGCGGTGTAGTCTGGTAGATGGGTACTGACGTCTCACAGAAAAATTCTGCCTCTGTCAGGGGTGCCCACGACGCGTCTCGCGCACGTCGGTGGTGCATCTCTCTCAAATTATTTGTACAAATAATAATATTCAAATAGTTACGTGTCCACCAGGCTGACCATTTCTATAGAAAGGAAAATCATAATTAAATGAAACTAACCTACTGCAGGTAAGGTAAAAGCAACCCCATTACAGGCCTGGACAGGCCGTTTGGGTTCAAGGAGGTTGAGGCTCCCAGATTTCTAGACAATCGGCACATGAAGGTGGTAAGGTTGTCAGCCCTTTACCTCCCAGGAAATATTCATTTCTGTTAGAGGCTGAGTCGACCCCAGGGCCATAGTGCGACCGAAAGGATTAAGTCAATGAAAAATTCCAATGACACCATCGGGAATCGAACCCGCGACCTTCCAGCTTGTAGCGCAGTGCCTCAACCAACTGGACCACCGCGTGTCCCCTAACCTACTGCCGGTGGATAAACAAAATAAGCCACCAGAGAAAATATTTTATTAATACATGGCTCTTGCCTAAGGCGCCTCTTAAGATGCGGCTCCAGAAGTTCGTCTACCTGGCTACCCCGTGGCCTATGTCGTCTGAGTAGATGAAAAAAGCCCCACAGATAAAAGACAGGCGGATAGAGCTGTGTCCGGCCCAATGGGATGTCAAACGCCGTGTCCTACTGCTCTATTGTTTTTTCTTCCCGAAGGCCGCTTCGTCACGCCAGCCTGTACGCTTCTGTGCATCGTTTACAATCAGATGGTAAATTGCGTGGTAATTAGACATGGGTGCTGCAGACAGTGTCAAGAAGAGGTCCCGCTGGTCCCATAGTCGCATGGCAGCGGGCTGTTACACAACGCAGTACATCTGAGAGCGAAGGACTCGGAAGCTGAGTCGGGAACAACAAACATTCTGAGAGTAAATGTTTATGGCGATGTGTGTTACAGTCAACATGACTATTATAATGGACATCGGCCATCGTCTTGAATGTTTGAGACCTAAACGGCCCAGCTGACCTGGAACCTTGATACCTAATGACGGAATCAGATACTTTAACCTCCAAGTACCGACGTTGTGTTTGGGCAGAGAAAAGCGATTTTACATTTTACCTTATTTTTAGGGTTCTTTACGGAGCATGCCCATTCATCTGTATGTCCTGTCCTAGCATCAGCACTAAACCATGAAATTCGATGTAGGACTTCTTTACACACAGTTGTCGAATAAGCGTCAGTTTCGTGGAAACAGGTGCAGAGACGGTCATAATTTACTTAAGGAAAAACGAATTTCTACCTGCACTTTCCGTGTTTCTGGACCTATTTCAATGAAGTTCGTTGTGGAAGATATACACATAATGCCGTCGTGCAATTGTGAGTTTCGTGAAAACCGGTGCAGTGATAGCCTTAAGGGCGTAAATAAAATTTTATCCGTACTTTCGACATTTTTGTCAGATTTGGATAAAATTTGGTACACGAGATGTCCAAAAAAAAAAATTATCTCGTCATTATGAGTTCTGTAAAAGCCATACTTTACTTACAGGTGTAAATAAATTTCTATCCTTATTTTCCACATTTATTATCCTATTTGAGTTTCGATACACGAGGTCTGCACACATTGCGCTAAAATTGTTATATTGTGTGATGTTAAATTAGGTGACATATTATATTGTTATATTATGTTATATTACATTTATATTATATTATATATTATGTTACGTTATATTACGTGACAGCATAACAGTTAAGACTAGGACATAATTTATTCCTCATCCTTTGAATACTTCCGGACAGATACAGTATCTCCGGACAGATAATTATCTCCGGACAGATACAGTATCTCCGGACAGATACTCTATCTCCGGAAACATTCATGCACATTATTTAATGAAAATACGAAAGTGATTTCGCTTTGTCACGTCACTATGTGTGAAAGATACACAATTCAGAAGAAGGCAGAGGAAGGAAGCTTCTTGGCCCCTGTCTTACAGCTTGGCAGATGTAAGGAGGACAGAGTGGAGATGTTAGTGAAAGTTACGACAAACACTGCTGCCAACAGTTGCACTTTTCATAGGAAAGTGGGTCTTTGTTGCAGAAAATGTATCCGTTTATTACAGAATTGCCCAAACAAAATGAGACTGTTTTGTTACCAGAATTACGAAAAAAGAAACTTAAAGATTATTGTGACTGATTTTACATCCTGAAGATGTAAGATTTCATATCAGACAGAAAAATACATGAATTTATAGTAGAGATGCCGCTTTTTAAGATGACACACGAAAATAAAGCCCCTGTCCTTGAATCTCATTAACGTTACTCAGAAGGATATCAAGGTCACCCACGTTTTTAAAATCTCTGAAATCAAGTTCTGTAGCAAGTGGAAATGCTTTCCTGCCCACGCTATTTACGTACAACCTGACAGACAACTCGGTGTAATGCTTTCCTGCCCACGCTATTTACGTACAGCCTGACAGACAACTCGGTGTAATGCTTTCCTGCCCACGCTATTTACGTACAGCCTGACAGACAACTCGGTGTAATGCTTTCCTGCCCACGCTATTTACGTACAGCCTGACAGACAACTCGTGTAAGCTTTCCTGCCCACGCATTTACGTACGCCTGACAGACAACTCGTGTAATGCTTTCCTGCCCACGCTATTTACGTACAGCCTGACAGACACTCGTGTAAGCTTCCTGCCACGCTATTTACGTACAGCTGACAGACAACTCGTGTATGCTTTTCAAGGATAAAAAAAGTTTTACGTCGTTTTTATTTATAAAACCGAATTACAGATAACGCTAATCACTACGAACAATTAAACAGCGGACACGGACACGGACACTGGATACTCGTATCTATTCTAGGCGGTCTGCTGAGTCCCTGTTACAAGTGGAAGCACACCTTGAGTGGGAGGTCACATCTCAAGTCTCTGCTGTCAGCGGCCTGTCCTATTACTGACAGACAGCGCAGTCTTTCCAAAAAGCCCATTCAGTTTCCTTCTCCATACCGGGATAGTTCTGTAGGTGTAGTGACTAGGTTACAAGCTGCACTACAGAGGAATCGGGGTTCGATTGCCGGCAGGGACTAGAAATTTCTTGTCGTCTAAAGCGTTCAGACCGGTCCTGGGTCCTGGGTCACACGCAGCTTCTATTGAATACCAGGGATTTTATCCCCAGGATTAATGGGGCCGGGGCGTGAATCCGAACACTTACCTCTAGCCAGTAACGAGGTTAAGAATTCGTGAACCATACCTCCACTCCCCCTTATGCTCTTACAGCGTGTTGCTTAATTAAACACAACGAAAAATTTACCTGTACCTCTATCGTATACAATAACATCGCAGGTGGAGCATCAGTGATTATCAACCGTAGGTTGTGTTTCAGATGTAACGTGTTTTATTGACATCAGTGAGACTGGCTACACTGCAGAGCGTCTTTTTGCTTTCCCTCAGTACTTCTTTGCAAATACTAAGCTACGATCGTACATATTTTACGTGGAACTTAAACTTATGGCTGCCGTGCGAACGTGCAAGTTTTTTTTTTTTTTTTAAATTATAAGAGCTTTATTTTCAGTTTTCCAACAATTATACACAAAAGATTACATTTATTTCAATCCGTGCCATTTACTAGCTTCTGGAGCCTCTACTGGGGGGGGCCGGAGCCTCCCCTGGCATTTAATTAACAAGGAACAAATGATAAGTATTAGAGTAGTGAAAATTAACAAATAGCATAAAAACACTACCTGACAACGTGCAAGTTGCTTCTCGCTGTATCTTAGGTGAATATACTCTGGCAGGTGGAAACGTGGGATTTATTTATCATAAAGCCAACCAAACTAGTGTTTATGCAGAACCTTCATGGTAACGGTTTCAGACAATGTGTGGGCTTCTGTCTTCACGTTAGTGGTCATACGGTACAGCAACATCTGGCTTCTTGACTGGAGGCAGTTTTACAAACGACTGGTTTACACAACAGAATGCAGTATGCTTCAGAACAGTAATGTTTCTGCACAAAGAGAATTTTTGATGAAAGGGACATACCGACATACAAGTAGAAACCATTTCAGCTAGCTCAAACACTAGTGGTCATGATGTCAGTAGGTTCAAATATCGATGGAATGTGCGTAATACTGTAAAGGTAAAGCAATCCCATTACAGGCCTGGACAGACCCTTAGGGTTCCAGGAGGTTGAGGCTTCCAGATTTCTAGACAATCGGCACACGAAGGTGGTAAGGTTGTCAGCCCTACGCACCGGCCGCCTTTCCCCCCAGGAAATATTCCTGGTACTCGTTTCTGTTAGAGGCTGAGTCGACCCCAGGGCCATAGTGCGACCGAAAGGATTATGTCCATGAAAAATTCCAATGACACCATCGGGAATCGAACCCGCTACCTTCCAGCTTGTAGCGCAGTGCCTCAACCAGCTGCGCCACCGCGGCGTAATACTGTAATAAATTAAATGTACGTTAATTGCTGATAGTGAATATTCTCCTGATGATGAAATCACTGAAGACGGAACATGTAAAAGTGAATAAATGATTTCACCAAAATATTGAAGGGTATGTTCCCATGATTTTTAATGGTATTTATAAGGTTTTGTATGACAGCCTTCAAGTAGCTTAAATTAATATCCAACTATGGAATACAGTCCTTAAATCGCAGAATTTCACGGGTCTCGAAGATACTTTGACATGTTCACAACAGCTCGCTGCTGTTCCGTAACCCAAGCCAAATAAACTCCATCCACACCTCATAACCTACTTCTTTGAGTGCACTTTTAATATTATTCTGCTGTCCGCGTCTAGGTACCGTATTCTTTCCCTTGCTTCAATATAATGGGAGTATTGCACAGCCATAAGGTAAGATCCCGGTACTGTACGAGCACGTTGCCTCTGTTTAATTAAGCACCAGATAACTAAAACTTTCGAGGAAGTGGAAGTATAGCTCCTCGCAATCTTAACCTCGGCAATAGAGAGAGGTTGGCAGTCAGCCTTAGAAATAAGGGTTGTAGCTGTCAATAACAATTCCTTTTATGTTGTAAAGTTTCACTGCTACATGTTTCGGCTCATATGTAAAGAACCATCATTATGCTGACAAGGTACCAAAGAAAAGTTGTTACGTATAACACCTACTACGTACATTATTGTACGGTGTCATTGTGTACGGTTGAGATCTCAAATTACAGTACCAAAAAAAAACATAAGAAGCCGAAAACATAAAGACAAGGACAATGTAAAGTAATCAAGGTGTTGTACATAACATTTATTTGGTACGTTGTCAGCCTGATGATGGCTCCTTATACATGAGCCGAAACATGTTGCAGTAAAACTTTACAACATATAAAGAATTGTGATTGACGGCTACTACCCTTACTTCTGTGTATCTCCATCACAAATGTATGTCCCACTTAAAAATATAATCAGCCTTAGCCCATGCCAGTTCACCCTCGGGAAACCCCCTGGAATTGTAGTATAGGAGGTTGCTTGTGGCCCATAGCAGGTCCGGACACTTCGGAGAACAGAAAGACATCTTCATTCGGCCGGGAATCCGACTTCGATTTCTCAGCCATGCCGTAGCCTAGTTGCTGTACTCAGTGAGCTTCCCACCGAATTACGGACGTCAGTCATCATCATTCTGCAGTCTGTCTTACGACAGGTCCATAGCCTCTTCCGAAGCGAGTTCTCCACAGAGTGCGATCTAGTGCTTCCTCTTTCAGTTTCCAGTATCCTCTCGTTTTCTTAAGGTACATCTAATAGCTGCTTACGTCTTCTTCCTCATCTTCCTGTCATCTCTCCTTCCTTCTATCTTTTCCCCAATAACGTGTTTTAGAAGGGAGTTCCTACACAAGATATGACCAATCCAGTTAACCTTCCTCCTTTTTATTGTATGTACGATATTCCTCTCCTCCTTGACTGTATGTAATACTTCTTCATTTCTCACGCGATCGGTCCAACTGATCTTCTCCATCCTTCTCCAGCACCACATTTCAAACTTTCCAGATATTTCTGATCTACTTTCCGAAGTGTCCACGTTTCAGCACCATACAAAGCTATGCTCCAAATGTAGCACTTTACTAGTTTCTTCCTTAATTTAAGTCCAGTTTGCTGGTGAGAAGATTCTTCGTCTTGTTGAACTCTGCTTTTGCCATGCCAATCTTAAATTTATTTTCACGTGTGCATCTTGCATCATTTGTTATCATGCTACCGAAATAGTTGAAAGATTCCACATTCTCCAGTTGTTTTTATCTGTCATAATCCGTCATGGGGATGGCTCCCTTGAGATACTCATTGCTTTATCTTTTGTATGTCAGTATGTGTTGTTAATGTCCGCTAGCCTGCCGTGCGTTAGACGTGTTGCGCAAGCCGTCTGCACAATCACCTGCAGTCGCTCTGTCTCGCGCTGAATTGCCTTCCGTAACAGCTATTTTAACACTCCTGGAAATTGCGTCCCCATTTTCCTTAGATTGTGACATAAAATGGATAGCTTCAAGATCGCTTGGCTAATAATGTTTATTACATTCGCACGTAGGCATGTGGCGTCTCGTAATATTTTCGGCACGGTGGCTATAAAATGTTGCATAAATTCGCCTATTAACTTTCTCAGTGGACCGGGATAGCGTAGTCGGTATAGCGACTCGCTACGGGCTGGACGGTCCGGGGATCGAATCCCGGTGGGGGCGAGATATTCCGCAGTAGTCCAGACCGGCCCTGGGGCCCACCCAGCCTCCTATAAAATGGGTACTGGGTCTCTTTCCCGGGGGTTAAGCGGCCGGGGCGTGGAGTTGACCACCTACCCTCATCTAGTGTCAGGGTTAAAGAAAGAGTAGCGCTATACCTCTACTCCCCCTCTGGGCCTTTATGGCCGTTCTAGGGAGAATTTTAACTTTACTTATTAACTTTCTCATACCTGTCCTTCTGCTCGTCTGTCCAGAGATGACAAACCGAGAGCTGCTGGTTTTTACAGTGTCAACACACTATGTCGACACATGCCCGTTTTGGTTAAAAAATGGGAAATATTGACGGCAACTTTATACGTGAACATCTACTTGAGCATATTCTAAAACAGATCTTAGACAAATGGTGTTAGAGGGCATGGACTGAAACTGCGGTCTCCTAGTGTAGGGACCAGTGGCGGGCTGTTGTGAGCACGGAAATGGACTTTTGAGTTCCATAAAATGCGGGGAATTTCTAGACTAGCAGAGGAAATGCTGCTTAAATTTGCCCGGCGTCAATTTTTGGTGTATGACCAACTTTTCGGGATCACTTGTTTGTCCCATCTTCAGGGTCTACCAAAAATTTACGCCGGGCAACAACCCAAGAAAATTTTAAGCAGCATTACGACCACGGCGGAAGCCTTCAATTACAGCTGAGGAAATATTAGCTTGTCAAGAAGGACTCGGCTGCATGGAGTTTGTTATTAGTTAGCTGGTAAGTAATTAACTTAACTTATTTATTTACATATTTAGCCCTACACTATCCAAACATGGGGGCGCGCGGTGGCGCAGTTGGTTGAGGCACTACGCTACAAACCGGAACGTCGCGGGTTCGATTCCCGATGGTGTCATTGGAATTAAATCCTTGACATAATCGTTTCGGTCGCACTATGGCCCTGGGGTCGACTCAGCCTCTAACAGAAATGAGTACCAGGATATTTCCTGGGGGGTAAAGGCGGCCGGTGCGTAGGGCTGACAACCTTACCACCTTCATGTGCCGATTGTCTACTAATCTGGGAGCCTCAACCTCCTGGACCCTTCAGGGCCTGTCTAGGCCTGTAATGGGGTTGCTTTACCTTTACCTATCCAAACATCAAAGATTAAGATATACAGAACTATAATTTTGCCTGTTGTTTTTTATGGGTGTGAGACTTGGTCTCTCACACTGAGGGAGGAACATAGGCTGAGGGTGTTCGAGAATAGGGTGCTGAGGAGGATATTTGGGCCTAAGAGGGACGGGGTAACAGGGGAGTGGAGAAGACTACATAACGAGGAACTTAATGATCTGTACTCATCACCAAATATTCTGGTGATAAAATCGAGAAGAATGAGGTGGGCGGGCATGTAGCACGTATGGGTGAGGGGAGAGGTGCATACAGGGTTTTGGTGGGGACACCTGAGGGAAGGAGACCACTTGGAAGACCCAGGCGTAGATGGGAGGATATTATTGAAATGGATCTTCAAGAAGTGGGATGGGGGGCATGGACTGGATTGATATGGCTAGGATAGGGACAGGTGGCGGGCTGTTGTGAGTGCGGTAATGAACCTTCGGGTTCCATAAAACGCGGAGAATTTCTTGACTAGCTGACGACCTGTTTGCTTCTCAAGAAGGACTGTGGTCTATGGAGTTTAGTTTAGTTTAGTGTTTAGCCCTACACTAATTTCTGCTCGCACCGTTAGATTTACTCCTTGCTAAGTCTCTAAATATTTATTGAGAGTGAAGTGTTCCTAATGAAACATTTTGAGAAAGAAGAAACTTATTTGAAAAAGACACTTGGAAGTCCAAATAAAATAGAAAAATATACGCTATATATCTGAAAAATTTATTGTGGTGATGTGAACTAGATGTAGACGGTTCACAAGAACTGACGCTGTACAGTGTCTTGCAAATGCTTGTAGCGACATGACAGTTGAAACCCGGAAATATGTTTATATAGCATTTTTTACTCAAAGCGACTCATGTAACAACATCCTGAAATATGGCACGCCTTATACCGCACATTCTGTGTATATATTTATTTATTTATTTATTTATTTACGAACACACATATAATACAGTTTATATCAACCTTTAATACGTAAAGTTTACAGCCACATGTTTCGACCCAGGCTCTCCTCATCAGACAGCATGCATGTGTTCAAAATCGCAAATAGTGTGATCTGCATTGCAAACATTATGTTAAAGCCAACTGTAATAATCGTCCCATTGTTATTAATTGATTGTACAGGTTACTGTGTAAAATTATAGACACGTAAACTGTCTTCGGAATTTTTGAACTCTGCATTATGAAATACACCTTCCGTTATTCCTAGTTCTTATTGGTGCTATAAGTATGAAGTTCACGTAAAAGAAGTAGGAAAGCTGTGTGTGACGTTCTGGTGTAGAAATCCCCGCAGATGTGGTCATATACGTCACAGGTGGACAGAGGAGATCTGCACTGCGTGGGCAACAACAACCGGTCGGGGAAGTACAGAACTAATTGTCAGATACAGTGTGCCATACATCAAAAACTTGTCAGCAGAGAAGGTTCTGAATTACTGTGCTGACGCACGGGAGAGGATGGTAATTCTGAGCACTAGTTTATCTTCAAACGGTAGGTGACGTATATGTCTGACACGTCTGATACCTGGCGATAGACGTGATGTACAGCACCGTAATAAGAGAGACGGGGGACTTACTGTAGGAAAATATGATTTAAAGACGGAGAGTCTGCGGAATCTGGAGAAATTTATGGGAATAAACTCTGTGATGATGAGCTGGATAATGTTTACACCTTTCACGCCGACATATGTTCAGTCTGTGGAGAATATGGACGAGATGAAGAATTATGGTACAGGTGTATAAGATGTCCGTACTGGACTCATTCAGAAAGTGGTGAACGGGATTCTCCAGAGAAACACTATTAGTGCATTTTGTATTATATGTACCGTGCATTCGTCATAAGTTTAAGTTTCACCAACTAATGCACAAAACTATTAGTGCAGTATGCTCTTCCACTTACACGTATCCTGTATAGACTACTTACCTGACTACATTATTGCTAACGGACCAAACTTGCTAAAGCTTTATGTCACTGGAAGATCCTGTTTATGAAACGTTATATTCTGTTTGGAATAAAGGACGACGGGCAAAATCGATAAACCAAGTAATACAACGTGTAATATACCATCATCAGCGTCCTTCAGACGTCAATTGCATGTACGAATATTCTATTTGGTAGCAGTCTGTCACCAAACCCAGAATATCGTCGTCTGAGTTGTGTCGCTATGCAGTCTTGTTCACCACCAAACCCAGAATATCGTCGTCTGAGTTGTGTCGCTATGCAGTCTTGTTCACCACCAAACCCAGAATATCGTCGTCTGATTTGTCGCTATGCAGTCTGTACCACAACCATATCGTCGTCAGTGTGTCGCTATGCAGTCTTGTTCACCACCAAACCCAGAATATCGTCGTCTGAGTTGTGTCGCTATGCAGTCATGTTCACCACCAAACCCAGAATTTCGTCGTCTGAGTTGTGTCGCTATGCAGTCTTGTTCACCACCAAACCCAGAATATCGTCGTCTGAGTTGTTTCGCTATGCAGTCTTGTTCACCCCCAAACCCAGAATATCGTCGTCTGAGTTGTTTCGCTATGCAGTCTTGTTCACCACCAAACCCAGAATATCGTCGTCTGAGTTGTGTCGCTATGCAGTCTTGTTCACCACCAAACCCAGAATATCGTCGTCTGAGTTGTGTCGCTATGCAGTCTTGTTCACCACCAAACCCAGAATATCGTCGTCTGAGTTGTGTCGCTATGCAGTCTTGTTCACCACCAAACCCAGAATATCGTCGTCGATTGTCGCCTGCAGTTTGTTCACACCAACAGATATGTGTCGAGTTGTGTCGCTATGCAGTCTTGTTCACCACCAAACCCAGAATATCGTCGTCTGAGTTGTGTCGCCATGCAGTCTTGTTCACCACCAAACCCAGAATATCTCGTCGAGTTGTTCGCCATGCGTCTTGGTTCACCAACCGAATGTCGTCTGATGTCGCCAGCAGTCTTGTTCACCACCAAACCCAGAATATCGTCGTCTGAGTTGTGTCGCATGCAGTCTTGTTCACCACCAAACCCAGAATATCGTCGTCTGAGTTGTGTCGCCATGCAGTCTGTTCACCAAACCAGAATCGTCGTCTGTTTGTCGCCATGCAGTCTTTCACCAAACCCAGAATATCGTCGTCTGAGTTGTGTCGCCATGCAGTCTTGTTCACCACCAAACCCAGAATATCGTCGTCTGAGTTGTGTCGCTATGCAGTCTTGTTCACCACCAAACCCAGAATATCGTCGTCTGAGTTGTGTCGCCATGCAGTCTTGTTCACCAAACCCAGAATATCGTCGTCTGAGTTGTGTCGCCATGCAGTCTTGTTCACCAAACTCAGAATATTGTTTTTTTTACGTTATTTTCACCGTGCATTTTGTTTCAATTAGCAGTATTATAACCAATAAATGCAATTTATGTATTTCTGTTACACTTTTGCCCTACATATGTTTCGGCTGTGGTCCAGCCATCATTAGGGGTATATTAGTAGGTTCACTTCACTGGCACTGGTTCATTTGGTATTATCACCAATACACAGACTACAATTTTATTCCTGTCTTTTGGACGACATTAAACGCTAATTTCAAGCCCACATACAGTGGAAGTTACAAGCATTGTACTAGGCCTTGAGTCAGAAATAACATCTGCTTTGCATGAACGTTTTTATTCAGCTTCCTTACGATAAGATACTTTGCCGAAGCACTTTTTACAAAGCACCAAAAATACACTCATTGCATAATCTCTAGCTAAATCAACTAATATCAGGTAAACATTAAACTAACATTTATTTCCGCTATATTTTCAGGGTTTCAGTCCGACAACAATGGCGATATGGCGGCTTATGATCGGAAGCTTTACTGTGTTTCTGGGGCTGACTGTGTCAGCACAGGCTGCAGCAAAACCGAACATCATCATCATCTTAGCTGACGATCTGGTGAGACTTACAGCAACAGCTTCTTGCAAATGTAGATATCTGAGAGTGGTCTGATAAGAAATGAAATTTGCGAAGCAGTCTACTTCGCGTCACTTCGTCCCTCTGTAGGTAGATCTGACAGGTAAAGGGAGTAAAAGTGAAGTTGCATTTTATTCAACGAAACACCACGCCATGAAGCTATATGGAGGAGTGGAGGTACAGCACCACGCCTTCTTAACTTCAGCACTAGGTGGAAATGAGTGGTCAGGTTCATGACCCGGCCGCTTTACCCCGGAGAAAAAGTCTGCAGTATCCATTGACTAGGAGGCTGGGTGGGTCCCAGATGCGCTCTGGTTGCTTCGAAAAAGAGAAAAATCCCTTGGCCGTGCGGGAAATCGAACTGCGATTCCCCGATCGTGGCGTTCGTAGGGTATTCACTGTACTGACTGAGCTATCTCGGCCACATATGTAGGAGGTAGCAGAAACTATGTGGGTATAAATTAGTATGGAACTCAGTGACCTGTTTCTGTTTACAGTGTCCACTAGAACAGAAAAATTTTCCAACATTTTATAGTTGTCAGACACGAGCCACAGGCTGCGCTCTGTGCCTGAATGCAGCAGAGCAAGCTGGCTCAACCAGTAACGTCTCTGACTTTATTTGGGAGGTGCCTGGTTCGAAATCTGCTTGGACAAAATAGCACTGGTATTTTCCGTGGTTTTCATTAGTCCTCTCAGGCCTGTGCTCATACCACATTAGAACACAAGCGCTTCTTTCACTAATCACTTCAACATTCGATGCTATTGAAGTCCTGAAATAAATAAATAAATAAAAATAAATTAACAATAACAGTAATATAACTTAGGAAGTCGGGTTACTTCAGTCGGTGTAGTGACTGGGCTACGGGCTGGACTACAGAGGAGTGAGGGTTAGATCCCCGACAGGGGCAAAAAATTTCTTTCTCTTCTCCAAAGCGTCCAGACCAGCTCTGGGGCCCACCCAGCCACTTATACAATAAATATCGGAAATTCTTTTACCAGTATTTAAAGCTGCTGATGCTTGAACCTGACCACCCATCTCCCCACTATACCTTCATATTGTCCACAGGCACAATTTTACCTTTATTAATCTAACTTTACTTTTTTTTTGTGGTGAAGGGCCCCGCAGCTTATACTGCGGACGCACCGCAGCCTTGAGGCTTACTGTGCAACCCTTTGATAAAGATGATTAGTTTTTTCATTTTTCCGAGTAATGAAGCACCGGTGGAATGAAATTCACAGGGGAAAACCGAAGTACTCGGGGAAAAACCTGTCCCATTTCCAATTTGTCCACCACAAATCCCACATGGACTGAAATCTAACCTGACTTACACAGTAAGCTAAATGTCTTTGAACACAGCCTCCATGTTGCTTTACACTCTACAATAATAATTACGTTAACAGACGTGCATAAGTTTAAGGTCTTATATTAACAGTGTTCAAATTTAATATTATTCATTCCGTGCACTGTGCTTGCAGTCATTTACACAAACCAACACATGCACGAAATAAAATTACACGTTATACACAAACATGAACCCACCTACATGTTTCACCATCCTCAGGGCGGTGTCATACAAAGGAATATGTAATATTAATACAGCTATCTCACATGTACAATGTAGATGTCATGTATCCCTTTGTACTGACGTATCCCTGAGGATGGCGATTTGTCGCTGAAACATGTAGGAGGGTTCATGTTTGTGGATAACTTGTAATTTTATCGTGTGCGTATATTGATGTATATAAATGATTAACAACTTTTGTTGTATGTCATGATCAATATCGTCGAGTTTCTGCAGAAAGGAGAGAGCTGTTCAGCATTGTGTCGTCTGTTCAGGGATGGAATGACGTTGGCTTCCACGGCTCTGCACAGATTCCAACGCCAAATATTGATGCACTGGCTTACAACGGCATCATTCTAAACAGCCACTACGTGCCAGCTCTCTGCACTCCTTCTAGATCCTCTCTCATGACTGGGAAGTACCCCACACATACCGGTAAGTACCCCCACACATACCGGTAAGTACCCCACACATACCGGTAAGTACCCCACATATAACGGTAAGTACCCACACATACCGGTAAGTACCCCACACATACCGGTAAGTACCCCACACATACCGGTAAGTATCCCACACATACCGGTAAGTACCCCACACATACCGGTAAGTATCCCACACATACCGGTAAGTACCCACATATACCGTAAGTACCCCACACATACCGGTAAGTACCCCACACATACCGGTAAGTACCCCACACATACCGGTAAGTTCCCCGTCATGAGTATGGCAACATGTTTCCTACGCAGAATTAAATTTTACTAAAACAACGCTCCAAAACTTTTGTGCGTTAACGATACTACACGGCGTCGTATCCCAGAGGACCGTAAACTTAGCCTTCACTGCCGTGAAAAACGAAAATATCGTATCAAACAAAATGCATTGTTTCTGTTTATGTTAAAGTTGTGGTACGTATATTTACCACTGTATATTAAAGGTTTAAGATATGGCATCGAGTGAAGGATTGCAAGTGAATTGAGAAAGACGTAGAAGGAGGCGGTCGTGGCCTATTTCAGGTATCAACAGAAACGAATTTGGAGCAGTTCTGTTTTGAACGGCATATGCTAATTAATTTCGTACTTCAGATCATGTAGCACGTAGGCCTAAAAAAGCGCGCAATTATTCTGTTTATAGCGGCGTCACCAGAAAATAAACATTAGCACGAATCACACATCTCGTAACACACCTGACAAAACGTTAACTGTTTTGCGAGATACAGCTTCCACATGCACCATATATGGTCCGTCATTTTAAGAAAGTACCATTTTGCCCCGGTTTCCCCTACTTATCTATAATTGCACTTATTATATTTTTCACGTAACTATAAATCTGGCAGCTTGGTCCAGCTGTAACACTCTTACATTTTTATTCCGCAGATACCCGGTTCGAACATCGGCCGAGACCCTGGCTGTCCAAACCCATGATTTTTGTGATTTTACTCAGTCCCTCCACGTATATATGGGGATTATAACTCGATTATGCCACAACCGCCTCCTTCCACATTCGTTCCAATTTATTATTTACCTATATATCCTGCCATATATGGCATATAGACTTAGATAGTGACATCTTTAAATAAACCACAGATAACTGCAGGAAGAAGCCATTCTTCAGAAGGTAATAATCGCTGATGAACTGAGCGACCAGCTTAACTCTGCTCCTTGAAGTAATTAAATCCATGTTAATGTATGAGTTGTCTTCTTCAGGCATGCAGCACTTGGTGATCCTTGCTCCTGAGCCATGGGGCCTGCCCCTGTCGGAGACACTGATGCCCGAGTATCTGAAGGCCGCAGGGTATGCAACACACGCGGTGGGAAAGTGGCATCTTGGTTTCCATCGCAAAGAGTACACACCAACGTATCGTGGGTTTGACTCCCACTATGGTTACTGGAATGGATACCAGGATTACTACGACCATACTATGAGGGCAACGGTAATTGTACCCCGAGTCCTTATATAAAGTCCCTGTATCCACGTTGAAATAGCACAGTCAGTATAATGACTAGGCTGACTATCCGTGGTTTGATTCCTGGCAGAGGTGAGGGATTTTCTCTTCTAAACGTCTAGACCCGCTCTGGGGCCCACATCGCCTCCTGTTCAATGGGAACTGTTGACTCTTTCACCGGAACTAAAGCATTCAGGGAGTAAAGTTGACCACTTGCCCGCATCTAGAGTCAAGGTTAAGACTGAGTGGAGACAGCTCTACCTTAAGTATTTAGCTTTTTATCTACTTTATAAAAACTATTGTCATTTGTACTGACTTAGCTATAACTTAACAATAAACTAAGGTAAACTAAATTAACAATAGACTGATGTATAAAACTGTATTACTATGACTGATGTATTTGACAAATGTACAAATGAATGTATGTTGTACAAACTGACAAGTGAATAATTGCCATTACTGTTTCCATGACTGGGTCATGTGGCAAACGTTTGTCTGTGGGTATGCTGCTACGTGGCTGACAGATTAAAACACCCAGTAACTGCTGCTGTTTTCCCATGACATTGTTAATTATTGTACTTCGACATGTGTCACCTTTACTGACAGTTGGTGGGAAACAGACGGTGGCCAATATGTGTACAAGTGTGTCATTCCCATAATGTGACAAGTATGCACAAGTGACAAATATATTTCAACTATACCAGTTGTGGGAATACATCTTAAGACAAGGCAGGATAGCTTAGTCAATATCTTGACTTTCTGTGGGCAAGATGACCAGGTTGGTTTTCCCAGCAGTGAGTTACTTCACCCATCAGTGTGCCTTTGTGCAGTGTCTTACAGTAGCTCTTTATCTGGAGGTGAAATGGTTTAGGCATGAAGATCATTACTTATCTACCTGTAGTGTCAAGGTTAAGAATGTGTGGAACTGTGCCTACACCAACCTTTGTGTTTTCTTGGTGTGATGCTTTAGAACAGAAACAATTTTCTAAATGTGGATATTAAAACGGCTGGAAATGATGGTATCAAATTGAAATAAGTCATGTTAAAATATGTGCTACCATTCTCTTCAGAATGTTTTTTATCTTTCATAGTCCTTTCTGAATATCTAAACATTATAGCACATTCTAAGAAAATTTAACTTTACCTCTTGCTTTATGTAGCTATGAAACTTGGTCCCTCACACTATGGGAAATAAAAAAGTAATAATTGTGTTTGAATATTTGAACCCAAGATAGATGAAACAACAAAGGATTTGAGAAAATTACATAATTAGAAACTTCCTAATTTATACCCATCACCTAAAACTATTAGAGTGATGAAATTAAGGAGAATAAGATGGGCAGGTAATGTAGCATGTATTCGAGAAATAAGAATTATATTAGAATTTCGAACCAAAGGCTTAAAAGAATTGGCCCACATGTAAGGTAGTAATATGGTATTAAATCTTTATCTTATGTTTTGAGGGTCCAGACTGGATTAACGTGGCTTAGGAAAGCTCCAGTAACGTCATTTTCTGAAACCCATAAAGTTCTAAAAAAATTAGGTTACATTTTGAAGGGCTGAGTGAATGTTAACAACTAAAGGCTAATGTTGCAGTTAGTTACTGTATGACCTAATATTTTCAGTTTGTGCCATATAAGGGCTATGATATGAGACGTAATATGACAGTGGACTGGCTTGCTCGTGGGCAGTATTCCACTGATCTGTTCACGAATGAGGCTGTGCATATCATACAGACACATGACAGCGAGAAGGGACCATTGTTCCTGTATCTGGCACATCTCGCACCGCACACAGGCAATCCCGAGGAACCATTCCAAGCTCCAGATGAGGAAGTAGCAAAGTTTGCACACATTGAAGATCCAGAAAGGAGGGTGTATGCAGGTAGAATTACTTAGCATTAAAGAATAGCATTATTACATAATAAGGCTCCTCTATGGTGTGTTGCCTGATCATGGATTCGGAGAAACTCTCTGAAACATATTAAAGTTTAGAATTTCATGTCTTAAATCAGGGAAAGCATCATATCCAAATAAAATGTGTGGTAGGAATATTTGAATCTCCATTGATACAATAAATGTGATTAATAACCACACATTATTACAAATATCAACAGACATATGAAGCCAGACGTGAGAAGTCCAATGGAATAATTAATGACATCTATATGACAATAAATTATTTAAATTTTCTAAACATAACAATATGAGTAAAGACTTTAAATGCTGATTTTAAAACTATAGTACAATTTTAATTCCACATATACGAGTATGTGATTAATTCCTACAAAGAAGAGCAGGATGGACATGTAACTTTTATTTATGAATGAGTTTTAATTGCTAGTACACAGAGTGCAAATATTTGACATGTAAGTTAAAATTGTCTGATTAGTTGGTAGTTTTCTCAATTGAGAAATTTCAGAATATGTAACATGAAATGCAAATGGAATGTAATTAATAAGAATTTGATGCTATAATTTTGTTAAATTTTTGAAACAATGCAGTGATGTTTTGCTGAATTTAAAAGTTTTAGACTTTAAATCAGACAATTGATAAAATCCAAATATATTCCACAATAAGAACATATTCATGTTTCACTATTTACACTAATAATTATTTATTTCTTGCTGGCAGCAATGGTGTCAAAGTTGGACCAATCAGTTGGTGATGTAGTGTCAGCCCTGAGAACAAAGGGAATGCTTCACAACTCTATTGTGCTCTTCATGTCTGATAACGGGGCAGCCACTTTTGGTGTGCACGCCAACAGAGGTTCCAATTTTCCACTCAGAGGGGTAAGCTGATTTAATTTTGCGCAGAAAAATTTTCGTCTGTACAAGAATGTGAAGCCTTTACATTCCTCCTCCGCACCTTCCTCTTTGTCTCCTCCCTCCTCACGGTGTAGGCTATGAATTTAGATGCTCATTTTATCCTTGCCAGTGTTTACTTCAATCTCGGTGTCATTTTGGTTTTCCTGTAGAATCTGTTTTGGTATCCTTTCATCGGCCATTCAATTATTGTCTCTGTTCGTCTGTTTTGTTTTGTACCGGTTGTATTCCAGACCTTTCGTAATGTCTGTGTCCTTAATACTTCTTAGTCTGCTGCAGTCTTCAGCTGTTCTTATGTATCTCATCTCTACTGACTTGGTTCAATTTATATATCGTGTTTTATTTGTCCAAGACTCACTTTTGCATAGCAAAGTCGATAATGCTACAGCTTTGTAAAATTTTAGCTGTGTTCTTTTCCTTGTTATAGCCTTTAAATTTCGTAATCTGTCTTTGAAAATGTTCTTCTAATGGCAAGGCATGTCATTGAGTGACCCCCACAAAAACTAATACTAGTAACTCATACTTTTATCAATGATTTCATCATAAACGTCAAAATTGTTATCTGGTACCCAGATGGTACAGGAGCCAGGATAGCTCAGTTGTAATAGTGACTAGGCAATTAGCTGGATAGCATAGGAATCAGGACTCAATTCCTGGCAGGGGAAAAAAATTTCTTTCTTCTCCATAGCATCAACACTGGCTCTGGGGGACACCCAGCCTTCTATCCTTCTCCAGGAGGAAAGCTGCCAGGACAAAAAGCTGACCACTCATCTCCATCTAATGCAAGGATTATGAATGTATGGAGCTATACCTCCGTAACTGTATAAAACTCCACACTGTGGTACTTAATTAAGGAATAGTGAAAATAACTTTTCCTCATCATTGTTTTACCTTTGCTTGGATGGTACAGGGTGGGGCACAGGAACCAAGTGTTTTTGGAATAATCAGAAAATCGTTAGTTTTTGCTGTAAAAAAATTTATTGTAGAACAACATTTGTAAGAACATAGCATTTCATAATAATCATGAACGGAAAATTAAATCTGGCATTTGATGTCCGTTTTCGTTGACGCATTGTTGAAGGCGTTCAAGAAAATTGGCCTCCACTCTTTCCAGCAGGTCTCTGTTGATTTTGGTGATTTGTTGACGGATCGCTTCCTTCAATTCATCTAATGTACAGGGCTTGTCCTCGTAGACACGTGACTTGAGGTACCCCCATAAAAAAAATCACATGTGGACAAAATCCGTCGTACAGTACGATTGCTGATTCGAAGCGCAGCTGAATGTCTCCGAGCAGAGCGGCCTGGGCTTTGCAACATCGCTTGTCTGACCCTTTCAACGTTCTCTGGAGTACGCACAGTACGTTGGGGGCCGGGTGGTGTTTTTTTCATTATTGACCTCCTGTTCGAAGATTGTTAACCCAACGTAAGATTGTGTCACGAGCGGGAACAGTCATTTCGATGAATATTGAATCTGCGGCGAAACGCACGCTGAACCGCGGTCACCGACTCGCCACTCCTAACAAAACAATCATACGCGAACATGCGGTGTTCTAGCTTCCACGGCTCCATGATGGCAACTGAAAGTGAAATGCTATGAGCCAAGGAATGGTAATGCCACCTGCCGCACGCCCCTCCCTTTCCTAATGGCCGAGTACTACCCATTCCAAAAACACTTGGTTCCCGTGCCCCACCCTTTACAAGTGTGTGAGGGGTCAATAATGGTACTACCTACTTTTACGTTTTTTGATAATAAACTACAAGTAATGAATAAGTTATAAGTTCGTTCTTCCATTATCTTGTTTATTATAATATAACTAACTCCGTGCAGCAGAAGCTGACAGTCATTCAGCTTGTCAAAGAATTCTCTATCTTGTATGGAACCCAAAGGTTCATTAAAGTGTTCTTAGGAGCGAAATATTAGACCCCATTCCGAACCAAAGAATCAGTCCTCACCCTCATAGCCTATCTTCTTCACTGTTATCCCCTTACCTGCGTACAACTTACTGTAATTGTCACTGGATGCTGCCATTTTGACTGTATCATCTTCCATCCAATTTTGTTGTCTTCCTAGTAAAATGTTAATTGGCATTCAGCTTGTTAAATAACCCTGTATAAAGTGTTTCAAGAAGGTGGCTATGTTTCATAGATGAAGGAGAGCCCTTGGGAAGGGGGTGTGCGTGGTGTGGCTGCTGTGTGGAGCCCCCTCCTGCACTCCACCCAGCGGGTCTCAAATCAACTGATGCACATCGCAGACTGGTTACCCACATTCTATGCTGCTGCAGGTACACACAGTTATTGAACTTCACACATTGTACATGACAAGCTCACATCTTTGTTAAAATTAGTCTTTTGGGATGTGATACTACGTAGTAAATACATACTGATGTTTTGGAGGAGTTACTAAGTGTCAGTAAATAAACTACAAATAAGTGAATAAGTAAACATTTTCCAAGGTCTGGATGTGCGTGAACTGGGGAACATTGATGGAATCAACATGTGGAAGGCTCTTTCAGAAAACCAACCATCACCAAGAATGGACGTTCTACATAACATAGATCCTATTGAAGATTATGCAGCTTTACGAAGAGGAGACTGGAAGTATGTTACAGGTACAGGGATTCTGTCGAATGAAACAAGTTGCAGGGTCATGGAAGAGTGCTTGATGTATTTTATTCACCATCCATTGATAATTTCACCTGTCACAAATAAGAAAATTGTAACCTTATGATTCTCTTTGTTTGTTATACTTGAAGGTACTGCTCAGGAGGGAAAAAAGATGAATGGTATGGTGAATCTGGTCGGGGCAGTGAGAATAAATCACTAAGGTACAATGTGCAAGAAGTACTGAATTCTAAGGTTGGAATTGCCATAACAGGATTCATCACTAAGCAGCAGCTGCAGGCAAAGGCTCTGGCAAGAATGCTAGAAACTGGGAGTTCAGACAAAGGTAAGTAGAAATATATATGCTACAGCACTTGATATGATCTCCATGTATGTAACAAAACAGAAAGCTAGATCATACACTATCATATCCAGTAGTTTATTTGTTATTAGTGGTGTTGACCTGGGTTGTACAACCAGAACATTAAGTTAGCTGAGAGAATCTGGATGAAGGAAATATTCTCATGCATTTACAGGTGATGGAAGATTTAAGCAATTGAAGCTGCTGTCAGAAATAGCAGTAACTCATTGCGACACCAGGCAGAAGTTCACTGTAACCAAAAGAAGGATGTCTCTTTAAGTAACACAAGTTCAGAGACGGCCTGTCGGCCCCGGGAAGCACCATGCCTCTTTAACGTACGTGATGATCCCTGTGAGACCATAAACCTGGCACTTGCTCGACCACTTGTTCTGCATAGCCTTGAGGAGTCTCTTGAGAGATACAAGAAAACAATGATGAAGCCTCTGAATGTCCCTGGAGATCCTATGTCAAACCCTATTCATTGGAATGGTACATGGGTGAGCTGGAAGGATGACAGTGCTGCTCCTGATGAGAGCATAACAGTATTACCTTCACCAGCAAATCCTGTAACAACGTCCTTCATGACAGCCATCTCTTTGATTGTAGCACTCTCCATTTTTGCTGTTGCTGTGAAGCTGTCAGTCAATGGCACACCACAGAAAAGTTCCTTTTTCTCCAGGTTTTTCATTAAAGCTAAGGATGTAGACATGAGTGGTAATCAGAAAGGAGTAGTACGATGATCTGCATGACAATAAGGCTGCTGGCAACCTAACCGAATCAAGTCCAGCCAAGTTTAATTGGGCCTGACTCACTGAGCTCATAGAATACAACTGCAGCATTTAGTGAATCAGACTTGATGTGTTCGATGTCAGGGGTGCACAAATTTTCCAAAAATCTAAGAGCCACCTCAAAATTCTAGGTACCAGAAGGGTGACATGAAGCAAGTTCCATACTGAGGATCCATAAACACTAAGTGCCAATACACAAAATTTAATTGCCCAGGCGACCTGGCACCTGGGATTTGTGCACCCTTGGTCTAAGTGTCATTTGTATGATGCACTCTGTAACATTACTACCATAGGTTCTGGCATGTGGAAGTGAGGAGAGGGGCCCTTCCTAGATTTTTGTTATAAAATAAAGATTTAAAGAAATTTAAAAAGAAGGGCTATACCAAATAAGAAAAAGAAAAGTTTCATACATCGACTCACAATACAACTTCCTCAACAAAAGTAACAGAATTTTCTAGCAGTTAAAAATATATACAGCTTATCATGATATATTTACATGTTACTTAAAAGAAGGTTGTGTTACTAAACATCATTTTTGAGAAGAAGGAGATTTCAGATTTTTAAGCAGCAGTGCTCTTGACATAGTATGTCATTATGTCACTAAGAAAAGTATTGTTCCTAGTGACAACTCGGTTTTCACTCAAGTCTTTTAGGCCCTCCTGGACAATTCCATGTGATTGCCTTCTTTAACCCATTCTCTGACCATTGCTTGTATGAAAAATAAAGTAAGAATAATATATTTTTAATCAGTTACTCTGTAACTGCCTAAAATCTTTTGATAATGTTTGGTACTACAGTAGAGTTCCTTGTATTCGGCATGCATGGGACCGGACAGTCAGTGGATTCTCAAATATTCCGGATTATCAAACAGTACCTATACTGATCTAAGTTCTTAGAGGTAATTTCTTGTTACTGCTCCTATATTTGGGCTTCCCATTAATCAGACAATCTCTCCAGCTGCTGATTCAGCAGCATCAGGGTCCCCTTCTATGTTACATGCTTCCTCTTTCCAGCAGCACCTTGTTTACTCATCTTGAGATATTTGGAAGTCATAACAGCTGGATGGGTTCAATAAGGTCTGGATAACACAAGATAAAATCGCGGAATCACTACGGGTACTGGAGCTTATTAGTGCTGGAACTTCTGGACTTTGGAGTATTTTCGTCATATGCTGAAGCAGCAAAATTTCCAGAGTATAAGTGTATGGGCAAAAAGAATTCTACTGTATTTAAAACACACACACATTGCCTTTAAATAATGTTGCCAGTGCTGCTGATCAAAATAACTTGGGGCCAAAGAAATTTAGTCAGTGAACGGGTTAAGGAGAAACCTGACCTGGTCACATAGGGATGCTGTATCCACGGTCATAGACTGGTAAAGTGTAAAGCAGTGGCATGATGATTGAAGAGAGACTTAATATGCAATCATAAGTGGAATATTCTTATTTATGTAGGTAATTTTGCTTGTGCTACTGTACAATTCTAGAAAAGAACTTAGTCAAATAAAGAATTTCCCAATAATATTTCCATCTGGAGAGTTACAAAGAATGCAGTCAGCAAATATGAAGAAAATGGACAAAATCTGAAACCAGAACATTCCTAAGACCAAAGCAGTACTAACAGTTTGAAATAAGTTGAACAAATTAGGGATGCAGTTGTACCTCACAACATAAGTAGACACAAGTTCTTGTAAAGAAGATACCAGCACTTAGTACATGATTGTAATTAGTCAAATCATTTTCTTTCGTGTTTTACTCATTTTATATTTGTCCTTCAGTTTGTTTCTGTGTATATATACATATGTTTCTGTACAAATGCATTTGTATTTTAATATAAGATTATGGAATATTTCTGATGCATGCAGTCTGTAAGGTAAAGGTATAGCAATCCCATTACAGGCCTGGACAGGCCCTTAGTTTTCCAGGAGGTTGAGGCTCCCAAATTTCTAGACAATCGGCACATGAAAGTGGTAAGGTTGTCAGCCCTACACACCGGCCGCCTTTACCCCCCAGGAAATATTCCTGGTACTCGTTTCTGTTAGAGACTGAGTCGACCCCAGGGCCATAGTGAGACCAAAAGGATTATGTCAATGAAAAATTCCAATGACACCATCGGGAACCGAACCGCGACCTTCCGGTTTGTAGCGCAGTGCCTCAACCAACTGCGCTACCGCGTGCCCTGCAGTGTGTAAGTGTGACTGAATATTTGCAGGAGCCAAACAGATACATGCTGCAATGCAGAGCTCATAGTTGTGATGCCAAAAGAGTAGGCAGGTTATACTACCAAATTATAAGGTAAGTTATTCTTGATTTATTTAAATATGCTTTTTTTCCACTACATACACACTGAATTGTATTACAGAATGGTTAGCATCCCTGCTTCATAAAAGGAAGTTGTGTGTTAAAATATGAGCCCTCAAAAATTGGCTATTCTAACTGGAGTTTTTCCTGATTTTCCTCAGTTTTTCCTGTAATAAGCAACTTGGTTGAAGTGGTAATGCTTCTTATTTGTATTTGTGAGCTACCTGGTTCGAATCTCAGTTGGGACACCGACTAACGGTATTCGTGGTTTTCCTCAGTCTTTCTGGGCGAATGCTATAACAGTACCTTAAATTTTACGATGATCACTTTGTTTCACATCCTTTACAGCTCATTAACATTCCACAATTTGTGATGATACAGAATGGGTTACTGACAATGAATAAAAAACAGTCAGTCCTGCCAAGCAAATACAGAGCTAGTAACTTACATTAGATGATGTTCACTTCCTCCCCTATCCATTCAGATTCATTACTCACTAACTGCCCTGCTACTTGATGCTATAAAATCTGAGTTGCTGAGAGCATCATTAAATGTACCATAAATTCATTCATTCTGTAGTCTGTCTTACGACAGGTCTGTAGCCTCTTCCAAAGCGAGTTCTCCACAGGATGCAATCTAGCGCTTCCTCTTTCAAATTCCAGTATCTTCTCTTTTCCTTAAGGTCATCCAGTAGCTGCTTACGTCTTCTCCCTCGTCTTCCCATCATTTCTATCTTTCCTTCTAACTTTCCTTCAATCACATGTTTTAGAAGGCAGTTTCTATGCAAGATGTGACCAATCCAGTTAGCCTTTCTTCTTTGTATTGTATGTACGATATTCCTCTCCTCCTTGACTCTGTGTAATACTTCTTCATTTCTCACATGATCGGTCCAACTGATCTTCTCCATTCTTCTCCAGCACCACGTTTCAAAACTTTCCAGATACTTCTGATCTGCTTTCCGAAGTGTCCATGTTTCAGCACCATTCAAAGCTATGCTCCAAATGTAGCACTTTACTAGTTTCTTCCTTAATTTTAAGTCCACTTTGCTGGTGAAAAGAGTCTTCTTGTTGAATGCTGCTTCTGCCATGACAATTCTGGATTTTATTTCACGTGTACACCTTGCATCATTTGTTATCAAGCTACCAAAATAATTGAAATATTCCACATTCTCCAATTGCTTTTGATCTATCATAATTTTTTATTACATACATACATACATATACACATACAGTCACCGATCCAATATCCACGCAAGTAGGATTGGATATGGAATTTGTCAAGAACAGAATAGATTGCAATATGCAATCAAATCAAAACACTGAGATACAGATGAGAAACAAAGTTACATAAAATTAGTATAACCCTATAAATAACAAGAGAATTCATACTCACTCACTAAGACAAGGTAAATATATGGATTACAATAAATAATAACAAGACAACATTTGAAAATTAAGTAGAATAAAGGATATACACAGAATACACATATATGTTGCTAATAATAATGAACTACAAAAGGAGTGCAACAGCAGTTGAAAAATTATTTGTTGCTGGTTAACTATCACAATCTTTAGAAAGAAATTCATCAATAGAATAAAAAGCATTCTTAACAAGATAATTCCTTAACATAGTCTTAAAAATATGTGTATTGTTATGAAGTTTTGAAATATTTTGTGGAAGGTGATTAAGTATTTTAACAGATGAATAATATACACCTCTCTGTATTGTGGAAGATCTCACAGAAGGTACATGCAGTTTATTTTGTTGCCTAGTATTCCTGCCATGAACTGAGGTGTTGGTTTGATAGATTTTAGGATTTTTAACTACAAATAACATCAAAACATAGATATATAAACAAGGAACTCTAAGTATAATCCAATTTTTGAAACCTTCTCTACAAGAACTCCTTGGACCCAGGCTCAGCATAATCCTAATTGCGCTCTTTTGAATTATGAAAACATTTCTCATTGATGAAGCTGAACCCCAGAAAATTATACCATAACTGATTTGTGAATAGAAATGTGCAAAATAAGCCATTCATAGCGTTTTTACATGTACAATAGATGATAATTTTCTCAAGAGACAACAGATAAAACTCAGTTTTTTTTAATTAAATTGTCTAGATGCAAATTCCATGTAAGATACAATCTAGATACATGCCTAAAAATTTAATATTTTCAGCGACAGTAAGAGCTTTATTGTATGATACATGTAATGGATAAGTAGAAGATTTAGAGGAAATAAATTTGATCAATTGCATCTTATTTAAATTAAGTACCAACTGATTGTTTTGAAACCATTCAGAAATGCGACAAAATAACTAACTAACTAACTCCATGGACACAGTCCTTCTTGAGAAGCTAGCAGGTCGTCAGCTAGTCAAGAAATTCCCCGCGTTTTATGGAACCTGAAGGTTCATTACCGCATTCACAAGAGCCCGCCACCTGTCCCTATCCAATGCAACAAAATACCTTATTTAATTTAGTATTTAGTTCAGTATAATCATTGGACGAAACTAGAATATTAGTGTCATCAGCAAAGAGAATGGTGTGAGAATCTTTACCTATGATGCTTGGAAAATCGTTAATGTAAACATTGAATAGCTTATTTATTTATTTATTTTTATAACACATTCTAGCACATCCCTACAAGGCAAAAGCCCTTGGATACAGAACTTGTCACACAACATGAACTTGCTATAATCAGCAAGTGTCATCTAAACAATGCATATAAATACAATTGTAAATAAAACCATGCACATAAAATTTAGTTGTTATGCAATTACTTATACCTACATAACATTTATAAAATATGTATAAAACATAATACAATATATTAAAATATATATGTATATGTGAAAAAAAGGTAAAATAAGACAATATATTCATGACTATCCAAGGAGCTATCCCTGGCTAAAATATTCCTCTAAGGTGTAGAAGTAATTGGAATGTAAGAAATCACTTAGTGCCGCTCTAAATTGTTTAATATTATGCGCTAACTCTTTTATGCTTAAAGGAAGATGATTAAAGAGCTTGATACCAAAATAATAAGGCCCTTTCTGATAAGTTGTTAAATTTGACTGCGGGCGATAAAGATCAAAATTACGCCTTGTGTTAACACCATGTATCTGTGATGTCGTATGGTATAAACCCTTGTTATTCACAACGAATGTCAGTAAGGAAAATATGTATTGAGACTGCAATGGCAAAATTCTCCAAACCCTAAATGTATCCCTACAAGTATCCCTGGGTTTCAATCCACTCATAATTCTAATTATTCTCTTTTGAATTCTAAAAAGTAAAGTACCCAACACAAATCCCTGAGGAACACCAAGTTTAGCAGTTTCCCAGTCCGATAAAATATTAGGTGAACTGTCAAGTTGCAAAAGAACTCTTTGTTGTCTGTTATACAAATAAGATTTAAGCCAATTTAAAATAGAGCCATTTATTCCACAAAATTTCAACTTTTGAGATCAATAATTCATGACTAACACAATCGAAGGCCTTTGTCAAATCACAAAATAACCCCGTTACATATTCTTTGTTATTCCAAGCTTTGAGAATTGAATCAGTAAGTTTAAATATTGCACTTTCAGTAGATACATTATCCCTAAAGTCGTATTGCTCAGAGACCAAAATATTGTTACTTACTAGATGATGTTTTAACCTCTGGAAATTCAAATATTTTAGAAAAATCAGTCAATAATGATATGGGTCTGTAATTTGATATTTGTGATTTTTCACCTTTTTTTAAAACAGGGTATAATGATAGCATACTTCAGATGCTCCAGGCAGGTACCAGACGACAATGATTTGTTATAGATGTATGTGAGAGGTTTAGAAATATGGCTACCACGTAATTTTAATATTTTATTAGATAAACCGTCATAACTGCATGAACTTTTATTTTTTAATGAAGAAATTGTGCATATGACTTCTGCCTCAGTTATTGGAATATTAATGATTTGTGGGAACTCACAAGGAAACGATTTCCTAAGTGCAAATATTGCCGATTCAATTTTTGGCTGCTGTGTGATTAATTCATCTAAGTTGAACAGAATCGGTGACAAACAGCAACCTCTTCCAATCTTCACACTCCTCGTCTCCCCTTGGTCCAGTCATATTTTGACACTCTATTCCATGTACAATCTGCTGATCAATACATAAACATAAAATACAGTACAAACATTACATAACATCATGTAGGAAGATAATTGTTTTCTTTGTATGAATCAATCAATCAATTTATTTACATTCCATCGATCCTTACATGGTTAGAAGTAAAATAACCAGTGGATGTAGAAATAGTCACAGATAACAAGACAAGTCACATCAACTACATAGTTACTGAATATACATAATCCGTCTCAACAAACACAAATCACACACGTGTACAAAATATCCAAGACAAGTCATGATTATTAAATCACTAAGAAGCCGCATCAACACCAATGGTCACGGAAACGGTACAAAAATAACAGAACAGGTCATAAATGCCTGAACACATAACACACAGAAAGACACAGATACATAACAAATTTGGTGATAGCAATTAACATTAATTTTATGTACATCATGTAACAGTAGTCTGTATATTATATTTAAAATGAATAAAACTATTGTAATAAATATTCTATGATGTGATTATTATGTATATGAGCTGTAGCAAATAATATCATTACAAAAGTTTACTTAGTAAAGGATTAAAAACCCATGATCATTAATTAAATTTACAGTTAAAATATTCATCTAAGGAATAAAACGAATTGGAAAGAAGAAATCTTTTTAGTGCCGGTTTAAATAGTTTCACTTCATTACTCAAGCTTTTTATGCTAGGTGGGAGATGATTAAAAGCTCTAATACCAAAGTAGTAAGGTCCTCTTTGAAAAACTGTCAGAGTGATGTTGGAAGGTGCAAATTCGTGCTATGTCTAGTATTGAAGCTATGAACCTCGTGGTTTGATTTGTACTGATCTTTATTATTTACGACAAATAGTATTAACGAAAATATATATTGTGAATACATGGGCAAATTTAATTTTTAAATAGTTCCCTACAAGAGTCTCTAGTTTTTGCATTCATAATAACTCTGATTATACGCTTTTGTATCCTGAAGATATTAATACTGTAGGCGAATTACCCCAGAAAATTATAAGTATGCTATGATGGAATGCACATAGGAGAAATAAATCATCTTTAGAGTTTCTTGTGACATAAAACCTTTACAGTCCTAATTGCATAACAGGCCGAACTCAGTTTAGTTACTAATTGGTCAATGTGAGTTTTCCACGATAATGTTTCATCAATGTGTAAACCAAGAAACTTAGTATTTGACGTGTTAGTAATATGCATGTTTCCACAGCATATACTTATATTGGTTTCCAAACTATTTTTTGTCCTAAATAGTAGGTAATGAGTTTTTTTGAAATTTAAAGATAACAAATTGGTTTTGAACCATTCATTTATGGCTACAAATTGTTTGTTCATGTTAATTTCAAGATCCTGCAAGCTAGGATTAGGTATTATAACACTAGTGTCGTCGGCATATAAGATGATTTTAGCGTTATTAGTTATTACTTCAGGCAAATCATTGACATACAAAAGGAAGAATAGCGGACCAAGGATTGAGCCTTGCGGAACACCATGCTTGATGATCTCCCATCGGAAGAAGTACTATTATGAGTTTTTATGTTATCTATTACCACTTTCTGATATCTGTCATTTAGGTATGATGTAATTAATGCATTGAATTTTCCTACTATCCCATAAAGTTCCAGTTTTGAAAGTAGAATATTATGGTTGACACAGTCGAAAGCTTTCTTCAGGTCACAAAATATACCACCAACAGTTAATTTATTGTTCATGGCTAGTAAGATTTCATTTATTAGCTTGAAGGAAGCCATATCAGTTGAAGGTTACTCCTGAACCCATATATAGTATAGTGTAGTAGTAGTAGTATTGTATAGTGTTTAATTTATCAGTGCTCCCACTTGCTAAGAGAATAGTGTTGACAATAGATGAATGTGAGTATTGCGCATTGGTGGAATGATAGTGATGGGAAAACCGAAGTGTGGGGTTCCATAGCTACTTGATCCATTAAAAATCCCACATAGACTGGCCTGGGATTGGGCCTGGACCTCCACACTGGGAAGCCAATGACCAATAGCCTGAGCTACAAGTACCAGTATTTAATCTGAAAATATTTTGAGAGAAGAGGGTGCAGCTTACTTTAAGTTTATGCCAACATTTTCCCAGCAACTAATGGGAAACAGGCTCAAGGCCAGAACTCAAACCCAGGATCCCCAAATACAAAGCAGGTTTGCTTTCTGCAGCTTTGTGACATGTGGACCTGTCACTGGAGTAAATCAATATTATGTGTCTCACAGCAGTGTCCCACATTGTACGAAGTTTTACCATGTTGTACTGTACATGTTTAAGAAACACTAGCATTGTTAACCACTTAATCATTACCTACAATCAAATTTTACAGTTTCTGCTGCCACTGCTGTTCCTGGTTCTTGCTGAATTAATTTTAATCCAGACAAAGTAATTTCTCCTTTCCAATAATTTTATCATTTTTGTTAATTTCTGTCACTGTGAAGCCTAGCTAGAGGGTGCAATGGATGGGCAGGAAACTGTCTTCACAATGTTCTGATGACCTAAACCATTGTGCCTAAAGATCCCGTTTGTTTGCACACACAGTGTTAATGTTAATATTCAAACCACTGATGGGCAATGTACAGTCTGACATCTGTCCTCTTGTGTAGCTCTCATGATTTGTGCAGTGTTCTTTGGATTAGTGAAAACGTGAGCCTGTCCTGGACTTGGGATATCCATCCTTCACTGCCTGCCCCTTTGAAACATATGGAAGCAATCCACTACTGTTGTCTTTGACATACATGCAGCACTGTGAACAGCATAAACTTATGAATTTTAACAGGTTGACATTGTTCTGCTCTGAGAAACTGAATCACCATCTGGTATACAATCTTTAAGCTGCACTGTAATTTCTTCCATACCAGCTACTCGTACTTACCCAGTCATCTGTATTGTTCTACACAAGCATCTACCAGTGCATTTACAGAGTCAAACACACAGTTGTGCTGTCTACACTCCACAGCAGAGCCACAAACTGGTATTGGTTGGACATGTCTCATAACTACAAACTATTTACAAACACCATTAAGAGCAGACATACAGTATGACTTAAGTCAACATACATACCAGGACAACATATAATTTAGGTGTATCCTTACAAAGCTCAAGATCATCAGTTGAGGTAAATTCATCGACAGAGTATGAGAGATATGACATACGAGTATATCATGATATCAATTTTTAAAAGATTAATGAATACATTGACACCTGTGTAGTATACGCCTTTTTAGGCGCATTCGCAGAATTAAAATATGACACTGTACCTCTACTCCCATGTACATATTCATGCAAAAGTTGTCCCTGTGCATATGCATTCATGTGATGTTGCTTGACGAGTACAGGGAAAAATGATAAGTTCAGGTTAAGGGTTTCTGTAAATGGAGTGCTAAGGAGAATATCTGGACCTCTGAGAGAACATACGATGTTGGAGAATATTGTGTAATTACCTTCATAAGTTGTTGTACTCCTAACAAAATAGGGTAATTGAAACAAGGAGGATCAGATGGATGGGGAATGTTGCATGCATTGTGGGAATGAGAAATTCCTACAAAATATCTGTAGAAATAACGAGTGGAGTCCAATGACACTGTTAGGTGTAAATGGAGCATAATATGAAAACGGTTCTTAATAAATAGATCTGGTGCGAGGATGAAAGTTGGTTTCGTCTGGCTCAGGACAGCATCCAATGGTCCAGCGAACATTTTGTTTCCATGAAAATAGAGAAATGTCGTTACCAACTGGGTGGCTATTAAGTTTTCGAAGCAGGGCATTCCACGGCGTTTGTTTTCATTAAGGTTTTCGAAACCTTTCGCTACTCCTTTGGAGGGTCAGTGGACAGAAATAAATCCACCCTTCTCCGCACGTAATACCAAACACGTCTGAGCGATAGTCAGCGTCGATAAATAACGTATTTATTGAATATATAAATATGGAACCTACAGAATTGATTCCATTTACTACAGGTGGAAAACCCACTATTGAAAATCGCTTCAACAGGCGCTCCTCGTCTGCTTTGAGCGTCGAGTGGAAAAACGACGCATGTGAAAATATGTAATTTCATTAACATTAGTGGAAAGGAGCTGTACACATGTGAGCGCACAAAATCGCCATTTTACAGCCTATTATCTAATCTACTAGATAATCTGTGATCTAATCAGACCATTACCGATTGTATGAGAATATATAACTTAGAAACTGTAAAAACGTTCTGAATATAGTAATCAATGAAAGTGACCGCTGTACACAAATATCAGCTAGGTTACAAATAATCCGTCGTGGATTGTCGTGGTCGTCCGAAATACCTCACTTTTCATCCCTTTGTTTAGAATGCCAAACTTAATGCAAGTGACGCCCCAGTTGCTGTGGCTGAAAAGTTGTCATACACAGCTGTTCTGCGAAATGTGAATGGTACAAGATAACCAACTGATCCCATTGCAGAAGGAAGCAATCAATAATTAGGTATAAAGGGAGTGCTACGTGTTACGTAATTGATCCTGTATTAACTCATTGATTTGTGTGCCCTGTTCGCTATTGGAAGGTGTTTCTGTACTGATAATTTCTGAATTCTAAACGTGATCATATTCATTTCCAGTTGGCCATCCTAGGTCAATGAATCTCGAAGTATGTGGAATGAGGCACGTTCAATTGGCAGCTGTCAAAATGGATTTAATTTTTATTTCGCGAACTCTTCAGCCTTATAAAGCCAGGTTTTGTGTAGTAGTGATCCAATTGTAACGCTGTGTAAGTTTACTGTGATATTTCGTCGATACATATGTATTTATGTGCGAAGGGACGTACCGATGTGTAACGTGCATGTGATGTTATGGAAGAGGTATATGATTTTATTTCGGACATGCACTTGTTACGAACTGTTGACTTATTCTGAGAAAATGAGACTGTTAATGGAAAAAATAGCACAGTTGCAACAACTGTATGTGTCGGAAACTTAACTGAGACATGACACCGGTATTTTTGTGCAGGTATGTTACTGTTTATTGGGATGTTAAACATTGAAGCAGGATTTTCAGGGAGCTATGAAATAGTCAACCTATAATATTAATGCCATGCGGTTATTACGTTCGCCCTTTAACTGTAAGTGTTCGAATGCGAATGGATCTGAAAGAAAAAGGATGGGATGGGCATGGACAGAATTTATCTTGCTCAGGACAGGGACAGATAGCGAGCTCATGTGAACATGGTGATAAAACTTCATCATAACTTCTTAAGAAGGATTCTGCTCTATGAAGCTAGTTCCTTTTATATCATGGACTTAAACTAAATTTGTTTGTAGTTTGAGTGAAGTGAATCTCACAACCACATAAGCAGATACAATTACCGAGCTACAAGAAGTTCTTTCATATGCAGACTGTGGTTTGGGTTCCCCACTAATTCACATTGGGTCAGTTTTGGGTTCCATAATACTGATTTCTGATTTGATTTTATGAATGTGGGTAAGATAAGTTTAGTTTAGTTTACCTCATGTAGTTTAAGTTGGGTGACTCACACCATATTCTGCACATTTACTAAAAGTCATAAGTTTATCACATAACATATGGAAATTGTTCACATGAAGTTGAATCACCCATCTCCCAATATGTTCGTTCAAAATTTTGGCATCCACCTTCAAGAATATGTGGTGTCATTACCCAGAAGGCCAGTATCATGGTATAAAAATCTGTTTCTGTACATTATGGTTGGCATGTATTTATGCCTTGTATTCCCACATGATGTTTGTTTTGGAAAGGTGTCTGTAGTTGTATTAGGAAAGTTTAAACAAATTTTTGTTCTTGTGTTTGTCAGTATTTTTATGTTCTTCCAACCAACAAGTCTGAATTATGCAAGATTTGAGGTTCTCGCAGTAGTGTTGCTGAAGACTCCCAAGTCTTCTGAGATGTGGTGCTGTGTCACTGGGTGAGTAGTTCCCAACATTTGGAAGGATTGTGGTGCCTTAATCTTCAGCATCAAGCAGTGCAAGAAGAATTCTTCTTCCCAGAAGACTTGAGTCTTCAAATTTTTAGTAGTCTGTAGGTTAAGTTATGCCAGTTTTTAATTTAAGTTATATTTGTGTTGGTTTTACTAAGATTAAATAAAACTTGACTATTGGGAGAAATTTGGTTGTTTGTAGGTCTTGTATTGTAACATTACTCTGTTTTTGTTTCCTGTAGGTCACATTCAGACACTGAAGATGTCAACTAGTAAATAAATGCTGGTGTCAATTTTTTTATTTTTTCTGTTTATTTATTTATTTTAAATTCCAGCATTGAGTACATTTGGGTCACCCATTATGCCATGCCCAAGGTACTTTCTGATCCCATGGTATTCTTGACTGATTGTAATTGATATTGTTTGGTTTGGGTTTTGTTAGTTTATGTTGCACTAAATTAGCATAGTGGGAATCCAGTCTGTATTGTGCACTAGTACCATAATTTTTACTGCATTGTTTTACACTTACTGTAAGTTTAAAAATTAGTTTGTGATAGTGAAACTGTTCTTTTGGACTTTGACCAGTATTTCATTAAAAATCTAATACATTTTGAAATTTGCTCTGTTTCATTCATGTGGTGAACAGGATAAGCATGATCCATGGTTTGAGAGTAGCTTTACCTGTGGATCAAGTGGAGTAGTTCCCTTCTGATCATGTCCAAATGAAAGAAATAAAACCATGTGAGCCTAGAGATTCTCAGAGTGTAATTTCACAGAATTCAGGTGTTCTTGGATATGATGCTCTTTCAGTAGGTGAGTTGTTTTGGGATGTTTCAAAGGCACTACGTTTTCCTCCAAAACATCGGGAACCACTCACCCAACAACACAGCATCATATCCCAGCAGACCAGAATCCTTAGAAATAATGCCAGTCTCTGAAACATAATGTACTGTTTTAAATTTGGATGATGGTTTAAGTTCAAAAGGATAATCTAAACATTGTAATACATTCTGTTACAGAAATCAGAGGATGAAACCAGTTTTTGTTGTTTCCACACTGGGGGCACTACTTCTGGTTCTGGTTTACAGATCAGAATGGTTATCAACTTTCTTTATTATTGGTGGAATATTGGCATTTACTCTAGGGTTGGCAGTTGTGGTTACTGCTGTTGTGTCTCTTGTAACAAGATCAAATTCTTCCACTGTATACACAAAGCCAACACCTGAACTCCAAGCCTTGCACAAGTATCTTACGGTGAGCACTCATTGTTATTGTGGTGAATGCAGGGATACACTCCAGTAAGAGTAGGCAACTGTGTTGTTTGTTATGTTACACTACTTCCCTAGTGCTGGTGTTTAATTCATTTGTGTTTGGTTTATTGAATGCTAATATGAGTATCTTAGAACATGGAACAGCAAATGGTAGAATGATTATAGAAGTATGTGAAAGAAAATGGTTGTGTCCTAAATTGAGGTATGTCCTGGTATTTTGTTGGAAGAACTAAGGGAAACCATAAAAAATCTCAGGCAAGATAGCTGGCCTCCAGGCCAAGATTTTAACTTGGGGACATCTCAAGTAAAGAGTGGGAGTGTGACCCAATCTGCCACCAGTTGTATGTTTGTTGCAAATTCAGGTCTCTTGTTGTTACAAAGCTGATTGCATACAGGTGACACACCACAAATATTACTTTTGTTTGTGTTTGTGCACATGCATGCGTGTGCGGGGCTGTACAAATCCTGGTCACCTGGACAACTGAATTTTGTACCATGGCGCCTAATATGTGTGGGTGCTCTGTGTGGAATATACTTTACGTCATCCTTCTAGCACCTGGAATTTTGATTTGTCTGTTAGATTTTGGAAAATTTGTTTACTCCTGCATGTGTCAGTGTGTGTGCATATATTTGTGTCTCAAATGTTCTGCACAATGAAAAATGTTCCAAATAGAACTTGTAATTCTTAATGATAGCTGTATTTTAAATCATGAACTGGTATTTTGAATGAGAGTCAGTTTTTCAGAAAATTGATAAAGTTCAATTTGAGCATCATGTAAAACAGGGGCTTTATAGGACCAATACAAACCAATATTAAATTTGTTGGACAACTTTCAGTATAGACCCTTTTTACCTTTGAAATCTAGTTAGTAGTTTTGGAGATGAAATGTATGGACAGATAGCACAATCATCATCTATATGCATTCATTTTTTATAGTGTCTGGCCTACAGGATGGACATCTGAGGAACTGCAGTTTAGTGTGCAGCATTGCATAGATTTTTGTCTTATCCAGAGTATTCAGGCCAAGGGTATGCCCCACTCAGTCTCCTGTGCTCTTTCCCTAGACTTAGAGCAGCGAGGGCATGACATTAACCACACACTTTGTCTTTTTCCGAAGGTTAAAAAATGCTGGGGCCTTACTTCTGCAAGAGGCCAAGGCTAATTGTGCATTATAGCATGAATCCTTGCTATTTATGTTAAGTTAAAATGTTAGTTTAGATATGGTTGAAGCAGCAGTTAATGTTTAAGGACATGCTGTATCTAATTGATCCTATATATTAGATATAGACAGTATTTCTCTCTACCTGTTGAGGAAGAAGGAAAAGAAGTGCATATGTTTTTACATGGGAAAGGAAAAGTTGTAGTTAATTAGATTTGAAAGTTATAAAAATTGTTTTATGTTTCCATTTGCAGACTTCAATGCAGGTGAAGGCAGTTGCTAGTGGGCTGCTTTGTTTAAATATTACTTTTGCCATTACAGGAATCAGAGCCCAAGCTTGAAAGGTCACTCCGATTACCAGTTATATTTGGACGAATGATTGATGGTATATTGCAGCAATTGTTGGATCTTATTCTTCGAGATTATGTGGGCGTTTGGTGTAGTGAAGCAGGCTTCAAGTCTGATGAACTGATTCGAGACCTGAAGTAAGTCTGTGCATGTGGAGACTCTTTGGTGCATGGTGTTCCATGAAAATACAGAGGCCATGTATTCCTCCAAACTCTTAGTACCCACATACCAACTACACATCATACTTTGAATGATCAAAATATATAAAGTTTGTAACTGCTGAGCTAGTCGAGATACTCCTGATGTTTTATGGACCCTACAAGTTCTAGGCTGTGTTCACATACCTCACCACTGGACTACCAAGAATTAACTGGGAAGTGATACAGTGCTTTCAGATAGGACATAGAGGCATCTGAGTCACCCGTTTACAAAGGAAGAGAGACACTGTAAATTCTCTGTGCTCTTTGCCTAATGTCATTGTATATTAAGGACGGGTTCAAACAAATCTTCCCTATCTTTCTAACATGACTCCTTCATAAATTAAAGTTCTTAATACCCATGGTTGACTTTGCCCCCTCCAATGTTATTAGCCAATTTACGCCTATGCTTGGCAATATGGACATTCGCTGCACACATTACTATAATAGCATGTGCAGGGAAAAGGTTAAGCATTTAGTCTATACCATTGTACCATATTATTCAAATATAAATTTGAAACCATCTCATACAACTTGCATTAATGTTGGTATTATGAGGTGTAAAGCATGTTTCAGTAATGCTCCAACTGGCTTTTATTGCACATTTTTTCATACAAGAAGATATGTGTGTTTTGACCCTCACAATGTCATCCTGACTGTCATGTAGCAGTGTTTGTATCAGTTCCGTGTTATTGTTTGTATAGTCCTGTCTGTTATGTATGTTCAACATTTAAATATAAGAAAATGTAAATATAAATCAGTTAAAATTATTTTAATACTTTTAAAATATTTTATACCAGTTCCTACATAGATATCCAGTGCTGCTTGTCATACAATTGTGGTATTTTTGTATTCATGCCCTACTTTTCCTATCACTGACCACTTGCATAGTAGTCACAAGTTTGTGTCACTCTTAGTAGTGAGTGTTTATATGCCTCCTAATTTTACTCATACACATTTCTTGTTACTGTTGTATTATTATTCTCCCATTTTATATTATGTATTGATGCATTTATTGTTGGTATTCTTTATTATACTTTCTATATATTATGTTCTGCTGTGTTCTGTGGTTATTCCTCACTGTTACATCAACTGTTATTATTATTATTATTATTATTATTATTTTATTATTATTATTATTATTATTTATTTTTACCTTCCATAAATCTACAGATATGGAAACAGTCATACAACATATAAGGATATAAACACTATATTGAGGACAGTATCTACATATACATACAATGGAATGCAAAGCACTTGTCATATCATCAGTCACAATGTTTATCATTGTTATATCACCTTACCCATTTTTGTAGGTTGTGGTTTTATTTTGATGGTGGTCATATGCTTCTGCCTTGTTGACTGTGTGGTATTGGGTATTAGTAAAGTTTGGTGTACCTTATTTTTTATATTGTAACTAATGCTGTCAATTTGATTTTGGTCTGTGTTATGGCCTAAGTTTATTGCAAGTTTCAACTGCTTTTTATTACGTATATAGAGGGTGTTTCAGGAGGAATCTGGCATATGTCAGGAAAACATTTCTTAGGTTAATGTACATCGATATAACCAAACATTCATATATATCCGAAGTTCAATGGTTATGGAGATAATGATGCAATAAGAATGTGGTCTTCTTGTGGTTCCACATACTGTACCTGTTTAACATGATGTGTTATCTATACACTGCGCAGGTCCATCTTTGAACCGCCAAGCCATATGGAGGCAAGTGTGGTATGTAAAGTACTTGAAACCCCAAGGACAATCTTATGAAACTAGCACAATTTTGTCTTGCTTTGTTAGGTGTCTTTATATCATGCAGATGCTAATTAGGTATTAAGTATAGGTGTTAACATTACAGGAACTACAAATTTATCCTAATTTTAATATGTATTTGGTAATCAAATGTATAACAATTCTCATTCTTTAAAACTTATCTTGTTATCATCTCCATAATTGTTCAGCTTTGGGTACAGGTATTTTTGGTTATATCAATGTAATTTTTCCTAAGGAACATTCTCCTGAAGTATGGCAAATTCCTTCCAGTACACCCTGTATATGTGTCATAGACTATAAACTTACACATTTAGGTGCATCCCCAGCACCATCCTCAGTGTTATCAGTGCTGTCAAAGGTTATATATGTGCTTGGCAAAAATGTTTGACTGTTGTGTTATGGCTTTTTTTTATTCTATTGACATTCTTTGTTTATAGGATTGATCTGTGGCAAGTGATCAAGAATCTTCAGGGAAGGCTCTCAAAGATAGATCAAGTACGAGTGGTTGCAGTTGATATGGTGAACGTAGTAACACGACATTTTGAGCGAATAAGACTAGCTCAGCTATCAGCGTAAGTGTGAGATCACAGGCTTTTAACTTAGTGGTAAGCAGTCCATTGGCCACAAATGGCTGGGATTTTAACTTAGTGGCGAGCGATCAGTTGGCCACAAATGGCTGGGATTTTAACTTAATGGTGAGTGGTCTGTTGGCCATGAGTGGCTGGTATTTTAACCTTATACATGCTAATTTAATTGAATTTAAGTGACATATTTTTATTTATTTTAAGCCAGTGTAAGATAATGTTGATGTCCTCTGTTTTTTGGTGTGTCTTCATGTTTTGGTGGCTGAGTACAGTTGCTTGTGACCAATAGTAACTAGTAACAATGATGTGCATTAGGAAATAAGAGATGAATGAATCTGGGGTTCACTTGCTGTCATTCTGTTCAAGGTTATTTGTCTTGTCATGTCTGAAGTAGGAACATAAGGGTAAAATTTGCTTAACTGTCCTATTAACTGTTGTTTTATATGGATATGAAACTTGCTGTCTCTGCCTGAGGAAAGATTAAGACCAGCTTGTGGTTTTGTGCTGCATCATATGTTGATGTCCTTCCAATTGTTTGGCAAACATTAGATGTAACATCTTCAGGGTGATTGTCACAGGTAAGGAAAAACAAGTCTAAGGGAGAGGAGATTAGGAAAGGAGAAAGTCATGACTGGGTAGTATTGCAGCCAATTGAGCTGGTTGCTGGAGTTCAGAATGTAGACAGAAGAAGCAGCTTCAGATTTTTCTCAGTATCTGGTTTCCTGCTAAGTGTTCTCAGGTTGTCTGGATATTTGAATGACTGTCTGATGTTTGGGGACAAAACTTTAACTCAATAAATATATATATATATGCAAATGCTTAAATGAATATAACTACATGTACTTGAACTAAATTAAAATATAACAAAAATATTCTTTTCAGGATATTTTAGTTACTGGTAAAAAGTATTAGTCTCTTATGAGTTGTAACCTTTGACACATATTTTAATTACACACTCTAGGTAGACTGCCACAGTGTCTTAAGCATAACATGGTAAAAAACATGTACCAGATATATTCTGAACATTTGCTAATCACTTAAATCTTGTAAGGGACATGGTGGTCTTGGGTTAAGACAACTGGACTACCATTCAATTGGTTCTGAGTTTGATGCCTGGGCAGATCTGCTCACAGATTGAAACTACCTCTTCTACAAAAAATAACATTTTGGGAGTCTGAAAAATACAGGCCCCACTGTAGGTTCCCTCTGTTGACTACCAGTCTTGTAATTGCTCTAAAAGTAACAGAATTTACCCTATGGGTGTAACTTTCTCATCTGCTGAAAATAACATTTTGGGAATGTGAAGAATCCACACTGTACTGTAGGTGCCTCCAACCTTGCCTAGGTGGGCAGAGGACAGAAGGTCAAAGAGGCAATACCTGGAGGCACCAGACAAATAAAATTTTACCTTTGTGATGTCATAAACATTACCAGTACCTTGTTTGTTTTTTTACATCAGGACAGGAGGGAAACTGGTGGAATTTGACCTCTCTCCACATCTGACATCATCAGACAGAGAACGAGATTACTTGCGTAGGGTATCAGAACGATGTATTGCTCTACTTTTTCCACCAAACTGTGTCAAGATAATCCATTCAGGCATTTACTGCGAGAAATTCTAGCATGTAAAGGTATGAGTTACATAGAGAGGTCTTAGTACCATGTCCCTGAGCATGGCAGCTGTCATGGGAGCTTTGTTGTGTATAAAACCTGCATCTGCTGGGAACTTAAGAATGCATTTTTCCCTCGCAGGTCAACTTTCCTTGTTTCATAGCAGAGTCTCAAAGTGCCAACCTCCAGCTTCTGAGCAGGCATTGCATCTTCTGAAAATATTTTTTGACACATGACAAAGATACTGTCTTCAAATTATTTACAATTTCTCTTCAAAAAGTGTCCTTCAATTCTTGTAATTAAATTGGAGTGCCCACATTTTCTCTTCTTCAGATAAGTCCCTAATTAAGTATGCTGGGATTAATTTAATATAGTGGCTGGATTTTTTTTTTTTGACAGACATATGCCCTATGATTTTACACACGCTTACTACACTTTACGGTAATGTAAAGGAAACTTGTGAACTGCTTGAGGATTTTTGTAACACCAGCATCTATTGTTTTGACTGTTTATATCCCTACTTAATATAAACCATGCCTCAGCTGAGAAAAATACAAGTTTTCATACTTTATTTTGTCCAGCACTAAACCTTTAATTCTCCCCCCCCCCTTCTCCCCATTTCTTCTCCCTTGTCTATTGTTCTTTTATATGACACTGTTGATTAAGATTTTTTTTGACAAAACATTTTACATTTTTTAAATTAAACATACTCAACAAAAGTGCTGCAAATGAACACTTGTTCACTGATTTCACAAACACACTGAGACCAGCTCAAGTCCATTTGTAGTAAGAGATGCCTAACAAGCAAGTGCCTGTTCAAACCACTCAGTCATCTGTAACAATAATACAGACACATTGTTGACAAACAAGCCCCTGGACACTGAGTTTGTATTTTCTTATGCTCAGGGACATGACAATGTGACCTTTTTGTATATGTATAGAATGCATGCTGCATAAGTGGTTCTCTTACATAGTGTGAGACATGTATAACAGGACAAATAGGATAATGTTCTTTCAGTCTCTGTTGTGAAAGTTTATCACCTTTCAAGGTGTTCCCTTTACAAAATTGCCATGTCATAGGTCAGACCATTAATTGTCAGCTTCTGACTGTGCAAACCTAGGTTCAGTTCCAGGGTAGTCCTTGTAGAATTTGTGGTGAACAAAGTGGCACAGGGGCAAGTTGAACTGTTCCAGTTGTCATTTCACAAATGCCTCATGCCCACCATCATCGTACCCTGGTACAGTAGGCCACAGGAACAAGAGACAGTGTCACTCTGCTTTTGCAGCTAAACTACAAAACTGCCCCATGTCATTGTTTGGAAGTACAACAACAATTTGATGAAATAGATACGAACCTTATTATTTTATAATATCAGTTATTATTTGCTGTCAATGTTACATATAAATTATATTAGGGCATGCTTATTTTTTAATTATATATGTGGTTATGAACTTCCATACACTTTAACCTTTTGCCTTATTAATAAAATACTCTGATTTTTTCTTTTAATATTATTTACATGTACCCTGATGAACGTAATGTCTTCTACCTATATCTGAATGCCGTTTAGTAAGTCTGTTAGTAATAATGCTACATCTAGCAGCAGTTTTAAAAATGCTGTATGCCAGTATTAAACGTGGATTATGAAACATTTTTGGCATCTCCTATTGGAAAATTTAGAGATTTAAACGTGGTTTTTAAAGTAACCCAACATGAAATTAATTCTTGTATAGTTTACCCTGACATAATCCTTGTTTCATGCAATTGTCAATGGATTTAACTCTTTTAATTTTAGGTTTGCATTTAAATCTGGTAATATGGGATTTTAGATGTCCTGGTTCTACTGGCCTAATGGGGTGGGGAGGGGGGGGGGGGCAGTGGAGAGGCTGTTAGTATTAAAGGAATACAGTGCTTGGTCAGCTGGAACATGTACATATGCCATCACACTAATACCTTGAGTGCTGAGTAAAATTTAAGTGTTTATCTGCTGTGTGAATATTGGCCACTTAAATATTGTACTGCTATACAAACATTGGCCACTCTCAAATGTTGTGCTGCTGTGCAAACATTGCCCACTTAAATATTGTGCTGCTGTGCGAATGTTGGCCACTTAAATGTTGTGCTGCTGTGTGAACATTAGCCACTTAAATATTGTGCTGCCTTGTGAACATTGGCCATTTAAATATTGTGCTGCTGTGCAAACATTTGCCACTTACATATTGTGCTGCTGTGTGAACATTGGCCACTTAAATATTGTGCTGCTGTGCAAACATTGGCCACTTAAATATTGTGCTGCTGTGTGAACATTGGTCACCCAAATGTTGTGCTGCTGTGTGAACATTGGCCACTTCAATGTTGTTCGCCTATTCAATTCAATTCAATTTATTCACATCCATATTGTTACAAATGTAGCATCTGGACAAGTCTTATAATATTACACATCCATTCCCACACATCCATTACAGTTCAAAATCCTTAAACTATATGATACGTTAACTTACCAATAAAATGATAAAATACATGTATTTATCATTCATTCATCACCTCCATCCATAAGTCATCGTAAGTGGTTATGAGGGGATATATCATTCATGACAGTGTAAACATAATACTTATAGAAATACAAGTGTATAACATCCCATACAAACACTTTCAATAGTTAAGAAATTCTTCTACTGAATAAAAACACTCTTCAATCAGAAAGTCAATAAGTTTCTTTTTAAATTTTGTCAAAGTTTCAGTATTTTTAATTTCCTTTGCCAATCTGTTATAAATATGGATACCACTATAAGTTGTGCTTTTTTTGAACAATTTAGTATTATGACCTGTTATAAACAAATCCGATTTTTGTCTTGTATCATGTAAACAGATCATAGAGTTTGTTTTATAGTTATTCAAAGACATTCTAAACTGCAGAAGAATTTCATAAATATACATACATGGCAATGTCATAATCTTCAGTGCCCGAAATAAAGGTTTATAGCTAGTAGTTCTTGATACATTTGCTAGGATTCTTATTGCTTTCTTTTGTAAGATAAAAACCCTTTTATAATTCTTATAGATACCCCAAAATAAAATCCCATATTTCAAAACTGGATAAAAGTATGCAAAATACGTAATTCTAGCAACGTTGTCATCTATCACATTCCTAGATGTCCTAAGTACAAAGCAAAGTTTACTCAATTTGCATACTAATTTATCTATATGAAGATCCCATGTCAGATTTTTATCAAGCCATACTCACAGGAACTTCGTTTCAGATACATATGTAATTTGTCTGTCTTTTATTATAATATCTTGAAGTATAATATTTGTATTGGTTTTATGATGGAAACTTATTGCCAAAGATTTTTCGTTGTTAATCAGCATCCTATTCTTATCAAACCAGGAAAAAATGTTCTTAAGAGATGCATCTATGTTAAGAGCTAGATCTTGCATGTAATTTCCATTAACTAAAATATTTGTATCATCAGCAAAAAGGAGCATTGGTGAATGTTGTGCTGGTGTGCAGACGTTACCCATTAAATCTTATGCTTCTGTGTCAGCATTGGCTATATAGATGTTCTGCTGCTGTGTAAACATTGGCCATGTTTGCCATTTAAATCTTAGTAATACCATTTTCATATTGTTTGTTTATGGTATAAATGTATTTTCATTCATATGTTTAAAGTGTCTCTTGATGTGTTATTCATAAGGCAGCTGTTCAACCTTTGAACACAAATTTCTTCACTGTTTCTGAGTGCAGAAATTTTCTTTTGTTTGTAGTACAAGATGAGAATTGTTTTCCTGATTCATCACTTGAAAAAGGGGATATCACTTGCTAATCATACTCATACTTAATGCATGTTCTGTGAATAGGGTAGATGTTCTTGTATCTGCTGTGGAATTAATTGTACAAACAGTTTTGTACTTCTTATTTCATCACTGATACCGAGTATGGCTCATTTAAAGTCAGATTATTTAAGTTAGAAGTTGCTAAAGGTAAAGTATTGTATAAAAATGGATGATTATGTTGAAAGGAAAGGTACAACAGCAACAAAAATCAATGTGTTGCAGTTATGACACTGATTTTAAATTCATGGTAATTAAACATACACAAGAAACCAACAACCATGCTGTGGCACAGAAATTCTGTGTTGTGCAACGGAATGTGTGTTGCTGGAGAAAACAAAAAGATCTGTTGTTAAAGGCAGCAAATTAAATCTGAAAAGCATTTTGTTGACCCTCGTAGGGGAATTTCAATGCCACTGATGAAAGTGTTTGTAAGTTTGTGCTAGATAAACATAAAAATGGCCTTATGATTACTGAGAGACAGTATGAATGAAGGCAGTGAAAGTCACTATATTTCTAAAGATTTTATGGCAAGATTTCAAAGACAGTATTGGTTGGGCAATGAGATGTTCATGCATTGTTAAGGGTTTCTTCTTTGTCAGAGAACTACCTAAGTGCAAAAGCTTCCCACAAACTACTTTCATCAGTTAATAGCATACCAGCAGCGTGTAATTAATCTGCAATGAAAACATGATTACATCTTAGGACAAATGGGAAATGAAGATGAAACCCCAGTCTTTTTTATGTGTTGACCAATGCTATAATTGATGCAAAATTATCAAAACGAGTACTTGTCAGAATGACAGTACATGAAGAACTCGGAATAACTGTGATGCTATCAGCTCTGCCTGGTGGGAGGATGCAGACGCCATTTGTTATTCTGACAGAAAAACTTCCTGGTGGAATTATATGTGTATGTATTGAGAAAGGGTGGATGACAGAAGAACACGTGCTCAAATGGCTGACAGAAGCCTGGGACAGAAGACCAGGTGATCTTCTAAAGAAGACATGGTAGTTAAATTGTTAAGAGACTGAGGGTTTTGCTGTTCTTTGTTGTTGCGCTGAGTAGCAGGATTATTGATTCCCGACATTTTGAAGGAACATACTGCTTTTGTCTTCGGGGGTCAAGGAGCCTTTGGACTCCTCGATCCAGGACTCCTTGACCCTTGAAGATGAAGGCAACATGTTTCTTCAAAACTTCAGGAATCAATAACTCTGCTACTCATTGTAACAACACAACACCATAATCCTCACCATCAGGACTGGAAACCTCAAATCTTGCATTAAATGACTGACTACATTGCCTGTATGGGGGACTGACTGCTGTATGTGAACTGCCTACTACCACCAGCAGCAAACATAAGGAGACCAACAGAATCCACCGTCATAAGGTTTAAAAAGTGCTGTTTGTCACATGATATGAGTAGAGTCCTTCAGGAGGAAAATTATGAAGAAAACTCTCCTTTTAGTGTAAAACTGTTGACAGTGACAAGTCAACCCAGTGATGTGTTTGTTTAAATCTCATGCTTAATCCCAGACTATTAAGTATGCAGACACTAAGTGACATAAAAACATGACCTATGTGATTGTAGGTATTTTCCTGAAAATTGGAGATGCTGAATGGGGATTATTTTATATTGAGGTAAACAGGGTATTTACAATGGCCACATATTGGGCATAATTTTCTGTTGTGGCTAGATTTGGCCATTGCAAGGATGAGTCAAGTTCACAGGGTCATCAGTGTAGACACATGCATCCACAAGCAGAACACTGTGTGAGGTTTACACGGCAATGAATGTTAAGATCGCAGTTTTCATAGTGTGACAAAATGCAGTCTAGTAGATGGGTAGCACTGCCCTCCTCTTCAGGGTAGAACTGCTGTGAACATGGGGGCAGCAGGTTCCTCTGAAACGTCGGTACTACTTGCCAGGACCTATATGTACACGCAGAAAAATTGTGGATGTGAACTGTCCTTCTTTCTTGTTCCTTTTGATCCTTTCAGAGTGTCAATATTGCTTTGCGGCATAGCCTTTCCCTCATTGATTGTTTCTGCTATTCCAGCTTGCTGCTAGTGCCAGGCCTTCCGCTTAATGACTGCATAGTTAGTTGGCCTTTTAACACCTACCACAAGACTGCATGTTCCTGCTTGTTCACACCCTCCAACATTAATCCATAAAGCAGTTATGTATACTTGTGTTAGTTGGTGTGTTTTAAAATATGAGTGTTATGATATGGTTACAGTGTTATATCCAGTCACTGAAATGCTGACTGATCCAGACTCTATTAATCAGAAAATTCTGACATACATCCAGCAGCAACCACAGTCGCAGATTCTCGAGAAGAAGGCATATGCGTACACTGCAAATTTCGAAGATTTCGTACAAATGATCAAAAATTGCAATGACACTGAGTCACTTAAACATATCAGGTGAGGCATGTTCTTAATTCTGGCATGTAAATGGAATTGTTTATTTGCAAATAATACTATAGAGACTGCAGAATTATTTTGGTGTAGATATTAATGTTAAGGTGTCAGAATTATTTATTTGTAGAAACTAGTATGAAGAAGTCGGAATTTTTTTCTTGGGGGGTGGGGGTGTCTCCTGGTTACTGTTGTTATACTCCATAACTGTCAGATAATTCCAGTACCTTACTAACATTTACCTTTTCCTATCTGTTTTGTCACTTGTTGCTTTTTCAAGATAAAACTCAAGTTGAGTAGTAACCATGACAAGACACCTTGTGTCACTTTCAGATGCATGTTGAGCACAAAGATCTATCCTCTTTTACCAGATGGTTTGTGTAACGACTGCTTTTATTTGTGTTCATACCTAATTCATTTGCTACTCAATTCTTTACTGTGAAATACTGCAAACTGCCATACTTAATTCTTTCTCTATTCAGGTTGTTGTGTACTTTCGTAGCTACAGGCTTGCCCCATAATTAAGGATTGAAGGATTGGCTCAAATGTGACACATCACTCTCAACTTCAATCCTGAAGACTGAGGCATTTTGCATCTCAGAAGCATTGGTTTTCACCTACAAGATTACATGCTGTCACAATCTGGGAGACCACAATCTGAACAATCCCTGCCTTGAAAATTTAAAATCTTATACACATTTCTCTGTTTTGTTTTCCAATATAGATATAACATTGTTACTGAAATAATGCAAGCAACAACAGTCCATAATTTAAAGAAGTCAGTAGGGCTGGACCCTGACAAAGAAGTGTTCACCTTTGGTACAGGAAAGGGAGACATGCTTCAGGTAATTTGTTATTTACCGGTATTGTGATTATTAAATGACATGGTCAGTATTACTTGGGTGTCTGGGTCACACATCTTTGTGAAATATTCATATTCTTTAAGTTACATTTTTATATTTTAGCATGCAAAATAACATTATGTGCTTGCCTTTGATTTTAATTGTAGGGATATAAACCATACATGAACCTCAGATTTGGTATGAAATAAGTAGTAATTTCACTACTACTACTACTACTACTACTACTTGTACTAATACTGCTGCTGCTGCTGCTTTTTCTTTTTTTATCCTCCTCCACTTGCTTTATACTGCTATCATTAGCAGCCTTGTCATGTTGCTACCACCACCGCCGCTGCCACCTGCAGCCACCACCGCCGCCGCCGCCGCTGCCACTGCCGTTACCGCGGCTGCCACCACTGCCACCACAACCACAACCACTGCTACTGCTGCCACTGCCACTGCCACCACCATCACCACCACCACTGCCACTGCTGCTGCCATTGCCACCATTGGTTATCCTGTCCCTTTTCTCCTACTACTACTACTACTACTACTACTACTACTACTATTATTATTATTATTATTATTATTATTATTATTATTACTAGTACTGCTGTCAAAATTGCATAGTGACAGTCTGCATTATCTTATACTCTGTGGAACCACCATTTAGTGTTATCAGCATTCAGTTTCAATAATCCCAGTGTTAAATTGTCTACACTGAGTTAGGTGATCACATTTGTAGGGGTTTCACTGTGTTTGGGTCGTCAAATCAAGGAGAGTGAGATGCACATGGCATGTGGCACATGCGGGACGTATGAGAAATGCTTACAAGTTTTAGTTGAAGTACCTAATGGGAAGAAATCACCTGAAAAATTAAAGTGTGTTTGAGAGATTAATATTACAATGAATCTTAAAATAGGATGTGAGCGTGTGGACTGGATTTATGTGACAGAGCATAGGGTCCATTGCTGGGCTCTGGTGAACACACGGTGAAACTTTGAGTTCCACAAAAGGTGGGTTATTTCTTGAGTAGCTGAGCAATTGTTAGTTTCTCAAGGATTCTGCTCCATTCAGTTAATTAGTTATTTAATTCTGATGACTGACATTTTGTGGAATGAGTTTTTGACGTGAATACGTCTTTAAATTCGGTCCGGTGTAGGGGGGTCTCTACGAAAACTCTAGCGACCAAAAAAATGGCGAGATTCATCGCGCTTATATCTCGTAAACTATAAATGATAATGTAATGATTTAAATTTTGTTGGATAGAGGGTTGATGTCTGTATCTAAAATGGCGGGTGTGGGGGTATGCAGCGGTGAGGGGGGAGGGGTAGCGCTTGCGCGTGAACACTGTAAATGGCGGTGCCACGTGGCGTTTGGGCAGTGTAACTTTGGATTGCGAAGAGATAGGATGTTGAAATTGGTGTCGATGTGTAGAGAATAACAGGATCTACAATATTATTTAGCAATAATAACCGATAGAATAAAATTTGTAAAGTTATAAGCCGATAAGTGTGCTGAGTTGAAGAAAATTTTCATAATGTCGACAAATTGCAAAGGAAATATGAACAGAAATGTAAGAAACGTATATCATTGGAAAGGAAAATTCAAAAGGAATCAGAAAAGCCCAAATTGACTAATGCCGAACGATGCAGATTGTATAGAGAGCGTAAGAAAGCCGAGCGCGTCAACGCCGGCGTGAGTACTTCGAGTGCGCCGCTACTATGCCATATGTATCTTACTTCTCCTATCATCGGCCTTTGATAAAGAAAATTATACTTCACTTATAACCACCAAGACTTTATTCATTTACATCTTACCCTTCCTCTAATAACACAAAGACGGATTCACGCCTTAAACGATTGCGGTTGTGTCCCCGTACACAAGCCACAAATTTTTTTAACTCTGTCCATTGATGTCACTGTCTGGTTAGTCACTGTTCTCACAATGCTGTGTATGTGTGGTCTCTCAGCTTCATCTCTTTCTTGTACTGTATGTAGGGGGCAGATGCTGAAAATGGCATGGGAACAACAGTGAAACCTTGAACAGAACACTGACTTATATTGACAGGGGGCAGAATAATTCATACCATGTTACCATGAGTGTCAGGGTCTCCATGGCCACTGTCAAGAAAAATCGTTGATTGTGTGATTTGCTTGAAGATAATGCCCCACACCTCTTGTATAATTATCCTCTATGCTTGTTGATTTCAGGCAAGACCAGTGAAGCGCTATCTCAACCAATTAACTTATGCAAAAAGCCTGTGTGAGAAGCGGTTACATCTGCTGGGCTGGATGGGTTACCCTGTAGAGGAAGCTATTGAAGCCAGTACAATGATCACTAAGAAGGTAATCAACAAGTTGTGCAACAAACAACATATATGGTCATGTAATTCAAAATCTTTGTTACCTCTTTGCTTGTATTGGCTTTAATTTTATTGAAGAATGTGTAATTCAGTTAAATGTAATACCATTCAAATTAGCCATTTTCAAAATCCTGAAGGTTTTTTCTTATACAAGTAACTTAATTACATGTTAGTATTTTCATTGAAAAAATTAATACAAAGTTGTGATAATGAAATGTGTGTAAGTTAGAATTGCATAAGTTGAGGTACCTGTCTTTATATATGTTTACTGCAGATAATTATGCTTAGAAGGAACGTCCATCAACTTCAGTATCTAGTAACATCGTTTCTTACACAAGTAGAATGTGCTGATTTTAAAGGTACTTTATGTCTGCCTATACAAATATAACAACCTGAGAGCTGGTGAATGAATTTTTGTGAAACTTGGTATTGGTGAACTTTACAAGAAACTTGTGTAGTCATTTAATTTTTCATCTAGATTGGACAGATGACCACATGACATGAAGGCCTACAGGCTTTGCCTTCTGTAAAGAAACATGCATTTTGGTTTTCTAGATATTAACACTACCTGAAGTGTTGGAGAGTGTGGTTGGTCGCAGATATCTCACGCAGTTCCTGGAACAGGTTGGCAGTGCATCTCTGATGGGCTACTGGAGTGCAGTGGAGGAACTTCGCCAGACCAACCGCTCTAGCTGGCATCAGCTTGGCGCAGAGATATTTTATACATATATAAATACGCCGTCTCCAGACATCAGAGTAGGCAAGGTAATAACTGTGTAATTTCAGGTTATCATGTTGGCAGTAAGATCGTGGTCTTCTGTGACGTGATATGTAATAAATTCCCCATCTTTCATGGAATGTATGAATTCATGGATGTTTTTACAAAAGTTGCCACTGATCCCTGTTCTTACTCAATTGACTAGTCCACACTCTCCTGTCTTATTTATTTAAGTTTCATTTGATTGTTATCCTTGCGTCTACTCCTAGCCCTCCCAAGAAGTCTCTTTCATTCAGGTTTTCTGACCAAAGATTTGGGTGTGTTTATTTCCCTTGTGTGTGTCATATGCCCCATCCATCTCAGCCTCCTGGTGATGATTAGTAGTGACATTTAACATTTGTTTTCAATCCCATAATATGATTTGTGGGGAAAATGGCATTGCTAAATGAAACCAGGTGAGGCATGATACTGTGAACAGTAGGTTGTAAAGTTTTTATTATATTTTGAAATGTTTTAGCCAGCCTTGAAGAGAATGGAAGGTTTTCTTCTTGGAGATAAAGATCATGAAGTTTTCTTTGAAGTTCAGGAAGAAGTAGTAAAAACACTTGAGGAGAAATTTTATCCTTCATTTCTTGTGTCTGAACTTTATCAGAAGATGCAGGCAGCCGTGGAAGAGGCCAGCATTGCAGAGAAGGATGATGCAGGTAAGTTTATGTTAAAGTCTATTATTATTTGATGATTAGGCATACAGGCTTCATAGTCACAACGATAGCCTTAGAACTGTTGTTGATCACCATCTCTGCAAAGTGTTAGGTTCCTTTAGCACTAGCATTCCTATTCTGTCTTGTGTTGAATTGACCCAAGCTTCTTGCAGACCTAAACTCTACATCTTTGAAACTGCTGAATAATTTAATTTTTTGTTTGAATTTACCACTCTCCCATACAGCCTCCAATGTTCAGGGCCAGGATTTTTTTTTAGGTTGTGATTACCATGGCTTAGGGCCCCATCAGCCTTCTGTTGGTGACTTTTATTTGATGGTGGTCCTGAAGTTTGTTCAATTTAATTAAATTATTATATAATTTTATGTTCACTGCCTCTGGTTGTCAAATTATGCACCTTGCCATTGCCTCTGAATTGGTTAGCCACAGTCAGGGCTGTCCAGCAAAATTTTCAGGCCCCTTGCAATAATTGATTTAGAGTCCCTTTAGTCCATCATTTAAAGTAAATTGCTGTCACCTGCCCTTCCTCTCCCTTTTTCATTATTTTAATTTACATTTATGCTCTGTTGCCCCTCATTTGTGTTTTTTAAAACATACTGTTCACATGAACACTATTGTGCCATCACATGTTTTAGTTGATAATAGAAGTCACAGAACTATTTCAAAGCAGGAGATGTTTTAGTTTTTATTGCTGTCAGACTTTGAAACTCTGTTTTACCACAAACTACATATGTGCATCCAACCTCCACTTATGTACAACTGAGGAGTGCTGTGAAGGAGATATTGCATCCACCCAATCTGAATCAGTTCTATAGTAGGTACAGTGTTATTTTGTTAATTCCTATCTGTGCCTTCTGAAAGTTATGCAGGATGGGTGTTTACTTGCAAAATGTCATGGTCATCCAAATTTTGACTCTTGCAACAGTGAGGTAGCAGGAATAATGCCACATATCAATGCACACTATTTTGGCACATCATTTGGAGTGTTTGAAATTGCCCTGGAGCCCTCCTGTTATGCAGGATTCTGTCAGTATTGCTTTGCCACCACTGTTCGGTTGATGATGATGATGATGATGTGATTATGATGGTTTAGGCCAGAGCAGAGGAACATAAATCTTTACAGAAATTCTTAACCATGATGATGATCTGGTGTTCTTTATAGGCAGAATGTTTTACCTTTGTCATAGCTGAGAGAAGGATGTGGCACTGGGAAGGTTGGCTCTGGCTGGTGTCAAACCTGAGATTGTATGCATATAAGTTCAGTGCCTTACAAAACACGCTGTTTAAGTGTGCATGTAATGTGTACCTCCATCTTCAGATACTTTATTTTGTGTTCAGTTGTCTTAATTTATTTACAACAAAGGAGCCTTAAAGGATGTATATGCATTTCTGTAAGCTAACTTAAGTAACATATTAAATTACATGTATGTATGTCTTTGTATCTGCAGCACAGTTGTAACAATATAATCTTGTATCTGGTAAAGGAAGCATGCATTCTTTTTCCAAGTGACCAGTTCACTTTGATGTAGCAGTAAATGTGACCTTGTGTGTAGCTGAACCACATCCGATGTTGGACAGCCCAGAATCAGAGGCGGAGAACTCAAAATTGCACGTTGTTGACCAGTCTAATTATGCCAGGCGGAAACTCGATCAGTTGCAAGAGAAACTGAACAATAAAATGCAGGTTTGTTGAGTGAACACTGCCCTCTTGTATAGAGTGTCACTGAAAAGTGCTGTAAATCAGAGAGTTTATTCTAAAAATAAAACACTAAGAATGCTGTACGTTGTCCTTTGCATTACATTAATTCAAGAGGTACAAAATTATGACTTTTCACACATTCAGAATACACCAGAAATTCCTTACTTTCAGCCCATGATGTTAGTCAGTATAATGACTGTGCTTTGGACTGGACAGTCAAAGAATCAGTGTTTAGTTTCTGATGGAGGCAGAGATTTTTCTCTTTGCTACTCTCCAGACTGGTGTCCAACCGCGCTTTTGTCCGATGGGTTCTCGGGGTTTTTCTGTGTGGTGAAAGCAGCTGGTGCATGTTACCAACCACTCACCTCCATCTGGTATCAGAGATTAAGAAATAATGGAGACATACCTCCACAGAAGGCTCATAGTGGTTATAGTACCACTACCTTTCCTGTTCTACCTTTGTGAAATTTTTTAACTCTACCTTTATACACTGACGCTTCAGTGACTTTCTTTTCATGCTGCCCCGACTGCCTTATTTTGAGAACTGTTTACTGACTGTGACGTAAATAATGAGAAAGCTCACGAACATTACAGTTAAGTGAGTAACATTCATGCTTCATTTGGCAGTCCCAGGTTCACCTCTTGGCCCAGAGACCAGCCATTCTGGCTGTGCATTTTTGTGGTTTTCTTCAGCCTGTTCAGGAAATTCTGGGATTTTGCTCTGTAATAGGGCCCAACCGCTTTTTTCATCATCATTCAAAATTAATTGTTCACATTCAACTTCTCATTTGACATTATATGGTAATGCACTTTTGAAAGGGTTGTTAAATAACCAACAAATATTTGAACATGCCATACTCTATACCTCATTAGAAATTTGTGTGTGCAGGTATTTGATGTGAAAAGTTATGTTGGAAATTTGTGAAATCAAAGCTACATTGTTAACTTGAATCATGTTGTCAAACTGTCATGTAATGGACTCTTACCATGGTGGTTGTAGTTAAAAATACAGTGCTTCAGAAGCTGTCTGCTTCTGTGATCAGAAATAAAAAAAAGTTTCAAAACGTACTGCTTTTGGCCCATTAGTTTCGGCTAACCCCTGTTCCCCTGCCTCACTCAAATTGACCCAACACAATAGGTTTCATCTTTTTTTACCATTAGTGGAAGCACACTCAGCTTTTGAAACATGTTTTTAACTAAAAATGGGATGATGGAAAAAATGCAGTTTATGTGTCAGTTAACACTCCCATCATCGCTATCTTTTACAAGGGTTATTCAATAAGTAAGGTTCCCTACATAATGAAAATTAAATGAGAAATCATTACAATGTTAACTGTACCTTACATATTCTACTGATATATCATTATTTTTCAACATCGTCCCTTAGTATGCTGATGCATTTATCCCATCATGGCATGCGTTAAAAATTAGGGTATTGTAGAAACTGTATTCTTAGCATTTATAACCATTCACAAACTTCCATTTTCACTCATTTATTATTGTGGAATCAACAACCTCCCAAGTGCTGCTTCAGCAGCTAGAACAATATGGTGGATGGTCCAGAAGTTCCCCGTGAAATGACTGTAACAGCTGTTGGATCCAGAATGCGCTGTGCTTGTTTGCAATAATTTGTTCTGGCACTAAAGCAACACTTGGGAGGCTGTCAGTTCCACAGAAATGAGAAAGTGGTAATGGCTGTTTGTGAATGGTTGCAAATGCAACAGCCTAATTCGTACAATGACAGAGTTTTTAAACTAGTGCTAAGGTATGACAAATGCATCACTGTGCTCATAGCTTATGTTGAAAAATAATTATACTTCTGTGCAATAAATAAGCTGCATTTAACATTGTAAAGACTTCTCATTTGGGCCAGGATAGTGTAGTCAGTATAGCGACTCGCTACAGGCTGGATAGTCTGGGGATCCAGTCCAGCCCTGGGGCCCACCAAACCCCCTGTACAATGGGTACTGGGTCTTTTTACCAGAGGTAAAGCAGCTGGGGCGTAGCATTGACCACCCACCCCCATCTAGCGCTGAGGTTAAAGAAAGATTAGAGCTATACCTCTACTACCCGTCTGGGCCTTCATGGTCTGTTCTAGGGTGAATGACTTCTCATTTAATTTTTATTACCTAGTGATGCTTACTTATCAAACATGCTTTATACACCAGTGAATCATACTGTATTTGAAACAGGCACTGCAAGCATTGAAGACATCACTGAAGCCCGAATCCAGGGTACTTGTTGTCTTGGAGAAGGAAGTGGAGCAGCTACAGGGTGAGAAGCGGCAGTTAGAAGCACATCTCACCCGGACAGAAGCCTGGGGTGAACATTTGGGAAAATGGAGAGCTGTTGTACAGTCAGCAGAGGTAAAAATATGATTCTTATTCTAACTTCCTTATTTGTGTTCGTAAGACAAGGTGGGCACTACATCTTCGTTTCTGGAAGGTCCCAGATTAAAATTATGGCCCAGAGGTCTGATGTCCTGAGGATTTTATGTTTCTCCACATGCTGTTTAATCCGAACGGTTGAAAATGTCATAATTTAAGCGCAGAATTGATAGGCTTATAGTACTCTTGTGTTAAGGTATCTGTCATTGCCATAACAGGTTTTGAAATCGTGGATAGATCTGTACAAAATTTTGTATGAACATCTTGTTACCAGAGGTCACCTCATTCATGTGTTTTGTATTCCTCGTTGGATTAAAAGCCTCCAGTCTCTTGTATTGCTCACAATGATTTTTTCTTTTTTCAATTTCTTTCCATCTCTTTCCTCTGTTGATGTCTTCCAGTACCTGGTTGAGGAATTACAACTTCCTGTTCTAAAGATTTTACTTGTGATTTTATCTGTTCTTTTTCTTCCTGTAATGCTGCTCAAATGTTTCACACCCATTGCTTGAAGTTTTGTTTCTGTTTCCATCATTAATATTGGTTTAATATGTACTTTATAGATTACTTTGCATTGTTCTGGTGTCTCTGGGTTCCATTCTATTCCATTTATAATTTGACAGAATTCAGGACCATTTTGTGTGATATTCTGTTGATACCTCCGTCGATTTTTCCTTCTGAATTTATTTCACTTCCAAAATAAATGAATTTGTCCACCCTCTGTAGTGACTGTACAGTCTTACTATCGCCATTGTCTTGCTTCGAATGTGAAACATTCTGTGATTTACTGTCCTTTAATTCCAGCTGTCAGAAGACAAGGAAATGCTGCAGTTTGTGTTGGTGGTGCATATACTGGAAGATGAGATGGATAATGAAGGAATTTCAACTGGTTGGGTCGTTCTAAGAAAGCTCCCTGACTTCCAGGAACTTCACCGTAAACTGTGGTAGGTCAAAGTGAGCCATATTATATTACAAGGTGTGATCAAAAGTATTTTCATACAAGACTTCTGATTTATATTTATTGCATTGGGGGCTATGCATTGCTGTTTCCTTAAAGGCATTGTCATTGTTATCTGATACAGCCAGTTTGCTGTCTTTGGGTTGTTATGACATACTGTAAATTTTATGAAGTTTAGGTGCCTGAATATTTGAACTCTTGTGCACTCAAACTTTGCCATATATGAAGGTAAAATTTACCTTAAAACAGGCCATGAAGGCGCAGAAGGAGAGTAGAGGTATAGCTCTACTCTTTCTTTAACCTTGACACTAGATGGGTGGGGGTGGATGGTCAATGCCACGCCCCAGCCATTTTTCCCCGGTACTCATTGTATAGGAGGCTGGGTAGGCCACAGGGTCAGTCTGGACGGGTGCGGAAAATCTCGCCCCCACCCAGATTCAATCCCTGGAATGTCTAGCACATAGCGAATCACTATAGCAACTACCCACTTTGCCATATATGTAGACTGATATTTTAGAATCTTTTCCATTCTCTTACTCATAGCCCAGACAGTAAACTCACTGGCTGTAGGCTGAATGACTGTATTTTGTTTCCTTGAAGGGGCAATAATTTTTATGCTTGCCTCTCTTAAGATTGTGGTGTGGCTTCTGACAGGATTTTTACTTGTCTGTTATGAAATATTCAGTTTTTCAGTCTGTCATGGTTAGAAATACAAACTGAGTAACAACCTGGAGCCAAGTGCCTGATAATTATTGATAATTGCTGATAATTGCTAATGTGATCATTATAGTCCCACATTTTATGGATCTGTAAGTTCCAGTACTATGTTCACAACAGCCTCTCACTGGGCCCTGTCCAGAACTAACTGAATCCATTCTCACATACTGTTAGGATTTATTCTGACATTATTCTTTCATTTACTTCTATTTCGTAGGATTCCTTCTGATATTTTGTTTACTCCTACTTCTCCTGATTCATTCTGATATCATCCTTCCATCTACATCCATTTCTTGTGGTTCATTCTGATAAGTGTCCTCCCATCTATGTCTCTGTCTTTGGATTCCTTCTGTTATTATTCTTTCACCTGCCTCCATTTCTTAGTATTAATTTTGATGTTATCCTTGCATCCATACCTGTTTCGTAGAATTCATTCTGGTGTTATCCTCCCAAATGTTCTCTTTCCTTCAATAAGTGGGAAAAGGAACATTATTTTTATAAAGTGATGATTCTGGTACTTGTGATTGTATCACTCAATTGCAGCCATATGAGTTCAAGAGTCAAGAGGTTAGAACTTCCTTCTCTTTCACTGAAGTTTCGATTTGGGAAAGGAACAAGTTCTCTTGAAAAGGCAAAAATGCAGATTGATAAGTATTTGAAGGTAAGAACTGATTCCTGCCTCTATTCCCCCTCTCAGGACATGCATGTATGTCTGCTTATTTGTCACATATGTGATGTGTTTCTTCATTTGACATTAGCCCATTAAGATATGTCCTAAGGCCCACAGATCTAAACTGGCATTTAATCCTGTGCTGCACCATTTAAATCTGTGTTATCATACTGTCAGCTGAGTTGCAGTCTTTGGTGCTGCGCTACAGCATTTAAATCTGTATCGTGATACCGTCAGCTCAGTTACAGTGTAAGAGAAGTGAATATTAACCTTTAAAAGTCCTCCTTTTGCATATGCAAACACATGTAAAAAAACACCCATAAAGTTTATTTTATATATTTAGGAAACAAGGAAACTTACTGCATTCTTAAGACATGCTGCATAATGTCTGTTTTATTTTCCACAAAGTGCCATTTATTTCATAATTTTGTCTTTTTCCCTTCAAATATTACTTACATTTTTTATATTTCAATTTCAATTTATTTGGCATCCATAACTGTTACATAAGCAACAATAAACCATGGCAAAAATTTAAATACCAACCTGGTCAGATAAAGGTTAATGGAATATTCTTGTGAGGAGGGGGGGGGGGGTGGTGATTGAGAATTGTTTTGTTCTTTGTTCCACCTTATGTGCCTGTCTTTGTTTACCATATTTTATGTGAATATGAAAAAGGCTTGGCCTTTTCTTTGTCACAATATGTCAGGTATTCATTGTACAGTAGAACCCTGTTAAGAAGTCTTTCAAGGGACCAGAGGATTAGGAACTCCTTAAGCGGGAAGACTTATTAAGAGGGAAGCTTATTAAAAGCAATAGGATTTCAGGACTTTAAAAATCAGACTTCTTACAGGGGAAAACTTCTTATGCGGGGACTTCTTATACGGGTTCTACTGTATTTACATCTCAAACTTAGCATAAAAGCAAGGTGATTTTAGGGGAGAATGTGGTTACATACTGGCAAATAAAGTACAGTAATCCCTCGGTTTAGGAGCTTACTTTTTTTCTCAAAAACTGCTTGTAAGATGAAAACTTGTAAAATGAAAATTAATTTCCCATTTACTTCCCACATTATACATTTTAATTGGTTTCTGTGGTCAAAAATTTCTCCCATACACAGTTCACATTAATAAAATGCAGAACGGTGACTACACATGGGGGGAACCAATGGTCACATTTGAACAACATTCTTAGCCAGTAACTTGTTCATGAACAATAGTTAATTATTAAAGTTCAATGGAAAATGCCTAAAAATTGCTCTCATTATTATGAATTTGATACACAAAAATTTCTTAAGATTTAGTCGATGCAAAGTGATCACCTCTCAGAAGAACAAACTTCATAACAAAGCTATGAGAACAGTGAGATGTGATGCTATTGCTTCTGTTCAGACTGCTAAGGGAAGCTGTGACATTCTGTGCATTTGAGAAGATTCAGGTACTGACGATGACCAAGAAGGGATGGTGGGAACAATGATTGGTTTGTGAGATGAAGGAGCTTGTGTACATGAAAATTGGGTCACAAATTGAAAAATAGGTATTACTTTGCAAATCAGATATAAGTGGCAACTCCTGATCAAGAGCTTGTGTACTGAGGGATTCCTGTAATTTAATCCTTTGAAGCTGTAGCGCCTGCTTTAACATTAAATAACTCTGCACAAACAGTAATTATTTCTCCACAATACATTAACTGGTTGGTTTTGTAATGGAGATGATGTGGTGTTTACTGTGAGGTGGGAACTAAATTTTTATGTGGTAGTTCGATGAACATAATGCATATGAGGGCTTAGTGTAATCTGTATGCTATGTCTTCGCACCTTAAGCAGCACAGAGGACGTTTAATTTTACTATCTCACTTGGGGCAAAGGGTGAAATGGCTGGCAGTAGATGTAGACAGATTAAATGTGACCCTAATAACTTTAATCTGTGACAGTTTGTCCTGGAGGATGACTGTTTGAATCAAAGTGAAGCCTTGTACACTTTCCTGAGTCCAAGTTCTACACATCTGAAACAAGTTTCACCTTCACCAAAGAAATCGAAGTTCTCTCTTTCAACACTCTTCAAGAGGTGATGTACAGGTCCTTCAATATTTTGTATATCAGAAGTACATAGTGAAACTTTTGTGTAATAGCATAATTCAGATATCAGACCACATCCATACAGTTTCAGTGAAATTACAGTCTTTCCTACAAGATCTGCAGACATTTATAGTTTGTGTTTTTGACATGGCAGCAGTGGAGAGCTCGCTCGGGAAGCGTTCACTTCTGGTTCCGCTGGCAGAGACAGCGATGAAGAAGATGTGACTCTCCTGTTGGATGATAGCGAAGGAAAACCCCTTGTGTCGGGAGAGTTGGACATGGATGGGATTGCAGAACCCCTGTATAGTCTGCTGGGTGAGGTATTTGACCTCCATGGTGTCTTCAAGTGGCTCAGAAAAACACTCATCACATTTGTGCAAATCACATATGGAAGAACAATAAACAGGTGATATATTCTGTTAATATTACTCTTATGCTGGTAATCGGGGAAAGATATTTATGCACAAAGCTATGGATTTAAATGTGCTGCATCGTGCTCTGTATTTTGACCAATCAAGAGTATTGTACAGGGTGCAGCAATAGAATGTGATGATTTTCAGATTGCTGTTGTGATGACTTGCATTGAATATAAGGAACAAAAAACAAACATACAGAACATATGAGGTTGCTTGATCTTTGTCCAACAACTGGTGCCTATTTCAGATTGTGGTCATCTGGTTTTGACACCATGTTTTTTTGTAGGTGGGTACTGACATTTCAGAAGTGAAGTGTCAGACTTGGGTCTAATCTTTCAACACTGAAGGTGGGAGCAGCATGTCCTTGTGAACCATCAGTATGCATCTACTAAACTATGTACTGTGAAAACTCAGAAGATTAGAATGTAAAGAATCCCAGCCTGAACATTTACATGATTCCCGTATATTTCTAAGCAAACAAACAACACTTATGTCAGGTTTTATTCCAGGCAAGTGTGTGAGACAGTGAGCTGGTTGTTTTCTGAAACGATGATGTATTACTATATCAAGTTGGTGATCAAATCCTGGTGGCCAAATGGAAAACTCATGACAGCTTCTTCACTAAGGACAGAAGAAGAGAAGTTGAATACAAGGTATGGTGGGATTACTGTTATCATGGCTCTGCCATACCACAGGCAGTTAGTTACAGGCTTCTCACTCTGGAGACCCAGGTTTGATCTAAGAATATGCTGAATTTGTGATAGATTAGTATAACTGCTGCATTATGTGAGCAAAGCTGAAATCAGACTTTTATCATGCGAAATTTCAGGCTTTTGCCACCTTCTTTGACATTGTAATCCTTGAAGGTGGGACCAATATGCTATCCTGAAACACTGGTAACAAACCAACCTACACTGCACACCATACCAGAAGAGTGAAGATCTCAAAATTTATGTTGTCGTCTCTTGCATTGTTACACTATTTAGTTTGTTACGATCGTACTCCCTACTACCTCCCAACTACCTACGAGACTGTAACACAAAAGACCACAATATTGTTGGCATAGATAAGGCCCCAACAAACCCTGCGGCATGGTGGGGTGGTGGCCATACATACAGGATACTAAAATTTGCTGCGGATTCTTTTGGACTGGATTTCTTTCTTCTGACAGAAGGCAGTATTCTGTGAGATATTGGAGTAACTTTGCTAATAATTCTAGAGGGGCCTGACCAGTTATCTACACCACTGCACAACATGAATCTTTATTGATGTGAAACTGCTAAGTAACTTGTTTACTGCCTCAATAATAATTCAGTGTATAAAGTAGCTGGTGCTTGAAATAAAATACATGTTGATCTCAATAAGATGTACTTTCATTTGAAACATTTTTTGGACATGATAAATGTGTAATGAAATGTAAAAACAAAATAATTTTTGTCTGTATGAAGTATGTCTGCTATTTGGTAGCTTTGTAATGAACTTTTGGACCAGTGAGGGTTGCAAAATCTGTTGAAGGTGTGCAGCCCGTGAGCTGTTTCTCAACAACATACCTGAGGTGCTGAGTAACCTGGTGGGGCAGCAGAGTGCACGGAGAGGGGCCATGAAGGTTTTTGAGACACTTCAGGACCCCAAATTGAACAAGCAACTCTTCTATGTAAGTTCTGCAATGCTTTTTGTGACTGTGTGATTCATTAGATTCTACTAACTATAAATTGCATGGTAATTCTTAAACAGATAGTACTCTCACCTGTCAAGCAATATCCTGGTTTCATGGACTCTGATATGTGTTCACGAGACCCAAGCACTGGACCCAATCCTAAGCTAAGTGAATCCAGTCCACACCTTCACATTTTGTTTCTGTAAAGTACATTTTAATATCATCCTCCAATCTAGACATGTCTCTCAAATGGCCTTGTTTCTTGAGGTTTTCCAACTACTGTACAATTTTGTATGCATTTATATTCTCTATATGCTACTTGTCACATTCATATCATTCTTCCTGATTTAGCCATGCTAATACTAGATGAAGAATACAAATTATGAAGCTGCTTGTGTAATTTTCTCTGTTCTCTTGTTGTCTTATCTTTTGTGTGTTCAGATACTTTCCTTTGCACTTTTCCTCGAACACTGTAAATCTGTGTTGGTCCCTTGATGTGAGAGACTAAGTTTCACATGCATATGAAGTTACTGCCAATTAAAACATATCGCACAAGAGAATATGCTGTTGCAGGACCTGTTCCAAGTGTTGCTGTTTGAGCTGTGTCCAGAACTTAAAGCCAAGTGATGACGCACATTCCGGAATGAGAGACTGTGTATGTGTGAGTGTATGTACGTACGTATGTGTGTATGTACAAATACAGTAAAACCCCTATTCAATGAATTGCTGGGGGATTAGATTATATTTCACTAAATCGAGGTTTCCATTAAATGGAGGTTTATTGTTTATTTGAGCTATTGTCGGGACATGAAAAAATCATCACTAAATCCAGGATTTCACTAAATGCGGGAACATTAAATCGGGGTTTTACTGTATGTATGATGGAGATTGTAAGATGTATTTATCTGAAAGATAAATTATTATTGGGTATATAGGAAAAAGACAGAAAATATTTGCAAAATTACTGCTATTTTTCCGATAACCCAAGGTTTTTCTGTACATTGCCAAAGAATATAAATATCTCCATTCTTTTTATTGTTGTATTATTGAAAGCTTGAACACCCATTTCACTTCATACCACCCTTAATTGCCTTTCTGCCACCTGCAGTGCCTTGCAACTTTAGCATCTTGTCATACACTCTAGTAATTCAATGCATAGTTGATTCTTGCCAAGTGTGTATTTGCATAATTAACATAATTTTGACTATATGCTGCATTACACCTTAAAACCATTGCCTGTAACTGTATTCCATTCCTGTTTCCAGCAGAGTGGATTTTCTTGTAACAATACCCTGTTACTGAGCAGACTGGTGTATTGGTAATGGTGTTCACTTTCATGCAGATGGTGCACAGTTTGTGTCAGATGACATGACCTTACCACCCTGTCCTTAGTCTCCCTAGTCTCCCTGGTGTTGGTGTATGTAGGATTTCACTGTTGACATTCTGGAAGGAATTCTGTTGTGATATCTTCATACTCTGTAGTTTCACAAACTTTATCATATGGCTATGTGAATTTGAAAAATCTGTTTAAAGTTCTTACTGATGTCAGACTGTCTGGACATACTAGGAGCAATGTCAAGGGTCTCTTTTGAATCTTTAATGAAGTAATACGGAATTTTAAATTTCTTAGTATTATGGGGCTTTTTTTTCTTGTTTGGTCTAACAAATACATGATCTGAACTGTACACATGTTTCATTATACTAGTAGTATTGCAAATTATGACAAGTGTAGGTTGATAAATAGACTTCTGCTTTAGACTGTGGTGTTTTTATGTATTATGACAATGTGTATTCTAGCAGGTTGTTACCGACATGTCAGAGGAACATGGCGCTGTCATCTTCAGGGTGCAACCTAAACCCAAAAGGTGGTGGTGGTATGTTCATCCAAAACATCTGTAACCATCTGCTACACAGCATGGTATCATAACATAAAAGATCACGCTCTGGGTCTTTGCCACCATGAAAACCTCAAGTCTTAGATTTTTTGTTTTGCCGACAGTTCCACCTTCTCGCAACTCCTCATTTTTTAATAGCTTATGGAATTTTCCATCAACATTATCATTTGCTGTTACAAATTGTCTACTCATGATGAAAAAGACATCTCTTTAATCACTGCAGCCATGCCATTGATGATTTTTCAAGTTGTAGGGCCCATGAGTACTGTAAAACTTTGACACAACATATCTGCCTGCTCCATTATCGTCTTGAGTAATACCAAAAATAACTGATTGTAAAAATCGTTGTTTGCGCGACCAGATGTTAGAGTCATGCAGCATATAACATTCCATGTCTTGTTATTCTGTTCCAAGCACAGCAGTACAAACAGATTCAGTCCCTGAGGTTATTTGATGCTCCCTTTAGCATTGCTGTCAAGGTTTGTGAAAGTATTAGTGTGCAAACTAACCCATGGAATTTGTGTCAGTTAGGGGATAAGCATGTAGCACACATGGGATGTGAGAAATGGTTACAAAATCTCACAGATACCACTTCAAAGGGACAGGATAGATGGGAAAATATTAAAATGAATCTTGGGGAATTGTGAGTGCAATGGTTTGGATTGAATCTAAGTGGCTGATGATAAGGTTACATGTACTGGTACATTATATTGCATATGGGGCAGAATGCACTCAGAGTTACTGAGTATATATATAATTACACCTCCTTCCCCATTTGAGGTTGTTGGTATGCTAAACTTTAAACCAAGGATGACATGTGGAAACATTTGGGGGTAAAAGTGCACATATAACACCATAATGAAAGTGATAAAACAATAACAGTTTAATAGACAACAAGAAAATAAGGAACATGTACAGTGTTTACACATAGAAGCAACTTCGTTTATGTCACATTACACACAAACAAAAAAAGAAACCCTGCATGATGCTGCAGTGCAGGTAATAAACAACTGAAATAAGAGTTAAAGTTCCTTGCTTCACATCAGGCAGGGTTGCTGGCCTGTCCCAGTTTGAATGAAACATGCAAGTTAGAGAGGCAGGCCAAAACACAGTTTAGTTGGGATGTTCTTGAGCTGGGTCTTGAAGCCAGAGTGATTTGCTAATGAAGAGGGAGTTGAGCAAGATGGCAGAGTAACTGGAAATGGGAAGTCAGGGGGAATGCCTGTTGTGCACACAGCTTAGCTTGCACGGTGAGAAAGGAATTACATCGTTGTGGCACGTAATGTTAAAGAACTGTAATACAAAATTTTTATTAATTGATCTATTTATTATGAAAGTAGGTCTCAGGATGAATTCACTCCTTCATTTCTTTAGTAATTATTCTCATAATCTAAACTTGAAACCGTCAGCTGTTACACAGTCATGTTATACAATGATATTTACAGTTGTTAAACCATTTCATATTTTTTGTCATCTTTAGTGGATATTGCAAATGTGACAAGTATGCCATTTAGAATCACATGGAAAGTTCAGAAATCATGCTGAAACATGTTCATAAATTTGAACTTTGGATTTTATCATCTGGGAATAGCGATTTTAAATCTCCCAGTTCTACAGGACCGGCAGCAGTATTTTAACTCCGGGATAACAGTACAAGATGTTATTAGTAAGAAAATACAATGCTTGACAGCTGGACTGTGTACATGCACCATTGCAGTGATGTAACATGTGTCTGGTAAAGGTTAATTATTTGATGTGAAGTAGGTGTGTCTGGTGTTCACTTGAAAAATAATATTTGTATGGTATACTTCTTTTAATGACACTTTCACAACTCCATCCTTTGTAATGGGAAGCTTGTAGAAGTTAGTTGTGATCTGTCTGAAGGTAGTGCTGTAGCATTTGCCTGGTGGGACTGAGGAAAAGTATTAAAAACCTCAGGATAACCAGTTTCTAGACTGTGCTCTCCTCAACATACAGAAGTGCTAACCATTTGATTCAACTAGTATGGTAGGATATGAAAAGACTTTCTTGGTCAGTTGACCTGGTGGTATCCATTGGACTTGTATTCAGAAGGTACCTAGTTTAGGATGTGGGTGAGGCATTCATTGTACTGTGGAAGAGATTAAATTTAATGAACTTCTGTTTTTGTATCTTCATGATAACTGACAATTTGTGTTTGAGATTCTTCATGATGACAGGAAAGGCTATAAGTCTACACTATGGCTCCTATGATCAGCTCTTTTCATAGACCATTAGAACATGCACATGGAAATCAAAGTACAGAAACCCAAAGAAACTGTACCTCAACAGTAAACAACTGTCACAAGCTAGCTGAGTGATAAAGAGAGTGTACCTTCCTGCGATCTGTAAATAACAAGTGGAAATGAAATGCCAGCCATAAATGACAAAACTGTTACAGGCAGGACACATTATTGTCGAGGACAGGCTCCATCACGTGTCAGGACTTTGAGGAATCACACCCAATATTCCCACGTGGTGGGTTAAACAAGACCTATTCATAATCAGAATGTTTTGTTTCTTGCGGAGTATTTTGTTTTTCTCTGTCAGCAGTGATTGTTTTGTGATGAGTAATGTGATTTATATTTGAATAATTGTAAAGGATTGGGAAGGAAGTGTTATCTACTTCAAGTTACTGTCCCAGCATTCTGTGGAGGAGCTGAGGGCAGCTAAGACCCTCGGGATAGCTGGCGCCATGGCTGAGGATTGAAATGGATACCTTCTGAATAACAGGTCAGGCACAAAACTTACGTTAAAGTACTCAGTAAAATATTCCAAAAAGATAAAGATAAAATTGTCTTTGCTTAACATTGCACCATGAAGACATATAGGAGGGTGTAAGCAAAGCCCCATAAATTCTTACCTAAAACAACACTAGCAACATGTAAGTTGTCACTTGTATCCTTTATTTGTCAGGGAAGAGTCCCCAGTATTTTGATGGGAGGTTTGATAGACATCAGAACTGGTGTGGATGTCGTGGTGAAGATATAAATCATGCCAGTAATGAAACCTATGGCCAGTCACTTTGCTGACTGAACTCCCACCATTTTATGTCGTAAGGCCTCATTCAGCAAGATACTGCACATCGCTTCAGATCTAGAATGTCTCTAGGGCTAAATATTAGAAATTATTAAAAACAGTCACAATGTAATGGCCATTTAATGCCCATGCCTCTAATCTAATCTGTTCTATTCTATTATATTCTGGCTCCATTCCAAGAACTAAAATTAGTGATTATAATGCAGTAATATGGGGTGTTTCAAAAAGACTTGAGTGATTATAAATGTTTGTATAACAAAATCTAATACAGTTACAATAACCAAACAAAGGTTGTTTGATAGATACACATTCCAAATTTTTTTTTAGGTCTTTCATATGGCTTTCTGTTTGTCACTGCTACTGAACTTGCTATACAAGTGTGAACATTTGTAATCAGTCAGGTCCTTTTACAGTATGTGGGGTTGTAGTATATTTGTTGTAATACAGATTTTCATAAAAGACTGTACCATGGAATTTGTTTAATCCTTCAAAACACGTCATCTCAATTTTTGTCCAACAAACTTTCCATGTGTAGCAAAAGAAAGCATATGTTATTCAGTTTTCTCATGGACTGTACATGACTATGACCAGAATGTAATACAGTACTTTTTAGAGAGAACTTTTTAGTATAGCTGGGTGTGTTATAATTGTGAACAAAATACATAATTTTCACAGACATGAGCAAATTAAGTCAGGGCTGTTTTTACTTGTCTGTAATGACAGTTTTGTGGTATGTTGGTTTTCAATTTTAGAGAATTTCGCAGTGTCCATCTTTGTTCTAAAATGTTGGCAAACCACCCCACCAACAACACATTGTCATCGTCCAAAATGAAAACACAATCCTCGGTGAACCATCATTAAAGAAAGCTTAATACACTGTTTATAATTAGTTTGTGATTCTGATGACATACTTTGAATGATCCCTCACTGACCTGATACTAAACAAATCATAGTTTACAGAACTACACAAGTAACAGTGATCCTGAATTACAGAATATATTAAACATAATATATATATATATATGTACATGTTACACACATTCCCCAGTTTCACTTACACCACGTTACAATTAACAGTTTATATGTGGGTACATCCTATTTTTTTGGTTTTGAGATCATATATGATAAACATTATTAAAACTGTGAGCTAATGTGACACTTTTTTTAGACATTTTAAGCTGTAGTAATTTATCATGTTTCTTCGTGCACTGAGTTTCATTATATACAAAGATTACACACAAAACAATCAGTTGAAAGTAGCAAAACTGTTCAGTTTAGGAAATCGTATGAAAGGATACACAGAACAATTGATGTATTTTTATCCAAATTCTCCAAATTGAAAAATTCAGATTATGGCACACAGTGTCTCATAATTTACAAGTGGAACATAAAATCATAATATTTACATGAAAACAGATTTATTACATGCAGTGTATGTTTTATGTTATTTAAAAATCACTATACCAAAATACTTACCTATCTTTGCTTTTTCTTTTTTTAATATTTTTTTCCTGCTTTATGTCAGTCTCATAATAACTTCATTCCTTATAAGAAAAACCCGTCGAGTTAATCATCACATGCACACAGAACTTGACAATAATGACATTTTATGTATGGAATACTATGTTTATTGTATTCGAATTGGTCACTTGGAGAAACATTAGAAATTCATATTTGTGACTTTTTTTGCGCTTATATACCATGTAATAATTTTATATTGTTCAAAATTTGAACTAGCAATATTTATATGTTTGATATACAAAGAAAGACAAAATTTCAGTTTCTCTTTTATATCTGCCAACATCAGTAGTGTGGATGTTGTATGAACAACCAAGTGTGACGTGTGTTTGTCTGTTTAAATTATTTGTTGCCACTTTGAAGAAAAATCCACATAACCCCAAATAACATAGGTCTTATTGCAGATTTCACATAAAGTACCTATTGCATAAAAAATTCATTGTTGTTTAATAATGGATATGTTGCCAGAAATTATTGTAATTGCTTTATTCTAGAAATTTTAAAGCCATAATTTCAAACACTCATTTCACAAACCAACGTGTTTTTGGTAGTAACTGTTGATAACAAAACTCATTTTGACTATGAAACATACCGAACTACAAAGATCATGCGTGTTGCAGGAGGTTTTGTTCATAATTTGTGGGGATAAAAGTCTTTTTTTGGCTTAATCTGGCACAATATTATGACAGCATCTTCTGCCAAGAGCTGTGGTTTGGGATTCTAATTCTTATTTCATGAAAAAAGGAGCAAAATTTAAGTTGAAATTACTTACATTTAACATTGAAAGAATAAGTGATGAATTGTATAATGGTATAAACTGTGATCCTCATGGTTTAATGGTTTAATTTTAAATAACTTTTTTCTTTTGTGGATGTTCAGAAATACATAATGTGCTTCAGCCACGGAACATGTTATTCATGATGTTCAGAAAAACAGTGTTCAGAATTGGAATAAAAGCAACTGGAACTATGTTTTGCATTTTTCTGGGGCACAGGTGGGGGGGATTGATTGAGCTTCTTCCTACATTCAAATGCCAGGACAGCATCTTTCAATATGCCAATACTTTATCCCACAACCATTGTAGTTCACCATCTACAACTACATTACCAGATTTGTTGGGTAGAGAAGCAAGTTATGAAAATCTCTGTCAGAAGGTCTGCCTGTCTTGGTCATAAAATCATCATCATCTGTCTTTCTTGATATGACATTATTCTAAAAATAGAGTCAGTGTCAGTTATTTTTAAATAGAGTACTACATCGTTTCAAGAATGACATTTTGTTTCCCTATTTGACTTCTCCAGCCCCTTCTTGCCTCGTTTCTACATTAAAGTGTGGTATTAACAGGAAAGGGTAACAGGTCCTGGAAATTAGGGTTACATGACCAAATTGGTGCAATATCATTTTTTCTAACATCTCACGTTTAAGATTGTATGTATGCCTTGCACACTAAAGAGAAGTTCCACATGTTTTATACCTACAAGAACTAGGTACTTATCAGTAAAGTACCAGAAAATGACAAAGAGCTGAGGTAATATATACACATGTACATAACCTGTACTCATTTTTAAGACAGTGCAATATGTCACATACCAAAAATGAGTATTTATTGAACACAGTGAACGATGAAATGAAGTATTCATCTAATCAAATTAGCAAGCTATTTCCCTGCTGTCTTTTAATAATTGTCTTTGTGGATTATCTGTAGTAGACCTATATTAACGTGACTTATTTATGCAAAGTGCCATGTTGTATTTACAAGATTTATCAATGTATCTGTAATGAATAGGATTTATTTTGGGCATTTGTAAGTCTTATGTACTGTGACAACACCTGGTGCCTTCTGTGGTGCTACAACCCAGTGCTTGATTTCATTCATTCTGTAGTCTGTCTTACAACAGGTCCATAGTCAGTGCTTGATATCTGCTACTTATACATGTGTGCCTCAATTCTATTCAGTTTAGTAACAGGACTCTTATAAAGAGGGTTGGTTTTAGATGGGTGCTTAGTGCATTGCCTTTTTTATATAACAACGCACAGAAATGTGAACAGTCATTCTTGTCCCAATAGTTTTCAGTCTGCAGTTCCATTCTTAGACAGTCAAAGACCACTGACCAATACGATATGCATCACTTCTTGTCTTACACTGCTTTGACTCTTAGAAATTCATGTATTGCACTGTAATTTTAATTCTGCTCTTTGAATCAAGTGTTGCCTCTCAAAACCGGTTTGTGCTTCACTGTTATTACATTATTTACTACCGAAGTAGAGAACAAGGACAAATCAAAGAAATAAATGCATTTGGCTAGGATTATCAGATTTTTTATTTCTAAAATCAGTACAGACTTTTTGGAATGGGGGCTGTCTCATAATAGAACTGAAGGTGCACAGTCTCCACCAAAGTCTTCAATCCTATTAACATCTTTACAGTTTATTTACCAAGGGTCTAGCTGAATATTAACTTCCCATGGCTGCTTTACAAAAAATTGCCCCATCAGAATTATATATAAATTTTGTGTTTCTTCTGTCCAGGCTACATGTTTGTCTTATCCCTCCAAGATTTCACCATCCTGATTATACTGCTAGATGAACTGTGTAAGTCACAAAGTTCCTTGTTATTTAATATCTCCTATTCCCTTCTTAATCCTCTTTTGGTATAAAAATAGGAATAAAAATGTGATTGTGTGTGGAGAATTATTCATTGTTTTTAAGTGGACATATCAGGACCACTGAAATGCAATACAATTTTTTTTTATCCCAAGAGACATTACCAGGACTGGGATAAAAATGAAAGTAAGGGATAATTCTGTGTGGGACACCTGGTAATATTGGATTCATAGAGAAACAAGGAGTTTCACACAGGACTCATAAAGCTTAGTTTTGTACTGTATAGACTTCTGTTGAGATTAGTCTTGGATTTTATCAGCATTAATTAAGGCTTTTTGTGTGTTCCCTTTGTTCCAACTTCTGTCTGATATATTAACGTATGATAATAGCATGTACAGAAAAGTCAGCACTCAGTAGTTTGTTTTTTGTCTGCATTGTAGCAACAGTGTTACAGTTTATCGAGTGTTGAGTTTTTCCTGAGTGGATAAGCAGTGTCACACTGGATCAGTATTTCCCACGTCACAATTCTGCATGTTTACCATGTTGGTATTACTGACTGTAGGACAGTAAGAAGTGTGGCAGTGAGGCAAGCGGTCCTCATATCATGGTCGTTGGGCACATCAAAGAACACCATGATGTCATAACTTCTCTGTTTTAATGCTAATGTGTGTTTGTGTGTGTTTAAACTCTATGAAACTTTGATGTATGTCAGTGTCAAATTTCCAACATTTCCCAGGGATCCGTTTCATAGCAAACAGTTGGTCCATAGTAGGTTTCCCTCATCTAAATCCACATTTATATCACCCAATTACATGTTTACATATGACTATGCTTTGCTGGTAAGCATGAAGTCAAGGTTTGAGGCTGTGCATAACAGCAGTATGCAGTTCTGACATGACAGTTTATCTCCATTATTTTTATAGATTGAGCATATAATTTTTTTTGTTTTACAGTCATCTGGCATCTGCTGAAATTTATACATTTTCATATTCGGACTACACAGCTCTTTCCCCACCTTTTCTGTCCCCTTTCTCTACACACCTCACTGGTTTTCACACTCCAGATCCTCATTTCTCTGACTGTTGGTAGCTGTGCAGACATCCAACGTGGATAGCATCAGTGTCAGATCTTCATTGTATATCAAACATATATCATCAGTGTTGAATCTTCCTATGTCAGATATACATTATGCCCATTTTCTGTTTCCTCTGACTGTCTGGGATTTGGTGGGTTTTGGAAATATTACCATCTTTTTTTAAACATATTTATTATTACTCAGCAGATTTGCCTGTGCATCTGTGCAAACTAACATTAAGATTTGAAACCTTCTTTTGTTGTTATCACTTGTTTGTGGAAATCTGCATTGTTATTTTTGTATTGGCTATAATATGTACAAATAAAGTATAGATGCTGTGATAAGTTTGACAATATATGATACCATGTTGACATACTAAAGCACTGAAACACTGATCATCATATAGTACAGTTGTCCCTATGAATATTTCTCTCAGCTTGGAGTTATTGAAATGGCCTCAACATTTATTCCATGATTAGTATGATTGTAACAATATGACAACTTTATTGTTTCCTTTTTGGATTTTTTTGTTAAGAAACTGTACAGTTTTTTTTTTCTTCTCTCTTGTAAAATTTGAGATCACAATATGGAGAGAAAAATTAGTAATATTAATAGTTATATAAAATTTCATCCATAACCATACATTATGTAAGAAAGAAAAAATATTGGGTGGTGAACAAGTAAAGAGAGTGAAGTCTTCATTCTTGTGTGTTGTTACACGGGGTATGTTAGTAGTTATTTACCAACATTTCGGGACAAGAAATTGGACTGCTTGACCCTTTAAGATGGGATCAATAGGCTGTCCCAAAATGTCGGTAAACAACTACCAACATACACTGTGTAACAACTCAGAAGAGTGAAGACCTCATCTATGCTGCGGCAGAAGCCTGAAATCTCACAAACAGAGTGAAATCAGCAAAGATAATTTTGAGAAGAGGCAAGTTTCATTTTTTAACAATTGTCAGATTGTCATTTGAAATACAATTACAGTTGTGTATGAAATATGTTTTGGTTATTTTCACATGCTGATCTGACATAGTTTTTCAAAATAAGACTCCTGTTTCCCCATAATTCACTTCTGTTGACTTAAACCATCTTTACTCACCTACACACCCAAGAAATACTGAAATTATGACTTGAAAATCTGTACAAAGGCATAAAATTGCTGTATATGAACTTATTTTACTGTCAAATGTGCATTGGTCACTTAGATTAACATCATATTACTACATTTAAAAAATTCACAATTAAAATATATTCTTCATATGTTCAAGTTTCCATAACATTATATTACAGGCCATGTATTTACATGCAAGAGAATACAATGAAATATAACCAGCCTATTAAAAATAATTAATGCTATTTAATGAACTTCGTAATTTTGTTTTATTGTGTTGATTTAAAAATGCTGACGACAAGGATTTGTATTTGACAGTGTGAGTCATCAGTGTAATGCGGTCTAAATGTCACAAAGTGTGATGACCAACTGTCATCATACAAAAAGGCATTATTTGTGAAGCTGTTTATTACAAGAAGATATTCAGGCATTCTCAATCCAAGGTATGAATGTATATCAGTGACAGAATCAAGTAATACCAAGAATAACATCAGTGTCAAGATTCAGAGAAAGAAAATGTATTAAGAAGTTGGAACTGATTAAACACACTTATTGAATTACATAATATAAAGAGATGGCTTTCAGAATTATGCAACTTGTACACATCCTTTCAATCCAAAATATGTTATAATAACCACAGAGAAGAAGGTACATGATAATACCATGGTTTTTATATATTTACACATAACATGACCTTCACTGAAGTAGCTGATACTGTGGTCATGTTAATTCAGGCTTGCTCTATAATCTGTCCTTTCAGTTACAAGTTGACACTGTCAAAATGTATTTGAGCTTGTATTGACTATGGCACACATACCTGTTCTCAATATAGAACCTCTCCTACTTCTAAAACCAGTATCTGCAATCCAGCAATTATCAAAAAATATCAACTAGGAAAAAATGAGCAAAATATGTTCTCACCTCATTTAAATAATTATAATATGTACATCAATATGCCATAAGAATTTATATTTTATGATGATGGATTATGCCATCTTAGCTGCCTGGTGACTACTAAACTTACCATATCATTACACATTCATCTTATATTTCGGTATACTTAACTTGAGCGTTTATTCCTCCATTTTTTGTAACATTTGCACCTTACCTTAAATGAAATTTCATAATGAATTATACAAATTCAAAATGTATCTATAAACTGGTGACAAAGGGAAAGAAAACAAAACGTATGTTGCGATCTTGCTTATCTCTTTGTGCCTCACAAGTAGGACTGCAAGGGAAGTTTCATATGCACTTTCAGACAAAACTACTTGTTGCTCAGATCTGAGGTTAGCACAGTGTAAAGATTATGGTCTGCTGGGCTGTGATGCCATGTAGTTTGGTGAATGGGTTTTTCCAAATGTCTACCAAATCTACACAGTGTCACATCCAAGAAGACCATAAATGCTATGAAGAGTTTTTATTTTCTTAATAATGACGTGTGATTTTTCCATGTGACAGTATTGTAACACATCAGGAAAACAAAAAGTTTTCTTTGAATTCTGCTGCTGCTTCAGCACCATATATTTCATGTTAAATAATTTTTTATGATGTTGTGAGATTTTGTACTTGTATGATTCATTATGACATTCTGGATATTTGTTTAGTCTTATAATATTTTGCTGCAATTTGGAGACAATGCAATGACAAGAGAAATGTGTTTTTTGGAGAAAAAATAGGCCATTCTGTAGCCATTAGAACATGTTATTGCGTAAAAACAACGAAGAATCAGACAGTGAACTCACTTCTTTTAAATTATTTAATATCTTGAAGCATGTAACAGTTGTGACTTGTATTCAGGAGGGACATTGACTGTAGTGACTGATATTTTTTGTGGTTTTCCTTGGTTCATCAAAACAAGAGCTGAGTTAGTATGTCAAATTAGGCCATCATTGCTTCCTTCCATAACATTCCTGATTCATTATTCACAAGCCCGACAGTTAATGATATATAATATAACTATTAAAAGTGTCATTAAATGAGCCATAAATAAATAAATAAAAATATTTCAGTTTGTTATATTCTAACATTTTGCTGCATTAAGCAGCAGAACACAAAAAATTAAATATCCCTTTTCAGTCTTCTCATAATAAACCGTTCTGTGAAAGGACATTTAAATTAATTGGTCTGGTAGCAGAAGAGCTTGGTGTGTGGGGTAAGTGTCCATTTAAACCATTTTGGAAATGTTCCTAGCCATGTGTACAAAATATTTTTACCTGTGATTTTTGAACACATTAAATTTCTCATTAACAGGATTTCATATGACTTTTTTTAAAATTAGTTCTTTTAGCGAAGACTGTAAAGTAATTAAATTATTTGTCTAATACAATAGCTAAAATGAATGATATTAGAGCTAGCTGAATTACGTATTTTCAATAAAAATTAAAGGCAGGAGAATTAAAGTAGTAACAAAATTTATGAGTTGTGCCATCACTCATGGAAATGCAACTATTGTGTAAGTCTGTAGGGAACTCAGAAAGAACCAGAATTTATTTGACTGAATATTTGACAACCATTTTTTTGGATATATGCAAAGCAGTTTTTCTAGTCATGTCTTTCAGTTGGTATTTTTATGTAACTGAGTAGAAAATTCATAAATATAGCCCTTTAATTCTTAATATTTTAAGAACTAATGGTTGATATGTTAATAAGGAAATACTCATTCTGTTTGGGTGTGCCTATGAGATTTGAAGTCTGCACAGAAGTGACTGTTTAAACCGTTTTATTCTGACTTAAGACTGTTTAGTCTGGTAGACAGTTACCAACATTTTGGAGGAACATGCAGCGCCATCTTCATGCTTAAAATGGTGGACATATGTTCTTTCAGAACGTAGGTAACCACCTACTAGGCTACACAGTGCCCTAACACAGAATACCGCAAAGTAAGAATGTCTGTGTTGAGGACCATTTTCTGTTATGAGCATTTTAACGAATTTGGAAACATATCCAATACACAAATGGCACCAAACTTGGGTCTGTTATGTGCACAATACATGGCATTAGCCAAAGATTTTTTTTTTCAATCTGAAAGCTCATGAGGAACTATATTTTTAAAGGCTTAAAGTTTCTTGCCATCTGCTAGACATTAGGAAGTGCTTTCTGTTTTTTTTTTTTTTAATTTTTATAAATGTAACAGTACATGGGAGAACCAAAAAGAATGCATAAAAAGTACCTGTGAGAACACCTGAAGGGAAGGGACCACTTTGAAGACCTTAGTTTAGATGGGAGAATATTAAAATGGGTCTTAAAAATGTAGGATGGGAGGGTGTAAACTGGATTCATCTGGCTCAGGATAAGGGCAAGTAGTGTGCTGTTGTGAACATGGTAGTGAACTTTTTTGTCCCATGAAAGACAGAGAATTTCTTGACTAACTGAGCAACTGTGAGCTTCTGAAGAAGGACTCTGCTCTCTGGAGTTAGTTTCAATAGCCATAATCATATTCAGTCCATAACAATGACCTAATGTGTCATAATCACTGTACCAGACAGTTATAAATCAGTAAGAACTTCATCCTTGTTTTTGGTAGTCTGTAAGACTCCCACATTTCCTGTTCACTGTCACAGGTACACTGAATGCTGATGGCCAATTTTGTTTCATTTTCATATTTCAGCCCATACTTCTGTATTTTCAGAAGGCAAATTATCAATTTATTAACCATCACATTACAGTAAAATCATAATTTTGTCATTTGCCGGACACATTTTGGTCTTGAGGATCCTGTTCTTTTGCAATATGATACTGTATCCATGGGTAATCAGATCCTGGCATTTCCAGGCAATGTAGTGGCCTCATCTTCAAGGGTCAAAATGTCCATGAAGAATTCTTCTTGGACATTTCAACTGCATTGCCTCAAAACGTTGGAATCTGATTATCCATTGACATGACATTGTAACCCAGAAGCAGAGCATCCTCAGCTACATGGCTGTGGAAAACTCAAAACTCGCATTTTGTGATTGCTCAGATTGTCTTCAGGGTTGGGTTCTACCATTATGTAATCAGTGAAGTTTTAATGACATAACACGTAAACTGTCTGCATTGTACACCATAATGGCCTCCACAACAGCAGAACATGCGTATGAAGATGATATGAGAGATCAAAATATGTGGGCAAATGGCAGTTATGAATTGCATTTTATTCTTGTGCTTAATAAATTAATCATTTTGTATTTATAACCATGTATTACAGAGCAATTAATTACAGACATTATACCATATGAAATTAGTTTTCACTGTAGAACCATCTTAAGATATGCAGTGCATTTGAGCCAAGGCAAATTACATGCATCTACACTTATTGTTTGTTCCAGTTATATTTCTATGTAACTCTGCAGTCATATTAATCAAAGGGTTCCAGTCTTCTCATGTCAGTTTCTTTTTATACTCATACAATTAAAGTTGATATTCATATTCATCATAAACAAGTTTCCCTATCTCATCCATCATAATCATATAGGGCCTTGTGGTTATGTATCACAAGCAGAAGTATGACTTCTTTGGCCAGGACATGGTAGCATCCCTTGTCAGTATTAAAGTGTATCATACCTAAGAGTTTAAGGAATAACATTTAAATTAATAAATTAAATTTTATTCATGTAATTTAAGAAAAACATAGGGAGTAAGAATTTCACTGCATCCAAAACTACTGCATTGCTGAACATTGCATTAACAACTGTGACTATTGTACACATTGGCTAGAGTACAGTGCAAATTTTAGAAATGTCTTTGGTCATTCTTTGTTAAGCCCACTTCAGAAAACAGAAAATTTACATTATATATATATATAAAAGACTAAATTTACTGGACATTCAAATGGAATATTTCTAAAGGAAACAGTAATGAAGGCAGTTATTGAAGAGTTCTTTATACTTATAGTTTATGCTCTCCTTGTCATTGCTTTGCCTCTCAACTAAAGATAATATTCTCGAGGCCTGCATTGTTTTTGAGTCATAACAAACTGGCTGTTCATCTCAGGTGGCATCAGTCCATTGGACTAACATTAATACAACAAACAATCTCTTAATAAATAATCAATGGCTCATACCAAACTTAAAAATCTGGTAATGTAAAAACTGGAAGCCGATCTTTATTGGCTATATTCCTTTCTTCTCCATTGATAACATGGATTCAGCCTATTATTTTTTATCGACTGGCTCTATTCAATGTGGTTATATTACCACTTCTTAATGCCCGTTACTGTCGATTAAATATCTGATAAAAACAGCAACGCGTAGGTTCAGTTGTATTGACAATGTTACAAACATTTACAGCCTAGCTATATGTATCTCCTATATTGGATGGGTCTCTGCTGTAATACCTGAATACGAACCCCACAGCTGGTGTCTGGTTTGTGTTCACCCTGCCTTTAGGCTTATACTGTCAAGTCTCTGAGGTGGAGTTGGTGGTGGAGTTGCGATGCGCTCAGGGGTGGTTGCATCAGCAGAGTTGTTTGGGGTTACCACAGTACGGATGAGGGAAACCACTTCTGGACTTGTGGTTTGTGTGTCTTCATGGACATTGAACACTCGTTCCTGGATATCAGAAAGAGCAAAGAGATTGTTCAGTGCCTTGGAATTGTCAAGTCAGTGAAACTTCCCCACAACCTGCCTTTGATATTTCACATTAGGTTGGATGTACATATGCATATTTTGATATTACTTGATTCTAAATTGATACTAATGGAAATCAGCTCACAAAGAGTTAAAATTGCCTGTCATCAATCAAAAGAAAACGTAATATAAGGTCATGTTTATATTTTTAAATTTTTTATAGAGGCTAGCCTGATGATACCTGAAACATGTTGCTGGATTTAGTGTAAATGAGGTTGTTTACTGATAAAGTCTTGTTTGACAGTATAAAGTTTTCTTTTGATTTAATATGGGAAGCGCAGTGGAATGTCATATACCAAGATGATCTGCTGTTTTGTATATGTGCAACTTGGTTTCTTACCTTAAGGGAAGAATATAGTTTAGGGAGTCTGAGAACATGATGCTGAGGAGAACAGCTGAACACAAGAGAAGTGATAGGAAGATGGAGAAAATTGCATAATGAGGAGTTTCATAATTTGTATATGTCAACACATAGTTATGCTACTTAAACATAGAAGGGTAAGATGGATTGGACATACAGCAAACAAGGAGATGAGAAGTAAATACAAAATTTTAATTTGAAAATCTTAAGCGAAGAGAACATTTGGGAGACATAGACATAGATGAGAAGATAATACCAAATGGGGCTTACATAAATAAAGTGTGAGGCTGTTGACTGGTTTGAAGTGGCTTACAATGTAGTCAGATGATGGAATTTTTGTGAACATAGTAATGAACATGAAGGATTTGTAAATGCAGGAAATATATTGACTGAGTAAGTATCAACTTTTGAGGAACAGCCCTACACCATGGAATTAAATGTTTCAAGCAAGTAAAGTCTCGAAAATTTGCAAATGTTGGTGGCCTTCAGATTCTGCCAACGTTTTAATCCACTGTCAGTGTTGATTACATACCTGTGATTTGTCATACTTAAGCCTCTTCCAAAGAAATGGCCTCTTATCAGCTTGACTGATGTTTGTTCCAACATCTGAACTAGACGCATTGTAGTTTGGGTTTGAGAATGTGAGTACGCTTTGTCCTGTTGCATAGAGGTACTTCTTTTGACGTGCACACCAGAAGTACAATATGATGATAATTGTGATGACTACTACTGCGAGCATGCAGAGCACCATTGTTATTGTGAACACATGTGATGGGAACTCGTGTGTGGTGTTCCCATCATCTGGGTTTTTGTCATACACATTTTCATTGGATTGGCCAGTTCTGGTGTTTGGTGGTGTTATTAGGATGTCTGGCTCATCCCTGTCATCGTCATATTCATCATCATCATCTGGTCCTGGAATCTTCTTATTAGGAACAATTATGCTTGGTTCTGTCAGAAGAAATAGGAACATTCTGTATTATTACCTTATATCAGGCATGGCTGAAGTTAAACAAGCAACGCATGATATAAACCATTTCTTTGCAATGTTCTTTTTATGAAATTTAGAGAAATTTGTCTGAGTAGCCACACGTATGAAATTTGGCACACGTGTTGTGGATTGTCTTGTATCTGTTGACTTTTTTTATCATGGTTTACCTTAAAACATATTTTTTATAATTTTTTTTCTAAATGGCTATTTAAAAATGTCTTTTAGAGGAAAGAAATTGTTACATTGAACAACTGATATTTTAACTATTATGAGTGAGCATCTTGTGTCACTTTTGCAGTACAGCTTATTATTGTCAAGCCTATAACAAAAATTAATGGGCCAGGATAGCATAGTTGGTATAGCAACTTGCTACAGACTGGATGGTCTGGTGATTGAATACTGGTGGGGGCAAGATATTCTTCACCCATCCAGACTTGCCCTGGGGCCCACCCAGCCTCCTGTACAATGGGTACTAGGTCTCTTTCCTGGGGGTAAAGCGGCCAGGGCATGGCATTGACCACCCACCCCCATCTAGCGCCAAGGTTAAAGGAGTATAGCTGTACCTCTACTCCCCCTCTTGGCATTTCTGGCCTGTTCTAAGGTGAACTTTACCTTTACCTTTATAACAAAAATTAACTGATTGTACACTAACATCATTTCTGCTACACAGTCCAAACAGCTGTGCGATACCTACAAGGCATTTTCAAATTTGTGCATTAGACTTTGCTAGTATTATGTTTTGTCATTAACAGATGGCAGCCTTATATTCTTCTGTGGTCATTCTTTGAGTAAAGACTGTATTTTATTTATTGATATACACCAAAGATATAAGATTAAAACATTTCTGTGACCTTTCTGTAATGGCAGATATTTGCTGCCTGTTAAATATAACTGCAAGGGCAGGCATGTTACCATTTAAATAAGCCTTCAAGGGGGGGAACTCGAACTCTACTGTTAGTCTTACCTGCAGAACATGGTTTGTCATCTGGTATGTCAGGACATGCACACACGTACGATGTTTGTCTGAACAAGCAGAGATGTGTACAGCCACCATTATGAACTGCGCATGGACTCCAGCCCTTCTGCCTTCCAGCTGCCACTGCCCGGATCTCCATTACGCCATCGAGATCTGTCCGAATAACTATTCTGTTCTTTCCAGTTCTTTTGTCTGCTCGTTCAACTGACTTTCTGTACCAGTCCGTCCAGTAGATGTGGTCTCCATACTGGAAGAGTTTAACTGTATGATTGCCAGAATATTCATCTCCAGGCATCAACCAATGTTGGGTCAGTTTACCCAGTTTCCACCCATGCTGTTATAGTTATAGGCCTGGACAGGCTCTTAGGGCTCCAGGAGGTTTAGGCTCCCAGAATTTCTAAACAATCGGCACATGAAGGTGGCAAAGTTGTCAGCCCTACGCACCGGCCGCCTTTACCCCCAGGAGATACCTCTGGTACTCATTTCTGTTAGAGACTGAGTTAGCCCCTGGGCATAGTGCGACTGGAAGGATTAAGTCATTGAAAAATTCCAATGACCCCATCGGGAATCAAACCCATGACCTTCCAGCTTGTAGCGCAGTGCCTCAACCAACTGTTCTACCACGTACCCCGTAGTTGTACTTTGCTCTAGTTATAACTGTACTTTACTGTAATTTCCCTACATCTTAATATTCAAACATGTCAGTGTCATGTAAACAAAGATCCTTGTACCTACCTCAGTAAAAAGTAATGTGAAAGATTTTTCTTCTCATTGGTTTTGCAGTAACTTTATTTACCACAAACAAGTAGACAGTGAGATTTGTTGAGCCCTGTGTATCACAAAGCCTTTTTGACTTGAATACATTAAGATGTGATAAATGTACATACAAGTATTTGTTATCCCGTTACAAACAAACCTGTGCAACTCCGAAAGGGTGTACTGCCTCTGGAACAAGCTGGATTCTGTTTCTCCCATGCAGATCAGATGTTTCTATACGATCTCTCAGTGCATCAGCCCAGTAGATTTGTTGGGCAGTATAGTCCAGTACCAAACCATTTGGAAATCCAAGATCTGTTTCAATCACTCTACGACGAAACGATCCATCCAGAAAGGATCTTTCTATCTTTGGGGTATCTCCCCAGTCTGTCCAGTACAGGTACCTGAAATGCAGAATCATTCATCAGTTAAGAAAGAATTTGTGGCATCTAATTTCCTCTAAATACTTAGATTTTTACAGTGACCTGCGATCTGGTTTTTGTAAGACAGTGTGAAAAATGGTGAAATTTATGGACAAATGACAGTTCAGTTGTCAATAACTGTAAGAGCTGGAAGAAAGTCTGCAGATTGATAGATTCAAACAGGATGGCTGGACAAATGTTGGCGATGCATGCTGTGAGCAGTCAAGGACTGTTATGAGTACATTTATCAATATATGTGGACATTGCCACACACAGATTTGCTTTTGGTGGTTGAGATTCTTGTTGCATATTCATGTGCAGTGACATTTATCATCATATATAGTCCCATCATTTGATGGTATGAAAAGTGTGCAGTTGATATAGTGTAATTTACAGAACCAAAAAGAAACATGAAAAACTTCTCTTACCCTTTCCTGGGGAACATGGCTAGGGCTCGTGGTTCATCAAGACCATCTCGAACAATGATCTTCCGTGATGAACCATCTAAACGAGCTACTTCTATCACTTTGGGGCCAGCATCAGTCCAGTAAATATTGTCTGCAATCCAGTCTACTGCTAGACCACCTGGTGTTGTTAGGTTGGCTGAAATTATGGTCTCAGTGCTTGTTAAATTAAGCATATCCACGCTCCTGTAGGATCATGTTGACATATTAGTTAATAATTTGATGAAATTATTTATTCTAAACTAGATTTCAACACAGTGAGAAACAACATGATTCATGCAGGTCATCCAGTAATGTTAAGATACAGAACTGTAGGACACTATGATGAACAGGGCACATAGCTAGGGTGGGGTCCAGGAATGCTGAGAGAATTTTGGTGGGAAAATTGGAAAACAGGCATTTGGAAGACGAAGCAAGAGATAGGTTGAGACTAAGATGAACCTTAAGGAGGAAGGTTGCAAGAATGGGAGGTGGATGGAAATGACTCAAGAGTTGTGTCAGTACTTTGGTATTAATGCTGTTGCACCTTTGTGTTCTGCTACTGTGCAGGTCTAAAAGCATGGCATTAAGGAGTGACATACACAGTGTCCGAGAATGATTAAGACGTGAGTTGCTGTGTTTAATGAACCGAAGCAATTTCAACAATAAAATGACTTGGGACACGCAGAAAAACTTCGAGTTCATATGTGTTCAGTGCACGCATCACAAATCATGCAGCACATGTTTCTGTGATATTATATCACCATTTTGTTTTACGAAATCTGTGAAGCAGTTAACAGTGTCTCAGCTGGTCAAAAAAGTCATTGCATTTTATGTAACTTAAAGGTTCATTACCATATTCACAATAACCCATGACTGGTCCTGATTCTGGGCCAAACTAATCCAGTCCACACATTTGCGTCCTGTTTTTAGGACCCAGTTTTATATTATTTTTACATCTACAACAACTACTTCCAAGTGGTCTCATTCTTTCAATTTTTATGTGCGTAGCATTGTATGCATTTCTCCTTCTTCCTATGCATGCCATATTACTTGTTGTTTTAAATTCTACAAACATTTCCTTATCAAATACTTTTAAAAGATTTGGTGTGACACCTCAAAAGTTTGCATGACCACCATGTGGATGTTACTGGTGGTTGGAAATAAAGAATTAGGAACATATACTGGCCTGTAGGGACATGATACTTGTACCATGTTTCATGAAAATCCATCTAATGGTTCAAAAGTTACCTGGAGGGGGAGGGAGGGGAAGATAGACATTGCATGCACATAAAGTGAAAGTATTAAGCTTAAACTAATAACCCATAACCATACCTGATAATATCAAGAAACGTGTCTGTGTAGTATATTTTCTGATTTCTCCAGTGGAAATCGACGGCAATGGCATTATGCACATCTGATATGGGCAGGGTGACATCCCACAGTTCAGGGGTATCAAGTGATACCCTGGCCAGTGTGTTCCTTGTTGCAAAAAGTAGGTATGTTGATGGAGATTTGTTACATGTCTGTCCGTCCTGACGAAGTACTATCCCTGTAGAGCACGCGCATGTGTAGCCAGATGGTGCTCGCAAGCAGAGGTGTGAACATCCTCCATTATTCCTCCCACAGGCATTCTCTGCGACATTGTCCACCTGCAGTGGGTGGGGAACACAGAGTCGGACAGACAAACAGCTGCTTTCATGCTTCAACACACTGCTGTTTCTATTTCTAGTGTTCAACTAGGGACAAGTTATTGTTTCCTTAAGCATATCTTCACAATTCTAGAGGTTTCTGATGATGTTACGTTCCATTTACGATTGCTGGGTTTCTGCAGTTCTTCATGTCAAATTTCAGTTCTGCAGTGCAGGTGCCTACCCCACTTTTTCTACCTTTTTTATGGAAATGGATCCAGTTTCTGAAATGTGTTCTGTTCAGAATGGCAGTCAAAGTCCAGAAACCCAGCAACACTGTAACATTCACCAGTTGTATTAATTCTAAATTTTAACACCAGTAGACGTATTTAGTTCTGTCAATGTTGCAGAAGTCCACATATTAAATGATGTAGGATTTTTTTTTTAAATATATACAGTTTGAGTTTTATGTAAAGTAGGGGTTATACTGAACCTGTATAAACTAAAATTAAGTTGTTATTTTGGTCTTGTTTGTAACGACACTGTGGTCTGGTAGACATTTTGGGACAACCTGCTGCCTTCTTTATCTACCCTGAAGATGTTCTGAAAACTTGGTCCCACTTAACTAGACTGCACAGTCATAACTCAGAAGACTGCAGTATACATTGCCACTGCTGTGAAAACCTCAAATCACCTAATAATGTTTTCCTAGCAAATTTTTGTGTAGATGCTGAATACAAAATTTATTTGAAATACATCAACTAATTTTAGAGCTTAAACATGCAGATGGATGGACAGATATAACCTCCCTTGCTGCATTCTGTTTATTTTTTGGACTATTTTACTGAGTGTACCTTCAGAACTGATTGTGTACTTCCCAAAAGTTGTGTGTGCGTTGAATTAAAAACATTCAATGTTTGTTACATTTCTTGATCCTGTCTTGGTTGGCCTTACCTGTACAGACCTTATGTCCATGAGTCCCTCGAGGTTCCCCCTGATTATAGTGTTATCAGTCCCGTTGATCTTATCAGCCCTGTGTAGAGCATATGTCTGCCAGTCTGTCCAATACATGTGAGTGCCAACTATGACCAGTCCATATGGGTGAGGTACATTTATCACCACAATACGCCGGTCTTGTCCTGACAGATCAGAACTTTCGATGGTGTTACGCTGCCCATCGTTCCAATACAAGCGGCCAGCAGGTCTGTCAATAGCCAGCCCATTAGGCCAGCCCAAACGGTCTGATATTAAAGTCAATCTGAAACAAGAAATTGTTACTGGCAGGGTTGTACTAGAGCCAGTTCAGACTGGTTCAGTTGAAGCAGTGCCTGTAAGTCCAAAACAGATGGTATAATTCCTTGTGTACAAGCCTGAGCGAGTCAGACTTTGTTTTTTTTTTCTACACATTGGAATCATAAGCCTCTTTTTCATTCTGACAAGCCAAAAAATGGCACCTTACAATTAATCATGCAAAATGGTAATTAAAATTGTGGTATTACAATCCTAATTGTAAACATCATTGTCCACCATTCATCCAGACTATAGGAGAGGAGAGGTGGTCTAAATGACCCAGGGATCTGGACCACCGAGGGGAAATGCCATGGTATAGGTAACATAAAAAAATCATCACTCAATGCTGAAATGTAACTTTAAAATGTGATTACTGTCCTTACATCCTTACTGCTGAGGACATAAACAAATACTGGCTGCTCGGCCTTCTTTACCCACATCACACATCTTGGAGTAAAAAATTCTTTCATGCTTCCCCTTGACAGTCTGTACCATTGACCACATCTCGAAGGAAGACCAGATTATTTTTGCTCCAGAATTGGCAGGACCATCCAGGGATTTGAGCTACCTAACAATGACTGTGCTAAGAAGTCCTCTGTGTATTTAAGAATTCTAAAAGATTATACCTGCAGATTACAGTCTTCTGGGATGTGATGCTGTGTAGTTTGGTAGAAGGATGCAGCAGGCATCTCAAAAATGTGGATACATATCTACCAAACTATAGAGCATTACACCTCAATATTCATTGTTTTGAGACCCTCACATATGATCAGATTTAATTTTTGATGTAGAGTCATGAAGTCAAAGCAGATAAGATGTGTAACACAAATGGCAGAATTGTGCAATGCATATAAAATTTTAGTCAAAGAACTAAAGTGGGGGGGGGGGGTTATCTGGAAAACTAGGCAAATGAGAGGGTAATATTAAAATAGATCTTACAGAAGTATGATATAAAGATGTGGACTGTTGCATCTAATTGCAGATGCAGTAGTACTGAGTGCATGTAACTGCAGATTCGGTACTACTGGATGCATCTAATTGCAGTTACAGTCGAACTGAATCTTTGTGTCAAATAGAATACAGGGAATTTGCTATCTGATCAACCATGAGGTTTCTCAAGGACTGCTCTGTGGAGTTAGTTACAATTTTAACATCACTCTAGTAGTTAAAAGCTGTGTATTTCCAAATGAAGTGAGAGAACAGTTTTGTATAGTGAATCAGAAAGGATCAGGTAGGAAGCAGTCATGGCCTTTTTCAAGGTACTCACAGACATTTGCATGGAATGATTGAAAGAAAGTATGTAAAATATTGGATCAAGATAGGTGATGCCATGTCTTAACATTTGAACTGGAGGCTGCCCAAATATGAGTGCACGTGTTACTGTTACTCCAACTTGCTTGTTTGTGGACTGCAGTACCACCTGCACATCCTGACCTGTGCTGCTGGTTATCAAGCTTTTGAGATCAGTGTAGCCTGTGTCTAATAAGCAGAATGTAATCTCACATAACATGCCATGTTGCATTAACAGTTCGTTTCTTGCCATATAACTATTTGTCTTGTTCGGGATACATTACTAGTACATGCATTTACCGTGTAACCATACTGGGTATGATGAATTTTAATCATCATATTAAAATATTCTGAATGTTACCATGCTGTTATTTTCCATTTTCGAAAAAAATCACCAAACAGAATTTGAAGGTAATGGTTCAGATATGGCTAGCGTTCTTTCCACCTCATAAGCTCACTTGGCTGCCAAGTTGTTATTGTTAATGACAACTCCATGGTGCCCAGTCATTCTTTGAAACTGGATAGGTGTTTATGTGGTCAAGAGACTGCCTGCTGTTATGAAATCGTGTTCATAAAGGCTTATTGGATTCTGTCCCTATACTCATGCTCTCCTCTATTTATACGTCTCAGGATAGTGTAGACGGTATAGGAACTCTCTATGGGCTGGATGGTCTGGGGTATCGAATCCCGGTGGGGGCGAAATTTTCCACATCCATCCATACCGGCCATGGGCTCACTCAGCCTCCTGTACAATGGGTACTGGGTCTCTTTCCCGGGGGTTCTCATTGTCCTCATGTATTCTACATGTCCCAAGCAATCTGTCTTCTTCATTAAATCCCCATAATACTGTTTGTAATGAGTAATTACAACTTACAAAAATGGAGTGGCCTCCACTGCATGTTCATTCTTATGGCAATTATTTGGTTTTTACAGCACTGGAGACATGACAGGACTGACAGACATTCTGCTGCAAGTATTATATTTCTTCCCTTCACATACTAACCTGTTGTCACCATCCATATCAGATTGTTCAATTCGAGCGTTCTTGCCCCAGTCCGACCAATACATCAGTCCATGGTGATAATGTAGAGCAATGGCACGTGGTGATTCCAAACCAGACCACACCAGAACCTTACGGTTGCTTCCATCTAATTCAGCCACTTCTATGCTGTTACGTCCAGCATCAGTCCAGTATATCTGAGACACAGTTTACATTTTTTAGACTAAAGGAAAGCATAGGATTAATATCACAAAAATGTAAGCAGGAATAACATTCAAATTAAAAAATTAATTTACTTACGTAATACAAAAAATTAGGCAGGGATAGAGGCTCAAAATCACAACCAAAAGCTTTGCTGAAAACTTGCACATTGCCTTAAAATTTGAAGGAAAGATATATATATATATATATAATAATATAATAGATAACCCAGAAAATGGTCTAGTCACATACTGGAAGGCCTAAAGAAGAGACGAAATAGCAAGAAATGGGACAGGAAAGACCGTTGTAAGTTAAAATAGACTTTAAATCAACAACCAGTATAAAACAATGCTAGAGGAAAATAATACTTTCACATGACCTTAACAACCATGGTGGTCGTGAGATAGAGCATGGAGTATATTTTGTTACATCTGTAAGTGTTCTACATTAGGTTGGCGGTAGGAAGACAAAGCACCCAAAACAGAATAGTTACATTACACACACACACTCACAAAGTCAAACCCCAGTTTAGCACCCCCCATTATATTGCCACCCTCACTTAGGCCCTGTGGAAGTCTCTGAACAGAAATTGCCGATCGTACAGTATTTTGATTTACTGCCACTGCAGTGAACAAAGAGTGGCACTATGTGAGGGTTTGACTCTGTGTGTGTGTGTGTGTGTGTGTGTGTGTGTGTGTGTGTATGTATGTATGTATATATATATATATATATGTATTTAAAAAGTATAAAATGGTGTATTTTCTTATTTTGAGCATAGATTAAGTCAGATGTGTTGACATATATAAGTACAGCTTCTGAGATACCTTTCTTCCTGTTGAGTCAACAACAATACCATCTGCTGTCTCTAGGCCATCCACTATAATGTTCTCAATATGCTTTCCATCAGGCGTTGCTCTCTGAATAACATCTTCCGCTGTGTCAGTCCAGTAAATCTCACCTGAAATGTAATGCACAATGTAAAATACCAAAAGTAGCAGTCAGTGTATATGATGAGGTTAATGATTAAGTGGGGTGGTGACAGCAGGCAAGTGGGCTGAGGTATTCATACATACCCATTTAAATCTCAACCAAGACACCAACTATCCTTAACTGAAATCCTCTGTGATTTGCCTCAGTCCTTTCATGCAGATGCCAGGATATTAACTTATATTAGGCTGTCAGTGATTCCTTCCACATCTTTCACAGTTCATTATTCACTATCAAAATTGCTGGCAGAATCATAAACGTGAGCAGCACATTTCATTAGGGTGTGCGCCCAGGGAATTTTACTTTTTATTTTTTAAAAGGCAAACATTTATTGAATACTGAAACATGAAAAACATGATTTTTCTTCACCAAACAAGCTACAGAATCCGAAACTTAACCAAATACAACAATCCGTAATTTAAAACTAAAAGAGACATCATGCAATTGAATTAAAATGGAAATCCGCTATTTTTGAGACATTAGGGTGTGCCAGATCACACCCAGCACACCCTTCATGCATGCCTATAAACACCATCAATAAATAAATTACAAATAAATATAATTTGGTGATACATTTTTGTGTATAATATGAAGCAGAAATGCCAGTCACCCAGCTGTGACATTGGTGAACAAACTTGTTATGATGCTGTACTGTATTGCTTCAACTTACCTGTTTTCCTGTCAACATCCACAGCAATGGCATTCTTGAGAGGTGGTAAAGGTAGTACTACATCAACAATGTATGGAACGTCTAATGAGATCTGTCGAATGTCTACTCGATGTGCAAATATTAGCGAGTTGGTTGGTCCAATAGCACAAGTCTGACCATCCTCCTAGAAGCAGATCGGTAATTCTGGTTAAATTACAAAACTTTGACATGTATACTGGAACCCCCATTTAATATTCGGATTCCACAATTGCAAGTCAATAACCACAGTGTTAAGTTTCCTACATTTTCCTCAGTTTATTGTTCAAATCGACTGATTCCCAAGGATGCTTTGTGTGGAGGTTTCATTGTATAATATTTGAGGTTTTTGCTGCAATGAACCTTCACATCATGTTCATGTAAATCAGACAATTCGTTCAGAAAATACTATAGAACCAATACTCACCAACAGCTTAATTCCTGTTTGACAGGCACATGTGTGTCCCTTGGGAAGGGGAGCAAGGAGGCAGAGATGTGAACACCCACCATTCTTTTCTTGGCACATGGTGGGCACTGGTTGACGTCCTCGATGGAAAACCCTCACATCCATCAGGTTTGATATGCCAGACCTATTCCCATACAAATTATAATTCATATATGAACAGCTCATTTCAAATTTTGATTTATATTCTGTATGATATATGAAAACTAATGTTTCTTTGCATCAGTCAGATGGCTTCTTTCTAGACTGCTGTTAATTAAAATGTTGAGTTAATTTGTGGGTCATGCAGACCAAGACAGAAGAGGGATTTAGTGAGGGCAAAAATATAATTTTGGATTCAGCTTTGGGGCCCTAGAAGCTGTGGAAATGAATGAAAACAGTCACAGAGCTCAGTTCCAAAATAACAAACCCCAGCTGCATCCTCAAGAGGCATACAGAGAAAAAATGAGACCAAAATAGGTGTTTTGTGCCCCACTATTTCATACTGGATATAGTTGTTCCAATACAAATTGTTCTATTGTAATTCATTAAAATGTTAACAACATGAAGACACATATCAGCCTTAGTTATGTGTATACCATGAAAATGCATGTAGGAGTGAATATTCAGCTCCATATATTCTTGACCTTCACACTTGGTTGGAGGTGAGTACTCAGCTTCACACACTGGCTGCATAGTTCCCTACAAAAGAGCCCCTAGAAGGATGGCTGGACCCTAGAAATGGTTTGGAAATAGCTTGATAGGAATCAAACACTAGCTGTCGAGCCCTTTGCCTACTCACTATAAAGACGTGGGGTATCCTATCTCCCAATTAAAGTAGTATGGAATAAACTTTTTTTCTGGGAATTTAAAGGTTTCATATGTATGTCATTTTGACATTTTCTACTGTATCTAGGAATGTGTACCCAATAAAAATCTGAGATTCCCTGTACGCTTTACACTGTGTGTGGAAAACACTAAATCACAATCAGGATATGAGATACACAGAATCCCTTAATTATTTCAGTGTCAGTCACAGTATATATTAATGGTGTATGTGTTATCCAGACTGTGTTATCGTAAGAAGGAACTCAGACAGCTCTACAATTTACTGTAGTTTAATATAGATGCTTGGGACAATGTAATTTGCAAAAGTGGGGCAGAAAGAGTTAAAATGTACATGGTTATTCATACCTCAATATGGTTCTATTCTTTCCAGTTAGTTTATCTGCCATGTGGATACTGGAAGTATGCCAGTCAGTCCAGTATATCTTATCTTGAAACACAGCAAGACCAAACGGGTGTGGAAGATCAGATCCTAAGCAAAAATACATGGTTTTTAAACCAGCACAAAATTTATACTGCTTGTGGTATACATATTAAAATATTCAGTATGATGATGGTGAACTATGTATACAAAATTCTCCTGTGCAATTTGGTGTTCTTATGGCAATGGCTGTGAAGACTGCTGTCTTCAGGGATGTGACACCTTTAGGCTGGTAGAAGTTTGCTGATGTTTTGAAGGATCATTCTCTCTCCATCGTTAAGGTAGAAGGGTTGAGTTTAGGTGGAGGCAGCATGTTCTTCTGAAACATCAGTATTTCTGCTAGATCACGTGACATCACATCCCAGAAGACAGTAATCTTCAGAAATCTTCCTGTTTAAATTTTTCTGCCTGGCAGATGCTATGAGACAATACAATGTGTAATGCATAAGCAGATATTTCTCAATTGCCATCAGCTGGGCAACCCTGAACAGTCCAATAGCTAAAGCAATCTGTCTGGTATTTACAACCCTTATTACTTGCATTCACCATGACAAGTAACAGAAAATGTCTGTGATATCACAACGTTGTTTCTATAATCTGAATTTGCTAAGTAAGAATAATTTGTTGTGTTTCTTTCAGTAAACTAACTTCTCTATCACTGAATATTAACCAACGAAATGCACATTCACTAGCAAATTTTAATAGTAGTATATAACTTTCCCCGACATATGTTTCGGTCAGTTTTAGACCATCATCAGGGGGTCCGAACTACATTCACTTCACATCCATAAGTTCACTGCGTTACCATAAATTATATTTCGATGCTTATATAAGTAATCACTCTTTAAAAACACTTTCTAAAATCACTTATTTAACATATATTGTGTCATATATAAAAACACTGCATATAAAACTTCGAAGGCTCGTCAATGTTTAAAAGTTAAAATCATCCACCTGGGTATCACAATTGGCTTGTTGTCGATTTTGTTCATGGTTTTGCATCATTTGGGGTTTTTCTTGAAAATAGACAACAAGCCAATCGTGATACCCAGATGGATGATTTTACTCGTAACTTTTAAACATTGACGAGCCTTTGAAGTTTTATATGCAGTGTTTTTATATATGACACAATATAAGTTAAATAAGTGATTTTAGAAAGTGTTTTTATACAGTGATTACTCATATAAACATCGAACTATAATTTGTGGTAACACAGTGAACTTATGGATGTGAAGTGAACGTAGTTCGGACCCCCTGATGATGGTCTAAAACTGACCGAAACATATGTCGGGGAAAGTTATATACTACTTTTAAAATTTGATAGTTAATGTGCATTTCGTTGGTTAATATTCAGTGAAATTAAAATGCATGGTGAAGGTCATATAAAATGTAACTTCTCTATGTCTGTTAACCATTTCCTATCTCTTTTGAATGTTTTCTGCACCAACTGAATTTACCACCGTATTATGATTTGTGTGCTTAGTATTCCATGTCTTTACTTGCTAACAGCAGTTGTGCTTTATTAAATACTTGTGTGCATGTTGTTGACATGCTCATTGTATATGCTAGGAGTGAGGTCATAAATAAAAAGTACTGGAAAGGCTTAAGACATGAAGTACAAAGATTTGAATATTTACCTCAAGTGCTGATGATAACCCCTTGCCCTAAAACAGCTCACAGCCTTTCCTTAACTGTTTTCTCCTTGTAAGGAATATTTCACAATCATGTTAAGGGCAGAGCTATGTAGTTACCAGGCTGTGTGCTAGCATGCTTAGACTATCTGCAGATTTTATGAGATGTGTTCAAAATCAGTAGCAAACTTATGCAGTTTATGTTGTTTATAACCTCATACCTATGAGTACAGTACGTCCAGTTCCATCCAGTGAGGCAAATTCAATCGCTTTGGTACCACCATCTGCCCAATACAGTCGTCCACGATCATGGTCAATAGCAAGCCCATTAGGCCATGTTAAATTGTGAATTATGAGGGGTGCACGCTGTGAACCATCCATACCAGCTCGCTCTATCTTTGGTACAGTCCCCCAGTCACTCCAGTACATAAAGCCACCTGTGAAAGAAAATTACAAGTAGCATCTTGTACAAGAACAGAAAAATATGGTTCAAAAATATTTGAAAAAATTTATGTTTTCCATTAACAGTGTTGAAATTGTTGAACATAGGAATATAATGTGGTCATGGCAATAATGAGGGAAAGAAGCAGAGAGGGAGGAATTACAGGAGAGAAATAAAAGAATAGGAGAAAGAAATGCAAACAGAACTGAAAATATGATCTAGTCCATAACAGTGCAGTGTAGAACCATTTCAACCATTTCTAACACAATCAGCACTAAAGGCTGGAGCATTAGCTGGTTTGGGAAGAGGGTGGTCAGCTGTGTTCATAACATCTAAGCCAGTGAATGAATTTTAGGTTGGGTGTGTGCTGTCACCACCTGCTCTGCTGTGACATGAGTCATTTTAGGTTTAGCTGCTGGTATGAACAAGTGATATAAAAATGTGCATTAACAGAAAAGGCCTCCCTTCTTTCTTCCATGATGTGACAACACCACAATCTGCACTTGTCACCAGTCACAGTTTGCTGTTGTCAGTTTGCCAAACCACCAGTAGGAGAAGGTGTAGAACTGTTGCTCCTGCTGCATTGTTTGTAGTTAATATGTCCTCATCATGTCAAAGAGTGGTATGACCAATTGGTGACACATGCAGCATCTCAGAGAGATGAAAGTGTAGCTGGGTGGAGGAAGAAGAAAATTGGTTTATGCATCACAACAAGACACTTCTGAAACTGGCTATACATATGTCACATGAATGTCTGAGTAAAAGGGGTGTATGCTCTGAATTACTTTTATCTAGAAACAAGTACCTGTCTAAAACAAAAAAGTTCGGTAATAAGCAGGTCTTACTGTAGTAAATTACATGGGAGTACTGACACATAATGTCACACTTACCAATAGGGTCTACTACAATGTCCCTAGGTTTGTCCAGTCCCTCCCAAACAAGTAAACCTCTCATACTGCCATCAAGGTTGGACACTTCTATTCTATTAGTGCCAGCATCTGTCCAGTACAGTTTACTAGTCACCCAGTCGACAGCCAGACCAGCAGGTGATTCTAAAATGAGACACATAAAACAGTTACAAAGGAAACACTGCGTTATTCTGTGTGCCTGACTAGCTCTAGTATCAGAATGCTAATATTCAACACTGCTAATACATACCAAAGTATGAACCAATTCTATCCACCTCCCTTCCTTGTAGCCTATATGCCCGTGATTTATTTTGCTAATTAACTAGCTCTCTGGTAGCAGAATCCTAAAATTCACAACAGCTAATATCAAAGCCTCCCATTGAACACAATCCTGAACCAGTTTAATCAGTTTCCAGGCCTCACAAACATACATAGATGATCTTGTCTGCCCAAATTTTTATTATTACATATCATATCTTTAGGGCATTTACTGTAAATGTACAGAGGTACAGCATGTAGTGGAACTGATTTAATGAGCCAACATGATCAGCATGTCTCTATATTTATCATCTGGAGGTAGAGATTTTGAATCTCCAGATACTACATCACGAGTGGTGAGATTTAACCAAAGGGCAACAGTACTAGTATTATATAAATGCAGAGTTTGGCCACTAAAGGTTAATCTTTTAAATTACAGTAGTTACTATATGTAATACCTGCTTCAGCATTCATAAATTCTGCATTTTGCCCATAGAGTGTATTTATGTGCCTGGTATAATTATCAGCATAGGCACTGATTGTTTACCTAAAGAGCATCAATCTCTTGGTCTTAGTGTGATGGGTGCACAATGTTCCCTGTCAGGTAGGAACTGATATTTTTAAACTTCATTTAGACAAATGTCATACTTGAAACAAGTGGGTGGTGTTACTGACACTCCCACCTCATAAGATTGTTAATGGAATTACATAGAATGGCAGGGTGGCCTTAAGTGATGTGAGTTCATCCTAAATTTCACAAAAAATTTATCAGTTGGTCCAAAAGTTATTGAGAGCACAGGCATATGGACATGATGATGCCAAAATGATAGACTGTGCTTTCTTATAAAATGGGGAAAACCGGCTAAAAGTTATAAAAAGAAAAACATGTACAAGTCTTTACCAAGGTTTGAATTGACAATGACTCTTTGCTGACTGCCATTTAGATGTGCTCGATTAATCGTGTCAGACTCAACATCAGTCCAGAATATTGATTCAGAATCACTGTCCCAAGCAACAGCAACAACTGATCGGATGCCATCCACAGGGATAACCATATCAACATCACTGTTTTCCAGCTGATGCATGCGTAGGTCCTTCTTACGAGCAAATAAGAGGAGTTTTTCTGGTGATGAGTCACAGTTCCTCCTGAAATGAAGAAACCAAATGTATGAACAGGACATGACCTATTGAAGGTTAGTTTCTGTTCCCTTAAATATAACCTCGCGCAGATGCCATTTTGTATAGATTTTAGTGGTTTATGAGTTACAATCAGAAACAAAAACAAAAATAAACATCACATTGTCATAAGTTATTGTTTTCCTGAAAAAGAATGGTTAAAATTTGCATATTCTTCAAAGATTTCTGATGATAAATTTCAGAAACTAACTAGTCAATGCTCTCATCTCACACTCTTATTTGCTGTACTGTTGGCATTTTGAAGACAGGAATTTGAAATGCAAAAACGTTTTGTGACACAACTTAATGTGTAACAGGGTCTTGCACTTGGTGGGCCATTGTAAACACAGTAATGAAAGACAAGTTGTCACAGGCAGGGTAAGTCTTGACCAGCTCAATGGTTACCAGCTTCTTAAGGACTATGCTTCATGAAATCAGTTGAGTGGTTAGTATTGTTGAGCACTGAGTGGTATGACCATTCTCATGAACACCATGGTACGTTCCCAGGTGATCCTAAACTTTATCAGATGGACATAAAGACGGAATATGAAGCCTTATAAAGCTACTTTTCTTTTTAGAACCCACATTAAAAACAAATAAATTATAAAAACTACATCCATATTTTTATAAAGAAGAAGAACCATGCCCTTAATTTGATTCCACTAAAATGTTGGGTCAGAATTGATGCCCAAATTGTGATTATTTGCTAGCTGGTCAGGCCGATCGCAAACTGGAATAATGACTGGCATGAGACACTACTGTACTCAGAGAAAAAGCTAGGTACTGCACCACCTTGTCCATAAACAGTACCATGTGCCTTGGAAACAATGTGTGCCTCCACGGTGAAACATTGGTTTCTTCCTGAGTTTTGGGAGACGTTACAGTGAAGTTTAAAACAGGCAACCAACAAGGATACAGGTGCTGTAAATGCGGTAATGAACCTTAGGTTCCATGAAAGTCAATGGCTTTTTGACGGAAAACATCTTACTCCGCGGGTCCGGTATGGGGGAAAACTATGCGAAAGTCGATGTTACGATTTTGTGTATACCACACAAATCTTAATAACTTTAAAACTATAACGCATATCCAAATAAGCAATACACGGTTTAAAAGAGCAATGATGAAAGAATGTTACGTGACATTAACCTTGAGCGCGTGACGTCACACGCCGCCACAAGATGGTCGCCAAGTTGGAGTGGAAAATTACCGGTTCGCCGCGCGGCAAAATTAGTATAGCTCGGGAACGCGTACGCATAGGACGTTGTGTGAGGTGTCGTTTAACAGAGCTCGACGAGTACTATAAAATAAAACACTAATAGTGACAATAGTGAAAGAACTTGAAAAAATATACAGTGAGAAAGTGTTGAACTTGGACAAATTTTCCCTAAAATTTAAAAAATGTCGAAATATCTTGAAAACAAGATGGTAAATGCCTACCGTAAACGCTTACAAAGTGAAAGAAGAATAAATGAGGAATCCAAAAACGCCCCTATGACAGCAGCAGAACGAATGCGGAGGATGAGGCAGCGTCGACAAGTTGAGGCGAACACCAGTCGCGCGGACGCCGCAACGCCTGACGCAAGTTCACAGGCAATGGATGTCGACAGTGAGATAGAACCGATGGAATTCAAATTCGTTCTAGTGTCGGTCTATATTCATCCACAGACACCACTCAACTACATCGAGATGTTTCTCTTTCACCTTATGCTTTACTACACAGAGCATGTCAGAACAATAGTTAGCGACTGGCCCTGCGATCCCAACATACCGCTTCTGCTCACCGGGGACTTTAACATTGAGGCGTCGAGCGATCGTCTGAAACAGTTTCTGAACGACAAGTTCAGATTGGTGTTGGCCACGGATCCAACTGACTTCACAACTTTAAAGAATACCACGATAGACTTAACGTTCTCTAGAGATATGAGTGTAGCATGTAAGTCTTACATATCGTACTACTCGTACCATTGTCCTGTCTTCAACAAAATTTTACAAATTAGTCAGCATTGTCAGAAATAAATAAAATGAAAGAAATGCAAGTTCCTTGCGCTCATTTCTTTCTTACCAACCCTACAAACACCCCGCCCCTACAACACCGCCTGGGTAAGACGTTTTCCGCCAAAAACCTCAGCAGTAGTGACTCCGACACTACCTACCCCGTTTTTTTTCAGTAGCTGATTGCCTTTTAGCTTCTCAAGAAAGACATATGTTGCCTCAGGGTGGTAATGCTTCTGACACGTATTTCAGAGGTGCATGATTCAACTCTTTGCCTGGACACCAATTATTCTGAGTTTTTGTCATGGTTTTGCTCAATTCTGCCTGGCAATTGCTGAGCTGGGACCACAACTATGTCACGACTACTTCTTTTGACACCCTTTCCAACTCATTCTTCACTCAACATCCCACCACTTAATGCTGTGTAGTCAGAGCTACTAGCAGCGTAATTAAATAAACCTTCAATAGAAAAATAAGGACTACACTCCATCCAGTTAGCCGTACTAAAACCACAGAAGAAGTGCCATGGTTAGACACTCTCCACATTTCCCTCAAGTGGCTGCACTTTCCCCTCCACCATACTTCCCTGTATTCCCCTCCGGTCATATAGCCATTCTGTTCAAATTGTTGTTAATAGTGATAATCACATTATGACCTTCACAAGTCACTAGCCCTGGGTGACTGGAGGGGAATACAGTAGAAGACAAAGAGTAGGATGCCTTGAGTGTCATCACATGCATTATTCATGTGACTTATCTCTGTGGCCTGAGAATAGTTTGTTTCTTAATTAGGCAAATAAAATAATGTGATTTAGGGCTGTACCATACCTGTCTGTGTGAAGCTTGAGGCCAATGGGACACATGCACTGGTAACCTCTCTTGTTTGGAAGACACATGTGCGAGCATCCTCCCCTGTTGTTCCCACAATGGTTTGGGTAGTCTGGCTGTCTCTGAGGGTGGTAACTGTGAGAAAGGAAGACTTGGTTAGGAAAGGAGTAGAAAGACTTTAATATAATCCAACATATGGTCGACAAAGAACTGAAAAACGTTACAAATGCTAGATGTAATCAGTGAAGGTTCAGAAGAGACAGTTGTGAGAAGTCAGTGCAGCAAGGAAAACTTCATTAATATTAGACCCAAATGAGTTAAGGAATTAAAACAAATTGAGAATTCTAGCAATTAAGCCACCATATCTCTCTTTAGTGCCTTACTAGTTTGATCAAATCAAGGAAAATGAAATGGGTGAAACATGTAACACACTTGAGGGAGATCAGAAATGCATACAGAATTTTGGTCAGAGAAGCTGAAATTAGGAGACATCTTGAGAGACTTAGGTTTAGATGGGAGGATAATACTAAAATGAATTCTAAAGAGGGTGTGGACTGGTTTCATCTGGCTGAGGATATATTCCCGTGGAGGACTGGGTTCTATAAAAAGCAGGAAATTTATTGAATAACTGAGTTAAATATTTGACTGTCAAGATGGGCTCTGCCCCATGGTGTGTGTTAATGAGTTGTTTGGTTGGTTGGTTGGTTGGCTGGCTGGTTGGTTGGTTGGTTGGTTAGGATGTTGGCTAATTAATATATGTAATGTGTAGCCTGAAATATGCATAGGAAAAGCAAAACAGCTACTTGACATATTTATCGCCTTGATACCACCCAACACAGGTAACATAGTTGTATTAGATTTTATTGGTGTGATAAATGCTGTATAATTTAATTCTTTTGGAAGTCTAGTGAGATTGAATCCCTTCGTACTGCAGCCTCAGATAGACCTATTGTTAAGTGGGTGTAGAGTAAAATGTAAAGCTATCCCTATACGGATCTGGGCAGGCCCCTTGTGTTCCAGGAGGTTGAGGCTCCCAGATTTCCAGACAGTCAGCACATGAAGATGGTAAGGTTGTCAGCCCTACGCACCGGCCGCCTTTACCCCCCAGGAAGTGTCCCTGGTACTCATTTCTGTTAGAGGCTGAGTCAACCCCAAGGCCATAGTGTGGCCAGAAGGATTAAGTCAATGAAAAATTCCAATGACACCATCAGGAATCAAACCCCCCAAAGGCGGGTGTAGAGTACTAGGAGAAAATTATAATTAGTGTGGAGAAACTGAAATACTTAATGTGACATATTATCACTCCATCCACCATAAACCCCACACAGAGTGCCATAAGATTTGTCCAGGTCTCTGAATGTTTTAGATATGTAGTTGTCTATAAAATATCAGGTGGTTTGTATTGATTGAGTTGTTATCACACCGTTCCATATAAATATGTATATTTGAAGTACGTGTGCAGGTGGCAGCTCTGTGTTCCAAACTGTATCATCTGAATGATAATTATATCAATCAACTCAATGCCTTAATAGAGAAAGAAGGTAAGGAAATAAAGGTCTAAAATTCATGAAGGAAAGGTAGAAAGGGGGGAAGGATGAAGGCACAGAAGAAATGATTTTCACTGAATTTCAACAGGGCTTTCCATTAACATAATATAATGACAGTGGACCCTAGCATTAGCGTAACTAACTCCACATTTTGTAGTTTTAGTTGTAAGTTAATTTAAATATGGCTGTTAAGCTATGAAATGTGCCCTTTAAAGGAAAACTCAAGAGACTCCAGATAACACTGGAATGGTTCTACATATGGAAGAACATTTGGTCTCCAGTCTTCAGTACAGTGTTCAACAATAATATAAGAAGTTCCTGCTATGTGCTTACCTGTGAATATCCATGGGAAAGTGAAGTTCGGAATGTATTGTCTTGAACCCTGTTCCAGTCACTTTATGAGCAGTTGAAATGCTTTTTGTATGCCAATCTGTCCAATAAATTGCATCCTCAAAAATTGTCAGTGCAAATGGATGTGGCAGACCTTTACCTATCACCTGAAATACATGTTGATATTAAAGTTATTTTAAATATTATAGTTCTCTCTCTCTCTTAACCTTACAACTGTGGAATTGTGTTTCGATTGCTAGCAGAGGCAAGAAATGTTTCTCTTCTCTGAAGCGTCCAGACTCCTATTCAATGGGTACTGGCGCTCTTTCTCTGGAGGTAAAGCAGCCAGAGCATAGAGCTAACCGCTTACCTCCATCTAATGCTGAGAATTAGAATGAAAGAAGCTCTACCTCCATTCCCCCATACATGTCTTTTTGTGACATGCACATAGACAAATTTACCCTCTCTAATACTGAGTACAAAGAAGGAATTACTGAATTCTGCCTTTACAGTAACAATTTTTTTCACATAATATATATGCATTTTGTTCCAGTCAAACACAAGAATGACCTGGATGTTGCAGTATAATCTCTTAGCATGCTTGCTCATATGCAGAATGTTCCACACTCAGACCTTTGCCAGAAACCAGCTTTTCTCTTTTAGGGTTTCTTTGTGTTTTTCCTAACTTCCTCCTGGCAAGTGCTGTGATAATACTTCAGATTAGGCCACAACCACTTCCTCATCCTATCCAATTCATTATTCATCAAAAATCTTGTTATTCAATGCTACATTAAGCGAACAATTGAAAGCATCATTAAATAAACCAAAAAGAATATAATGAGATTAAAACATTTAGGAAACATTTAATTATGCTTCATTCTGCTGTGTTAGGCATGACAGTTGGGTCAGGGAAAGAACAAACACAGATTCTCTCCCACCGATTCTCTAAGCAGCTGCCTCCACTCTGCATATTTTCCCCCATTCCCACCAGTTGTCACTTGCATTCTGGTTCTGTTCACAGATTCTGTTTGCATTCTTGGCTTTGTATCGGTGTTGACAAAGGGAAGGTGTGCAGTGTAGTTACGATGCAGAAGCAGGCAGCCAACTTCAAACGTGCTGCTCATGTGCATTTTTTCTCTGACCTTGCCACTGATATCACCACTGTGCCACCTTACCTTCTTTCTGTCCATTCCATCAAACTTTGATGATTCAATTACATGATGCTTGGCATCAGCCCAGTAGATCCGACTCAATGTGTAGTCAATACATAAACCATTAGGCCAGATAAGTGACTCTCTCACAATAGCCTTTCTGTTACTGCCATCCATTTCTGCTCGTTCGATCTTTGGATTTGGACCTGAAATTACACAATTTTAAAGAAATGATTACATCACTGTTAACTGGTATACTTTATTAATTCCTCAATTATTTATTGATTCTCTTCAACTGTATAATTTATAAAGCACTAAAAGGCAATATGACCTTGAGTAAACTTGTAAGAACTCAGAAATTGTGGCCTGTGTTCAGGTACTAATCCAGCATTGACCTGGAGGGCCTGACAAAAACCACAAAATATATTCAGTATTGGTCTAAAACACTGGCACACAGATTGATTCAGCGCAGCTGATATTGTGAGAAATAAGTTGTGGAAGATGCTGGGCTAGATAATGACATAAAAAACCACAAGAACAGGCTGAAGTAGGAACACAGTGAATTTATAGATTATGAGTGCTAACACAACTAACTGAAAAGTAACACTTCTGACTTGTATCTGGAACATCTCCAGTTCAAATCTTAGCTGGGTTACCAGCTATTCTGACTTGGGTTGTTCTTAATTTGCCTCAGTCTCTCCCACGCAAATCCTGGTATAGTACCTTTAAAGAGACAGCTACTGTCTTCCTCAAGACTTCGCCCTATTTGCCATTTACAGCTGTTTCCTCACCTTGTTTGACACTATGTATATTCATACACTTTACTGTGTAGGATTTGATTTTTTTGATAACACGGAATAGTCTATTCATGATTTCCCAAGTGCTGAACATATGATGAGCTGGGAAAGCTCAGTCATTGTAGTGACTAGGCTACAGGATTGATGATTCAAGGTCTGATTCCAGACAGCATCAAGAGATTCTTCTCTTCTCCAAAATATCCAGACTGGCTCTGGGGCCCACCCAGCCTCCTAGTTCATGGTTACAGGGGGCTCTTTCCATGAGGGTAAAGTGGCAGGTGTATGAATTCAACCACTCAACCTCCACCTAGTGCTGAGGTTAAGAATAACTGCAACTATATCTCCATGCCTTCATGGCTTGGGCAGGGACAACTTTACCTTTAACATTTTTACTGATACCTTTACCTAAATATATCACCAGAGTGATGACTGTTTTGTCTTTCAGATGGTGAAGGCAGTCATGGTGGATTTTTGTCCAGCACTGACCTAATTATGTCTAGTATTTTGGTGCGAAACAACTTGTTATCTCAGGGAAGAGATGAGGCTTAGTGAAGTGACTAATGTCACCTTGCAAATATCATCATTATCACTAGAATGGTAAGTGATGATGCATAAAATTATGTATATGTAATTGTACAAATGTTATGATGATACGGCAACAGAAGATGATGACAAAAGAAACCTACATTGAAGGTGTAATTTGAACTGTATTTTTGCTCAGTATTTCCGGTACTCACTAAGATTATGGTATTCTGGAACGTGACGCCATGTAGCTGGGTATAAAGGTACCTGCTGCCTCCATCTCCAGGTCTTCTACTCTGAAGATGAAAGCAGCAGGTTCCTGAAGATGTATGTGCCTGTTCATCAAAATATACAGCATCACTTCCACAGGATAGTAACCTTCAAGCTCATTGCTGTGATAATCTAAGATCTCACTCAGTACTCCTCATGTTTTGTGAAATGAGAGAAGAAAAAATCACGCAGAGAAATGGACTCTAGAACCAGTTAGTCTAAAACCTTAGACCTTGAGCATGGAAAGCCAGCATCACCCTCTCAAGATCAGAAATGAATATATAGGTCATAAGTAAAAAACTGCACTTCAGTTTCATCAACACGCATCGTCCCACAACATTTTTTGGAATTTTGAATCCCCTGGCAGTTGTATTTATTTATGTATGCTTTATTTAATTATACTGTCAGTAGCTCAGAGCATATAGTCTTGAGTCTTGGGGTGATTAGTGACTAATGAATTGGAAAGGATATGAAGGAAGTAGCTACGGCCTAATTTAACATAGTACGCTGCATTAACCTGGTGACACTTAAGAGGAACCATGAAGAACTGCTCAGAATAGCTGGTCACCAGGCTGAGATTTGAATCTCGACCTCCTAAGTACATGGTAGGAGTGTTATGCACTGAACAATGACGTTCAGTCTCTCTTATTTGTTGAGTTCAGTGTTACATACACAGATGTACTGACGGTGGTGGCAGTCAGCAGGACAGATATTACATTACATAGAAACATATGTTTTATTTTCTAAAACATTAACCTTTATTGATCCTGTGTTGCATCACTGTAACATGCTTTTGTGCAGTCTAGCCACCTGAATGTTGTATTTTCAAATATTAATACTGCTACAACCACCTTAAAATCTGGCTGCCAGCCCTCTAATACTGGGGGATTTTAAGTCCCCTGGTCTCACACAGCAATAGTTAATCTCACCAGAAAGTATTTAAAATATAATTACATACCTACATGAGATATGAATCTTATACTTCAACAAATTTCTTATCTATGTGAGGTTTTGTAACTTCAGTCATCATACAGCTGAATTTTATACATACCCCAGTCGGTCCAGAAGATTACAGTTTCTCCTGGGTGGGCAGCAATATCTCGTGGCTTATCCAGATCACTAGATGCAATAATGATACGCATTCTGCCATCCAAGGTTGCCACCTCCACACGACGTGTCCCAGAGTCTGTCCAGAAGATGGTATCATGTATCCAGTCAATTGCTACTCCACTTGGACTTTCCAGACCCCAGCGAATCACATCTGTTGATTTAAAATGTGGGAACATTATTTCCAGCATGGTAATCGATACCTCTTATATCTTAGTCTAGCAGATCAAAGTTTGATTTGGCGGGGGAAGGGGGGGGTTACAAGTTTTTTTTTTCTTCACTGTGTCCAGGTCAGCTATGTAGCCCACACTGTCATTTGCCCAGTGGGTACTGGGGGCTCCTTCTAGAGAATAAAGTGATTGGTACATGAAGCTAAGCACTCACTCTGTCAGTGCTAGAGATTAAGAAGACTAGCATAGATATACCTCTACAAGGAGGTCAATGTGTGTAGTAGGCTGCAGGCTATTTAATTTTCTTCAGCATTCCATCATTAACTTCAGAGATCAAAACACTTAGGGGCCTACCTTGAAATAAGGCACAAATTATATAAAAAGTAACGTCCAGGCATTGTGCAGTGGTATTCAGCACTGGCATATCTTTCTTTCACAAAACACAAATGTAACTAAACCTATGGAGCTGCATTCTTGAGAATGTAATATTTGCCCCTCTACTAAAGAAATTCCCTGGCATTTATGGAACCTAAAATTTCATTAATGGGTTAATGTGAGACAAACTCTGGAGCTTGTCCTGACCCTGAAGAATCCATATCCGCTCAAGATTGATCTTAATATTATCCTCTCAGCCATAGCCAGTTCTCCTTCAACTTTGTAGCCAGAATTTTGTATGTATTTGTAATCTTATCTGTGGGAGCTGTAAACTACACCTACAACAAATTAAATTAAATATTAATAAGGGTTCTGGAAAAAAGTAAGTATAAATAAGGATAAACTTTTTCTGCAGTGTAAGTTTCTAATTTCCAGTAATTGAAGCAAATGTGGGTTGTACATTTTGTCAGAAGATCAAGAAAGTGTTGGTTTCTCTCCTTTGTCAGAAGTTTCATCATTTAAATAATCTGGTCAGTTTTGACTTCATGTACTACGTACCAATAGCTCCTGTCCCATTGAGAGTGGCTCTTCTGATGACATCCATGGAGACATCCGACCAATAGATCAGTCCTTTCTTGTAATGATAATCCAGAGCAATTGCATTGTGCAGACCTTTCAGTAGAGCTGTGTATTTGGCACTGTTAAGGCTGATCTGCACATACAACAGTTAAAGATCTGTGCACTGAAATTTGAGGCATCCAGGGCAGTGAAAATTTTGATTCTGATCTTCTTCATTGTGTCAGTGTGTTGTTATATATATGGAGGACCATGCTGCCCTAATATTCAAGCTTCAGTGCAGGTGGGTGTAAGAATCAAGCTGAAGGAAACAGAGACATGAACTGGAGCAAGGTGCTAGAACCTTTCTGGACCAGTCGGAAACAAAGAACAGAGAGGCCCTTTTCATGACCAATGCTAAGAGGAGGGCAAGTTAAGTGGAAGAATGGCTGTTATCCTCCAAGAGAACATTCTTTTATTCTATCAGAGTGTGAATAAGAGGTTTCTATTACCTACTTAATGAGAAACTCTACTTGTTTACATTGTTTTGATACATAGCTTCTCTGCATTGCTTCACTAATTATCTATAAATGTTACAGGATGTTTTTGGACAGGGTAATGGTGTCATAAGAATCAATGCAATCAGTAATCTGCCTTTCTGGGAATGTGAGTCCTTTACCAAGTCTCACTAATTCTGTGGACCCCTCCCCAAAATCACCTCAATTTGCAGAACCTCTAGGCACAACTCATGGTAACATTTAGAGTTGGAATAAGACAAATAAGGAACATACTTAAACTGTAAAGACCTTTACTAAGTGAATGTGTGTACTACAAAAACAGGAGGAGTGGCAATGAAAGTACAATTAGGGAAAACCTAAAAGAAAGAACTTTCTATTCTACTGAACAAAATCTGCACCTCATGTAGGGTGGGTCTGTAGACCACCAGTTGAGAAACAATGATGTAAATGGATGTGATGACCCATAATGGTGCTTTTCTTAACACAACCACTTTTGAAGATGATAGAGATGTTTGGAGATGATTAGAGACATATTGATTATATTCTTTGAGATGATACAGATATATTTCTAATGCTGTTTAAGATGACAGCACATATATTGATAAATATTTTTGAGATGATAGCAATGTACTGATAATTATCTTTGAGAAGACAGACATATATTTATAATGCTCTTTGGGATAATAGAGACATGTATTGATAATGCTCTTTCAGCTCATAAAGACATACTTTGTTAATGCTCTTTGACCTGGAACCATCATGATCCTTATGTTAAAGAGAATTCTTAGGTCTCTTATTATCACTTTTAATGTTCTATGATGAATGCCAGTTTTGTGTTTGTCCCCTTAAACTTCACTTTCTTATTGTGTACCAAAATATATTTTGGCTTGGGAGGCTCTAACGTGAGGGCTTAAACCCTACTCTGTCTGAATGTTTCTGAGCTACCACTGACCACTAGATTTTAAATTATGTCATGGTTTTATACAGGAACCATCCCTGTTTGTGAACAGACTGAAGCACAATTGGCATACTTGTTTTTGAAAGCTCTGTGTGAAGGGAATTCCTCAAAATGGAGTTGACAGTAGTTCACTCATACCACTCCTGCAAATACATCAACAAAGGAGGGTTTCTTCTTCACAAATTTCAAACCTGAGAGGATCCCACTCAACCTTAACAACATATTACTGAAATTCATGAATGTCTAAGGGCAAATCAGTAAACAGAGAACATGAAATAATTTTGTTAACAGCCAAATGGAAGAATGCTATGAATGTTAATAATATGAAAACAAACATGTACTTACTTGTCTAATGTCTAGTCTGTTGGCAAAGAGTAGAGTTGGGGCAGCTCCAAGAGCCTTACATGTTCGACCATCAGGGCGGAGGATGTAACCAGTCATACAACCACAAGTAAATGAGCCGACTGTGTTGTTACAGGTCTGGCTACACACTGGGTCTGTCTCATACAGACACTCATCAACATCTCGACAGCTGCAAATCAAAGTAATGCTTTCCTAATCTTATAAATTACAAGCAGTTGTTTGTTACATGGCCACTTGGAGTGCACACCTTTGACAGATATTTTCTTTCTGAGACTTCAAATGTCCTCATCAGTCCATCTACCATATTACACAGCATTATGCCACAGAAGGCCACAGTCTTATCTGCTCTTTCTATGATTCAAAATCTCTCACTCATCTTGACAGTCATAACAGCTGCAGATGTATTCTTAATGAAGCTGATCAAGAAGAAAGTTTTGAGCTTGTGTTAGTACCACATACCTGTACCCATCAGAGTTTAAAGTGTAACCAGTGTGGCAGTTGCAGGCTTCAGTCCCATCTGCCAGCATCACACACTGCTGGTGGCACTTGCTTCCAGGCTCACAGTCTATCTTGCGAGGACAGTTCAGTTCATCTTTGTCATAGAGCAAAACAGATGAATGACAACAAGAGTTGACAGTGTTTTATATTATAAATTATATGTAAATGGCACTTTAATGAGACAAGACAATATAAGCAACCTCAATGGCACAAATTTTGTGCATCGCATAATATTCAGTATTGTACATGGTCTATCTAACAAAGTTTACAGAGACTAAAAAGAAATTTATTATACTAATCCATTAACATCTATAATTTGTTCCAAAACATTGTGTGCCACTGTCCAAACAGATGTACAATGTCTTTAAGACTGTCTTAAAGTTTGTGCTTAGACTGTGTTAATTCATACTTGTATATTGTCTTGTAATGTGACGTAATGCAGACTTATGCACTTCTGTGGTTATTCTTTGATTAAAGAATGCTTTTTATTTATTGATGTATACCGAATGTATAAACTAGACTATTTTCTGTACCTATTCTGCAGTTTAAATGTAGTTGCAGGGGCAGACAGGAAGTCTGTAAGGGGTTAAGGAAGACAGAATCTGTGGACATGTGCTGTATATGGATGACAGTAGGATCTGTGGTAATGGACATGTGCTGTACATGGATGACAGTGGGGTTTGTGGTAATGGGTATGTGCTGTACATGGATGACAGTGGGCTTCTTGGTAATGGGCATGTGCTGTATATGGATAACAACAGAATTTCATGGTAATTGACATGTACTGTATGTGGATGACAGTAGGATTTTACGGTAATTGATAAGTGCTATACATGACTGGCAGTATGATTTGAGTTTGAAAAATGAAGATGTTAAATGAATGACCAAATATTACCAAATGAGGGAAGATGTATAAATAAAAGGAAGGAAAGAGCAGTGACATCAAAAGAATGGTTATTGGAGGAAAGAGAAGGATGAAGAAGGTTTTGTCATAAGATAAACCACGCTGTTGAAAATATCAGTGGATGATTCTGATGATGATGATGATGAATACTACATATCCAACAATGCAATACAGTTATTTGACAATGTGAAGTGAAATTAGTTATTAAATGTAGTTAAGATTTCTTATGCATATTAACCCTTGGACCAGAACAGTCTTGTGAACCCATCCGAATGGATTAATAGATTTTAACTGCCTGTAATTACCCTATTTCTTACCACAACTGAAGCAAATTTTTGTAACTCAAAACTGAAACTTTAGAAGAAAAGCTGAAATAACTGAGGATTATTGGTTCTCTGGATTTTATACATTGTCTAATTTTCCAAAGAGAAGAGTGTTTCTGAAACTAGATCTGAGGAGAGAAACAGAACCATCGTATGAAATGTTGTATTCCAAAAACCACATGATCTGAAATTTAATATACCTTTTCAGAACCACTTTTCTGAAATAATTTGTCTCAACACAAATGGAAGGTGCAAGGCTCCCAAAATACAGCCTGAAATGCAAGAATATTGATGGCATGGCCACCAATATTAAATCTTAATGGACAACATGAACACTGAAACTAAAACCAACAACACATGCTTAATTTCTGTGATGCAGTTAAACTGCTGTGGTAGTTACGTGTCTTACCTTCACCTCTGGGACAATCCCGTTTTCCATCACACACATGTTTCTTTCCAATACAGGTGATTGTTGATCTTGATGTTGCTGGCATTGAATCGTAGCTACTAACATTTCCACACCTGAACTGATTTTCTTCACACGTAGGCTCACACTTGGTCTCGTCTTCACCCCGGGAACAGTCATTGATACCATCACACACCCATGTTTTCTGTACCAAATAAATATAATGATAGTAGCGTACATGTAATGAAGTTTAATTTGCATTCAGGCCATTTTGTAGGAAAAATGGGTAATGTGGCAGTGGGAAAGGCTTTTCGCTGAGTACTTCTGTCTTTCTGTGTAAGTATCATTCAATGAATGCTCCATACACATATTTCAGTCATCTACCACCAACACTATATAATCTTAGCAATTGATAGTGTAGTTAAATGAAACACTTTTCTTTTTCTCTCTCTCTGTCATATAAATGTAGCACCATCACATGCATATTAGTGAAAGAAATTGTTTTTGCCCTTGGAGGTTAACCAAACCTAAAGTATAGCAATGTTAAAATATCACGTGTGTGTAAAGTAGTAAAGTAGTGTACCAGTATGCAGTTGCCAGTGGAACATGAAAATTCGTCCAGTCCGCACGTGCGTGGATGTTTCTCCAAACAGTCCTCTTCATCCTCACCCGATTCACAGTCTCTTTCTTCATCACAACGCCACCACTCAGAGATGCATTTGCCATTGTTACACCTTCACACAAGAAAAGAAGTAATTAATTATATTATAGTTGAAGCTTAGTTTAAAGTACCATCCCAGAAACTACCCCAACAGAGTGACGTAAACCATGAAAACCTCAGCAAAATTTGTCTCTGGGCCAAGATTTTAATCTAAGATTTCCAGAATATAAAGAGGGAATAATACACACTGGTCCATGATGATTGATCTGCCAGCTGAGGGAACAGAGTGGGGTGGACTGACTGGATGGACAGTGGATGGGTTGATAAATAGAGAACTATGTGTAAAGATGCAACAGTGTTGATATATGGTGTAAGAATTGATCAAAAATAGCTAGAATGGCATAAAATACTTAAAGCCTTGTCATAACATTTAGCTCACTTGAATTCTTCCTTGCCACAATTTCCATCAATTTTTGGACAGTCGTCTTCATCACTCCTGTCCCCACAGTCATCATCTCCATCACAGTGAAACTCCAGGCGAATGCAGCGAGGATAAGCACACTGGAATTCACCTTCATTGCACGAAGGTGGTTCAACGTCTGCAATCAAAATCACAGACAGCATTAGAAACTTAAAATATTATTTATAGTTAACTTAAGGCAGCATGCAATTCGGTGCCCTAGAGCACAAACTGGTTCAATTCCCGATGGTGTCATTGAGATTTTTCATTCACTTAATACTTCCAGCCACACTGCGGCCCTACAGTCGACTCAGCCTCTAAGAGAAAAGAGTACCAGGGATATCTCCTGGGAGGTAAAGGCGGCCGGTGCATAGGGCTGACAACCTTACCACCTTCATGTGCCGATTTTCTAGAAATTCTGGGAGCCTCAACCTCCTGGAGCCCTAAGGGCCTCTCCAGGCCTGTAATGGGATAGCTTTACAATATTATAGAACTCCAACCCAAATATTCTGCTTGATGCTTTATTTGCATATATCCACGCAGTGTTCTTCACCCAGATAAATCCGATGGTTATGAAATTAAAATCGAACGAATTATCAGACTCACCACAGTCCAGTTCATCAGACCCATCGGTACAGTCACGTTCAAGATCGCACTTCCATGTGAGGGTAATGCAGCTTCCATCACTGCAGCGAAACTCGTGGTCTGTGCATGATCTGAAACAATGCACATCATCGTCATTGTTGTCTTCGTGTGAACTGCCGCTTAACTAAGCAGTAGGCTAGCTAAGCGGGAAGAGTAGTAAGTAATACAGTAACAAAATGGACAGTCATCACTAGCAGCAGCAGCTGCAGTAGTAGTAGTAGTAGTAGTAGTAGTAGTAGTAGTAGTAGTAGTAGTAGTAGTAGTAGTAGTTAGTAGTGTGGGCCGGGATAGCGTAGTCGGTATAGCGACTCGCTACGGGCTGGACGGTCCGGGGATCGAATCCCGGTGGGGGCGAGATTTTCCGCGGCCGTCCAGACCGGCCCTGGGACCCACCCAGCCTCCTATACCATGTGTACCGCGTCTCTTTCCCGGGGGTAAAGCGGCCGGGGCGTGGAGTTGACCGCCCACCCTCATCTAGTGCCAGGGTTAAAGAAAGAGTAGAGCTATACCTCCACTCCCCCTCTGGGCCTTCATGGCCTGCTCTAGGGAGATCTTTACCTTTACCTTTAGTAGTAGTAATAGTAGTAGTGGTAGTAGTAAGAAGCGGGCTAGCGTAGTCGATATAGCGACTAGCCTACAGGCAGGACGAACCGAAGTTTGAATCCCGGTCAGGGTAGGAAATTTGCTCATCTCCAGACACTTTCAGACCGGCTCTGGGGCCCACCAAGCCTCTGCTTCAATGAGTACAGAAGTTATTTCCCGGCGTAAAGCAGCCGAATCGTGCAGTTGACCTCTCATCCCTATCTAGCGCCAAGGTTGAGACTGAGTGGAGCTATACCTCTACTCCTCCCTATATGCCTTTATGGCCTGGGCAGGGATATCTTTACGTTTTAGTAGTAGTAGTAGTAGTAGTAGTAACGGTAGTAGCATAAGTAATAATAACAATAGCAATAACAATAATAATGTAACTTAAGATACTAATTTCGTAAAGTGATTTTTTCGGCTCCTTTTAGAGTCAGTCACGGCAGTTGGCCGGATATTCGATAAGTTAGCACCGCTTAGGTGACAGTCCACTCTACTTGCATTGCATACCTTATTTGATTAGGAAAGACAGGCCAATACTTCTGTAGTCTGTCTTACGACAGGTTCATAGCCTCTTCCAAAGCGAGTTCTCCATAGGGTGCGATGAAGTGCTTCCTCTTTCGATTTCCAGTATCTTCTCTTTTCCTTAAGGTCATCCAGTAGCTGCTTACGTCTTCTCCCTCCTCTTCCCGTCATTTCTATCCTTCCTTCTAACTTTCCTTCAATCACGTGTTTCAGAAGGCAGTTTCTACGCAAGATGTGACCAATCCAGTTAGCCTTTCTTCTTTTTATTGTATGTAGGATGTTCCTCTCCTCCTTGACTCTGTGTAATACTTCTTCATGTCTCACACGATCTGTCCAACTGATCTTCTCCATTCTTCTCCAGCACCACATTTCAAAACTTTTCAGATACTTCTGATCTACTTTCCGAAGTGTCCACGTTTCAGCACCATACAAAGCTGTGCTCCAAATGTAGCACTTTACTAGTTTCTTCCTTAAATACGGCTAATACTTGTAGTACAGTAATACCCATGTGTATCCCCACATAATACCTCTTAAACAAATTTACGGGTCTTCCTGAGACCTGATATGAACATCGCTCCATTAGAGGTCACCTAACGTAACAGTCCCGAGGTGTCGGTTTCAAATCTCGGCCCGGATACGGTCTATTCCAACTGATGTATCGCATTGCTTTCATTTAGTCTTTCTCAAATAAATGCATTGGATACTGCCTTATATTAGGGCACAACCGCTTACTTTCTGCATTCTTTGCCTTTCAGTTTTCGGCTAATCATAACAACATTCGAAGCTGTACACACCGAGATACTGTCAGCGTCGTTAAACAAGCAATAAATAAATAGAAAATCTGCGATTAGTTCAGATGTAATTCTAATTGCATTAGGCAATGATAGCAGCCAGTAGTGATAGGCTTTTATGAAGACGTTGATGAACATGTGGGGTGTTTGAAACGATAAAATGCCTTTACTGTCATCTGTCATCTTTTAGGAAGGTTTTCGCTGTGAATTTATTTGAGTTGTTATTTGCTGTTACCCTTTTAGTCGCCATTACGTACTTCTAGATCGCATGGCGACATCTGATGCCTGTGAAGTGAGTTGAAGCAACACACTGCGTCTCAAGTTTTCCTAAGAATCCATCTTTCCTACATAACAGAACAGACTTTAAAATCAGATCTCCTCTCAACGCAATATTTTTACCGATGTATTTGTGTAACAATAATTGAATAAACGACTGCAGTATTGTGAGGTTTCTAAACTAAATTGTCCTTGAATTATAGATATTTGTAAAGAAAATACAAGTTGTAAGGCGAAGTACCTTTGTTCCTGTTCTGTGAAAACATAAGGGGTTCAAGGTTTAATTTAACGACGCTGTCAGTTGGTGAGATCAAAGAGGCGGGGATGAAGGCACAACTCCACTCTTTTTTAATTTCCTCACTAAATGGAGGTGAATGGTCAGCTTCACGCCGTGCCCGCTTTACCTTCCCCGAGAAGTAGCCCCTGTTACTCACAGGACAGGGGGCTTGGTGGGCTCCATATCTTACACGGTGGTGAAGACAAGAATCTCTGCCCCTACAGGAAGTCACTGTACTGACTGAGCTATCCCAGCTCTCATACAACTTAGAACAGGCCTGCTCAATTTTCTATATTCTTAGGCAAAATTTGGTCTGCATGCGGGAAACATAAAATTCAATACACAGAATGTAGAGTGAATAAGTTTATGTATGATTATATGTATAATTTTACTGTGTGTTTGTCTATGAGTTATGTGCAATAAAAATGTACTGATTATAAAGGAAAAAATATGAAAGAAATGTAATTCACAATCTGGCTAAGGCGTCTCTATTTTTACGAAAAGACTTACTAATTTATAATACAATGTAAATGCAATAACCAACAAAATGCACAATATTGTAACATAAAACTTTACACTTAAATCATTAAAACTCCAAAATGTTTCGATTCTTTAAGGATCATCCTCAGGGGAAAAAAACATCAATCAAATATGTATAAAACATGAAAAGTAATATCTGTCTCCATAAGCAAATATTTCGTAAGTTTTCAAAATTTCATCAGTGTTCTATCTCGGCTTTATAAGGGAAAGGGTTGAAAGACCTTTTCCCATTTTAAATATCTTACTCATTCTTTCCTTCAAGTTAATAAAATAGATTTGTCTGTCTGTCTGATTGTAGGTGAATATTTGTTTCATCCCCAGTCAACAGATCTGGATGCAATTTGATTATATTGGACTCTCACCAGAAGTTATATTATATTTTTGGTCTGTATTAATATATAAAACAAATTTTGTATGAAGCTGGAATACACATTTGTATATTAAATTAAGTTATAGACCAACTGATGCACACTAGAACCACTTTTTTAAGTAGCTTTATTATTAAAATTGTTAAAATTGTACCCCTACACGTGTTTCGATCCTAGGATCATCGTCAGGGGGTTTTTTGCTAAAAGCTACAGTCACTTCAAACATATGATTTAAAATATTCTATCGGCACTTTAAAACTTATATATTATAAGTTAAAATCTTGTAAAAGACTCGTTAAAAGTTGTAAAATTATAAAAGTACTGTTGATGGTAGATTGCGGAAGTGCTGGCGTGTGGGATCGTGGTATTAAAGGCTGTAAAATAAACGATTTTGTTAAATAATATAGAATTTGTATATATATTGGTTGTTAACAGTAATCATTATTGATTTTCTATTTAATGTATATGAATGACTTACCATGTGAAATGTTTTTGTGGGGAGCGAAGTGTACTGCCTGTTGTACGGTGATGAGTACTATGGTGGAGTGTCTGGTTCGGGAGGTTGTGTGTTAGTATGGAAGGGGGGAGTTTGATAAGTTGGAATAGCGGGTTTATTTCCATTGCGTACTGCTCGTGGATCAATAACTGTTCCCTATGAAAAAGTTGGATGTACATATTTTCGGTAATATTCATATGCCTGCCTTTCTTACAGTTTTTTTATTAAATTCATTGTATCCTGTCTTGGGCCGTATTCATGTCGGTTGTTCAAAATATGTAGGGCATATGCAGATTTAGGTTCATTATTCTTTATATATTTGGTATGTTCAGTATATCTTGCTGTTAAATTTCTTCCAGTCTGGCCAATATAATGGTTATTGCATGTATTGCATCTTAAACTGTAGATTCCACTGTTTTTGTATTTATCTACAGTTTAAGATGCAATACATGCAATAACCATTATATTGGCCAGACTGGAAGAAATTTAACAGCAAGATATACTGAACATACCAGATATATAAAGAATAATGAACCTAAATCTGCATATGCCCTACATATTTTGAACAACCGACATGAATACGGCCCAAGACAGGATACAATGAATTTAATAAAAAAACTGTAAGAAAGGCAGGCATATGAATATTACCGAAAATATGTACATCCAACTTTTTCATAGGGAACAGTTATTGATCCACGAGCAGTACGCAATGGAAATAAACCCGCTATTCCAACGTATCAAACTCCCCCCTTCCATACTAACACACAACCTCCCGAACCAGACACTCCACCATAGTACTCATCACCGTACAACAGGCAGTACACTTCGCTCCCCACAAAAACATTTCACATGGTAAGTCATTCATATACATTAAATAGAAAATCAATAATGATTACTGTTAACAACCAATATATATACAAATTCTATATTATTTAACAAAATCGTTTATTTTACAGCCTTTAATACCACGATCCCACACGCCAGCACTTCCGCAATCTACCATCAACAGTACTTCTATAATTTTACAACTTTTAACGAGTCTTTTACAAGATTTTAACTTATAATATATAAGTTTTAAAGTGCCGATAGAATATTTTAAATCATATGTTTGAAGTGACTGTAGCTTTTAGCAAAAAACCCCCTGACGATGATCCTAGGATCGAAACACGTGTAGGGGTACAATTTTAACAATTTTAATAATAAAGCTACTTAAAAAAGTGGTTCTAGTGTGCATCAGTTGGTCTATAACTTAATTTAATATAACGAAGATGCACGGTGTCAACAGTGTGAAACACATTTGTATATTTCTTTAAAAAATTTTAACAATACAGGCAGTGTACTTATAACGTAACATTGAGGAGCGTTCGCGTAACCATTGTTGCCGTGGAAAAGCAATAAGTATTAAATATTCTATGTGTCTCTAGCCTTACTTCTCCGGCATGCTAAGCTCATGCGCAGTATTATATTGTCACCTGTGGCCTGTCTGGCTGTACCATATTTTTCCACATTATCTCATAAACGACATGATTTTTGAAAACATGTTATTGAACATAAAACGTGTGTTTTGATTTTCTCTACAACTTTTGTCTGAAACATTCTTATTCTAAGAAGAATTCAGCGAGATATCACAAATGTACTTAGGTCTTCATGTAAACTGCCCGTTATCGTTGTCAGATTTTAGTGGAACTTGAATTTTTTTCGGCAGAGTTTTCGAAAAATACTCAAATATCAAATTTCATGAAAATCCGTCCAGTGGGAGCCGAGTTGTTCAAAGCTAATTGTCGCTTTTCGCACTTTTGCGAACGCTCCTAAAAAGGCTCATAACACGAAAAACAATTAATGCATGACGTAGGAGAGCAATACAGCTACAGTTCTCCGTAGTCGTACTATCACCTATCACAAAACCCGTTAAAGTTTCAACGAGAATTTCTTGCGGTTACCGACATCGTCTTTGGTTACTTAATATATTACAGCCCTTGGGGGCACTGATGTCATGACGTCACTGAATGTGCAAGCTGTGAACTTGACGCAGCTACAGTTGCACTAAGATAATGAAATTCACTGAATAACAATATACATTAAGCGATGCTGCTGTTTCGAGGTAAGCTACGTATTAACTTCTTTCAGCGAAGGTAGATGCTGCGATACTGACTTATCATACATTCCACAGCCGCTTGTTGCTGCTGTATTTGGACCACTTAACACACATAACGACAGAATAGCCGAGGCCTTGTGAAATGTTTCGTAACATGGTAACTTTTTACAGGAGTTTTTAGCACCTCGCCCAACCCCAAAGCCGGAGGACCACCCCTTGTCGGCTGTCCGCGACTGCTTATTCAATGTATTCGCAGCTACCCTCCATATCCGGAGGCCGTTCCTTCATCCGCAACCTAAGGGCGCATCATACCGTGGTGACAGGGACCCACTTAGGGTAGGGACAGGTGGCTGGCTCTTTTGGATGCGGTAATTAACATTCGGGTTCCATAAAATGCGGGGAATTTCTTAGCTTCTGAAGAAGGACTCTGCTCCATGGAGTTTGGAGTTGACGACAGAATAGCAAGAGAGAGTCTTGCCTGTATATATATATATATATATATATGTATATACATATGTGGATTCATTCATATGCGGTGTACTTATATTTAACTAAATACAAGGTGAGACACACATTCCTGTGTTTATAATTAGCTTTGGCAACCACTCATTTCTCATTTCTGACACAAGAGTGCACCACAAGATGGACGAGGATATGCCGGCACAAATCTCAAAGCCTAGTTTACTTTTGCAGACTTCCGGTTCTACAGAGCTTGTCTTCTTTATGTTACAGGCTGTCTAGTTTGTCATCCAGCGCAGTGACGGGGGGCTACGGACTGGACGCTTCCCGCCAGGGGCAAAACAGTCTCTTGACCGCAACGTCGAGACTGTCCGGGGCCCACCCACCCTCCAAGTCACTGTGTAACCGGGGTGGTTGTAGTGGAGTGACATGTTCAATGCTTACGAATTTTGGTATGTCACAATTATTATTATTATTATTCTTCTTATTATTATTATATTTTTGTTCTGTTTATTGTCCATTGGGGGGCGAGCGGTGGCGTAGTTGGTTGAGGCACTACAAACCGGAACGTCGCGGGTTCGATTCCCGATGGTGTCATTGGAATTAATTCCTTGACATAATCGTTTCGGTCGCACTATGGCCCTGGGGTCGACTCAGCCTCTAACAGAAATGAGTACCAGGAATATTTCCTGGGGGTAAAGGCGGCCGGTGCGTAGGGCTGACAACCTTACCACCTTCATGTGCCGATTGTCTAGAAATCTGGGAGCCTCAACCTCCTGGACCCCTCAGGGCCTGTCTAGGCCTGTAATGGGGTTGCTTTACCTTTATTGTCCGTTGTTATTTGTGTTTGTATGTTGTGCTGTTTCTGTAATTGGCCATCTGGCTGTTGACTCGGCACATTAATAAACTAGAATTGAATCGAATTGAATTGAATTATTATGTACAGTGCAGTCACATTTTACGTGAGGGACGCCTTCCTGAAGACCTCGCGTAATTCAAGAGTAATGTTTCCATAAGAATAAATGTAAAGTAGAAGGGGGGGGCGCATAAATCTACAGCCATTGTAGCGTATTTTTATTTTAAAAGTACTTTAAACAAATATAAATAAACAATAAAAGCTAATTTAATGACAATACTATTAACTGATATACTTCACTGTCTGAAATAAAAGTGGAATATATCATCGTACTCGTAGGACGCTGAACGAACAGGAGAGCAACGGGCGTTTAATTGGGAGGCGCTGTGCCCCCCCCCCCACTTATTTGTTTTAATTTGGGGGGGGGGGTTGCGTTATTTAAAATTTTGCGCATAAACCGAGATTTTATTGATGATTTTTAATATCTCACTATGTCAAATTCGCAAAAAATGCGACGACACTGTATTTGCCTGATGAAAGGCAGTTTTTGATTTTAAGAGACGGACACAGGAACGGTGTTAACAACCTCATGGTGAACATTTTTATTGTCATTTTGGTGTATTTTTTATGTAACAGCAGTGTGAGCTTTATAAAATTTAGCTGTTTCTGTGACAGAGGCTCCACCTCTATCTTTTATAGGAAAGTTAGCTCTTCGCTTGTAGGGAATTAAGCTCTGTCGCCTTCCAGAAACCAACAGCTGTAGACTTATGTCGATCTGGTATTTGGTTTGACTCTAATTCACAATAAGAGCTGAGATAGTGTAGGTCGCATAGTAACTAAGCTGCGCGCTGGAAAACCTGGAGTTCGAATTCTGGTTGGGGGCAAGATATTTTTTCTCTTTTCCAAAACGCCCAGACCGGCTCTGGGGCCCACCCGGCCTCCTATTCAATGGGTACCGGGGTACTTTCCCGTGGGTCCTGCGACCAGGACGTGAAATTGACCACTCACCTCTATCTAATGTCGAGGTTAAGAACCAGTGGAGCTATACCTCTGCTCCCCCTCCCCCCCATATGCCTAAATGGCATGCGTAGTGACAACTTTTAACTTTTTATTCTTTGAGAGAGAACTTGTCATTTCAATACGTTTGCGTCAATTTCTTATGACATTAAAGTTTCGCACCGTCGCCATGTTTGTAACTGTTGACTTTAAAACAATATTCCATGCAGAATTTGTAATGAGTAAGTTCTGTCAAGCTGTGACGCCCCTGACTTGGATTCAGAAGATGCACGTTTTCGAATTTCGGCCTAGATATTGACTATCCTGACTGAGGTGTTTCGTGGTATTTCTCAAGATCATCTGTACAGATGTTGGAGTATTACCTTAAATTTGAAAATGACCTCTTCCTCTCACGTCCTTTTCAATTCATTACTCCTGTCACTCAACGCTATACGATGTCGTCGTTAAATAAACCACAAATAAATAAATAAATAAAGCGGGACTATATTGAGTGGCGCTAGTGTCCTTTCCAATTCACAAACTCGTTCGTCATATTCATGTTCAGGTGGCCTCTAATGGCTTAACATTCGTACCCACATTTCGTTAAAATTCATCAAGTGGTTCAGTAGTTTAAAAGGGAAAGCGCTGAAACAGAGTGGTGATCGCGAACACACGTTTCCGTTCCGTCAGGCAAGAAAGAAAGCTACAAACTGATCTGAGTCTGCAATATGTGCAACCAGGACAACTGGCCTATGCGAATGCGGAAAAATCGCATTTAGAAAACATATGCAGTTCACGTTTAAGATGTTTTTGTTGTTTAAAGATGTTCAAAAATTGAACATCAAGGGCATCGAGGTATGAAATAGCAAAGTACGTACTTGGAAACCAAATACATCTCTCCCCCCCCCCCCCCTCTTCTGTTTTGAAGACCGTGCGTTCTAAAGACAGGAAGTAAATGAATATGGCTTCTACTATCTCTGTCAGGTTCGTAAAAAGAAGGTAATGTAGGCATAGCAACAATTCTGGCACGATTTCTGACTTTGTGTAGATAAATCTAAAATCATAAGGCTTACGGGGGAAAGAAAAGTGCATTGATTTAACCTGTCTTTCACTTTCCTTTACAAATTTTGTTCGAAAGTTTCCCCTTCAGTAAACATTTAGCTAGTTACGCAGAAATACATGCAGGTCTGCACGCAAGTGTCCGTTGGTGTTGTCCGATTGTATTCAAAATTTGAATGTGTAGACAAATTTCAGTAAAATTTATGTGTATCAAATGACTTGAACATCTGTCCAGCGGTTTGATTTGTTGCTTTCATACTGATGGACAGACGAATCCAATCGGTGTACCTCGGAACATTCTCATTGGGAAGGCGCCAAAAAAACGAAGTTACGATAACAACCGAAAATAATCTCTACCACTTTAATATTTCGTTCCAAGCAAGTTAGATCACAGGCGAATTTTAACCTGTTCAAATCTCACCGATATTTATGCCGTTGCTTATTCCATCCAGACAAACTGTGGGTTGACAACCGTAAGTCAAAACTTGCACAACCCCTTCCAAATTCTTTATTTACAAACCATCCTGTCTGTCGACGCTGCAGAGTATGAGCTGTTGAAAGGGCAGTTAAATTAAAAGGAATAAATAAAATAGAATAAACAGCGGGTTCAGTATGAGGTAGGATAGGGGGGACAAAGAATCAATACAGAAGTGTGATAGAGAAACGTCTTGAAAAATGGCCACTCTGAAGACCAAGTAGAAAATGGGATAAATGTTGGAGGAAATATATTTGTGCCCCCCCCCCCCCCCCCCCCGAAGGTATTTCCACCTTGATGTGGTGGGGGGGCTTGCGTGTCCTGACAACCCTGAGAGCTACTTATGGCGGCGGTAGCCTAGCTACCGGTAGGGACTCCCAAGCCGGACAGGTCAATATGGGTAGGGACCAGACAAAGAGAAATACCCTGGTCCTCCAGGTTGGGGGTTGGACGTGAGGCTGACAACGTCACACCGTAAAAACAATATCGTTGAGAATCCCCAAATGATTAAAGCCGGATGGATAAATTGTAGACGGAACAGCAAGTACAAAGGCTTACGAATTGGAACTTGGAATATACGAACTTTATATCGAAGTGGAGCACTGAAAAATCTCATGGAACAAATGCAGGGATAAAAGATTGGCATATTAGCTATACAGAAGATAAGATTGACAGGACAAAGCATATACTTGAAAAGAAGGAAGGTAACATCTATTATAGTTGTCACAATAAATTACATCAGTTTGGCACTGGATTCATTGTAAGCAAACAATATAAACATCTGACAATTGATTTTCAGCCTGTCAATTGGAGACTCTGTAAATTAAGATTTAAGGGACGGTTTCAAAACTACAGTCTTAAATGTATACATGCACCAACGGAGGAAAAGAGTGCAGATGAAAAGGATACCTTTTATGAATTAGTGGAGAAAGAGTATGACAAATGCCCTAGTAATTATATAAAAATTGTACTAGGTGATTTTAATGCTAAAATCGGATAACAAAGTGAATGGGAAAGCACTGTTGGTAAATACAGTCTACATAAAGAATACAGTGAAAATGGAATGAGGTTGCTGGATTTTGCAATATCAAGAAACATGGTCAATATTAGTACGATGTTGCCGCATAAAGAGATTCATAAAGCAACTTGGAAGTCTCCAGATGGGAAAACAGTTAATCAGATTGACCATCTGATGATAGATAGAGAACACAGAAGTAATATACTTGATATTAGAAGTTATAGAGGAGCAAATGTTGATTCTGACCACTTCCTAGTCCTAGCTAAACTTCATTGTAGAATAAGCAGACATTTCACACATAAACACCTAAGAAGAGATAGTAAATATGATATAGAAAGGTTAAAAAATCCCATAATTAAAAATAGATATCTAACAGCATTGTCAGCTGGACTGACAAGAGACTGGGATCAAATAAGGAGAGCTGGGCTTTTTGTAAAGAGGTTATTGTTAATATAACCGAAAAAGTTATTAAAGAAAGAAAAAGCAGGACTAATAAACTGTGGTATGATGAGGAATGCTAAAAAATTACAGAAGAAAAGAACAAAGCATATGAGGAAACAATACAAAAACGTACAAGAAACTCTGTTGAAAAATATAAGGAATTGAGAAGAACAGAAAAAAAATCCATAAGAGTAAAAAAAAGGCTTTTTATGAAGATCTGCTAAAAGAGCTAGAGGAACATAATCAATTAAATGAATCTAGGAAATTTTGTAAGTTAACAAATAATTTAAGGAAAGAGTTTAAACAAAGATCTTAACATGTATAAATTCAAATGGAGACCTAACGAGTGATGAAAAAGAAGTCATTAATTGTTGGAAGAAGTACTATATGACCTTACTTGATGATAGAGAAGGTAACCATAATCAAATGGAACAAATAGATGAGAACTTAGAAGATACCAGGTATAAATTAGATGAAAATTTCCTACCAAGTAGGGCAGATGTAAGCGAGGCTATTAAACAACTTAAAAATAAACAAGCCCCAGGACCTGACAATCTACAGGGTGGGTGGGAAGTAAGTAGGCATTGAGAAATGGTTATAACCTCTATTTTTTCAATGCAAAGATAATGAAAATAATTTTTACATGTACCTTTATAAATGGGAATATGGACGCATAGCTTAAAATTCAATGTAGGCACCGGCGGCATCTGAAGGTAGCGGTCGGCATTCATGGTGTCATGCAGAAGATATGGGCCGATGACCCTAGTGGCCGTCATTCCGCACCACACGGTCACTTTTGGACGATTTTGCATCTCCTCCACCGTCACTTCGGGATCGTGTACCGCCCAGTAATGGCAATTATGTCGATTGACGAAACCGCCGATACGGAAAACGGCCTCGACGCTCCAGAGAATGATTTCAAACAGTTGTGGCCAATCCTCGTGCGAACCCAGCATCAACTCCCCATATTCCATTCTGCGGTCACAGTCTTCAGGTGTCAGCTCCTGCACGTAATGGGGTTTCCACGGGCGAAAATTCAAGTCTTTCTCTAACACCGTACGTATCGTGTGCCTCGACAGTTATTTAATGCCTACTTACTTCCCACCCACCCTGTAAATGCAGAATTGATCAAAGTAGCCGAACCAATTATATTGGAAAGGATATATCATATTATTATTCAGACATGGAAAACAGAAAAGTTACCCCCGGAATGGGAAGAAGGCACTATTTGTCCAATATATAAGAAAGGAGACCCTAGTCAATGTAAGAATTACAGAGGAGACTCACTCTATTTAACACAATTTATAAGATATTCTCGGTCATACTATTTAAAAAAATACAACCATATGCAGAAAAACAGATTGGCAATTACCAATGTGGGTTTAAAACGGAGAAATCTACTACTGACCAAATACACACACTTAAAGGCAAATATTACAAAAACCACGTGAATATAAGATTAATACATATCATTTGTTCATAGATTTTGAGGCTGCATATGATAGTATTGAGCGAGAACAATTGTTCAAAGCAGTGGAAGAGTTTGAAATTCCAAGGAAGCTGATAAGACTTACCAAAGCAATTCTTAGGAATGTTAAATGTAGAGTAAGGATTCAGAATCAATTGTCAGATATGAAATCTGTGGTCTTCTGGGTAATTACACGGCGTCGTATGCTAATTATTTACCTACGTTTCGGGACAACGTATCGGTCCCATCTTCACGGTTCAAGATTCCGTGTAGGAAAGGGAAGGGAATCTTGACTCGTGAAGATGGGACCGATACGTTGTCCCAAAACGTCGGTAAATAATTACCACACGACGCCGTGTAACTACCCAGAAGACCACAGATTTCATCAACATCGCGGCGGAAGCCTGAAATCAATTGTCAGATATGTTCGCGACACAGAAGGGACTACGACAAGGTGATGCTCTATCATGTCTCATTTTTAACATTGCTCTTGAAAAAGTTATTAGAGAGTCTGTTATAGACACACGAGGTACAGCATTTCACAAATCCACACAGCTTTTGGCTTATGCAGATGATGTGGACATAATAGGTCGAACTGAAAGGGCTGTCAGTGAAGCATTTATTAAATTAGAAGAGGCTGCAAAGAGGATGGGACTCATAATTAATCAATATAAAACTAAGTATTTGGAAGCTGTCAATACACCTTCACACAGAGAATTTATTATCATTAATAGTTATAAATTTGAATGTGTTACAGACTTTAAGTATCTTGGAACTATAATCGCAAATGACAATAATATAACAACAGAAATAAATTGAAGAATACAGATAGCAAATAAAAGCTATTATGGCTTAAAGAAACAACTACAGTCCCATTTTCTTAGTAGAAAATCAAAATGCAAACTATATAAATCATTAATTAGACCGGTCCTTACATATCAATCGGAAAGCTGGACCTTGAACAAAGGAAATATAGAAAAGCTTATGACTTTAAAAAAAAAAGTTTTGAGAAAAATATATGGGGCCGTGAATGATAGAGGCATCTGGCGTATAAGATATAATACAGAAATTTATAACCTGTATAAAGAGCCAGATGTAATTTAAAGTGGTAAAAAGCCAACCGATTGAGATGGCTAGGACATCTATTTAGAAGAGATGATAACAACCCCTGTAAAAAGGTCACTTTTAATGATACATTTTATGTAAAAAGGAAAGTAGGAAGACCAGCTACACGATGGCTTGATGATGTAGAAAACGACCTCAAGACTTTTAAAGTAAGCCAATGGAAAAGGAAAGCCCAGGAAAGGAATCAATGGAAGAAGATCATTGGGGCGGTCTTGGCCTAAATGGGCTGTTGCACCAAAGAAGAAGAAGAAATACATTTGTGAGGATGGAAAGTAGGTAGATATTTCAGGCTCCCGCCGCGATGTAGTATAGGCCTCCGCTCTTCGGAAATGTTACACAGCATAGGTTGGCAGCTGATTACCGACGTTTCGGAACAGCCTGTCGGTCCAATCTTCAGACGTCAAGCAGTTCAAGAAGAACGTCTGTAACCACCTGCAAACTACGTTGTGTAACATCCCAAAAGAGCGAAGGCCGAGGTATAAATTGGTCAAGATCTTATACAATGACGAATTTTGGTATTAGCGGTGTTGGACCTTTGAGATGCACTGACAGGAATTAGTTAATTGGCTATTTCCTTCACCAGATATCGCGGCCGAGGGACAATTTAATCTTAAACAGAGCCATAAAATGAAGTAGTCCAAACATTCATATTTGTAAGTGAATCTTTGTTCTGGTCCGAAGCACCTTTCATGGTAAGTTCCTGGAAGTGGCGACAGGGCGTTCCTTATGCATTAAGATTACAGACCCTTGTTTTTGTGCGGCAGGAGACAATGCCGGGGAGGTTTCCAGATACCTGAAGATAAATGCAGGTCTTAACAATGACATACATCGAACTCCACTTTCTGATTATTCATCCCCAGGGGTACAGCAGGGATGGACAAAATGACTTACTCAGTCTGGCAGCAATTCCCAACCATTTGTTATTAAAGGGCAGTCTAAACAGCAGTTGGGATTCCGAGGGCTGGTATAGTGCAGTTCGGCAGCCAAGCTATGCGATTCTATAAGGAATGCCAGCCAGAATTGTCTAACCAACGGTTCCCCCAAATTTTTCTAGTTTCTGCCGTCAAAGAACTAAGTTCCAGGCTGTGTGTGTGTGTGTGTGTGAGTCACACTGTAAAGTACAAACTAAAACTAGGTGTATCGGTATTAAAAGACAAACAGAGAAAAAATGGAAGAAAATAAGTTTTTAGCCTCATACTGGGATATGAAACAAGAATGGTGGGGAGGGAGAAAGAAATGTACACAGATCAATGTAATTCGAATAAAAGAATTGGGTTAGCATGGCTTAGATTGGAAATATGGAAATAAGAGGTAAAAGGAGAGATGCAGAAGAAGGAGATGCTCCCTGTGTAACGAAGAAAAGAATGTGGTTCATATATTACTGAAAGTTAATGAGACACAGAGGTAGCGAGAGCAATTTTAGATATAAATGGCTATAAGTTTTCTTCTTCCATGGCTCGACAGCCCCAGTGGGCCAGGGCCTCCTCATTACCGAGGCTTCAAGATCACACTCAGACACACCACACTCGATAGGATTCCTCTGGACGAGTGAACAGCCCGACGCAGAGACCTCTACCTGACAAAACACAACACTCACAAGAGACAGACATCCATGCCCCCCGGCGGGATTCGAACCCACAATCCTAGCAAGCGAGCTGTCACAGACCCACACCTTAGACCGCGCGGCCACTGGGATCGGCAAATGGCTATATGCAAATAAAGAAACAGAATACAAGAAAATAATCAGCCGTAATAAGATCATAGAAGTAAATAAACTTAAGTAATTTTTTATACAAAGTTTAATGCAAGTGAGAAAATCAAGTGACAAAAACGATAACAGGAAAAGAGAGAGGAGTAATTGTAAATAGCATTTATATATATATAATATATACGTATATACTTAGATGAAATTAGCACCTGACTGAAGTGGTAATTAGTTTAAATTGTAGCCACTAGTATTAAAAATAATAGATGAACTAACTCCATGTAGCAGAGTCCTTCTTGAGAAGCTAACAGGTCCTCAGCTAGTCAAGAAATTCCCCACATTTTATGGAATCCGACGGTTCATTACCGCATTCACAAGAGCCCGCCACCTGTCCCTATCCTGAGCCAGATCAATCCAGTCCATGATCCCCCCCCAATCCCACTTTTTGAAGATCCATTGTAATATTCCAAGTGGTATCCTTCCTTCAAGTCTCCCCACCAAAATCCTGTATGCACCTCTCCCCTCCCCCATACGTGCTACATGCCCCGCCCACCTCATTCTTTTTGATTTGATCACCCAAATAATATTTGATGATGATTACAGATCATTAAGTTCCTCGTTATGTAGTCTTCTCCACTCCCCTCTTACCTCGTCCCTCTTAGGCCCAAATATTCTCCTCAGCACCCTATTCTCGAACACCCTCAGTCTATGTTCCTCCTATGTACACTGGCAAAAAGCCGGTGTTACCAGTTACGTCCAAAGACGTAAACGAAACTCAACTAACAAAGTTGAACTTGCCGATTTGTAAAACAGTCGTTTCTCCGGCAGCTGCACCCGAATGTTCAACGCCGCTAGTATCAAAGCCCGACGCTGGACATCAGCCTGGACCAGTTCTATCCACCTGCCATCGTCACATCTACTTCCTTACGGTTAATCTTAGCAATCAGCTAACTCTGTGGTAGCAAAACCGTACGATACACCACCCCTAATACAAAAGCCTTCCTCTTACCATAAGGTCTCAGTGACTGTACCAACAACAGCTAATATCAAAGCCTGCCACAGACTACGATCCTGAGCCAGGTCCAAAAGAGCTTCAAGCATTTCGATTAAATTTTGTACAAAGGATTTACACTAAAATTTGCATAATATTGGCCCATGTCTGTCTGTTACGTCACGTACTGGATCGTAGATGACTAAGGTATTTGTCTACTAGATTGAAGAGGCTCAAGATAGGGAAAAGCGGTAGGCTTTTGTGAATATGGTAATGAAATTTTGGATGGATTCTATAAAGGGCGGATAATTTGACTCGGTGTGAGCCCATCAGTTTTTCAAGGACTGGAGTCTGGCATTGGAGAAAGTTGAGTGAAGCCATGAGGGAATACCGCAAACAGCATAAAGCTCTGCCCCAAAATTCCCCCTTGCTTTAGCCACGTAATTAGCTGTCTCTTATCCCCGAAGTGGTAATATAATTACTTAGACGCTGACAAGACCAGACGTTGAGTTTACTGAGGGTTGGGCACCCGCCAGGCTGGGGTAGATCCCCCCTGGAAGTCAATTAGGGACAAGAAACAAGGCACATGACTGTGTCTCTGGTTGTAAGAATCAGAAAACACTGCTAAACCTGCTTACAGCAAAATTCAAAGTCTTGTGTCCTTCATTTCAGATATGTGTCAACATCTAAACTTATCTAAAAGAAAGGATACGCCTTTGAACTCTGCTGTAAGCATCATCGTCATCATCATCATCATCATCATTATACTCGTCACGAGTTAGGCCTTAATAGACCTGTTTCGGCCGCGTCTAATAGTATCTGCAAAGATCTACAATATCCGTAATATTGTGGGAAATTTTGGAGAACCGGTTACAATACCAGTGGGTTGAAACTAAGACTTCTTGCCACATACACAGTGCGTCTACTGAGTTTTAGGACTGGCATTATAAAAAGTATTTGCGTGAAAGAAATTACACTTTTATTATTTAGTTTTCGACATATATCCCTTCTAACTGTACACACTGATTTGCACGGTCATACAGCTTCTGGATGCCTTTGTAGAAGTCGTCCTTTGCAATGGTGTTTAATGTACTTGTCACGGCTTTCTGGATGTCCGAAATCGAGTCAAAGAGACGCCCCTTCAAGTGGGATTTCACTTTTGGGAACAAAAAGTAATCAGCTGGTGCTAAATCTGGCGAATACGGAGGGTGGTCGAGCACAGTCACTTTTCGTTTGGCCAAAACCTGCTTCACGATTGTCGCGTTGTGGGACGGGGTGTTGTCGTGCAAAAGGAACCAGTAACCAGATTCACACATGCCCGGTCTAACACGTCGAATTCTCTTTAGGAGCCTTTCCATTACACCTTTGTACTAAGAACACAACGTGTCGAGTCTTGCTCCTACGTGTTGCTGTGGGTGACCGCCTGATGGCGCGCGTAGTATTCGCTCTGCACAGTCAGTCCTAAAACTTAGTAGACGCACTGTGTATAACAACACGAAAATAATGAACGCTGCTGTAAGCAAGAGCCACAGATTATCTAGTATAGCAAGAGCCGAGTATCTCTGTCAGTATAGTGACTAGAATAGGGGCTGGAAGAACGAGCAATCTGGTCTAAGTTACTTGCAATGGCGGGGGGGTTTTCTCTTTTCCAAAGCGTCCAAATCAATTCTGGGGCCCACCTTGCCTTCTAGTCAATGTGTACCGGTGCCTCTCTCCCCAGTAGCACCACTCACTTCCATCTAGTGTCGAGTTTAATAATACGTGGATTTGTAGCTCCATTTCCCTATACGCCTTCGTGAAGTGGTGGTTGCAGGCGTAGCGTAACTTGCCCTACACCAAACCATTGCACACACCACACCAGCCTACTGATAATCGCAATAGCACACATTTTCGCACGGCGGTCATCTGTGTCATTACACCGTACAATCTAGCCGGTGGTTACCAACGGTTCGTAGTAAGCTGCCGCCTCCATCTTCAGGGCATAGGCATTACCAACCTACCAGACTACACGGTGTCACAACCCGCAAGAAGGCAGTAAGAATTTTCCCAGCTGTGAAAACTTCATTTCTTATACCTCTATGCAGATTAGCTACTCTTCATTTCTTACGAGTATAGGCCTATAGCTCCACGCGGCTTAGCTTCTCTTCATTTTATACGATTATAGACCTATAGCTTCTCTGCGACTGGCTGGTCCCTCGTCCAGAGGAGTCCTGCCGAGTGTGGTGTGTCTAAAGTGTAATCGTGAAGCCTCGAAAAATGAGTCGGCCTAGGCCCCCAAGGGGCTGTCGAGCCATTGAAAAAAAATACACCTATAGCTGCACGCAGCTTAGCTACTGCTCAATCCTACATAGCTCCATCCACTTAGGTGCTCTTCACCTTATATTGTTATGGCCATAACGTCAAGCAGGATGCGTCTTTCGAATTCACGTTTCATAATCATCTTACCCCTCTTTTTTTTTCTATGGCTCGACATCTCTATATATGGGCCTGGGCCTCCTCGTTTCGTCGAGGCTTCACGATCACATTGATAGACACGCCACAGTCGGTAGGACTCCTCTGGACGAGGGACCAGCCCGTCGCAGAGACCTCTACCTGACAACACACAACACTCACAAGAGACAGACATCCATGCCCCTGGTGGGATTTTTATTTATCTTTACTAATTCCTGGGTTTTCCCCTTTGATCCATTTTTGTTCTGTATTAATCCTTTTTCGTCCTTTCATGTCACTTACGGTCCACAACCGTCTTTTTACAACACAACACAAACATCCATGCCCCCGGTGGGATTCGAACCCACGATCCCAGCAAGCGAGCGGCCGTAGACCCAAGCCTTAGACCGCGCGGCCACTGGGATCGGCGGATTCGAACCCACGATCCTAGTAATCGAGCGGCCGAAGACCCACGCCTTAGACCGCACGGCCACTGCATCTTATCCCTCTACACTGTGCAAATCCTCTACGTGAAAGTAGTCGTTAAACAATTCAATTAATACTTCCCCCATGTTTCAAATGTGCCCCACTCTATAAAGTGAACCTGTATGTCTTTCTATCCCATCATAATGTAGATATCAAGTTTCCTCCCCTCTGAAAAAGAATGGATTTTTCTACCCTTTTAATAGGTTTATTGAAACACAAAAGACCGCACAAACTGAATCTCCACTTATAGCGTAAGTTGTCATGGTAACAAGGTTGCAAAATGTAATGGATATACGTCAGAATCACAGATCGTCATGTTAATTGTAAGACGAAGTAATTTCTAACACGAAGCTACACAAAGAACTCATTATGACGCATTACAAATCGTTCGTCTTCTTATTTCGTTAAGTATGCGCGGCAATGAAAGATGTTTCAGAGAGTTTCTATATACCTTATTTAAGACTACATTTCATATCGTGTGAAAATCCTTTCTAATCTTTATGCTTTTTTTGGTGCTTTCGCAACGAGAAGCGATGAAACGGAACTCTTTGTTTCGCCACGTCTGTCTGTCTGTCTACATGTAAAAAAAAAATAGCGAGAACCGTTGAACGGATCTTCATGAAATTTGGTACTGATGAGTTGCTGATATCTGTTGGTACATTTCAAATTTTGGTTAAAATCGGCTAACAGTGATGCACGTTAGGACCTACATCCGCTTCTGCGCGCATTTAGTGTGTCACTCTCTAAATATTTACCGGAACGAAAAATATTTCGAACAAAAGTTGTGGACAGGAATTAAAAGAACGTTTTGGGTCTTTGGGGTATGGATGTAATTAGACAGAAGGGAAAGACTTATTAGAAATTATTAGGCTATGTACATATATTGTATAAATTTTTATAAAAATTGAGTAGATCCACTTGGCCCTTGTGAAAAGGGATTACGGATCAGAGCTGCATTACACCGGTAAGTTATGTACTGTATACGTAGGCAAAGGCACATTTGTCCCCGTGTTCAGTTAAGCACAGTGCCTTGTACACATGTGGGGGTTGGTGGTGCAGTTCAACACAATCAGGCTCCGCACTAGGTGGCATCAGCTACACCTCCCGGCCCTCGGGTAACAGACCCTGGTACCCATTCTGTGCGAGGCTTGATAAGACCGACATCCGGTCTGCAGGCTGTGACGAACTGACATTTTGTCCATGTCGGGAATCCAAGGCCTATTCCTCTGTCATTCGGTCCATAGCCGAGTCACTATATTGACTGAGCTGCCCCAGCTCTTCTACATGTTGTGGTAACGTAATGAAACACAGGCGTAAGTTTATATCTATGCTTAATATGTGAAAGTCTAAGGGCGTCCAATTCAAACCGTGAGTTCGGATACTGTGTTTGTAAACTGAGAGAGCATATGAAGTCTGTCTGTATCATACATTGTGTTCATACATTGATACTGTACGTGCAGTCTGTCTGTATCATACATTGTGTTCATACATTGATACTGTACGTGCAGTCTGTCTGGATCATACATTGTGTTCATACATTGATACTGTACGTGCAGTCTGTCTGGATCATACATTGTGTTCATACATTGAGACTGTACGTGCAGTCTGTCTGGATCATACATTGTGTTCATACATTGATACTGTACGTGCAGTCTGTCTGTATCATACATTGTGTTCATACATTGATACTGTACGTGCAGTCTGTCTGGATCATACATTGTGTTCATACATTGATACTGTACGTGCAGTCTGTCTGGATCATACATTGTGTTCATACATTGATACTGTACGTGCAGTCTGTCTGGATCATACATTATGTTCATACATTGAGACTGTACGTGCAGTCTGTCTGGATCATACATTGTGTTCATACATTGATACTGTACGTGCAGTCTGTCTGGATCATACATTGTGTTCATACATTGAGACTGTACGTGTAGTCTGTCTGGATCATACATTGTGTTCGTACATTGATAGTGTACGTGCAGTCTGTCTGGATCATACATTGTGTTCATACATTGATACTGTACGTGCAGTCTGTCTGGATCATACATTGTGTTCATACATTGATACTGTACGTGCAGTCTGTCTGGATCATACATTGTGTTCATACATTGAGACTGTACGTGCACTCTTTCTGGATCATACGTTGTGTTCATACATTGATACTGTACGTGCAGTCTGTCTGGATCATGCATTATGTTCATACATTGAGACTGTACGTGCAGTCTGTCTGGATCATACATTGTGTTCATACATTGAGACTGTACGTGCAGTCTGTCTGGATCATACGTTGTGTTCATACATTGAGACTGTACGTGCAGTCTGTCTGGATCATACATTGTGTTCATACATTGAGACTGTACGTGCAGTCTGTCTGTATCATACATTGTGTTCATACATTGAGACTGTACGTGCAGTCTGTCTGTATCATACATTGTGTTCATACATTGAGACTGTACGTGCAGTCTGTCTGGATCATACGTTGTGTTCATACATTGAGACTGTACGTGCAGTCTGTCTGGATCATACGTTGTGTTCATACATTGAGACTGTACGTGCAGTCTGTCTGGATCATACGTTGTGTTCATACATTGAGACTGTACGTGCAGTCTGTCTTGATCATACGTTGTGTTCCAAACGCGTAGACTTTGCCAGGGAAGGCACATTCGTAGCCGCGTAGGGCTGCCATGCCACTAGGTCCCCAGGGAAGGGTGAGGGCTTTTAAGATTGCAGAGAGGGGACGCAGGTTAATGTATCTAATATTAATGGTTAACGGGGGGGAATCGACCTGCCAGAAGTGTTCAACCTGTGGCCCGTTTGGTAGCGGCTCAATACGATATACTCACTTCACGCACATCACCCCCATGTTTAATAAAACCTGTGGGTGATGCGGTAGCCGGGTTAGCGCAGTCGGTATAGTGACTAGCTATGGACTGGACGGTCCGGGGTGTGATTCTTCTCTTCTCCAAAACGTTCAGACCGACTCTGGTATGCACCCTGTCTCTTATTCTGTAGGTACCGGTGTTTCTTCCGGGTCGTGAATTTAGCTACTCACCTCCATCTAGTGCGAGGTTAAGAATGAGTAGAGCAATGCCTCTACTCGCGTTAATGGCATGGACAGAGGCAAATATACCCTTTTTTTTTGTGGGTAAAACAGGTGATACACAGCGCGTGTGGGTAAATTTTACTTCATAAGATTGGGGATATTGAAAGCTGAAGTCCGTGAGAGAGTACTACAGTGTATCCGTAAGTCTGAATGTACGACGTATGTCTGTCTTGTTTATTGTAAAAAGGTAGCTGTCTGGTTTATAATATAGTTACTACAGCAACCGTCTGAAGCCTGCGGTTGACCTAAACGCTGTGTAATTTTTCAGTTCCAGTTGTTCAAACCAGCCGGTTGATGTTATTATGGCTATAATCACTGTTTATTGTAAGAACCATACGGAACACGGTTCAGCAAAATACAGCTCTATAAATGCCAAAGTAAGTGGCATATATAGTTACCACTAAACTTCCTGTGTTAATTTTTTAATGAGAAGGAGTTAAAATGACACCCTGTAGCGGCGCCGGACCACAGCATCGCAGATCGATATGGAAGAAACTGCACCTCTACTGGATACTGGGGATCTCTGGGAGAGCTTGCTCCAGTGGCGGGCCACTGCTTTACAGAAACCTTCCTTCAAATTCCCCAGTGTGTATAACAACTCCAGTAGAATCTCTGACTGACAGTGATACATTCCACCCGTCCATTGCTGGGTCTAATGTTCACTAGCAGGCTTCATATTCCTGCTACTGTACGTTAAATAAGACTGATACATAAATTGCGCACTAGCGCCATGCTTATAATTGTTAATTTTATACAAAAATTAAAAGTTATCCTTGTATTTAAACACGCACCACACCATGCTGACGTATGTGGGGACATGTTCATAACCTCGACACTGGATGCAGACGAGTGGTCAGGTTCACGCCTAGACCACTTTACCCCAGGGAAAAGCCCGCCATACCCATAAGATAGGAGCTGATTGGGCCCAGAGTCGGTGTCAAAGCTGCGGCGAAGAGAAAGACTCTTTCGTCTGCTGGGAATCGAACCCTTATTCCTCAGTTATAAAGCTCTTAGTCTTATCCGTATACTGAGAGTGAGTGACATATCACGGCTCATACAGATTGATATGTAAGTTACATGTGATAGTCCGCACTGTTTATAAAGACAGGCGCGTTAATAATTTCTATACAAAAGTTCCCATGCCCCACTGAATGCATTGTTTGTTTCCAGTCAACGAAAAAATAGGTGAGACACGGATTTAACGCTGTCGCCGTAGTATTTAAATTATACAGGAACATTCCGTAACAAGAGTTTCATATTCTTCCAGCACCCGAATTTACAAATTCATACTGTCGCCATGTTTAATAATTTCTTTTGACAGAAAACGAAATAGTACAAAAGTAGGGTGGCCTCTAGTGGCAAAATGTTTGTACCAAGTTTAATTAGATTCTGTCAGTTCGTCCAAAAGTTATTATTGCTAGAAGCACAGTACTCTATCTAAAGTTTGCATCGAAATAAATGGACCAGTATCAGAACACAAAGCTCCAACAGCGACTTCGCCATTTGACACTCTCATAAGCGAGTTGCATCCATCTCCGTTCCTGTCTACTTATTAACTTAAATCCTTCTTAGTTTTATCCCATTTCCTTCTTTGTCTTCAAAGTAGATACATCTCATTCTCACCAAAATTTTGTGCGCCTTTTACTGTCTCCTCCGTCTTAATCACATGTTCAATATTTCTTTCTTTGAAAGGGAACATTTCGTTTGATATTTGAAGTTGTCACTGTCTTCTGGAATGTGACGCCGTGTAGTTTTGTAGATCAGTACCAAGGCCTCGGAGGAACATATTGCCTCCATCTTCAGGGTAGAAGAGTGAATATTTTTTATTCTTCATGTAGTTCAATGTAACACAGTGGGCAGGCCCTATCCGAAGCGTCTGGTTACCGTACTTCCTGTGAAGTCCCTCAGACTGTGGACTTCTTAGAACAGGTTGCTAAAAGGGTACGGCGCAGTGAGAAACTGTAACTTGTACTGCTCAACATATAGTACGAGGGTGGTCAAATGTGGGACGGGGAAACGGACTGAACAGTACGAAGCTCGAATGAAATGACAGACATTCCAGTCGGAAAAGCAGGACGGAAGAGATAAATTGGGAGACCTAAATACAGATGGGATAACATTAAAATGGATAAACTTAATACTGTTCTCACCACCCAATAGTCAACCTACCAACTCCAATAAACAGGATATCATAACAACAATGATTATTCAGCTTTTAACATTTTAACCTGTGTAAGACTTAGTTTGTCACATCGAAACAAACAGCTGCTACAATTTTTTCACTTTTTATCATCTTAACCAGTGTATAACTCGATTGTAAAATTCATGTTATTCAGTTTATACTATTTTAACCAATTGTACCATTGATGTAAAATATGTGTAATTTAAAATACTGAAGTCCCTGAAGATGAACCAGGATAAGGTTCGAAACATGTAGGACTTTGTCACACAATTAATAGTGAATAAAAGTGTACATTCGTCGGACAATAAACATATTAAAATGGATCTTACAGAGATACTTAATAAACAATGTAAGATAATAAAGCACCGTAGATTTTGCTGGTTCGGAGATCGAAGGAAGTACTGAATATTTCAGAGATTTTCTCGATGCAGACAGTATTCACACGCAAGATATACTGTAACATGGCACAATTTATAGCTTCCTGTCTCCCTAGACATCATCCACAATCACCTTATTATCATCTCGCAATCGATGTATTGTTCAAATTTCAGGGAAAATTGTTAAACACAAACTCCGTAACAATTTCCTAACCTCAACAACATGCGACAAGTCTTGGAAAGGAAGCTGCGTTTGTACTACAGATAGAATGACACTGCACCAAGCGGTGCTGCTATCTAAAAGGTTTTTCGGCAAAGGCAGGTACCATAAAAGCACCCAAAACGAAGCATATTTTTCACTTTTATCATCTTCTGCTCTTAGTCATAACTACTTGCTAACGTATATAATAACGCTGAACAGGCCTTAGTCTTGCACAGACAAAGATATAAGGATTCTACTGAGCAGCGTGTAATTTCTATTCCAAAGGTCTACAGTTCGAATCTCGGCCCAATAAGGAGTTATTTTAGGGATTTTATGGTTTTTCTTGGTCGTAGGTACATTTTGATAATGCACGGTGACTTTCGGGATTGCGCAACTCGTCTACCGTGACAAAACGTTGGAAACTTGCTACCATAGTCCTCAGAGCCACATGCCATAAGACGGCAGTCTTCACGTGTGTTGTCAGTGTTGGTACTACCGAAACTGGTCCTTCTGCAACCTAAATATGCAACGCTAATTGGACTCCTAACGCTTTGTTTTGAAACCAGCTACACTGGAACTTGGCCGCGGCTAACAAACGAACTAAATATGTGTAATTATTACACCAACCAACCTATACACTGGATAAAATACATCCATGAGCTGTTATAAAACTCCTACATGTTTCGGCACCGAGGTGCCATCATCAGGGAGCCTTTCAGTACAAAGGAGTATAGGCCCAACACGCATTGGCATGTTGGGCCTGAATTTATTTTTACTGAAAGGATCCCTGATGATGGCACCTCGGTGTCGAAACATGTAGTTTTATGATAGCTCATGGATGTATTTTATCAGGTGCATAAGTTGGTTGGTGTAATAATTATACGAATATTCACGGTATGAATAACATAAAATTTGCAGCTCTGTGTAGATTTGAGATTCTCACCGCGATGTTTCTCCATCCCTGAAGATGGAACCAGTATACTCTTGCGAAACGTTCGTGATTATCTACTTGACTGCACAGCGTAACATCGCACATAATCGCTGTCTTTAGTAAATAATCCAAGTAACACAGCCCTTCTTGAGAAGCTGACAGTTGTTCGGCTTGTCAACAAGGTCCCTCATTTCACACTGTTATCACCGTGCATTTCTATGAATCAAATTAAATAAATAGACCAACTAATGCACTATTTGACTACTTTAATGTAGTGTCTTTCTTATACACCATACACGTGTTTCGGACCTAGGTCCATCTTCAGGGGGTCTCAGTGTTGTTAAAACTACTAAAACAATCACATGTTTAAACGAACGTACAACACTTGCGTACCGCTATTGTGGTAGAATTGTCTGGATAAAATTGTAGAACATAAATATGTATATATTTAGTTAAAACCTTATTAAAATTGTGATATATATATATATGATGTTCACTGGTGCGGAAATACTGGCTTTTGTTTTTGACGTCTCGTGATGCGTATTCTTTCGTTGTGTGGAATTGTATTGCGGTCTCCTCACACTCTCCGCAACTCACGGACAGTACAAACACACCGTAATTCAGTTCCACACAACGAAAGAATACGCATGACGAGACATCAAACAACAAAAGCCAATATTTCCGCACCAGTGAACATCATACATATATATCACAATTGAAATAAGGTTTTAACTAAATATATACATAACGTTGTATTTACCGTGCATTTTCAAATTAGATATGTTCAATAATCACCAACTAATGCACATAAACTTTTTCACAATAGTTTATTCTTAAAATTCCCCTATACGTATTTCGGTGGTTTAAACCACCATCTTCAGGGGGTCGTAGAGATTATTATGCATAGACCTTACAGTTATTACAGATATGGTTATATTCATATATATCACTCTGCAACAACACGACACGGACGTCGCGCAGCTCACTTAGTACATACAGATGACCACCTTACTACAAGACCAAACTGCCACTAATTTTCAGGCTAACTACAAACTATGTAATCATTTTAACGGCCTTTAATTCATTTTATAGTAATTTATTTTACATACTGTACGAAGTGGACAATATCAGCCCACTCATATTCTACATATATGAATATAACCATATATGTAATAACTGTAAAGTCTATGCATATTAATCTCTACGACCCCCTGAAGATGGTGGTTTAAACCACCGAAATACGTATAGGGGAATTTTAAGAATAAACTATTGTGAAAAAGTTTATGTGCATTAGTTGGTGATTATTTTATCCAGACAATTCTACCACAATAGCGGTACGTAAGTGCTGTACGTTCGTTTAAACATGTGCTTGTTTTAGTAGTTTTAACAACACTGAGACCCCCTGAAGATGGACCTAGGTCCGAAACACGTGTAGGGTGTATAAGAAAGACACTACAATAAAGTAGTCAAATAGTGCATTAGTTGGTCTATTTATTTAATAATTATTTCAAAGAACCCGAATGTTCATCACCGTCTTGACAACAGTTCTCCTTTCGTGTAAAGTTAACAGATGATAATTACATGATGAACGCATTCCATGCTTTAAAACTCTGCCATCGTATCTTATCGTGAGCTTCTCCCTCTCGGTCTGTTATTCTAAGATACGTTCCGGGTTGTCTCTTTAGGCTGTGCGTGGTTTCCTAATTAACCTCCCCAGTCCGTAGTACATATCCCACCAATCTCATATTTCTAATCTGTATGTGTAAAAGCCATGAAAAGAGACGGGGGAGTAGAAGTATAGCTCCACTCATTCTTAACCTCGGCACTGGATTGAAATGAGAAGTGAGCTTCACGCCCCGGCCCCCGAGGGAAGAACCCCCCTCCTCCGTGCTCACTGAATAGAAAACTGCGTGGGCCCAATAGCCGGTTGGAAATTTTGGAGAAGGGGAAAGTCCCATTCTCCTACCAGGAATCAAACTAAAATTCCGCGGTCGTCCAATCTGTAGCCTTATCCCTCTGTCAAATGAGATGGCCTGGCTCAAGTTGAATTTAAAAATCGTTTAAATGACCAAAACAGAAATTGTGATTGACACAGCGCGGCAAGAAGGAACACTGAAAACTTTTTCGAACTGTTACTTTTTGTGTGCGCACCGCTAACCCAATTTTACGACACTGTAAAGTACGCCACTGAGTTGCGCCTGCGTGGTGGATGACCTAGATGACGGCGAACCCTAGCTAGGTCCAGGGTTCGCCGTCATCTGAAGAAGACAGTTAAATGTTTGGCGGTGAACTGGATAAAAGAAACTTATCAAGAGGGGGTTGTCAGGTTGGCTGTGCTGGGATCCTTAAGCACAAAAATAGATCTGTCCGTTTTGTCATGCAGTGACAAATCTTTTAGCCGGGTGTCCTTTTTAAAAGCCAATTTACACGCCAAGATATGCTAATGGTATCATCATATCCAGGGGCTGAAAACCCCATTCTCCTGCTCGCCTGATACGACTAGATTTTACCGTTTGGTAGGTAATAAACAGAGCCATGAGCGACATTTTTATGGACATGCGAAGATTTAATTGTGCAAGAGGCTTATTTCATGACGACTCCCCAACAGAGGAGGTTTGTGTACGTGTGATTTATGTAATGTATCGACTCCTCCTTTTTGTCTTTCAAGACCAGAACTGGAGTGGGAACAAAAAAAAATTCGCGTTTTGCTGAATATTTCGCGGAAAGAGTTCAGTCCCTTATAATTTCTGCGTGTTGTTCTTGCTCCGAACAAAAATTGAAACACCTGACGAATTTTCTTTAAATCTGGTATGACAGTAATGCCACCAACGTCCATTCTACCTTCGTAAGCCTTCTTATTAATTCTAAGCAACAATATCAGCTACGTGTATACTGTTAGAACGTCTTTACCTCCTTGAAGCCTGAATTTGTAAGCAATTCTCTCTCCATTGCCATTCGCAAAAGCGTTGCTTTCTTTGATGGCCCCCCAGGTTTCGACGGCTTCTCTTTGCGACAACAGTTATTAAGATGAAGACAAGTATGGAGCATTGGGTGGAGTGATACTGAAGGGTAAACCGAAGCACTCGGAACAAAGAACCATTTAGGGCTCCAAAGAACAGATCTCCGCTTTACGAACTGTGCCTGATTTTTATTCTAAGATCATCGTGCATTTTCACTAATCAATGTCTTATCACCAACTAAATGCACTTTATTTTAAAAAAAACCAATATAAGGTTTTTTAAAACATTTTAAAAACCCCTACATACACCCCCTGAAGATGGCTTTCTAGAGAGCCGAAACATATGTAGGGGTTTTTAAAATGTTTAAAAAAAAACTTATATTGGTTTTTTAAATAAAGTGCATTTAGTTAGTGATAAGACATTGTGCCTGATTTGTTTACAGCTGTCAGTATTATAACAGAGTCGATCGATCAAACATAAAATACTCCACAAACAAATGCACTCTTGTTATTATTTTTTAGATATTATATATTATAATCCCTGTAATATATGTGATATGATATAAAAAATAATAATAAGAGTGCATTTGTTGGTTGAGTGTTTTATGTTTGATGACAATGCACGGTACGAATAATCCAAAAAAAGAAAGAATCGATCGATTTTTGCGAAACTGTACCAAAATATGGCGCTAGGGCTTCATACTGTTCAATTTTTTTTTTCGGCGGCACTAACATGGCGCCGTACGAGCCTGTAAGGAGAGAATACTGTACATTTCAGTCTAAAATATAACTTTATTGATGCTACAATTATGTATTTTATATATACGCTACACGTTTCGACACGATCGTGTCATACTTAGACGTGCGACCAAGATATACTTTTTTTGCCAGTATCGTTGACCACTTCACAGACCGCCCTGCCTTGCGGCAGGCAGCGCAATGCTCTCCAATATTCCAGTTCGCCGTGAGTCGGGGTCCATATGTCATATTTCAACGTATTGCAGTAATATTAGCTGTTTATTCAATACGTTTAAAGAAAGTGGTTGAAAATTTTTGTTTCATTGTATTACATTTTAATGTTAGATTTGTACTCACTGTATTTAAATAGGGTAAAAAGGTAAGGTCCTCGACACTGAAACGGGAAATCCGGAGTAGGTAGAAGAGGACGACTCAAAAAAAAAAAAGTAAGGTAATGGTACAGCAATCCCATTACAGGCTTGGAAGACCCTTAGGGTTCCAGGAGGTTGAGGCTCCCAGATTTCTAGATAATCGGCACATGAAGTGGTAAGGTTGTCAGCTCTAAGCACCGGACGCCTTTACCCCCCAGGAAATACTCCTGGTATTCATTTCTGTTAGAAGCTGTGTCGACCCCAGAGCCATAGTGCGACCGAAAGGATTATGTCAATGAAATATTCCAATGACACAATTGGGAATCGAAACCGCGACTTTCCGGCTTGTAGAGCAGTGGCTCAACCGACTGCGCCACCGCGTGCCCCATTTAAATAGGGTGCTGCAAATTTTTATTTCAGTGGTTTTCAGTTAATATTGAATTTTTACCCGCGATATTTAAAGAAGATTCTGGAAACAGTTTCCTTGGGGTAGCAGATGGTCATTACATCTAACAAACACGTAGTTCTTTGGACATCCAAGTCCTGATAGTGAAACTGAAGACTTTAAAAGCTGAATTTTTTTCACATCGTCTTCAGTGCGAAAATTACTACTATACACTTTGTCTTTTAATATGCCCCACAAGTGACAATCAGATCTTGTGAAAGTGGAAGTCACACATCTTGCTTATTATTCTCTCACCAAAGACATTCTCTGAGGCAATGGAATTGCTTGTTGTGTGAGCTGTTGCACTGTTTTGCTCGTAATCAGACATGTGGTCAAAATTGATGTTACAGTGTTACATATCTGTCTGCATTTACGTTCTCACTAAAAAAATGTGCCCAATAATTCTAGTTGCACACATAGCACACCACACTCCAAACTTTATGTCATGTAATGACACTTCGTGGACAAACATGGGATTTTCTAAGAGATCGCATATCCTCTGAGATGAAAAGGAGCCTCCTCGGTAAATATGTTTCATGTTTGAAGTAGGCTGATCAGGAAACTTTCTTCCGAATTTGCTACAGTTTCTGTAAGATCCACATTTAGCATACACATTGTACAGAAACGCGCGATTTTGCAATGATATTTCCACCGCGACAGAAGACAGATTGACTTCGGGATTAAAGAATAGTAACTGCTGCGACAGGTCGGGTTCAGGCGAATGGATGGCTCAGCCAAGTTCCATACGATAAGGCAGTCAACAGGAAGTGACCAATGATATGGGTCAGTTAAAATGAGGATCCCATATATATGCAATGCTCTCAAATTATTCATAAAAAAAATCTAAGACTAAAACTAAACATTTATGTATATATACTTAATATGTATATATAATACTTTTCTAAAGTTGTGGAAAATGGGTATGATTTATGTTAAAAGCTAAGAAGTAGTTAGCAGCTTTATATGTGTTTTCTATACGTTGTATAACTGCGTTATTAAAGGGTTGTGTTATAGACTGAAACATGTAGCATTGATTGAGAAAATATAAGATGACCAACAAATATTTAGTTTTTAAAGGAAATAATTCAGCATATGATCTGGGTGTCTTTTTGTGTGTGTGTGTGTGGCGAAGGGCCCCGCAGCAGATGCTACGGACGCACTGCAGCATTAAGGCTTATTGTACAACCCTGTGATAAAGATGATTACTGTTTTTACGTTTTGCGGAGTAATTGAGCACCGGTGGAATGAAATTGACAGGGGAAAACCGAAGTACTCGGGGAAAAACCTATCCCAGTGCCACTTTGTCCACCATAAATCCCACATGGACTGACCTTTTTTTTATACTAATTCCTGGGTTTTCCCCTTTGATCCATTTTTGTTCTGTATTAATCCTTTTTCGTATTTTCATGTCACTTACGGTCCACAACCGTCTTTTTACAACACAACACAAACATCCATGCCCCCGGTGGGATTCGAACCCACGATCCTAGTAAGCGAGCGGCCGAAGATCCACGCCTTAGACCGCACGGCCACTGGGATCGGCTGGGGTCGAACCCGGGTCTCCGCGGTGAGAGGCCGGCGACTAACCGCCTGAGCCATAGCACGGCCTGGGTGTCATCTTTGATGATAGATATATGAAAGGTATGTGCGCGTAAACCTTCATTGTGGAGCCATACAAGGACTGTTGAAACTGTGGACGCCATGTTTTTCTTTTTTTTTTTTTTTTTTTTACTAATTCCTGGGTTTTCCCCTTTGATCCATTTTTGTTCTGTATTAGTCCTTTTTCGTCATTTCATGTCACTTACGGTCCACAACCGTCTTTTTATAACATAACACAAACATCCATGCTCCCGGTGGGATTCGAACCCACGATCCTAGTAAGCGAGCGGCCGAAGACCCACGCCTTAGACCGCACGGCCACTGGATCGGCCATGTTGAATTTCATGTCGTGCCCACGAAATTAAGCTTATGTTACGGCATTGGATGCCTTTAGGCGTATCCTTCTATGTTCCGTTAAGAGTGTCGTTAAATAAATAGTAATGAATACCATTTAGACACTGCATTAGGTTCTTAAGACGGCCACGGTCTCCTGGAATGTGACGCCGTGTAATTTGCTACATACCTGCCAGACTACGGGGCCTGACATTCCGGAAGAAGTTTAAATTCAAAATGCCAACATCACTTTACTCAAACCGCGTAGCCTGCTTGTAAATTGATTGGTTTTCAGCTTTCGCTCCGTGTTAAAGTACGTTACTGCAGAAGCCACGTCTGGATAATGCCACAACGCTAGGCTCCGTCATGTCTGATGGAATCAGAGCTTAAGGCAAGTTGGATGAAACTGACAAAGGGGATGATAGGGGCTAAGGGCCCATCGATTGTCCTGAAGAGGGGAGCTTCCCAAACTTTACTTCTTTTTCTCCCCGTGCACCCCTAGCAACTGCAACCACTCACACCCACACAGCACCCTCCATCAGTCCTTCTTTAGAAGGCAGGGGGTGGGGGGGGGGGGAAGTTGCTGAGAGGACGCAATCAAATTGACAGGTGGGCGGAAAACAGTGGCGGTTTTCGTCTGGGAACAGAATCGAATTGATAAGGGCTGGAGATATTAACTCGTTCAGCTGCCACATCTTTCAAAATGTCTCGGACTTGAAAACAAGACGTTGTGGCAAGATTCCGGTCTTCTGGGATCTGGCGTCATACTTCCGGAGAAAACTTGGATCCTCCCGCTTCAGAGTAATGAAATGTAACAAGATGTGTAAACTTTATATTATATACAGGGTGCATCTTGTCACAATCTTTATAACAACCAACAAAGACGTGTGCTGCGCGCCGTAACAGGACAAGACCCACACATGATCGATGCAAATGCTCGTGAGCACAGCTCACGTGACCTAAAACAACTACATACACCAGGATTATGTTGTTTTACCATGTTTAATATTTTAACATCGTATTATTGTGAAATATAATTATGACTTTTGTATGTTTTCGGCTTTTAATGTGTGATTTTTTTGAACGCGTAAATCGATGTGATGTTCTTGTATTCCTTTGTGATGAACCCCCTGAGGATGACAACTTGTTGTCGAAACATATGTAGGGGTAAACTTTATGTTATTCGTAACGTATATTTTTCTTGATTACATAAAATCGTGATCCGACAAATGTACACTCTTTATTATTTGCTATTTAATACAGTCTGTATTTAAAATAGTCTTCTTCAAGGTTATCCTACTGCTTCTCGGTATTTCTGTAGTTTTTAATATAGACTTATTAAATACCAAATAATAAAGAGTGTACATTTGTCGGATCACGACTTTATGTAATATGAAGGGGATTTTAATATGCATTATATATGTATTTTATCTAGTGAATTTGTTTGTTGTTACAAAGAAGATGTGGAATTTGTATGTAAGACTGGAGAAAAACGTAGCTTAGTAAATAAATAAATGTTTAAATGTTACAGTAAGTGAAACAACATGCTTCACTGAAAACATTTGTAGTTTAAGCCACATCTTTCGACTGTTCATTGAGCGTTCTTACAGGCTAATATGAATGTATTTAGGAATAGTATGCCATGTTATATGCAAACAGCCTAATATCCCTAAATACCGGGGGGTGCACAAATCCCGGGCGGCAGGTCGCCATGGCAACTAAATTTTGCACGGTGGCGACTGATGTTTGCGGGCCCTCAGTCTGGAACTTGCCTCATGTCACCATTCTGGCGGCTAGAATGTTGAGCTACCTTCTGGATTTTTGGAAACTTTGTGCACCCCTGCTAAACACATTCGTGTTAGCCTGAAGATGGAACACTAAATTACCGAAACATGTAGCTAAATTTTAACAATCTTAAACAATGAATAATTCTGTGCCGACTGTAATTTTGAAAATGTATGTATTAGCCCCACACCCCGATCCCAGTGGCCGCACGGTCTAAGGCGTGGATCTACGGCCGCTCGCTTGCTGGGATTGTGGGTTCGAATCCCAACGCAGGCATGGATGTCTGTCTCTTGTGAGTGTTGTTTTTTGTCAGGTAGAGGTCTCTGCGACGGGTTGGTCACTCGTCCAGAGGAGTCCTACCGAGTGTGGTGTGTCTAATGTGTGTGATCGTGAAACCTCGAAAAATGAGGAGGCCTAGGCCCCCTAGGGGCTGTCGAGCTATAGGAAAAAAATTAGCCCCACACAAGGGCCAATTAAAAATTAGGCCTATAAATCTGTAATTGTAGGTTTTAATTAGGTAAGTTTTACACATCTGTGCTTCGGAAAAATACGTCCTGTAGACTTAGACAACATCATTAAATTTATAACACATAACTTCAAATTTTTCGCATCAGAGGAAACTACTACACATTACGTTAATTGTCACTGATCCTGGTTCATCACATAGGTTTGCACGGCAGCCATGTTAGTACTGTTGACAATAGGAATTTAAAACTTGCCAAGATGATATATATTCATAGTAACTTCTACAAAAATTGATCTGTTAGTGGTATTAGCCTAATAATGTATAAAATTATGTTTATCTTTATGTACTTTTTCTTCTTCAGTTAATATTTTTCCATATGTTCCCCAAAGTGTGTAAAGTAGTAGTTACGGGGCGTTATGCCTGTTTCAGATATTTTTTTTTTTAATTTTTTTTTTACGTTTCGGAATATTAATTACATAGCCTATGTCCTTGTAGAAGATGGTAACATAACCAATAAACAAATATATCAATATGTATCGATATATGTGACGACAATCTGCAAACAGTACAACAGCAAAGCAACATACCGCAACTAAACGAAACAATATTGATTTTTAAATTATTTATTTCTTGCATTTTAATTAAATTGTTCATTTATAAGACTAAACATATGCACGTGTTATATTACAACCTTCGCTACTTCTACACGTGTCGGCAAATAATTTTGCTATCCTCAGGGAGTCCACAGACCAAGTTCAAAACTTGTTAATATAATAGCTTACAACACTAACAACCATTCTCCCATATAATGAGTATTACTGTTGCAATATATTATACGAGTATTAGCAAGTTTTAAACTTGTTTTGTGGACTCCCTGAGGATAGCAACATTATTTGCCGAAACATGTAGGAGTAGCGAAAGATTGTAATACTTTGTATATCACATGTGCATCTCTTTGGTATTATAAATGAACAATTGAAACACTGTTGACTTCTTATAAAAACAATGAAAATTACATAAATTTTTGTTTGGAAGTCACAATAAATAACAGAATATTGGTAAATTTGAAAGGTAAAAATTACATTTGTAGAACGCTGCAGGTGATATGCTCGATTGGAGAATGTAAAGCGGAATATAGACAGAAAGATTTAAATAGTATGCAGCAAAGTGAAACAAAAAAAAAATAAATCGTTAGCCCGTCTTTAACAGACTGGGCAGTATTTAATGTAGACAGGCATCAAGGCTACTTTCCAGTAGTATAAAGTCATTTGATATTTCAATTGTAAAATTAGAAACATTCCATCTCTAGTTAGAAGTCCCACAGACTTCCTTTTCCTGGATCCACTGTTAGCATATTACGAGAAGCAGACCCCTGATATGACTGGGTTAACACAGTATCCACGCGTTACTCCACGTTATCTTTCATCAGGTTTTCTTATTTCATAATCATTGATAAAGTCATTACAATAACGGTTATTAACTTATTACTTTCTTGTAAACATACCTGAAATGCGTCATTTATTACGGAAGAAAAGTGAAGCACATATCATGAAAAAAAAATATTATTTGACTTCAGTTGCGCGGTAACTTTTTTTATTACGGCAGTTTTCGAAAACGCTCCGTCGCCTCACAAAGCTTTTCCTTGATAATGCTTATCGTGAACGTAATCCTGAAAGTTTTGATCGCTTCTGCGAGCAATACAACGTGTTTTTCTTTCTCCGATTACTTATCTTTTTCTCTCTTCACTTGTTTCATCATCATTATCTATTAAATACTTCTGTGACTTGCTTCATTTAATTCTTGTTTACCCATTTTAATCTCCTACAGTGAAAATGTTAATATTCTCTTTATGTGCCATTATTTAAACAATTACCTAATCAAGTAACCATGAACCTAAAAAACGTTAAAGCGTTACATTTTTTTTAATTCCATTATGAAAGTGCTAGTTTTCTCTTTATATACGTTCACATGAAAACTGTGTAACACAGTTGTGCCAACCATATTGCTCTGATATCATGTTTCAGCGTTTGATTTACAATTGCAGTCATTCTGATCACAGAGTAAAATATTTTAATGTACAGGCAATTTAACCGTTAATGCAATTTATCGCACACCAATTAAAATAATCCGGGTGTGACTCACTCACAAACCAAGCGTATTATATAAGACAGCCCTTGAAGGATACTTGAAATCACTATTTCACTTAAAAGTTCTAAGTTATCTTAATGACTTCGGCAAAGTTTCAGACTGTAATATCCATAGAATCATACACATCTCTTACTTCCGCTGATTGTAGCAGCTTTTTTGGTTCCATCCGTAACTACTAACAACTCTTTACTGCTGCATAACGACACACTGACAGTCCTCCGCCTTTACACATGCTGATATGTCGAAGTTGGAAGAGGCTTTACAACAGAATTTGTAAAGAAGAAGAGATGAGAAGAAGAAAAGAAGAGGAAGAAGTGTAGAAGAGAAAGTAACACGCAGTAAGAACAGAAGAAGAATGAAGATAAGGTGGATACAGAAGACATAGAATGAGCAAACCAAGAAGCGGGAACAGAAAGAAAAAATTAGGTGAATGAGAAAACAGAAGGAAGAATAAAAGGTCAATGCGAGATGGCAGGCCCTTGAAGTTGGGACCGACAGGCTGCCCCAAATGTCGGTAACCAAGTTGGGACCGACAGGCTGCCCCAAATGTCGGTAACCAAGTTGGGACCGACAGGCTGCCCCAAATGTCGGTAACCAAGTTGGGACCGACAGGCTGTCCCAAATGTCGGTAACCAAGTTGGGACCGACAGGCTGCCCTAAATGCCGGTAACCAACTACGGACCTACGCCGCGTAACATCCCAGGAGAACGAAGGCCTCAAGAGGTAAATGCTTCCACTCACAGCCACAGGCCGTAGGGCTTCTGACGTGTTCAGGAGGAGCCGTTTGCGAAATTCATGCGGGACAGCCTATCCAGGACTGGGTTTTCCATGTTTATTCCTCAGTCTCTTCAGGCACATGCTGGATAGCACATAACATTTGGCCAAGACTGCTTCCTTCCACATTCTTTCGAGTTCATTAGTCACCAGCACCCATTCTTTCGCACTATACAGCCTGAGTTACTAACAGCGTCGTTAAATAACCTACAAACTACACAGACAGCCTTATAAACAGACATGAGTAATGCAGTTGTAACGCCATCGGTCACTGACCATAAGACGCAATGGACTGTAATTTTCTTCAGCAGACACCAAGTAGTTACTTTATTTTACGACAGATGCCTCTCAGAACCGAGCCAAGATTCGCGTGACCTCTCTTCATTCATTGGGCCCAGTGAATGAAAGTTATCAGTACTTCCGATCTGTTTGCGTACGCGGAGACAGCGCGGTCAAGAGGTCAACATTTCTGGGTTCGGTCCTCGGCTATACTGAAGCAGGGTCCTTTGTGGTTTTCTTCTGTCAATTCATTCGTTTTGTAGTCTGTCTTAAGACAGGTCCGTAACCTCTTCCAAAGCGAGTTCTCCACAGGGTGCGATCTATTGCTTCCTCTTTCAATTTCCAGTATATTCTCTTTTACTTAAGGTCATTCAGTAGCCGCTTACGCCTTCTTCCTCGTTTTCCCGTCATTTCTATCCTTCCTTCTAACTTTCCTTCAACCACGTGTTTCTTCAGGATATTTTTATTGAAAAAAGCTCTCGGCATTTCGTCGAACGGTAGGGTCAATGGTGACGTGAAGAGGATTTAAATAAAGTAGTCGTTGCCTCTGATCGTGGTACTGGAGATACTGAGGATAAGCATGGAATCAAAATAGTGTCTGGAGGGTTAAAGTTAAATTAAAAGTATCTCTGTGGAAGTAGAGCCTCAACCATTCTTAACCTCGGCGCTTTACGGGTCAACTTCACGTCCCGGCCCCTTTACCCCCGGAAAAGAACCCCGATACCCATGGAAAAGATTGAAATAATCTGAACATTTTGGAGAAGAGAAAAAATCTCTTGCTCCTGCTGGGATTCTAACCTCGTACTGTCCAGCCCGTAGCGTAGTCGCTGTACCAACTACGCTATCCCGGCCCCAGTTTAAGGCACCGTTACACCAAGCTATTAGGTTTCGGTATCCTACAACAGGCTACTACCATGGGCGCCAAAAGGTTTGTCTCCATAAGGGGGGGGGGGAGACAAATTTGTTTTATTTTCGGAACAGTAGCACAAATGATGGAGTTAATGTGGGGCTGTCAGTCGGGATGGCTGGAAGTTTCATGTCTGTCTTATTCGTGCGAGGCAGAGGGCGCTCTGTGTTCATTGTGCATCTCATTTATTTCAAACGTATATCACGGTAAAGAAGGTGTGTCTTGTCAGTCGACGTTTATAACGTTCAACATTTCCACGAATCCGCCACAGCTCCTCAGTGATCTCAAAGGCACACGCGGCACTTCACTAATTGAAATTTTACCTTGATATAGTCATTAACTTAAAAACGCCAAGTGCTTTCAAGCAATTGAATAAAGCTGCTTACAGTGAGGCTCAAATCAGCGCGGAAGACCTTGTCAAGTCGGGCCTGCAGTAATCTGTCGTACCTGCAGTGTGGGTCTGGAGCACACGGTATGCCGTTAAGAGCAAATACATGTAATTGGGAAAAGTACCGTCATCTTGCTTGTGACGTCGTCTACCCTGGTAAATATTCACCGACCTTTCGGAGGAAATTGCTGCCTCTTTCTTCATAGTACCTCTTCAGGGTAGAAGGTTTTTTGTACTGAAGATGGGGACAACACTGCCCACTGGTCTGAGCTAATGACCATCGTTAAATAACCCAATAAATAAATAAAATGTAGCTAAATAAATATTTGAAGATAGGCCCGCCATTAGATCTTATGCTGAGCCGGTTCAATCCACTTTCCAACTGCATTGAAAAAAAAGAAGGCAGAGAGCGACAGAGCCTGTAACACATCACGTAATATCCATTTTGATATTATTAAAATTTTATCCGGAAGTGAATCGGTATAGTCAGTTACAGAAGATCAGAGCCAAACACAGTGTCAAAATTTAAGGGGGGACAAGATTAATGAACAAGTTCTTTGATTCCCTGTACAGGAAAATAAGACATGAAATTTTAATGGGAATCGATCACAAACAAAGGCAAACAGATATGGTTGTTCATAATATACCCCAGAAACAGAAATGCCAACCTTCGGATACATGGTAGGTGGATCACAAGGAGATGACATTACAGATAACAAAAGGTCAAAAGCCAAAGAACAAACTTTAGCAGTCAGTAATAAATATAAGATAAAACAGGTCCAAATGAAGTGGGAAAAAATGTGGAATAACGCCAGAGTAATTCAAAGAGAAGAAAATGAGAAATAAAAAATTGGTGAAATGTACCTACTTTGGTAAACACTTTAAAATCCTAACCAATTTATTCAGAAAGCCCAAAATTAAAATAACCTCTGGTTCAGGTAACAGCATCAAGAATCAAGTAAGGTATAAGCCTAATATAGGTAGATGTAACAATAGTCGTATTTATAAGTTAACATGATAACATTTGCGATGGAGTTCATCTTGATCAAACCCATAAAAATGTTACAGTGAGATTCTTCGAAAGTGTACATGGTGTAAAACATAAGTAAAAAAGGTAAGGGTAAAGTTCTCCCTAGAACAGGCCATGAAGGCCCAGAGGGGGAGTAGAGGTAGAGCTCTACTCTTTCTTTAACCCCGGCACTAGATGAGGGTGGGTGGTCAACTGCACGCTCTGGCCGCTTTACCCCCCGGGAAAGAGACCCGTTACCCATTGTATAGGAGGCGGGGTGGGCCCCAGGGCCGGTCTGGACGGGTGCGGAAAATCTCGACCCAACCGGGAATCGATCCCCGAACCGTCCAGCCCGTAGCGAGTCGCTATACCGACTGAGCTATCCCGGTGTAAAACATAAGTAGATTAACATAATCTGCAAAACACTTACCAGACAATAGTCACGACTGTGAAGAATAGGAGAAATAATGGCCCTACTAAAGGTAATTCCAACAGGAAGTCTAATAAATATTTATGATAATTTCTAATATACAAGTAAAAAAATACTGTATTATAAACGAACAAAAATCATTGGATAGAGCAGTTCATTTGACTTGCTGATCGATTATCAAAGTGGATATAATCGATAGCCCTGCAAAGAGAAAGGTGTAACGCCTACTAACACGGAGAAATAGTATCAGACAAACACTGCTACAGCGAACACAGTCATATGCACCAAAAGCTTCAGATGCGGCGTAAGAGATCGGTGCTTACATAAGCAAAACGTGAGAAGTTGAACATAGTGTGGTACAGTGATCAATGTTCCAGTCACAGAATACTAAGGAATGAAGTACTGGAATAGTTTTAAAAGTGTTTATTAAGAAGTAGTGAGCCAACTAAAATGATAATGAAACTAAAATGACAAAACCATGAACAACAGCAAATACAGTGACTGGAAGATAAGACCATCACATCAGTTTCACAAAAGACTACTCCAACATGCAGCACCGGAACAATAAAATCGTGTCGACAAGGTACAGTCAGCAACAAATTATTTTAATAGTTTTATGGACACGATAAAGTGACAGCAAAATACAGTTCGTAATGGTGAAATGGCACAGGTCAAGTACTTGGATGTAAGTAGGCGCATGATTAGTAATTTAATGAGATAATTTAAAATATCTTAAGTATTTAATATTCATTCATTCTGCAGTCTGTCTTACGACAGGTCCGTAGCCTCTTCCAAAGCGAGTTCTCCACAGGGTGCGATCTAGTGCTTCCTCTTTCAATTTCCAGTATCTTCTCTTTTCCTTAAGGTCATCCAGTAGCTGCTTACACCTTCTTCCTCGTCTTCCCATCATTTCTATCCTTCTTTCTAACTTTTCTTCAATCACGAGTTTTAGAAGGTATTTAATATATATATATATATATATTATAAGATGTTAATATGACAAGAACAATATCGGAAAATTCTTTATAAACGTGATACTCTTAATAATGATGAAGGTTTCTTAGAAAAGACACGCTTCTGTAGTAGATGTAGATAAGAGTGATAAATTGCTTAAATTGGTGTAACTGAAGAAAACTTTATTGTTATTTTCTACAGCCGGTTTCTGTTTGATGCATTTTAGAAATCAGTAATACCAGCTGCGACCTTCACGTCATAAATTACAAACATTTTTACTGATAGTGTAATTTGGAATTTGTGCTTGATTCTTATCGGGTGTCACGTTCACAGACGGAACTGATCCGTTACGTGTTTATTTATTTGGTTAAGCATCCAGACATTCAGATACGAAGGGCAGGGATAAGATGAAAACGGCAGCCTTAATTTATTATTATTGTCAGAGTTTAAAGGGGACAGTTAGTGGTTATACATTATACAGTACTGGAAAGCTGTACAGAGAAAGGAAAGAAGGGGGAAAAGGAATAATTAAGTCAGAAGGAAAAGTGAGAAAGAGAGAAAAGAACAAATGGAGTAGGTGGGACTGGAAGAGATAACTTATTAAGTAGGTAGCAGGAAGGAAAGAAGAAATGGAAAAGAGAGAAATTAGGTAATCAAGTGCGTAAGAAGGAAAGAAGGAACAAAGGACGACAGTAGAAAACTGGTTCAGAGAAGGGAAGTAATTAAATTGGTAAGTGGGGCTATTCGTGTTCTCCAGACGCGATCTCCGTGATTTGACATCGTTCCTGCTGCTGATACACGTATCACGTAATCTGATCTGTGCGGCATACGACCATGAATTACATTGCTGACAGCTCACCAGCGCTACCGGCATTGCTTTGTGTTTCTTTACCTATGGGCAACACCGACAATTTTTTTCAGTTTAAAGTTATCTTAAGTATCTTACCGCTCAGTTACATGTGTCGTATCCCAAGGAGGGTGGTGGGTTGGGAACGTAGATTGGAGCGTAAAGTTGGAAGCGTTGACCGAGAGGGAAGTCTTGAGTGAGTTGCAAAACTCAAGAATTGAAATTCAAGTCCACAGCAACACACGATTATAAATAATTCTTAAATTTACTGAATGTTGAAGAATTCATACGGCTGGTTTCCTGTGTACTTCTCGAGAAATGTCGAAGTGTAGAATTTCATAATTTGTAGGCGAAGATCCCAATAGCAGTCAGCAGAGTGACAGAGTTTCCAGTAGCAACTGATGTTGATTGAATCCCCCCGGAAATGTCTAATAACGCCTTTATATAAGGAACTTTAGGGCGTTGGCGTTCACGTGATAGAGCATCGAACTTGAGGCTTCTAAGCCTTAAAATCATGAAACAATCACGTGCCGTACACAGATCATAGTACAAACATGACTTCACTTTTTTAATAAAGTTGCGTCTGCCGAGCTGGACTGTTGGTGACACTTGTGGTCAACATGACTGCTTCGTGATATTGATGACCCTGTTTACTTCCTGTGACATCGACATTTCTCTGTTGTGCAACACTGATTCTGTATTTTAAAACATGCTACATTATGGAATAACACAATTATATACCTTATACATGTAATAACTTCTTACATTTACAGTCGTAACCGGATAGTGTACGACACGTGTTTTAAGCTATGCACCAGTCATCTTTTTTCATGGGATCAGATTTTGTGAAGTACGATAAAACGTGATCTGATTTTTATTTGTGGGCCGGGATAGTTCAGTCGGTATAGCAACTCGCTACGAGCTGGACGGTCCGAGGATCGAATCCCGGTGGGGGCGAGATTTTCCGCACCCGTCCAGACCGGCACTGGAGACCACCCAGCCTCCTATACAATGGGTACCGGGTTAATCGTGGGGGTTAAGCGGCCAGGGCGTGGCGTTAACCACCCACCCTCATCTAGCGCCGAGGTTAAAGAAAGTGTAGGGCTATACTTGTACTCCCCCTCTGGGCCTTCATGGCCTGTTATAGTGAAAACTGTACCTTTACCTTTTACCTGAGTTTGATTTAAATATTAAACTTATACATATAAATTAAAAGAGGAAGTACTAAATCACACCCTGTGGAGAACTCGCTTTGGAAGAGGCTTTGGACCTGTCGTAAGACAGACTACAGGATGAATGAATGAATAAACGACAAATAAAAATGAAATTCTCTTGACAAATTTTAGTATAGACCCTACATCTTCATTGCCAATTTTAACTGAGATATATTATGCGGTTTCAGTCATGCGGACACACATGCACCATGCTCTGACAATTACTGCTTTGCTTTATTCACACAGAAAATTAATTTAAACTTTATAAGAAGAAAAATAAATTCATTGCCTATTGAAAGATGCTTTCCTAACTGCGTAAGTGTCGGATAATTCTGATTGGAGAAGTTTATTGGCTGCGCAGAAGGGCACAAATCTCAGGATTGAAGATCTCCGGGTCAAGAATAGAAGCCATTCCTTCCCGAATACGAATCAGGAAAATTTTCATTAGTTCAAACAATCGTTTGTTATGAAACAAGGCCCAGTTACAGAGTTCTTCCCGCTGACATAACTGCCTACAGTCACTTCTAAATACGTGTAACACCATCAGGTCCTTGACTATAAGTAACTGCCCACTCTGACCTTACATTTCCCAGCCGATTTTTAAGCCATATTTATCTACATCTTCCATGGCATTAAATATGTTTTTCAGTGTAGTGTAACTAATGTAATTCCTTTGACGTCCCCTAACCGACATCCTCCCCCTCCTCGTGCTCTCTTCAATATGATCAGCCATACGCAAACCGTTTTAACCCCTTTGACACCGCCGCTACCGCACAGGATTTATTTAACAAGACTGCCTCATCAACACCCCATTTATGTGGCAAGCCACACTGGCCTTTTTACCCTTTATTTGTACCGGAAAAACGTGCTTACGCATGTGAAACTGTTGTTATCCTGTCGCATGGACACGTTTGCTGAAGCGAGCAGCTGGCCGGGCACTGCAAATTGACCGCACATCCGGAAAGATTACAGGACTCTGTCTGAGGTTTGGGCAATGCTTGCGGTGGCACACTTAGTTCTAATAGCAATCAATAAGTTTTATGCAACTAGACCAATTCTTGGCCGATCCCAGTGGCCGCGCCGTCTAAGGCGTGGATCTACGGCCGCTCACTTACTGGAATTATGGGTTCGAATCCAGTGTGAAGTTGAATAGGTAGTGCACTCGCCATCGGCAGTCTGGGAATTTACGCGTGTAAGAAATCGTAAATACGTGCTTCCGGTTTCGTTACGAAGGCCAGATCATTTCCTTAGTATTGGCAATTAAAATATAATGATCTAAGGAACGGTTATCGTTTTCAGGCAATGAATATGCAGAATGGGCTTCGTAAAAGTCTTGAAGAAGAAGCAATATTTGAAGCGCTTTCAAGTAAAGTTCAAAAGGCGCCGTGAGGGCAAGACTGACAGTATGCACGTCTTCGCCTTACCATTCAAGACAAGAACAAGTATGACACACTCAAGTACCGGCTTATAGTTCGATTTTCGAACAGGGAGGAAGGAATGTTTTGTCTTGTGTTGCATACTCGCATAGGGCATGGATGTCAGTCTCTTGTGATTGTGGTGTGTGTTGTCAGGTAGAGGTCTCTGCGTCGAGCTGGTCCCTCGTCCAGAGGAGTCCTACCGAGTGTGATGTGTCTAAAAAGTGCGTGATCGTGAAGCCTCGAAAAATTAGCGGCCTAGGCCCCCAAGGGGCTGTCGAGCCATTGAAAAAAAAAGACCCATTCTTGTTTGTGACACATGAAGAAAATAATGAGTCTGCCTTTGTAAATGTTCTTTGTACAAAGGCACGTGCGACTGGGTGTGTGGCTTTATATATGTCGTCACGTTTTGTAGTCTGTATTTGAAACATATTTTCATAAGATGTATATAATTAAGTACAAAGACTCGTCTGTCAGACATAGGACTGTGCTGCCTAAAATTGCCTTATAAGCTCGAAAATAAAGCGACTACCTCTTTCGCATTTGGGTATTTAGGGAAAAAGCGAGACAGGCAGTGTACCTATAAACCTAACATTGAGGCGCCATCGTGTGGCTATTGTTGCAGTGGAAAAGCAATAAGTATTACATATTCTGAGTTTGTGTCTGTAGCCTTAGTTATCCAGCATGCAAAGCGCATGCGACATTTTGTCCTCTGTGGCCTGTCTGGCTCTACCGTATTTCTCCACATTATCTCATAAACAGCGCGATTTTCGGGGAAAATATTATTGAACATAAAATGTGTGTTTTGATTTTCTCTACAACTTTTGTTTGAAATATTTCTCATTCTAAGAAAAATTCAGCGAGATATTGTCATAAATGTACATAGGTCTTCATGTAAAGTACCTGTTATCCTTGTCAGATTTTAGTGGAACTTGAATTTTCCCGACAGATTTGCGAAAAATACTCCAATGTAAAATGTTATCTAAATCCGACAAGTGGGAGGCGAGCTGTTCCATGCGGACAGACAGATGGAGAGACGGATAGACATGACGAAGGTAATAGTCGCATTTTTCAATTCTGCGAACGCGCCTAAAGAAACTGAAAATTTATAAAACGTATTGAAACATTGAGATTTGCAGTCGTCTGGGATATTACGCAGCGTAGAGTGGTAATTCTGTACCGGCGTTTCGGGACAACCTATAGGTCCCATCTTCAAGGGATCTCTTGACTCTTGATTGTGGAACCGATAGGTTTTTCGAAACATCGGTACAGAATATTCCAGAAGAGCGCAGATCTCATTTACATCGCGGCGGAAGCCTGAAATCACGCATATTAGAATATGAAAAAATTAAAAAAATTCAACTGCAGATAAAAGACTTTGACTGCTTATAGAAACAATGCCAAATATTTTCATGTGATGTGACCGGTGATCAATATTGGTTTTAGGAGTGTTGAAACTTGAGGTTGTTACCAGACTGAATTTGACTGCTTATAGAAACTATGCCAAATATTTTCATGTGATGTGACCGGTGATCAATATTGGTTTTAGGAGTGTTGAAACTTGAGGTTGTTACCAGACTGAATTTGACTGCTTAATGAAACTATGCCAAATATTTTCATGTGATGTGACCGGTGATCAATATTGGTTTTAGGAGTGTTGAAACTTGAGGTTGTTACCAGACTGAATTTGACTGCTTATAGAAACAATGCCAAATATTTTCATGTGATGTGACCGGTGATCAATATTGGTTTTAGGAGTGTTGAAACTTGAGGTTGTTACCAGACTGAATTTGACTGCTTATAGAAACAATGCCAAATATTTTCATGTGATGTGACCGGTGATCAATATTGGTTTTAGGAGTGTTGAAACTTGAGGTTGTTACCAGACTGAATTTGACTGCTTATAGAAACAATGTCAAATATTTTCATGTGATGTGACCGGTGATCAATATTGGTTTTAGGAGTGTTGAAACTTGAGGTTCTGTTACCAGACTGAATCTGGCTGTTTATAGAACAATATGTTTTGACAAGGCCTCTCTGTGGCAGAGGTGGCTGTGTTGGCGTAGAGTGCGACTGTCTAGATCGATAAGAACCGTAGTGGCGGGATGTGGGTGGTGAGAGAGAGAGGTGGGCTGGACTGGTTAGTTAAGCTTGCTTTTCTGTATAATTTTCTTTTGCAAGATTCATAAATTAACAAATCTCACCATCCCTCATCATATTGTTCTCCTTCTCAGTGTTAACAAAGAAAGTTCCCTCTGTGATGGTCGCCATGTTTATCTGTCTTTGGTCTCGCTCCACTTCACATACGTCACAGTATTCTGAGAAGAAAATCTTTGATAAAGAAGAAGTAGAGTAAAAGTTTTCTCTCTGAATTATTAAGCACCGTGCCACGTGTACGAATGAGGAAGTGGTGGTGTATCTCCACGTATTTCTAACCTTTGCACTAGAAGCAAATCATCCGCTTCAAGCCTCGAGCTATTTGCCCTCGGAGGAAAAAAGGTCCCGATACCCATTGCATAGGCCCAAAGTCGGAAAGTAATTTGTATATTTTATCCTTTTTATAAACGTCCTTCACTACAAAGACGCTAGGCGCCGTTTTAGATTAGTGGGTCTACATTAAATTACACGACGTATGGCTCCCCATGTTGTGGGTGGAGGACACAGCTTCCAGTTCATGAGGGTAGTTGTGACTGTATTAAATGCCGACAGGAGGTGCTCCTCACGCTTGGATATTGGGCGCGAGGCTAAAACTCATCATGTTACGAAAAGTTGAACAGGGTCTCGGACTTGCATGAATTTTTGGGACAGTCTAAGGAAAGAGTTAGTGAACTGTATCTCTGCAATTTATGCCCGTAGTAAGGACCCTCTCTACTACCCCCCACCCCACCCTCCCCATTATGCTTGTGACAATTTTAGTCCTTTCCGCATTAGATTTTCTTTAAAAAAAACTTATATTGCCGTGTAATATCCATTGCTCAGAAGGTGTATATTCAGACCACAATGTCCATTGCTACTGACAGAGATATCCCGTACATAACATGGACAGATTTACACAAGGTCCTCGCGAACCTACTACGACCTGCTTTGATGGGAAAAATTCACCAGGTATAAGAGCTATGCAGAGGGACGAACCGCCTTAGAAACTGTTGAATCGACTGGTTACGTCGAATTGACCAGGAAGGCACTGTGCTTCCTGTCTTTGGACTTCGTTTCTCGCACACATGATACATTACACAGTCAATCACCACAACTCCCCTGTCAACCTTGGATGATATACACCACATGCGGAGATCCCAGTGGAAGACGTACCAATGTGTTAAAAGACAAAAAGTCTTTGGGAAATTCCTGGAGGTCTGCTAACACAAATGCGACAACAGCGCCACGTATGCAAAATTCTGTGTTATCTGCATCTTCTCGTCACTTTGATAAAAGATATCCTTGAGAGTGATTTGAGAGTAACCCTTTTTCTGTGCAGGATTGTTACGGGCTGCATTAGTATTGTGTCTTTTCGTTTCTTCGTTACACTTATTTGGCAAAACATTTGCCATTATTATTGCAGTGTAATGTACTTCATAACATTTGAATGACGATCAATAAAAATGGATTACTAAAAAAAAAGATTCTTAATGCCTACTTTATTTCCACTGAAGCTCTGTGCCGGTCATACTTACGTTTTCTTTGTGCAATTCATTTCGTCCGAGAAGTCTCTGCAGTCGTTGTCACCATCGCATTTCCACGTGGACTTGACACACAGGCCGTTTTCACACTGGAACTCGTCGGATGTGCAGTTCATGTCGTATCCTGTCGATAGAACATCACAGTCATGGGGGATCATTGTACTGACCAAATAACTGACTAATATATTAACTCCACAGAACAGAGTCCGTCTTAAGAATCCGGTATTTGCTCAGCTATTGAAGAATATCCCCGCCTTTTGTGGAGTAAGAAGATTTCTTGCCGTTTTCATAAGAGAATGTCACTCTAATGAAACAGACTAAACCCCGCGCCCAACGCGGTTTTGAATAACCGCAGTTGACATTATTAAGTATATTGGGGGAAAAAATGTTTTGAAGAACCCTGAAAATTGTCAATACACGCTGAAAAACGCGATCTGATACTCAACCGCGACGGAAGGTTGTAGTATCAGATACCCAAGCACTGTATAAGTGTTTAGTGTCCAAAACTATACGTATTTTAAGTGATGAGGGCGTTCATAAGCGTCAGCATTCACGTAACCCTATTTTTCCCGTAAGAAGTGTAGGTAACGCGGTTTTGTCGAACACGCCGTGACCACGCGCGCTAACTCTCGAGTTGGACGGGAGATCCACTATACCTAACTTAATTACGAATCAACCAATGGACTAAACAAGTATGTAAGGAATTCACTGGCCAACTAAACAGTTAACTAAATATCTAAGCAGCTTACATCCCAACCAGTTAGGTTAAGGGTACATGAATAACATAGTAACTTTCCTAACAAGCGTATTTATTATTATTATTATTATTATTATTCAGTTCAGTTAGTCCTTCTGGGTGTGGGACTACCTTCCGATTAACCCCTGGTTAAAGAGTAACTACACAGATGTCTAAGTAAATTACATATCAGCCACATATTTGGTTAACTTACTAACCAAGAAGTACCTAAAAATATAAACAAATATGCCTAATTAACTCTAATGGCGAAGTAACTTATTAATAAGTAGCTAACCCTATAACTAAACCTTACAAACTAGCCAAATACGTAAGTAATTTTGCACTAACTAACATAGTGATTAACTTAATAATTAACCGAAAACATCTTAATAACAAGAAACAGACTGCCTAAGTAACTAAGGGAATCATGTGAGTAGTTTACTAATTAGCGAATCAAGTCACTACCAGCTAAATAATCAAGTACGTAATAACCTACGTAATAAACGAAACTTCATCAGTTTCTTAAAACGGATCATAGCACAAAGGAAGCAGAATTTTCTGCATTAAACCTGGGGCCCATTAGAACATACAACTTGTGTCGAACAATTCCTTGCATGTAATCTGTGGTCCTTTGAGTAATTACACGGCGTCGTGAGGTAATTAATTACCTCACTACGCCGAGTAATCACCTCAAAAGACCACAGATTACATCAACATCGCGGCGGAAGCCTGAAATCAATTCCTTGCGTGTTAATATTTAACGAAAAGCAAAATTTAAGCCCCGTGCATTGTTTTGTTAGGTTTTCTGTGCTTGTAAAAAGTAACCACAATTGTCACTGTCACTGTAGGCCTATAAATATCTAAATTATTCTGCTCGTATTTTTTTTTAATATTGACCGCATTGAAATGTTTTAATGTTTTGTGAAGTTTGTTAACGCGTCATCTCATTTGATATACCACACCACGTAAATGGTAAGTCGGTGGGAGTTGATTCTACCAAGTTTTCTGTCCTGTAAATGTCATCTGCTACATAAGAATATTTGAAGTGATTTCTTTATTTTTTTTTTTTTTTTTTTTGCTGTGACGTGGAATTAGACGCCGTGCATAATGTGGCAACGTTCTTCCCACGACCTACACCCACTCAGTCTTCCCACCCTCACATTTCACACAGAGAAATGTCTCTTCCTGCTTTTTCACATTAAAACACCCCCGTGTTCAGCGCGTATATTTCTCTTTACTTCTGTTATGTTTGACACTTCCAACTTCATGATTATATGAATAAATTAATTCGAAGAAGGAAATGAAAATGATAACCCACATCAAGGCACTGTTTCAGCCTAGAAGAATTTAATAACAGATTTCATTTCCAGATATTTTCTTTCTGTCACACATCCAAATTCTAGATAAATGTGACATTCCATTATAAAAAAGAATTACAATGTATATATTTTTTGTTTCTTTGTTTTAAATTCCAATAATAACAGTTCGGCTATAATTGTACTGCTATCCTCATATATTTCCACATAGTTCTCGCCAAAACTGAGACATTTATCGTATAGTTGCACGGGTTTTGCATGCTTTGTTGATAAAGGAAATCCGTGCCCTGTGTTTTCAGCCATCGTGTCACAACTGTTTCCACGTCGCGATTATCTTTAAATTTTAAAACACCAAGACTTTGGTCAGAGTTGGAAACAGATGATAATCGCTGGGCGACGAATTCCCCTTGTATAATCACAGCCAGGGTAGGTTCCTTATTTATAAAGTTATAGGACGAAACCCCTATTTTATAAACTACCATCATGCACAACAAAATTTACAAATTGACAGTTTACTAGTTTCAGCTTATCAATGAAGCCAGCATCAGACCTATTAAATATGAAGAACCATACAAAAAACTTGTACCTTTATGTGGTTAAATTAAAATTAAAACCAACTAGATGCACACTCACTATTTAAAAAAACTTTAATAGTAGATTAATTAACCCGACATGTTTCGGTCAGGTACCTGACCATCTTCAGGGGTATACTACATTAAATTACGTAGTCCATATGTTAAACACACATAAGATATGAGCCTATAAGTTCTCGTCGTATATAAAGTTTTTCACAAGTCACTAAAAATCACTAAAAACCTTTTTAAAAAAGCTTTTAATTTTAATTTATACAAGATGCACGGTGAATACAATATTAAATACATCGACGCCCAAAAGGCAAGACAAATCTACAAACATCGCAACATCAAAGTGAAACTACAGAAGACAAATGCGGCCATATGTTTTAACAGGTTATGTCGAGCGGAAAAATTGCAACCTACATATATAAACATCAAAGTGAGCGGCAACGATAGAAGAAAGGACCGAAGGCAAGTAACCGATACACCTCACAACACGCATAAAACACAGTCCACATAAGAGGATACACGAAGATCAATAATGCAAAACCATGCATGAGAAAATAACAATACGCCAATAACAACGCGCTGACATAATATCCTAGACTTCAAATCATAGAAAATCCACAATAAAAGGTACAGTACACATCGTCTCTACAAGACATACTTCGATCTGAAAAACAGGACGTATAAGTGAATATGCTGAAGTATTATACAACAACAGTGCTATAAGTTTTATAAAAGGTGGAACTATTGTGGGATTGCAAGTGTTGACTTTTTTTAAAAAAGTTTTTAGTGATTTTTACTGACTTGTGAAAAACTTTATATACGACGAGACCTTATAGGCTCATATCTTATGTGTGTTTTACATATGGACTACACAATTTAATGTAATATACCCTTGAAGATGGTCAGGTACCTGATCGAAACATGTCGGGTTAATTAATCTACTATTAAAATGTTTTTTAAATAGTGAGTGTGTATTAAGTTGGTTTTAATTTCAATTTATACAAGATGCACGGTGAACACAATATTAAATACCTTTATGTGGGGTTGAGATCCCATACCCTTACAGTGTACGTCATAAAAACTTTGTTAAAATACATAAAGGTTGCGTAAAATTATAAAATGAATATAAAGAATCGTCATGAACATCAGTTTAAATCTCCTTCATATAAGCTGATGATTCCAGTTCCGAAGAAAATACAAGACTGAATCGTGCCTTAATGTATCAGTTATAAACTGCCCATCTTTATTTAAAACTATAGTTTTTCATATTCATCTTATAATTTTACGCAACCTGTATGTATTTTAACAAAGTTTTTATGACGTACACTGTAAGGGTATGGGATCTGATTCCCACATGAAGGTATAAGTATTTGTATGGTCCTTGATACTTAATAGGTCTGATGATGGCTTAATTGATACGCCTAAACTAGTAACCAATCAATTTGTAAGTTTTGTTGTGCATGACGGTGGTTTGGAGTATATACACAATTTGCTCTATATCAATATTACACAACGGGTATGTCCAACACATTATCGCACATCACATGGAAAAAACAAGGAGGAATCATCCAGGGAAGACAATAAAATAGATTTTATTTAGTCAATCTTCATATTATTTTGATATTTAATTGACGTGTTGCATATTTAAATCGTTTGAAGATTTTATATTGACAGTCAACATGTATATTGTAATAACCAAGGACTGAGATCTAAATCTAATTATACGTGTATTGATATGAAATTGTAATTTGTTTTTTATATAATGGAATGGCCTGCATATGACCATATTCTTATCGAAACATGTTTTCCTGTAATTTGATCTGATAGAAATACCAATAAATAGTTGTATTTACGGTAACTAATTACTACTTTTTGACAGGAGAGTTTTGTTGCAGCGCTTGAGTTCCGGCAAATTCACATCGCTGTTATCAAACACTTGTTACACTGTGCGAGGCCTGATGGCGGTATCAGGTCGTACTACGTGCCACTCTCCATTTAGGCCTACTTACCACAGTGGGTTTCATCTGAGAAGTCCCCACAGTCGTCTTTCCCGTCGCACAGCCAGTCCTCTCTAATGCACTTGCCGGTTCGTGGACAGCGCACATCGCCGATATTTGAATTGCAGTCATCAAGCTCTCCCTCCAGATCATCGCCACACTCTAATTCGTCCTCCTCCTCAACACAGTCTACTTCACCATCACACCTCCACAGCGAAGGAATGCACGTGCATGATTCCAGACACGTGTATTCTCCAACTTTACACAAAAGCTTACCACCACAATGATCACCATTACCGCCAGACATGGCACCTGGTAACCCTGACTGCTCACGTGGTGGTAAATTTGCTCCCAAATCGTCATCAGGAACGGTTGTGCTATGGAACAGATAAGGACCGACTTCCATGGGCCTTAAGTGACCATCATTATCAACAATCCCGCCATCAACCATTTTTGCAACATTTCCGCGCATAAGTGACCCACCTCCATATCTATAATGCCAAATACTTCCATATTTTGTTGGTGGTTGTCGACCTTTTGCGTACTTTGGCTGTACGGCTCGGCCATTTCCGTATATTGGCGGTATAACTCGTCTATTTCCGTAAAAAGTTCCGTAATGAGATCCTGGAGGGTACACGGGCTGCATAGGACGCGGACCCCAGTATATTATGGGACGTTCCTCAACATTGCCATGCATTTGTACTTGAAACCCGTCGTATTTTGGAGTAACTTCGCCATTGCCACGATTTATCCGCGGGATGGCACCACTACCATACATCGACGAAACACTGTTCTTATACACGGGAATTCCTCCGTACATGGGAACTCCCTGCATTACTGGATTCATGCTGCCAACCTTCCGATGAACCGAAGTGCCATGCCGATCTGACGGACTCTCCGTGGGCCACTGCTCCGGTCCCTGTTGCTGATAATCTCGTTGTTGCTGTTGTTTTTGCTGTTGTTTTTGCTGTTGCTTTTGCTGTTGTTTTTGCTGTTGCTCCTGGTTTCGTCTCTGGCTTTCAACTGCAATACAAACAAAAACAATATCATGTTGTTGAGTTCTTATTGGCTCACGTTAGGATAGTGCAACCGGCTGCACTGACTGATATTTTTGGTGGTTTCCCTCAGACCCTTCATGCAAATGCCGGGGAAGGCCACGGCCGCTCCCTTCCAAATAGTTTCCAATTCATTATTCACTGCCTTCCTCCCATAAGACGCTGTAGCGATAATCAGTTACGAACTTATCACATCTGTCAGCTCTCAATTTTCATCCCGAACTGCGTGCTGTCGTGCATTACAAAGACATTGTGATATACTATTTGTCATTTTGAACAAACTTTATTAATTCCGTGCACAAAAGAAAGTTGTTAAGACTTTGTGTGCCTTTTCTATCTGTGTTTGACACTGTATAACATATATCCCTTGTACCTCTGCGGAGTACTCACGTATTCCTCGGCATTAGAGCATCTTTCAGATATATGAAACAGGTAGCACGAGAAGCAGTTTTCCCCGCCTCAATACCGAAATTTTGAATGTGGTAAATGTTAGCTAAATTTGTCCGTGTGCTTATTTAGGCAGCAGCTATAAAACGTATGGTGGAGTAGATGTTCTTTTTTTCAAGTGGCGCAACAGTCCATAGTGGGCCAAGGCCTCCTCATTAGAGACGCTTCACGATCACACCCAGACACACGACAATTGGTAGGACTCCTCTAGACGAGTGATCAGCCCGAAGCAGAAGCCTCTACCTAACAACACACAACACTCACAAGAGACAGACATCCATGCCTCCGGTGGGATTCGAACCCACAATCTCAGCAAGCGAACGGCTGCAAATCCACACCTTACACCGCGCGGCCACTGGGATCGGCGGAGTAGAGGTATAGCTCCATGTAGTCTTAATGTTGCCACTACTTGGAGTTGAGTGACCAGCTTTAGGCCTACGTCCCGAACTCTTCACTTCCCCCCCCCCCTCCGGAGATAGGCCCCACATACCCAACTACGAAAGCCGCACATTCGGTCTGGACACTTTGGGGTAAACACTGTTTGCCTGGCCGAGAATCGAGCTCGGATCCTCAGTAGTCCAGCCCATAGCATAGCCACTATACTGGTAGCTATTAGGGCTCCTGTCTCAAATCTGGTGTAGGTACCAATGCCACTACCGAATATGTAGATACCAAATGCCACTACCGAATATGTACATACCAAATGTCACTACCGAATGTGTGGATACCAAATGTCACTACCGAGTGTGTGGATACCAAATGTCGCTACCGAGTGTGTAGACACCAAATGTCACTACCGAGTGTGTGGATGCCAAATGTCACTACCGAATATGTAGATACCAAATGTCACTACCGAGTGTGTGGATACCAAATGTCGCTACGGAGTGTGTAGATACCAAATGTCACTACCGAGTGTGTGGATACCAAATGTCGCTACGGAGTGTGGATACCAAATGTCGCTACGGAGTGTGTAGATACCAAATGTCGCTGCGGAGTGTGTAGATACCAAATGTCGCTACGGAGTGTGGATACCAAATGTCGCTACGGAGTGTGTAGATACCAAATGTCGCTACGGAGTGTGTGGATACCAAATGTCGCTACGGAGTGTGGATACCAAATGTCGCTACGGAGTGTGGATACCAAATGTCGCTATAGTGTGTGCGGATACCAAATGTCGCTACGGATTGTGTGGATACCAAATGTCGCTATAGAGTGTGTGGATACCAATGTCGCTATGGAGTTTGTGGATACCAAATGTCGCTATGGAGTCTGTGGATACCAAATGTCACTACCGAATATGTAGATACCAAATGTCACTACCGAGTGTGTGGATACCAAATGTCGCTACGGAGTGTGGATACCAAATGTCGCTACGGAGTGTGTAGATACCAAATGTCACTACCGAGTGTGTGGATACCAAATGTCGCTACGGAGTGTGGATACCAAATGTCGCTACGGAGTGTGTAGATATCAAATGTCGCTACGGAGTGCGTAGATACAATGTCGCTACGGAGTGTGATACCAAATGTCGCTACGGAGTGTGGATACTAAATGTCGCTACGGAGTGTGTGGATACCAAATGTCGCTACGGAGTGTGTGGATACCAAATGTCGCTATAGAGTGTGCGGATACCAAATGTCGCTACGGATTGTGTGGATACCAAATGTCGCTATGGAGTGTGTGGATACCAAATGTCACTATGGAGTTTGTGGATACCAAATGTCGCTATGGAGTGTGTGGATACCAAATGTCGCTATGGAGTCTGTGGATACCAAATGTCACTACCGAATATGTAGATACCAAATGTCACTACCGAGTGTGTGGATACCAAATGTCGTTACGGAGTGTGAATACCAAATGTCGCTACGGAGTGTTTAGATACCAATGTCACTACCGAGTGTGTGATACCAAATGTCGCTACGGAGTGTGGATACCAAATGTCGCTACGGAGTGTGTAGATACCAAATGTCGCTACGGAGTGTGTGGATACCAAATGTCGCTACGGATTGTGTGGATACCAAATGTCGCTATAGAGTGTGTGGATACCAATGTCGCTATGGAGTTTGTGGATACCAAATGTCGCTATGGAGTGTGTGGATACCAAATGTCGCTATGGATTGTGTGGATACCAAATGTCGCTATGGAGTGTGTGGATACCAAATGTCGCTATGGAGTGTGTGGATACCAAATGTCGCTATGGAGTGTGTGGATACCAAATGTCGCTATGGAGCGTGTGGATACCAAGTGTCGCTACGGAGTGTGTGGATACCAAATGTTGCTTTGGAGTGTGTGGATACCAAATGTCGCTATGGAGTGTGTGGATACCAAATGTCGCTACGTAGTCTCTAGATACCAACTGCCACTACCGAGTGTGTTGATAGCAAACATAACCCTTGAAACGTTAGCACTTAAGACTCCTATTCTGGAGATCCCGGATTTAAGTCTCAGTTCGGACACCGGATAACCTGACCAGGATTATTCGTGTGTTTCCTTACTTTCGTTATGCAAATGCGTGGGTAGGACCAATGTCGTTCAGCCCAATAAACAAACATTAAGTTCTGCTGTGTTATGTGTTAATGTGTCGAGAGCGCCAAGTTCAAGAAGACTTCTAAACCCTTCAAACCACAAACCAGGAAAAGCAATTTTGACCTTAGAAAGAAGCTGTTCCATCCTTCCGTTTCAATGAATAACAATGACAGATTTTAGGTTCTCACGGCGGTGGCTCTGAAGACTGTACTGTCTTCTGGCATATGACGTCACGTAGTTTTGTGGATAGATACCAACTTTATGGGGACCCTGCAGCCTCAGTCTTCAGTATAGAAGACCACCCTGAAGTTAATGCAGTATGTTCCCCAGAAACATCAGTAGAATTCAGGATTCAGCTATGCGTCTCTTTCCCATTCATTACCCCAAATTCTGGGCCGGCAAAGCTGTTGTGCACTTAAATACGAGAACCCAGATGCACATCATCACATCTTCGAAGTGAATAATCTTCAAATAATAGAGAGATCAGAAGGTACTACAGGCAAGTTATCCGGGAGGCAAAGGGCTTAAAATGTTCCATCGTGTTTCTCATTATTTAATATCAAATTGCTGCCATCATTACAGTAGCTTGCTGTCGACTAGGCGATGGCGTTCTCAGTAGGGGGTGGCGCCATTTCTCTCCCCCCCCCCCCCCCCCGGATCCTAATCCTGTGGTTACTGGAGCTTCTTTCGCCAGGATACAGATGCCTGGGCTTGAAGTTAGTCACTTAACTGCATCTAATTTCGACGTGAAGACTGTGATTCATTTACGTAGTATCACGACATTGAAGGACGATATTCGTATGTCAGGCTATGTAGCATCGATTAGTGAATAATTAGTTGGAAAGGGTATGGGAGGAAGCAGTCGTGACGTCATTCTGGGCAGAGATATATTGTCCAGGCGAAGGAATCCTTCGGAGAGGCACCTTAGCGTTAGTTTATTTGGCAGTGCAGCAGCTAGAGGTCAGCCCATTTTTAGGCGCGTTCGCAAAATTGCGAAAAGCGACTATTACCTTCGTCGTGTCTGTCTGTCTGTCTGTCTGTCTGTCTGTCCGTCCGCACGCATGGAACAACTCGGCTCCCACTAGACGGACTTTCATGAAATTTGGTACTTGAGAAATCTGTCGAGAAAGTTATTCAACTTTCATTAAAATCGAAAGAATAACGGTACTTTACGTGAAGACGTACGTACATTCGTGATTATCTCGCCGAATTCTTCGTAGAATGACAAATGTTTCAGACAAAAGCCCTAGAGGAAAATCAAAACACACATTTTATGTTCAATAACTTATTTCCGAAAATCACGCCGTTTATGGGTAATGTGGAAAAATATTGTACAGCCGGACAGGCCACAGATGACAATATAATACGGTGCATGCGCTTTGCATGCTGGATAACTAAGGCTACAGACATACACTCAGAATATGTAATACTTATTGATTTTCCACGGCAGCAATGGTTATGCAAACGCGCCTCATTTTTACGTTATAGTACGTTACCTGTCTTGTTAAATTACAAAATTATAATACTTCAGTCCGCGCAGAACCGTGCTGATGCGACAGTGTTTCGTCTGTCTCAGCACAAGTGCATTCCCAGTCTATACATAGGCAGACTAGCGAGACCCAAATTCAGAAATTTATCGGAAAGTGCGGTCGTTATGTATTTATATATATTGGGTCTGCAGCGACCGACCTGCGAGACTTTTATAGATAATACAGGGACATTATTTTATCTATCAACTTTCGCTAGTCACTTCCCGTCGGCTTCTTCGGCGCATAAAACTTCCGACATGCAATGAGCAACGTATTTGTAAGGTTGAGGTATGTCTGCCAGCCCACAGATAACATTCCAAGTGACTTCATTACATACGACGAGTAAAAACCTAAAAACTAAAACACACTGAACTTAAAGGCGTGAACCCCAACTCAAGGCAAATTGGATTAGCAGCGAACGCTGCGCTGCTGCCTGCCGTCTCGCGAAACGGTGTGATTGAACAGTGGATACCACTTGTCAGATGAAATTATATCAATGCACTGTTGTAGAAATACGCTACATAAACGATATTGCTGCCTGCACCTTGCTATATGGCGCCTGTTTACAGGAACATGTATATCTGCTTGTTAGTCTGGCCGGCAGGCAGGCTTTAAAATGCGAGTGTCGGCGGCACATTGCTCTGGGGTTTCAGGTAGATGGTTTATATCTCTTGTTAAACAGTGCGGTTGCACTGATTAACACAGTGTCACCATACATGACCACCGGAAGTTCCGTCTCATAATTTGCATCATTCCCTATCACGCTACCCATCTAAAGCCTAGTGGTTACTTCGTGTATTACCGCGTTCAAAATTTATAAATTCTTCGTTCTGTCCACACAGTGCGTTCACGTGTTTTATATGGATCTCAGAACAAAGAATCGGTTTGTAATTGAAGGCTTCCGCCATTGTCGTAATGTTGCTTTAAATCTTCTGGACTCTACTCCTATATAAACACATGTTCCTTAACTCCTGTCTTTCTTTTTCCTAAGATCCTGAAGATGGACAAACAAGTGATCCCGAAACGTTGGTCATGCACCAAAAAATGATGCCGGGTAATAACCCAGAAGATTTTAAGCAACAAAGAATCGGTTTGTTCCTGTGCAGCATTAACTGGATGCTTTTTAGTCGTTCTGTTCAAAGTATGAAAAAGAATGCAGTATTTTGACAGCACGTCCTTCCGTCTATCTATGCCTAACCTAGTATCATCGACTAAATCGTTTGTCGCATCTTCACGAAATTCGATATAGGAGTCCATTACAGAAAGCTATCGAGAAATGAGCTTCGTGAAAATAGGAGCAGCTACAGCCATACACTAATTAAGAGAGTAAACGAGTTTGTAACCTTGATTTTAGGCTTCCGCCGCGATGTTGGAGATCTGCGCTCTTCTGGGATATTACGTGGCGTCGCGTGGTAATTGTTTACCGACGTTTCGGGACAACGTATCTGTCCCATCTTCACGGGTCAAGAGTCCTAGTAGGAAAGAAAGAAAGCCAGCAACCTATAACGTAAATTCATATGGAAGAGCGCGCGGGGTAGCAGTCTATCATGTTTCTTGACCAATTTGGGTAAAATTCGGTACATAACATCTCCACATGATGCCGTTGCGCAAATATGATTTTCGTGAAAATACTTTACTCAAAGGCATAAATGGCCTTTTTCCCATATTTTCTGAATTTTTCGTCGGGTTTAGATAAAATTCGGTACAACTTGTCTCTATACATTTCCACTTGGTACTAATGAGTTTCGTGAAAATTGGTGCATTAAAAAGCATACTTTACTTAAGGGCATAAATGAGACTTTGCCCAATGTCCTACATTTTACTTCCGATTTGGATAAAATTAGGTAAACGAAGTGTTCGTAATACTTTACTGAGTTAGTATGAGTCGTGAAAATCCGCCAGTAAACGCCATACTTTACTTAAATCTAACATAAGGCCCTTGAGAATTTGTGACTTCATGAAAGTCCGCCAGTGAAAGCCATACTTTACTTATATCTGACGTAATGCTGTTGGGCATTTGTGACTTCGCGAAAATCCGCCATTAAAAGTCATATTTTATTAAATATAACACAATGCTGTTGAGCATTTGTGACCTCGTGAAAATCCGCCATTGAAAGCCGTACTTTATTAAATCTAACAATGCTGTTGAGCGTTTGTGCCTTCGTGAAAATCGGCACGGGGAAAGCCATACTTTTCTGACGGGCGTAAATTATGTTACATTTTCGCACGTACCGCGAAGCCTACGATATTCAGAAAGTAAAGAACGCCTTGGTAAAATCTGTGTGCTACATGACGGAGCACAGCATTTGCAGTGCTTTTATAACCGAGACGGAGTGTTTACTGCGCGATAGGAAATGAATCTTTAAATATAATGTAGTTTAAACACAGTCTTTAAAGACTGTGCCATGGCTCAGGCGGTTAGCTGCCAGCCTTTCACCGCTAAGGTCCAGGTTCGATCCCACTCCAGCCCATGTGAGATTCGTGATGAACAAAGTGGCACTGAGACAGGTTTTGGAAATTCTGTTTTCTCCTGTCAGTATCATTCCATCAGTGTTCCATACTCAGTTTTATCTTAATACCACTCTTATCAGAAGGACAAGCGGGCGAAGCCTGGGAACCTTCAAACAAAGCAGTGTTCTTTCGGATATTGGGAAAGGCGTTGGACAGAAAATTACTTTCCACATACAGTCTGTAAAAGATTAAATACATAACACGTCCGTAGTGAACAGTTCCTACCAAAAGCCTGAATGCATTTCATTTCTCTCCCATGCGTGCCACATGCCCTGCTCATCTCATCCTTCTTTTGAACCATGTAATAAAGTTCAGTCGTACATCGTGTTTTTTTTTTAAGTAGAACAGTTAAACTGTTGTTTCTTTATCTCGCTCTCCAACTCTGTACTCTTTTTCTAACTCTACAGAAATATGTCTCATGTTTTTTTTGAGCCCCCACGTGTCTTCCAGCGTGTTAACACTTCAAGAATGGCTCTGGCTGCGAGGAGTCGTATGCCCTGAAGTATTCCAAGGGTGGACAGGCTCTCCTAATGTCTGGAAGACTCCATCAGCCCAATAGAGAACAAACCGCTCACGGCCTTAGATCATGTCCTAACACAAAATGCAAACTTCTTTCAGTACTGAAGAAAGCACCGCTTTATGAGCACGTATGGGGAAACGCAGGTATGCTCCACACAGCTTTTAACCTCGGCACAAGATGGTGATGATAATCTTCACGCTTTGGCCACTTTATCTCCAGTGAAAATGCCGCCTGTACCCATTGGGTAAGAGACTGGGCGGGCCCCAGAGCAGGTCACAAGGCTACGTAGAGAAGAAGCTCTGTGTCCCTACTGGGAATCGAATCCCGATTGCCCAGTCTTACACACAAGAGCCTAGTCACCATTCTGATGTATAACATTATAGTCTAAACGTCTCAGTTGAAGAGACCAGTTGACAGAAATAAGCGTATGTGTGTGATGATATTAAAGTGGATCTTAGAAGAATAGTGTACTCGTACCGACTGTCGAAGTATAGGAATCGTTGGCAAGGTCTTGTGATCACGGTATTAAATATTAAGGTTTTATTAAAAAAAATTCTTGGCCAGCTCTGTAACTATCAGCTGTCTAAGCTACTGGGGTCACTTCATTGATTGGCTCATTGTAGTGTCCCCGCGTCTCGGGATCATTTTACTCTATGCGTGATTTCAGGCTTCCGCCGTGGTGTAAACGAGATCTTCGCTCTTCTAGGAGGTTATGCGGCGTAGATTAGTAGTTACCTATGTTTCGGGATAACCTGTCGGCCCCATCTTCAAGGATCAAGGGTCGAACTGCTTGAATTGCTTCACCCTTGAAGATGGGGCCCATAGTTTGTCCCGAAACGTTAACTACCAATCCACGCTGCGTTACATCCCAGAGGATCGAAGATCTCGCTTGACTCTAGTCCCGCTGGCCGAGATGTAAACTAGCACTTTTGGTCAGATGGCTAAGGCGCTCAAGGATGAGGCTTTTTTTTTAGGGAGCTCACACACTCTACACTACTGAAGATACGATGGCAATAAGATGGCGATAAGACTAGTTTACGATACGACTCAACCCTTTGTTTCAAATGGAACCTCGCACACTAAAGACGAAACGATAACGTATGTTCACGACGGGTCGATACGATACGATGACGAATCAACATGCTGTGTCTTCTATGCCTTAGTCGTCAACATATCGCCACAGAAGACGTAAAACTCAAGGAGGTTTTGATGTTTCGCTAGTTTATGCAAGCGTGAGTGGGTACGGAAATATTAAAATTGTGTCGCTTACTGGGGAACACTCCATTTTCTGTGACTGGAAAGATCCTGATTCTTCAAAAAAGAGAAAATTTTAAAACATCCATGTGTAGTGCTGTGGGCCCTACAAAATGAACTAATTCTTTCACTGTCCCTGTCTCCTTTCCCTGGCAACAACAAACCTGCCATGGCTCAGGCGGTTAGTCGCCGGCCTCCACCGCGGAGGCCAGGATTCGATCCCGGGTCAGTCCATGTGGGATTTGTGGTGGACAAAGTGGAACTGGGACAGGTTTTTCTCCGTGTACTTCGGTTTTCCCCTGTCAATTTCATTCCACCGGTGCTTCATTAAAATGGAAAAATTAAAAAAAACTAATCATCTTTCTCCTCATCACAGGGTTGCACAATAATCCTTCAAGGCTGCGGTGCTTCCGTAGCAACTGCTGCGGTGACCTTCACAAAAAAAAGTGAACCCAGTACTTCCTTCTCGTTGCCTTCTTCATTCTTCTTATCCACCACGTAACAAATACGTCCTCTTCATCCAATGACATGTTCACACTGAACCAATGCTGTCGTCTAAGTGGATTGCCTCCGGTGTTCGAGGAACGTATCGTGCCGTATCTATCGAATCGCCAGTAATAATATAGTTGAAGCGTAGCGGTAAGGTGAAGATATGTAAGTAGGCATCCAAAGACGAAGCTGATTTACAACACAGTAGCGTGTTGGAGACAAAAGTAAATTGTTTCCCGACCTTTCAGATTTTAACGAGTTTTTAAGTGATTCAGCATTTATCGTGTGACACTGCGTAGCAAAGGGCGTCTATTTCAGGCCTTGAGAAATCTTGTCACCTTGCTGTCAGTGTTTCTCAGCTCAAGGGTCGAAAGAGGGCTTACACCATTATACATACTCCGTGCAGTTGTTTGCACATATAAGTTTATTTATACAGCTGCGTGCTGCGTAAATCTATAGGAGAGGACTCCCTGATGATGGCTAAGAATGCCAGCCGAAACATGTAGGAGTATATAGGATGAATGTATGTAATTGGCGTGCAGTAGTTGGTATAAATAAACTTATATATGGCTTACACCATGTTGTGTCCTCTGGCCCGTTGACAGTTCATGGGTTACAACACATCCGTCTTTAAGTTGGAGACAGCAGATTCTTCTGAAACGTCGGTACATATCTACCAGACTACACGGCATAACATCTCAGTATACGGCTATATTTATGAATGAAATGTTTTACTAACTGTAGTAGCGTTTTCTCGTAACCACTCTACCTGGCAGTCCCTTTCTCCTCCGGTAACGAATGACGACTCCTAGATGTGAGTTGTACTTGACAATGCCTTTGCAGCAAGGAAACAGGATGTAAATGAAGTAGATAACATGCACATTCTGAGAGCTGCACAACACATATGAACTGCTTTGTGCATTGAATGGGCACCCGGTGAAGGCGAGACGCCAGCACGCGGTCAACAATCCTGTCCACAGCGATATTGGCGCCAGTGTTCACACTGTCTGAGACTACATGCATCAGTTGATCCAATAATACCTCTTCACCATATCCACGAGCTTGAAGGCTTTCTTCCCACTGACAGCCCTTCCACCTACGCTGTTTGCGATGTGCGTAGGATGTATGTGATTACACCTCGGGCTCATGGCAGCCGGAGGCGCAGGTAGCGATTTTCGCGTGTTTCGAAAATTGTAGGTGGTGGAAATTTCCAGAAATTTTGCTGATAAATTCCACAATATCGTATGCCATATGCCTCTCTTTTACGTGTCTTTACACAGCCAGCAACGGAGTGCTTACATCAGTCTCAGTATCTTCTTTTCTCCTCCTCTCTATGTTCCTCTACGTTGTCATCGAGGAAGATGTGGCTCAAGCTCCAGCGCTTCTCTGTACAACAGCGCGCGATTCTTTTCTACATAAGCCTATATCTAAGAATTAATATTCTCTCATTGTTCTACCTTTATGTAGCAAGCCTGTGGGCCGTCATGTTAAATTGACAGCCCCCAATTCACATATGAATTCGGCCCAAAGACTGTAATTTATAAATGCAAATGTTCGATTGCAGAAGATAGTTAAAATCAGTTATTTGTTTGAAATTTCGTATTTTGTGTATTATCAAGGAGAAGGCCGTATGTGATCAACCGGTCGGCTAACACGCGCTAGCTGCGTGACTAATCCGTTACTTCGACGGTGCCAGTGAAACGAGAGAGACTGCGCATGCGGTCTGCAGCTTGTTATTCGAGAGTTTTGACACAGAAGTGTGCTCACAGGAATAATCGGTAGTTAATATTAGTTACAGCGCTAAAAATTATCTCGTTATAATATCTGCTGTATTTTAATTGTTGTTTAATTATAATTTAAATGAATAAGCCCAACAATGTCAAAATCAAAGTCGTTTGCTGACATATAGAAAACGTAATGTTGAATACGAAGATCGCACATTGCAACAAAAATGGGAAGAGGAGTATGGCCTATACAAACTCAAAGCAATGTTTTTTTTCTGATTTGTTAAAAGATTGTCGGCATTTAAAAAAAGAATATACAATGTTAAAAGTCGTTATGAAACACAACAAAGAATAACGTGACACCTTTAGAGCAAAAAAGCAAAACTGAATAATTGTGCCAATTAAAAATGGTGTTTAAAAAAGCAACAAGATGTCTGATGTAACTATTAAATCAAAAAGATCGAAGTTAAAGCAAGTTTTATGCTCGGAAATTTAATTGTAAACAACTCAAATGCTCTTAGAGAAACAACTGACAGAATACAAGAATTCAAAAATAGAAGCCTCAATAGAAAAAGAGTGACTGAAGGCAAAACAACATAGCGTATATTTTGAGGGACCAATTAAGACTGTGTTGTGAAATTGTTCAGACTTACTCGACAGTAATAGTTGAAAGTACTGATGTTAAGGCTATTGTTCAGCATGCAGTGAACTACAGTTAACAAACTTAACGTGTCTTGTGACTGGCGGATCCCCTCCTACGACGACTGTTAAAAGTGGATTTTTGGGGGAAAATGAAAAAAATCTCTTAACATGTTTCATTACCAACCATTGCACACAATATTTTGCTCCTACATGTTTCGGCCATCATCAGGGAGCCATATTACACAGACACGCAGAATTTAGTACGTCGATGGATGGTAATATGCACATTAACTTCTTACACAACAGCTATTTTCTGTATGGTACCAGTGAAATTGTTCAGATTAAATTGCACGTATGGTATTAAAAAATAGAATATTAATATACAAAGTATAAAATCCCTGTAGAAGGATTCACAGTTCTCATTGTATAACACACGATGATGATTTGTGCGGTAAACTAAGACTGTGGCACACATTAAACAGAAATGTGCCAATATCTAATATTAGTAGTGCCCAAGGATATTATTCGGGTGATTAAATCAACAAGAATGAGGTGGACGGGGCATGTAGCACGTATAGGGGAGGGGAGAGGTACATACAGGATTTTGGTGGGGAGACCTGAGGGAAGGAGACCAGTTGGAAGCCCCAGGCGTAGATGGGAGGATAATATTAAAATGGATCTTCAAGAAGTGGGATGGGAGGGCATGGACTGGATTGATATGGCTCGGGATAGGGATAGGTGGCGGGCTCTTGTGAATGCGGTAATGAACCTTCGGGTTCCTTAAAATGCTGGGAGTTTCTTCACTAGCTATGGACCTGTTAGCTTCTCAAGAAGGACTCTGCTCCATGGAGTTAGTTAGTTAGTTAGTTAGTTGTACCTGAGGATTGAACATTTCAGTTATTATTACGAAGCACGTACACAAGGTAAATCTGAAACCATAAGGAAGAGAACATTTAATACGCTCATGATAACGTAAGAGCTTTCAGATGAAGGATATAACAAAGGATTATTTTGTTTACGGAATCTGTTCCTCTAACATTATACCTATTGATTTTTTAAAATTTTGCAGCTAAATGCTAATCTCTTGTTTCACAGCAACCCGCACGCACCAACGAGTTTGACATGCCTGCTGCAGGCTGTTGAATGCGGGAGAAAGCACCCTAAGGCTGTGTTCGTTCTTTCGCTGACTCCGATAGACCCTGTGCTTGGCGAACACCAGGTTTCATACATGCAGGAGGTGACTATCCGCTATAAAATTTGTTTTGGCACCAGCAGAAGCAAAGTCTGCCAGATTTTAAATTCTCATTACGACTCATGCTTGCTGAGATCTTCTTATTTTGCGACTTGCCTAACACCAAAATTAAATGCAATTATTCACGTTATTTTCACCGTGCATTTTGATTCAATTAGTAGTATTATAACCAATAAATGTACTTTATGTATTTCTGTTACACTTTTACCCTTCACATGTTTCGGCTGTGGTCCAGCCATCATCACGGTACACTAGTAGGTTCACTTCACTGGCACTGGTTCATTTGGTATTATCACACGTCATCACAGTGTTTTTGTAGCTTTTGTTCACTTTCAAATTCAGGTTGTGTTTGTCTTGCGTCAAAAGCTCTGAAGCCACGTGATAATACCAAGTGAACCAGTGCCAGTGAAGTGAACCTACTAGTGTACCGTGATGATGGCTGGACCACAGCCGAAACATGTGTAGGGTAAAAGTGTAAGAGAAATACATAAATTGCATTTATTGGTTATAATACTGCTAATTAAACGCAATTTACTAATAAATGCAAAATTTAGAGTTCTCACATCGATGGACACTAAGATTACACTCCTTTGTGATGTGACGCCATGTAGTTTGGTAGGCAGGGACCAATATTTTGGACGAAACTTCTCAACCTTCTGAAGGCGACGGGTTTTCCTGAATCATTGCTGCCAATCTACAAAACCACACGACGTTATATCCCACAAGACCGTAATCCTAGCAATAAATATATCTTCAAGAAAGGAGGATAAGTTAGACAGGATATGTAGCACGCATGTGAGATGATATTTAAAGGCAAAATTATATATCAAGGTGGTACATCCCCGTTGCGTTATTAAATACAAATGAATGTTGCAGTCAGTCAACACAACATTATATTCAGTAAGAATAAGGCTACATGTTTCGGCTAAAAATAATTAGCCATCATCAGACCCAACTACAAGAATACAAAAGGGGTATAATTTACAAATGTATTTCAGGTTTGAGATCTCAAATTTCACAATCTAAAATACACGTATATTTTGAAAGACATAGAATGCGTGAAACATATAACTTGAGGTTATAAAAACTTCAGTTTGTAAAACGTTAAAAGTTTTATAAACTTCAAATTATACATTTCACGTATACTATATATTTACACTACATGTATATTCTCACTTTTGAAGGTTGAGAACCAAACCTGAAATACGATTGTAAAATATATCCCCTTTTGTATTCTTGTAATTAGGCCTGATGATGGCTAATCACTTTTAGCCGAAACTTGTAGCCTTATTCCTCCTGAATATAATGTTTGTTGACTGATTGCAACATTCATTTGTAATGCTATACACGTGTATCGTAAAGGCATGTAGGGGAGAGTAAGTATAGTTCCATTCATTCTTAACCACGTCACTAGATGAAGGCGTTTGGTCAGCTTCACTCCCCGGCCGCTTTGACCTCAGAGTTATATACCGGTACGCAGTAAATAGGAGGTTGGTTGGGCCCAAAAGCCGGTCTGGACGTTGCAGAGAATAAATAAATCTCTTGCCTCTGCCGGGAAACAAAAAACAATTCCTGGGACGTCCCTATACTGACTGAGCTAACCGGCTTCAAGTTTGTGTAAAAGTATTAACCTGAAAACGTGAAAGGAAGACATTTATTGGGGAAGCAATTTGTATTTTCTTTATTTACTATCTCCTTTACCTGTCAAAAATGACGGACTGGCAAATAATGCGTACTTGAGTACTTCATATTTATAATCAAATACATAACAAGACAGGCAATGTACGTATGATGTAACATTGAAAAGCGTTTGCGTAACCATTGTTGCCGTGGAAACGCAGTAAGTATTACATATTCTGAGTGTGTCTGTAGTCTTGCCTTAGTTATCTGGCGTGAAAATTGCACATATTCTGCTCAATATCATATTGCCAAACTTTACATTATTTCACACTGTTGCCACCGTGCATCTTCGTCATATTAAATTAAGTTATAGACCAACTGATGCACACTAAAACCACTCCACCATAGTACTCTTCACCGTACAACAGGCAGTACACTCCGCTCCCCACAAAAACATTTCACATGCCTTTAATACCACGATCCCACACGCCAGCACTTCCGCATTCTACTATTCATTCATTCATTCTGTAGTCTGTCTTACGACAGGTCCGTAGCCTCTTCCAAAGCGAGTTCTCCACAGGGTGCGATCTAGTGCTTCCTCTTTCAATTTCCAGTATCTTTTCTTTTCCTTAAGGTCATCCAGTAGCTGCTTACGTCTTCTCCCTCGTCGTCCCGTCATTTCTATCCTTCCTTCTAACTTTCCTTCAATCACGTGTTTCAGAAGGCAGTTTCTACGCAAGATGTGACCAATCCAGTTAGCCTTTCTTCTTTTTATTGTATGTATTATATTCCTCTCCTCCTTGACTCTGTGTAATACTTCTTCATTTCTCACACGATCGGTCCAACTGATCTTCTCCATTCTTCTCCAGCACCATATTTCAAAACTTTCCAGATACTTCTGATCTACTTTCCGAAGTGTCCACGTTTCAGCACCATACAAAGCTATGCTCCAAATGTAGCACTTTACTAGTTTCTTCCTTAAATTTAATTCCAGTTTGCTGGTGAAAAGATTTTTCTTCTTGTTGAATGCTGTTTTTGCCATGGCAATTCTGGATTTAATTTCACGTGTACACCTTGCATCACTTGTTATCATGCTACCCAAATAATTGAAATGTTCCACATTCTCCAATTGTTTTTGATCTATCATAATTTTCATTGGGGATGGTTGCCTTGAGATTTTCATTACTTTAGTTTTTCCCACATTCATTTCCATTCCATAGCGTCTTCCAATTTCAATTAGTCTATCAATCATGCCCTGTAGCACGTTTTCTTCCCTAGCCAGTAGCACAAGGTCATCTGCATATTTCACAGTGCGAATTACTTGTCCTCCTATTTTGAAGTCTCCAAACCCTTCAAGAGCTTCCTTGGTAAGGTACTCGCTGTATAAGTTGAACAGAATCGGTGACAAACAGCAACCTTGTCTAACTCCTCTTCCAATCTTCACACTTCTCGTCTCCCCTTGGTCCAGTCGTATTTTGACACTTTGTTCCATGTACAATTTGCTGACTAATCTTCTTTCGCGCCAGTCTATCCCAATTCCTTTTAGGATTTGCATTAATTTGGTCCAGTTGACACGGTCAAATGCCTTCTGCCAGTCTATGAAGCAAGCACACAATTCCTCATCTATGACCAAGGTTCGTTCTGATATTATTCTCAGCATCCCAATTGCATCCCTAGTTCCTTTTCCTCTTCTAAATCCAAACTGATCTTCTCCAAGTGCATCTTCAATTTTCCTCTCAATTCTTCTTCTAAGTATCCTCGCTACTATCTTTGCTGCATGTGCGATGATGCTGATTGTGCGATGGTCGCTGCATTTTGTAGCTTTGGGCTTCTTCTTTAAGGCAATCATTGTAACTTCAATAAAATCTCTGGGCCATTCTCCAGTTACATACATGCTGTTGATCATTTGTGTCATTAGCCTTATTCTACTATCTACAGTACTTTTATAATTTTACAACTTTTAACGAGTCTTTTTACAAGATTTTAACTTATAATATATAAGTTTTAAAGTGCCGATAGAATATTTAAAATCATGTGTTTGAAGTGACTGTAGCTTTTAGCAAAAAACCCCCTGACGATAATCCTAGGATAGAAACACGTGTAGGGTACAATTTTAACAATTTTAATAATAAAGCTACTTAAAAAAGTTGTTTTAGTGTGCGTCAGTTGGTTTATAACTTAATTTAATTTACATTATTTGTAACGTACAATTTTCTTGATTATATAAAATCGTGTTCCGAGTCATGTCACAGTTCATCTGTGGAGGAACTGTGACATGGTTCGAAACATGTTGGACTATTTTTAATATAAACTGTATTAAATAACGGATAATAAAGAGTGTACATTTGTCGCAACACGATCTTATATAATCATATTGCCACTTGCAGCCTGTCTGGCTCTGCTATGTATTTCCCACATTATCTCACAAATGGCACGACTTTCGGAATAAAAAATTATTGAACATAAAACGTGTGCTTTGATTTTCTCTGTAACTTTTGTCTGAAACATTTCTCATTCTAACAAGAATGCATCGAGATATTATCATAAATGTACAATAGGTCTTCACGTAAAGTACCCGTTATTCTTGTCAGGCTTTAATGAAACTTCAATTTCCTCAACAGATTTTCGAAAAATCCTTAAATGTCAAATTCCATGAAAATCCGTCCAGTGGGAGCAGACTTGTTCCATGCGGACAGAAGCTAATAGTCGCTTTTCGCAATTTTGCAAAGCTCCTAACAACATTAACAAAAGATAGAAACCACCGATGCTCTATTAATGTACCTTTACTTACACATTAAAAGCAAAAGCAAGGTAAAGCAATCCCATTACAGGCCTGGACAGACCCTTGGGGTTCCAGGAGGTTGAGACTCCCAGATTTCTAGACAATCGGCATATGAAGGTGATAAGGTTGTCAGCCCTAAGCACCGGCCGCCTTTACCCCCGGGAAATATTCCTGGTACTCATTTCTGTTAGAGTCTGTGTCGACCCCAGGGTCATAGTGCGACCGAAAGGATTATGTCAATTAAATATTCCAATGACACCATAGGGAACTGAAACCGCGACCTACCGGCTTGTAGCGCAGTGCCTCAACCATTTGCACCATCGCGTTACTTAAACAGTAGGCAGCACAAATTTATCGATGATAGTGCTCTGATACATTATTTGAGAATGCTTCATTAACAAACACGCAGCAGTCCAACCAATTTAGACTGTATTACTTCACACCGTAGCTCAGTAAGACATAAAATAAAACTGTGAACGTTGAAGGCGGCATCACAATGTACTACTGTGCGCGTGCGCGAGTCGGGCGACTTTCACTTGGTTCCAGGTTGTGACTTCACTCACAAACCAAGCGCTTTATATACAGGGATGGTTTGAACACATAACGACGCAGTCACTATCTCGGATTTTACTGCCCGAAAGATAGAATGATTAGTGAATAGTTTATTGGAAAGGATGTGGAAGGAAACGGTTGCAGCCAGACTGGAGGTATTATTCCCGGCATTTGAGATACTGTCTCAGCACTTGAGGTACTCTCCCAGCACTTTAGGTACTGTCCCAGTCTTGAGGTACTGTCCAACCCATGAGGTACTGTCCCAGCACTTGAGGTACTATCCAACCCATGAGGTACTGTCCCAGCACTTGAGGTACTATCCAACCCATGAGATACTGTCTCAGCACTTGAGGTACTGTCCCAGCACTTGAGGTACTGCCCCAGGTTTGAGGTACTGCCCCAGCCTTGAGGTACTGTCCCAGCACTTTACGTACTGCCCCAGCCTTGAGGTACTGCCCCAGGCTTGAGGTACTGCCCCAGGCTTGAGGTACTGTCCCAGCATTTGAGGTACTCCCCCAGCACTTGAGGTACTCTCCCAGCACTTGAGGTACAGTCCCAGCACTTGAGGCACTGTCCCAGCACTTGAGGTACTCTCCCAGCATTGAGGTACTCTCCTAGCATTGAGGTACTCCCCCAGCACTTGAGGTACTCTCCCAGCACTTAAGGTACTCTCCCAGCACTTGAGGTACTCCCCCCAGCACTTCAGATACTCCCCCAGCACTTGAGGTACTCATCCAGCACTTGAGGTACTCCTCCAGCACTTGAGGTACTCTTCCAGCACTTGAGGTACTCCTCCAGTACTTGAGGTACTCCTCCAGTACTTGAGCTACTCCTCCAGTACTTGAGGTACTCCTCCAGTACTTGAGGTACTCCTCCAGCACTTGAGGTACTGTCCCAGCAATTGAGGTACTGTCCCAGCACTTGAGGTACTCTCCCAGTACTTGAGGTACTGTCCAACCCATGAGGTACTGTCCCAGCGCTTGAGGTACTGTCCCAGCACTTTAGGTACTGTCCCAGTACTTGAGGTACTGTCCAACCCATGAGGTACTGTCCCAGCACTTGAGGTACTATCCAACCCATGAGGTACTGTCCCAGCACTTGAGGTATTATCCCAGCTGTGAGGTACTCTCCCAGCACTTAAGGCACTGTTCCAGCCTTGAGATACTGTCCTGGCATTTGAGGTGCTGTCTCTGCACTTGAGGTACTGTCCCAGCACTTGAGGAACTGTCCCAGCACTTGGGGAACTGTCCTAGCACTTGAGGAACTGTCCCAGCACTTTAGGTACTGTCCCAGCACTTTAGATACTGTCTAACCCATGAGGTACTGTCCCAGCACTTGAGGAACTGTCCCAGCACTTGGGTAACTGTCCCAGCACTTGAGGAACTGTCCCAGCACTTGGGGAACTGTCCCAGCACTTGAGGAACTGTCCCAGCACTTTAGGTACTGTCCCAGCACTTTAGATACTGTCCAACCCATGAGGTACTGTCCCAGCACTTGAGGAACTGTCCCAGCACTTGGGGAACTGTCCCAGCACTTGAGGAACTGTCCCAGCACTTTAGGTACTGTCCCAGCACTTGAGGAACTGTCCCAGCACTTTAGGTACTGTCCCAGCATTTTAGATACTGTCCAACCCATGAGGTACTGTCCCAGCACTTGAGGTACTATCCAACCCATGAGGTACTGTCCCAGCACTTGAGGTATTGTCCCAGCTGTGAGGTACTCTCTCAGCACTTAAGGCACTGTTCCAGCCTTGAGATACTGTCCCGGCATTTGAGGTGCTGTCTCTGCACTTGAGGTAATGTCCCAGGATTTGCTTTGAGGAGCTGAGAAAAACCAGGAAAAGTTCTGGTTGACCTGTCTCCGGGCCAAGATATGAACTCGGAACCTCCCAAATACGAAGGACTTGTGACCATACAGTCGCGACATGCAGCAGTGTGACTACTAAATGTCGTCGAATATACTAGTATGTGGGCAGTTTCGGGGATGAAACTACCGGCAGGCCGTAAAACCCTCTCACAAGGAATTCTTTATTTACCCGCCCATTGAGAAATGCTTGCTATCATTCACTTCAGAGTTTTTTTGCTCTTCTTTACGCTATCTTGAGAAAGAAGAGAAAAAGTATAGTTGTCCCTGTACGCTGCAGGCGTATGGGGGAATGACACATCAATATGCGGCACAGGGACTTGCTCCTGCAGGACACAGTTGTGTCCACGTAACTACACACATTGTAAACTACGGCATATCAGTGAATTGTAACCACGAACGTGTCAACATCATACTAGCCAATATATCGTACTATTATATCGTATTTATAGCTGCTATTATACATTTTTAGCACTGTACATGTAAAGCTGATGTATTAATATTACATACGCCTTTGTACTGACGTATCCGTGAGGATGGTAATTTGCCTCTGCAACATGTAGGCGGGTTCATGTTTATGGAAAACTTATAATTTTATACAATTTGTGTGCAAATGTTGGTGTATATAAGGGATTACAAGCACAGTGCAGGGGATGAATAATATTAAATATAGAAACTATAATACTACCTCTTCACTTGTGACAGAAGAGTTGTGGTTTGATTCCCGGCGGGGGAAAGAAATTTTTCTCCCTTCGAAATTGTCCAGACCGGCTCTGGGGCCCACCCATCCTCCTATTCAATTGATACCGGCGGAGCTTTCCCAGGGAGTAAAGCTGCCAGAGCGCGAAGCTGATCACTCACCTCCTTCTAGTACCAAGTTTGGAGCTGTGCCTCCACACCCCCGTACACCTTCATAGCGTGTGCAAGTACAACTGCACTTTTTAATGTACCTTCTGTTGTACATGTGTGAACTTGATAAAGGGAAGAAGAGACTGAGGGTGTCTGAGAAAAGGGCGCTGTGGAGAATACCTGGACATAAGAGGGAGGAGGTGACACAGGGATAGACAGGAGTATGTGGTTTGGAGCTTCGTGAATTTTACTCTCCATCAAATAACATTAGGATGATAAAATCAGTTATGTGATACATGTAGCGCCCATGGACGTGATGTGGAAATTCATACAAAATTTTCTCCAGGACTCTTGAAGACCGAAGCATAAATGTCGAAAAACTGATAAAAAAATCCTAAAGAAACAGAGTGGGATCCGTGATTTCAGGCTTCCGCCGCGATGTAGATGAGATCCGTCCTCGTCTGGGATATTACACAGAACGTCTTGGACTTCTTGACCCCTTGAAGATGGGACCGATAAGTTGTCCCGAAAAAGTCGGTACAGAACTACCACTCAAGCCTGCATAATATCCCAGAAGAGCGCAGATCTCAAACAGAGTGGGAGGTTGTGAGCTAGACCTAAACAGATAGGGCCCAGTGGCAGAGTGCTTTGAAGAGTCCTGAAATTTGGGTCCCATAAAAAGAGGGGAGTTTTTGACATGCTGAACGACTGTTAGCTTTCTAAGAAGAAATGCTCCATGAAATTAGTAATTATAATAAGATGTGTGCCGATCCCAGTGGCCGCGCGGTCTAAGGCGTGGATCTGCGGCCGTTCGCTTGCTGAGATTATGGGTTCGAATCCCGCCGGAGGCATGGATGTCTGTCTCTTGTGAGTGTTGTGTGTTGTGAGATAGAGGTCTCTGCGTCGGGCTGATCACTCATCCAGCGGAGTCCTACCGAGTGTGGTGTGTCTGAGTGAGATCGTGAAGCCTCGATAATGAGGAGGTCCTGGCCCACTAGGGGCTGTTGGGCCAGTGGAAAAATAATACGTGTGTAACATGTAGCATGCTTAGGGACATACAGAATTGTAGGTGAGATAATTTCATTGCAAGAAAGCGTGGTGGACGATGTATACCCGTCAGCAGGACAGAATTCTGTGTGTGTGTGGTGTGTGTGTTTATTTTGCCTCGCTGTCAGTGCGTAGACTATATAGCATTAATGGTATTAGTAGGAATGTGAGTGCGAGGCACTGGTGCAATAGTAAGTGAGAGGGTAAAATAGAAGCACTCGGAGATAGGATAACAATATTAAAATGGATCTTAGTGTAGTGCGTCGTTTTTATGTGATCTTAACTGAACTAGTTCAGAACAGAACCCAGTGGCGGGCTTTGTGAACGCCGTCGGAACTCTCAAAATCTACATAAAATAAACGTTTTGGCTAGTTGAATTACCAATAAGTTCATTAAAAAGCGCCTGTACCATGGGGTTAACCCTATAAAGCACAGTTATTACTAACTGTATTACCTGCTTCAATACTAAACAAGTTTGGAAATATAAGCACATCTTTAACAGATGTGACACAATCGCTCCTTTATCGCCTATTGAATTTTCAGTACTTGTTTACACACTTTTGGTGCTCTCTTAGAAATAGAGAAAAAAATGACGACTTCAAGCAAAGTATTGATAAATGTGAGCATTTGAAGTGTGTTTCCACTTCGCACACAAGCACAACAGGGCTGAAATCGCGTGATCTATAAATAAATACAGAAGATTACGATGAGCTCTACCCTTGCCGTAAACAAACATTAAATTCAAACGCAGCTGTTCACTGTTGGTGAATACTTAACTCAATTTAGCGAGAATTCAAAGGTCCTACTATACATATCGAAAAAAAAAAACAGGAAATATCCACATAGCGTAACACTTCTGGCGCCTTTTAGTTGTTATTTCTAGGTGTTAAAATTCTTCAATACTTCCAACAAAAAATGTATTTTAAATTACTAATTATTCTTATTTTAGCAACAGATTTATAACCGGTATCACTGAAATATCTTAAACGGGAACATTTAACAGTCGATATATCTTAAACATCCCCAATGAAAATTATGATAGATAAAAAACAATTGGAGAATGTGGAATAGTTCAATTATTTGGGTAGCATCATAACAAGTGATGCAAGATGTACACGTGAAATTAAATCCAGAATTGTCATGGCAAAAGCAGCATTCAACAAGAAGAAAAATCTTTTCACCAGCAAAGTGGACTTAAATTTAAGGAAGAAACTAGTAAAGTGCTACATTTGGAGCATAGCTTTGTATGGTGCTGAAACGTGGACACTTCGGAAAATGGATCAGAAGTATCTGGAAGGTTTTGAAATGTGGTGCTGGAGAAGAATAAAGAAGATCAGTTGGACCGATCGTGTGAGAAATGAAGTACACAGTATTACACAGAGTCAAGGAGGAGAGGAATATCCTACATACAATAAAAAGAAGAAAGGCTAACTGGATTGGTCACATCTTGCGTAGAAACTGCCTTCTGAAACACGTGATTGAAGGAAAGTTAGAAGGAAGGATAGAAATGACGGGAAAACGAAGAAGAAGGCGTAAGCAGCTACTGGATGACCTTAAGGAAAAGAAAAGATACTTGAAATTGAAAGAGGAAACACTAGATCGCACCCTGTGGAGAACTCGCTTTGGAAGAGGCTACGGACCTGTCGTAAGACAGACTACAGAATGATGAATATTTTAAATGTCGATATTCGACGTTTACAATCGATGCTCATGCTCAACTCTTTCCTCGGCCTCAGTTCGTACATCTCATAGAGCACAGTCTCTCTCAATCGTAAAACCGGTTCCTTCGGCCTCAGCGCGTACGTAACAGAGAACACTGTCTCAAATATGAAGACCAGTCATATAAAGTGTCTTTTATTTTTGTCCGATTTTAACTAAATTCGAAAGTTTCGACAAATTTTAGTAAAACTTTCGAATATAAAATTTCGCGAAAATACGTCAGGGTGGTAGAGGAGTCTCTCTGATACATACCAACGGATGCACAGACATGACGAAACTGTAATCGTTTTTCGCATCTGTTTTGCGAAACTGCCTAAAAGTCACTACCAAAACTCCATTCTTCAGTGTTGTTACATGAACTAAAGAAAATGGAGAATGTGTGTAGGTGTATATATAGACCCTACATGCCCTACTTATTGCATGCTTCAAAGTCACATTGTAATAGAGGACTATATTAATAGAGTGAACGCCGTTCGTGTGTGACGGCATCCTTTTTCTTTAATCAGCTCGAGAAAAAGTAAAACTCCCGGAAAAGCATTGAATATAAATTGCTTTTCATTCTTCTCTTCACCTTCTGCTGTATTCATTGTTCGTTCCTATAAATGTCTGGGGAGTTGTATTGTAGATGCGCGCAGAAAGGCATATACTATACATAGCGAAACCTGCACATAACGGAACCACAGGGGACCAGATTTTTTTTTTCATTGCAAACAGGGTCCTTAAACGTACTTGAATTTAAAGGTCCTCGAGACTGTGAAAGTTTTCTGCTAAAGACAGACTTCCGTTCTATTATACGGGTTCCGTTTAAGACAGGTTTCACTATATATATAGGTAAAGTGTCCGTCACTTTTGTACGAGTTTAACCAAAACGGAAGTGGCTGGACAATTTATTTCGTAAAATTCTCCAGTACCGAATGTAATGAAAATTAGTTCAGCATTCTCGATTTTTTTGCCGTCCTACTGACGGACGGACAGAGCTGTTTTTATAAGCCCTCCGCACTGTCCTTATACGGTGTATTATTTATTTATTTTGATTCTCAAAATAAACACCTATTATTTCCGTACGCAGCTTGAACCGGTTGGTCTTTGTAATGGTAACACAGTTGGTTTACTGTGAGGTAAGGTAAAGTTCACCCTACAATAGGCCATGAAGGCCCAGAGGGGGAGCAGAGGTATAGCTCTACTCTTTCCTTAACCACGGCGCTAGATGGGGGTGGGTGGTCATCGCCAAGCCCCGGCCGCTTTACCCCGGGAATGACCCGGTACTTACTGTGAGGTAGGAAATCCTTTTTAAGTATTATTTATATATGCGTTTCAGGGGGTTCAAAGGATTAGTTAGAAATGCTTTTATTTCTTGCATACAGCACTTACTCGAAAATAACCTAACTTGTTTTTATCTATATATATGTTATGCAGACAAATGTACACAGTATTATGTTATTTAACACAATTTTATTAAATGTTGCCCAACATGTTTCTAGCCTATATAAGGCTCATCTTCAGGGGCTCTTTTGTTGAAATTACAACAGCTATATTATTGGTATATAAAATTCTTAAAAAGCCGTTAGATGTATTTGGTTATTGGTATCTGAAAACAATATTAAAACGTCTCTAAGTTAAAATATTTAAGCTAAAATTACAATTAAAATTCTGTATCACCTTGCCGTGGTAGAGGGGCTTGTGAGTTCCAGTGACCCTGAGAGCTAAGCCGGCGGTAGCATTGCTACCAGTAGGGTCTCCCAAGCCGGACAGATCAAGAGGGTAGGAACCAGACGAAGAGAGATGCCTAGGAGATGGGAAACCGAATAAAAACTCCCCTGATGCCGGAAGCAGCGACATCAGTAGCGACATGAAGCACAGAGCAAATGATGCTCGAGATGGTTCATGATCGTGTAGCAACAGGCGTGACCAGAGTGGTCTGAACGGCTGCTGTACTGCGATGTGGAAAGCAAATGGAAAAACTACCACATTATTACTTTTCCTGGATAGTCTCTTCCAGAAACAGAGACAAATAGCCAAATGCGAGATGCTTCCTCTGGAGACAAAGCATTCCGGAGGTAAACTACTCCCCCATTCGGATCTCCGGGGGGGGGGGGGGTGTTTCTAGGAGAGACACCACGCGGTAATGATTATACACAAAAGCAGAAGACACAGAATGAACATAACAGCTTCAAGATAGGCACTTGGAACGTAAGGACCTTGAATCAAGGAGGAAAACTCGAAAATTTGAAGAAACAGATGCAGAAGAACGCAGTGTCTGTGCTAGGTGTTAGTGAAGTGCGGTGGAAGGGTCAAGGTGAAATAAAAAGTGGTGATTATACAGTGTATTATTCCGGGGGTGACAGTGCTGAAAGAGGCGTAGCAATAGCAGTGCATAAAAGCGTAGTGAAAAGTGTTGTTAAGAATATGTGTATAGTGACAGACTCATTGCTATTAAATTGCAGGCAGAACCGGTAAGTATTTTGATAGTGCAAGTGTACATGCCAACATCGGACTATGAAGATGACGAAGTGGAAGAGTTGTATGATGTAATTGAAGAAATTCTTGAAGAGGATGGAAAGGGCGCGACAAACACGATTATAATGGGAGATTGGAACAGTGTGGTTGGAGATAAAGCACATCACAACACTGTTGGACCATATGCATTGGGAAGGAGGAATCAGAGAGGTCAAATGCTTATTGACTTCTGTGAAAGAAATGGACTTGTTGTAACAAACACATGGTTCAAAAAACCTAAAAGAAGATTGTACACGTGGAAATCACCAGGGGATAGGTGTCGATATCAATTGGACTACGTACTAGTGAAACAGCGATTCAGGAACAGTGTGAAGGATGTGCAGACACGGCCTGGAGCAGATATTGACTCTGACCACAATTTACTGGTTGCAACGATCTGCACCAGATTGAAGAGGATCATGAGGTTCCACAAGAAAAAACCAAGATGGGATTTGGAGAAGCTATATGCTCAACGACAGGAAGTACACGATAGTCTAGAAGAAAAACTTGGGGCAATCAAATGTGGAAGTGCAGTGGAACAATATCAAGAAATGTGTGTTAGATACTATGAGTGATTTAGTGGGAAAAGTCGAGAGGAGAGCAAGAAAGCCATGGATTACACAGGAGATGATCAGTAAAATGGATGAATGAAGGAAATGGAAGCATGTCAACAATGAAGAAGGAAGGAAGAACTACAGAAGACTGAGGAATGAATTGAAAAGAGCCACGGACAATGCCAAGAAGGAATATCTGGAGAGCATATGCGACGAGATCATAGAATTTCAAAGAACAGGACGTTATGATTTAATGTACATGAAGGCAAAGGAACTAGGTTGGAAAGAAAACCATGGGATTCAAAACATTGGCATCGAAGACTCTCAAGGCAATATAATAATAAATCAGAGACGAATACTGCAAATTTGGGAGAAGTATATCACAGAGCTCTACGATCGAGCTAATCGACCAGAACACCTAGAAGTCGAACCTGAAGATGAAGTATATGAAGATGAAAAAGGCCCTTATATTTTGCTAAGTGAAGTGAAAAAAGCTATTAAGGAGATGAGGGATAAGAAGGCTACAGGAGATGATGATGTACCTGGGGATGTACTCAAATTGTTGGGAGAAGGTGGTCTAAGGCTAATGACACAGCTAATCAACAGCATGTATGTAACTGGAGAATGGCCCAGAGATTTTATTGAAGTTACAATGATTGCCTTAAAGAAGAAGCCCAAAGCTACAAAATGCAGCGACCGTCGCACAATCAGCATCATCGCTCATGCAGCAAAGATAGTAGCGAGGATACTTAGAAGAAGGATTGAGAGGAAAATTGAAGATGCACTTGGAGAAGATCAGTTTGGATTTAGAAGAGGAAAAGGAACTAGGGATGCAATTGGGATGCTGAGAATAATATCAGAACGAACCTTGGTCATAGATGAGGAATTGTGTGCTTGCTTCATAGACTGGCAGAAGGCATTTGACCGTGTCAACTGGACCAAATTAATGCAAATCCTAAAAGGAATTGAGATAGACTGGCGCGAAAGAAGATTGATCAGCAAATTGTACATGGAGCAGAGGGTCAAAATACGACTGGACCAAGGGGAGACGAGAAGTGTGAAGATTGGAAGAGGAGTTAGACAAGGTTGCTGCTTGTCACCGATTCTGTTCAACTTATACAGCGAGTACCTTACCAAGGAAGCTCTTGAAGGGTTTGGAGACTTCAAAATAGGAGGACAAGTAATTCGCACTGTGAAATATGCAGATGACCTTGTGCTACTGGCTAGGGAAGAAAACGTGCTACAGGGCATGATTGATAGACTAATTGAGATTGGAAGACGCTATGGAATGGAAATGAATGTTGCAAAAACTAAAGTAATGAAAATCTCAAGGCAACCATCCCAAATGAAAATTATGATAGATCAAAAACAAGTGGAGAATGTGGAATAATTCAATTATTTGGGTAGCATGATAACAAGTGATGCAAGGTGTACACGTGAAATTAAACCCAGAATTGCCATGGCAAAAGCAGCATTCAACAAGAAGAAGAATATTTTCACCAGCAAACTGGACTTAAATTTAAGGAAGAAACTAGTAAAGTGCTACATTTGGAGCATAGCTTTGTATGGTGCTGAAACGTGGACACTTCGGAAAGTAGATCAGAAGTATCTGGAAAGTTTTGAAATGTGGTGCTGGAGAAGAATGGAGAAGATCAGTTGGACCGATCGTGTGAGAAATGAAGAAGTATTACACAGAGTCAAGGAGGAGAGGAACATCCTACATACAATAAAAAGAAGAAAGGCTAACTGGATTGGTCACATCTTGCGTAGAAACTGCCTTCTGAAACACGTGATTGAAGGAAAGTTAGAAGGAAGGATAGAAATGACGGGACGACGAGGGAGAAGACGTAAGCAGCTACTGGATGACCTTAAGGAAAAGAAAAGATACTGGAAATTGAAAGAGGAAGCACTAGATCGCACCCTGTGGAGAACTCGCTTTGGAAGAGGCTACGGACCTGTCGTAAGACAGACTACAGAATGATGAATGAATTGGTAGAACGGTTGTTGATCGTACATACCTGTACCGGTCATGCATGACCATAACATATATGTAATTAAAAATGTACGGTACAAGTAAGGTAAAGTTTGTTTTTATCTCCTATCGTTTTGTTCTCTGCTACAGAATAATGCTAATTAATAACCGTGTTGGATTCCGTTTTACGTCGCTCACTTGCTGTTTTTTACATCCCGAAATATTTCCTGGTTACGTCATGAAATAACACGTTGTAATACTGTGGTGCCAACCTAATTTGCCCATAATTTCATAGCCCAGTGTGCGTTCAGTAAGGCGCTTGAAGTGAACTTCATCTTCTTACTTCGTGATTTTTACGGATATGAAGTAGAAAATAAGCTCACAGCGTAACAAGCCTGTAGCCTTCGTATTCTGTTGTTTGCTGTCTCGAAACAAACAGGTTTAACGTAGTAAGAGCTGTGGCGGCGTATGCAACCAAGTTCGTTTAATTGATATCGGCAGCAAAAGACTTCGGTAATCTCCGTGTATATTCGGAAAGCCGTTGATCACTGGTGGCGTCCATTTTGTTTCGTTATCTCGCGAACCGTAAGATGTAACGGAGGAAAACATATTGGACACAAAGTGTGTGTTTTCATTCTTCTGTAGCCTTTCTTCGATATATTTTTCGCTCGTCTGTATATTTGGTGATATTCGCACAAATGCATGTAAAGCCGTCGTTAAAATTGCCATTTATGCATGAAAACTAAAATGGTTCAGCAATACTAGCATTAAAAATACTTCATTAAAATCCGTTCGACGGTTCTTAGACTGTTACATGACTACAGACGGACGGAAGAATTCAAGTCTTCTGGAATGTACCAGAAGATTTGAATCTTCAGTAACGCCACTATGAGAACTTTAATTATCGCAATGGGCGGATACCCTCAATTTTCAGTATTGAAATATCAAACACAATTTCTACAAATTGTACTCGATATTTTGTGTGACACTTAAACACGTTGAGGGCTGAATAAAACAGTAGGCGTCTTTGTAAGCGAGATAACATTTTCTTCAGTACTGAAAGCGGTAATTACTGAAATCTTGTTGTATACAAATATGCCTCGCTTTGTGAATATGCAATTACTCAAGGAGTTAGGTTTCAGGTTTTCGCAGCGATGTAGCTAAACATGCCGTTCTTATGACACTGCGTCAATGGGTAAGCGGATACCGACGTTTCGGAGCATCGTAACTTCCTAATCTTCAAGGGTCGATAGGTCGTAGAAGAACTGTTGTAGGACCTACCCATCCTTGCCTCGAAATAAATTTCACACTATTATCACCGTGCATTTCTATCAAATTAAATAAATAGACCAACTAATGCACTATTTGACTACTTTAATGTAGTGTCTTTCTTATACACCATACACGTTTTTCGGACCTAGGTCCATCTTCAGGGGGTCTCAGTGTTGTTAAAAACTACTAAAACAAGCACATGTTTAAACGAACGTACAGCACTTGCGGACCGCTATTTTGGTAGAATTGTCTGGATAAAATTGTAGAAAATAAATATGTATATATTTAGTTAAAACCTTATTAAAATTGTGAGATATATATATATAATATTCACGGGTGCGGAAATACTGGCTTTTGTTGTTTGATGTCTCGTCATGCGTATTCTTTCGTTGTGTGGAACTGTATTGCGGTCTTGTTTGTATTGTCCGTGAGTTGCGGAGAGTGTGAGGAGACCGTAATACAATTCCACACAACGAAAGAATACGCATCACGAGACGTCAAACAACAAAAGCCAGTATTTCCGCACCAGTGAACATCATATATATATATATCACAATTGTAATAAGGTTTTAACTAAATATATACATATTTATGTTCTACAATTTTATCTAGACAATTCTACCACAATAGCGGTCCGTAAGTGCTGTACGTTCGTTTAAACATGTGATTGTTTTAGTAGTTTTAACAATACTGAGACACCTGAAGATGGACCTAGGTCCTAAACACGTGTATGGTGTATAAGAAAGACACTACAATAAAGTAGTCAAATAGTGCATTACTTGGTCTATTTATTTAATTTGCCTCGAAATGTTTGGATCATATTATCCACTGTGGGTCGGGATAGCTCAGTCGGTATAGCGACTCGCTACGGGCCGGACGTTCCGGGGATCGAATCCCGGTGGGGGCGAAATATTCCGCAGCTGTCCACACAGGCCCTGGGGCCCACCCAGCCTCCTATAAAATTGGTACCGGGTAGGTCTCTTTCCCGGGGGTGAAGCGGCCGGGGCGTGGAGTTGACCACGCACCCTCATCTCGTGCCAGGATTAAAGAAAGAGTAGAGCTATACCTCTACTCCCCCTCTGGGCCTTCATGGCCTGTTCTAGGGAGAACTTTACCTTTACCTTTACCTGTTATCCACTGACGCAGCGTCATATCCCAGAAAGACGGAATCTTAAACCGAGAAATTAATTATGCTTACCTGCACGTTGCAGTCTCTCTTGCAAAGCGAACAGTCGCCCTGCTCTTCAAGAAATTCCCCATCTTTCATGGAAATTTAACGTCAATTCGTTTTCCACAAGAGCATGCCACTGGTCCCTTTTCTGAGCCATCTGATTCCTATCCACAATTTCACGCCTTATTTCTTTAAGATCCATATTAATATGAAATAACCAAGTCGTCTGTTTCCTTCTTTAGGTTTTCCGTCCAAAATTCTATATGTATTTCTTACCTCTAGCATGTGTACCAGGAATCCCATTCTCCTTCATTTTCCCACTCCAGTTTAATAATATCCCATTAAAAGCTGCAAATTATTAAGTTCCTCATTATGCAGCTTTATCCTACATCCTGCTACTTCCTTAATTTTAGGTGGCAGAAGCCTTGCGATGACTGATCCCCAATCCAAGGAATCCTGCCGCTTGTTCTAAGAATTTAGAAAGTCTCCACAGTACAGGCGACAAATGCTCAAATCGGACTGTAACACCAAGTGTTAAGAGGACATCGCCCCCCCCCCCTGCCCCCCCCCCCCCCGCCCCCGGGCAGCAGAAATTCTTATTTAGCAATCCGTCAGGCTATAAAGTACCCAGTCGCTTCCACCTCCATTACAAATCCTACACAATTGACTGGCAGCGCTACAATGTATGTCAGTACGTGTCGTTCAGCAGCCTGCTTAACTTATCGCTGCGGAAGCAAGGGTTCCTTCCCAGACTAGTCCAAACTGGGCATAGGCGCATCCAGAATTTTTCTTTGAGGGGGGGGGGGGGGGGAGCTGAACCTGAGGCTACATATTCGTAAGTTTTTATTATATTTTTCAATATTCCAATGTAGTAGTCATCAGCCGATTTCAGTGGCTGATTTAGGCTGAAGCGTAAATCACGTAACACCTTGAGGTCGTGTACAAAATCTGTGTTTTTTACACTCAACACTATCAAATTTCACAGAAATCCGTCCAGTGGGAGCCGCTCTAATGCATGCGGACAGACGGACGGACAGACAGACGGACGGACATGATGAAGCTAATAGGCATTGTTTGCGGCTATGCCAACGCTTCTAAAAATGGGCCCAGGTATAGACAATTTTAACGGGATTTGAGGTCCTCACAGCGGTATTTATGAAGAATTAACTCTTCTGGGATGTTACACCGTGTCGACTGGTAAATAGTTATCGACGTTTCGAAGGAGTCTAGTGCCTGTAACTATGGAAAATGTACCAATCAATACGGCGTAACATTCCGGAAGAGTTGAATCTTTACTTCTAAATAGATGTGTATTTTATAGATGTGTATTTTCAGCAACCCGATGAAGTGTTTGTAACTTGAGGTTCACAGGCACATGAACTTTGAAATGTGACACCGTGCATTTAGTAATTATCCGCAATTTATTTAATGACACATTGGGTACCTTCACTCTATGCAGCGCAGTGTAATTTTATGATAGTGACTAGTTAAATGTTGTGGAAGTTGAGGGAACCAATCGCGGCCTAATTTAAGATGCTACTCCGACATTGGCGTGGAAGGGCTGAGGAAAACAACGAAAAACCTTAATTAGGGGTATTCAGTGTCCCGGTCGAGATTCGAACTGGACATATACCGGAAATGTGCCAAGATATTACCGCTTAAACCTTTAAAGACGAAAAGAGTGAAAGTACTTTTCTATCCAGTGCTCCCCGATTGCCGAAGGAGCATTGCTTTTAGAAGGTTCCAAGGCTTGGCCCGCTTGTCTTTCTGTTAAGAGCAACCTGTGGATGAAGATGAATGTGGGGCATTTGTGGGATGATAATGATACGGGAAAACTGAGGTGCTCGGGGAAAAACCTATCCCAGCGCCACTTTGTCCACCACAAATCTCACATGGACTGACCTTGGATCGAACCCGAGCCTTCGCGGTGAAAGGCCGGCGACTGACTGCCTGAGCCATAGCACGGCCTTTGAAGAAGAAAATTAACCAGAATTGTATTTAAAGATAAGGCTCGTACCGCGCAGTAAACACATTCCGTCTCAGCTCTAAAAACCAGTTACTTAACGCCGTCTAGGGAAATAATCGCTGTTTGTTCTGAGATCCATAAGAATATTTGTTCCTGCCCATGCTATGAAGACATACATGGGGAGCAGAGGTATGACTCCACTCATTCTTAACCTTGGCACTACATGGAGGTGAGTGGTTAACTTCACTCTCCAGCCGCTTTAGCGCCAGAAAAGAACAATTGAATAAGAGGCTGCGTGGGCCCCAGAGCCAGTCTGGACGTTTTGGAGAAGAGAAAAATATCTTGCCACTTTCAGGATTCGAACCCCGGAGCGTCCAGTCCGTAGTCCAATTGCTATATCGACTACCTGAAACCCATATCAAGCTCAGAAATATACTGTGGGCAAAATGTAGAATTGTTGTGTGTTGAAGCTGGTCATGCGTGAAGGAACCATTAGGTTTTAAACGTCTAAGTCAGCTAGCTCGGTGTGACACCGTGTAGTTTGGTAAATAGGTCCCAACTTTTTCGAAGGAACATGCTGCCTCCTTTTACAAGGTAGAAAAATGATGTCACGGAAAGGAACCACCCTCCCCCCCTTTCACATTTGATAACACATTTTGTGGTCTACGAGGTTGTTGAGGCACAGGTGCAGAATGGAACAATATCGACTCCCCACCGGAACTTGAACCGTGGCACTCCAGCTCGTAGTGTCATTTTGCTGGAAACTATGACAGGCAAAAACACTAGATGTTGTGACATTGTTTGCGGTGTACGATGTAACTTTTGATAAAATAATTCTGTCGAATGTTTTAGTATTGTTCCAAGTTGGCATTAATATTAGAGTCGAACAAATTCAGTATTTACCCCTTAAAGCACAGTAGAGGTACCATCTGTTTTAGCATTAATTATTTGACCACACAGTGTATTCATATGTTCGATATGATTTTCAAATTTAGCAGTTATTATTTCCCCAACAGTAGGTCTTTCTCATGGACAGAATGTTTTCTATGAGGTAGAAACTCGGCTTTTTAAATCTCTCTTACATGAAATTTAGGCTGCAAGGTTATACAACATGCACTGGTATTTAGTAATGTGATAACATTGGCTTGACGCTGTCCAAATTTAAAAACTGGTATAACGCACTTACGGAAATTCGAAACTTAATTTGTCGTTTCCCGTTAATTTACTTTGAAAATCTTAATTTCGGTATAAATTTTCACAATGTGTTACGGAATCATATGTATGGAGATTTGGTTTAAGAAGAGAGAAGCTTTGCCAGTATATGTCACCATCTGTTCCTTCCTGTGTGCAGAAAATCAATTTCGGTGGGGCCAAAAAGCGTGTAGTATGTGGGTCCCCAAATTCTCAAACCCTATTTGCTATGTAAACTTTCACATTTAATTTGGATTTCATAGTACTTCCCATTACATCTTTTTCGTTAAAATGACTACTGCATTCTTTCATAGTGTAACTACATCTGATATTGTTATATGTATACAGTATGTATTTATCCTCTATAAATTACGAAAGCACTAAACCTGGTATCATGTTAATTTCGCAACCTACCTGGAGAAATTATTAATCCAACGGCGATGAACAACAATAAGACTCGTACAAGATGATGTCGGAAGGTGTTCTGCTGTACCACCCATTGCCAGACAGTTTCACACATCTTGTCAGTCATTGATACCACAAACCAGATGTTCTTACTATCTTGTCTCCCTTTTAGCAAAACAAATTAAGTAAAAAAAACAATTGTTCTCTCCTCAATTCGAAACAGAAGTTAAGACGAAGAAACTTAATAATCTCAGCTATTGAAGCCCCATTGTTGTCTGTTGGTTTCCCGTTCAGATTTTACCGCCATCTCCAGCATCTACACAACAGTGACATATACCAGTAATACAAATGGGTAGCTGACACTTCTGACAGTTTATTGGTTATTCGTGTTTGTTGGCTGCTGGGTATATAAATACAACGGGCTAATAGCGACTCACTTCTAACAGGTCTGCGCGCGAACTGAAATGCAGGAAGTTGGAGCGGTTGGTTCACAATCGGCTGTCTCTTTCTACTCCCCCCTTATTTGTATGGCGCCTACCGCCCACGAGATGAACACCAACATCCCATTCCAACTCCCGAGCATTTTTGACTCTAGTGTTCTTCTTTTCCACCAGATAGCAGCAAGCGTCAGCAGCAACTGCCAGAATTCCATGGTTACCGACACACACTCATCTGTGTCTAGGGTACGGCTAGACAGGAGAGCGAGCGACAAAGTTGACAGCCTGGCCGGACTGCAGCTACAAAAGCGTAGAAGCAACAATCGACATCCTGGCAACCGATCACACAGATTATCTAGTATACCGATCAGTTCTTGCTCTCGCAAGTCATCCGTGACATATTGCCAAAGTCGTTTCGCCATGCTATGTTAGAAAATTTGTATGCTAAATGTCGTTTTCTGTGAAAAGAAAGGAGATATGGTGTTCATCCGATTAATTAATTGCGAAAAATGTACGGCAATTTCATCATTTTTACTGGCAGCTTCGAAATCACCGAGAGCGGTTTTTCGAATACTTGACAATGTCTGTGGAAACTTCAGACTTCTTGCTGAGTAGAATAAGTCACCGACTTCAAAAGCAGAAAACTAACTGCATACAACCCACTTCACATGCTGAAATACTGGTTGTTACAATAAGGTGGGATTTTAAGAGGATATTCTCTTCTTTGAAACGACCAGACCGGCTCCGGGGCCCACCCAGACTCCAATTCAATGGATACTGGCGATGATTATTTAATTTTTTTTTTTTTTTTGCGATTTGATTTTTTATGTGTAAAGATGATCCATAATACTGTATATCATGGGTTTCCACCCACGGCCACATTTGTAAATTGTGTGTATACTATAAAAATGTCACAATAAATTAGGCAATTAGGTACCAATTACTGTTATTTTTCCACGTGCGGCCCGCGAACCAGCCCACAATAGCGGTTGTGGCCCTTTGCCATAAAAAGGTTGGAGAACCGTGCTGCATATAAAATGTTTATAGTATTTTGCACTATAAAACTTCTGTTTATTTTGTATACTTATGTATGGCTTATTCCACATCCTGTTTTAAGAATCTGGCGGCACATGTCCAGATACTAGATAATCTGTGTCCAGAGGAACGTCTGTCGTATACATACACTGGACGGATACACTTGTAAGAAGAAATTTAATGTGCACTACCCGCTTGATTCCACGACTAAATACGTAAATTACCTGTTCGACGAAGACCTGACATTTTGTAGATATGTTGTAACGTGTGTTACGAAATATTTTACTGTTTCCGGTCCAAGTGGGATGACATTAACAAAAACGCCGTGTCAATGCATTGTCAACGGTAGGCGAGAATTCGACCATTAGCCGTCATCAGAGATGAAACTTGTGGACAACGTGATTATATTTTACGATGAAAGCGTGGATAAAATTGTTTGTTGTTGCTGTATTTATTTTCCTGTGGTGTTACCTTGCATTTTCTGGTCTGGTGAAGCTACCGGAACTTGACATTTTGAAGGTATGGTCTTCACACATTACGCTGTTACAAATTCTGATTGGAAAGTACCGGCCAGGAAATTAAAGGTTATGAAGATGTAATATTTTATATTACCAGATAAAAGCCATTTGCTGTTAGGTTACTTGTAATTGTAATTGGTAACGTAACTTTGTAAGACCCTCTGGTCTAACTGTATAATTTGAATTTTTATATTATCTTCACCGTGCATTTTTTAACAACTCACAAATTACGCATCAACGAAATGCACTGTATTTTCACTTTTTATTATTTAACCCCTACATATGTTTGACTACATGTTATATTATATATAACATAATAGCAGACATAAACAATGGATGTAAAGTAAATGTAGATTACGATCCCCTGAAGATGGCCTTGTAAAGGCTGAAACATATGTAGGGGTTAAAGAATAAAAAGTGAAAATATAGTGCATTTCGTTGGTGTATAATTTGTGAATTGTATAATTTGAAGTTTGACACATACTTTGCTAGGAATACTGGTATGTAATTCTCAGTTGTCACCTGTAGCATACTGAAATTACATCACATTTGTGTTATAAAAGAAAATGTGCAGTATTATGTATTTAGGTTAGGTGATAAGATCAAATACCAGTTTGAGTCTTCTTGGTAGGATATCTCAGTGCAAAAGTGTGGGAAAGTTATAGGTGTTTGTGTGTTATATTTTGACATTTTGAAGATTCCAGTTGTGTGATTAATATTAATTTTGTTGCATATATGACTTTCAGGACATGGCCAGCAAGTTGAAATCAACAGGTGACAAAATAGAGTGGAGAACAGTGGATCTGTACAGTAGATCACTTCCCGCAGATGTTGATATTAAACATGTCAGTTTTACAACAGGCAATATGAAAATAGAGGTGTAAATTTTTTTTAACTTTAGAAAGAGTTTTGTTACTTGTGAATTGGTTATTGGCTTATGAAACTTTTGATTTGTTAGGTATGAGAATAGTAGTTATTTGTTAAAATAATAGAACACGCTGTAATTTGAAATGAACATTATTTGTTATTGTGGAAATTGCTAAATTTTTTACATGCAAAGAAATGACAGGCTAGAGGTTTTAAGTGCTATTCCTGGAATGCTTCTTCTTCTTCTTGTACATATTTTAAACCAATTGTTCTTTCCCACGATGTGTGTTCTAAAGTTTCTGCTGTTAAGTATTCAGAGCGTAGAGTATTAACTGGCTAGCAGATTTGACTTGTTTTTCTGGAGCCCTTTGTTCACATGTTACAGATGTCTAAAGTAATTTTCTTGTCTCAGGGTATAAAACATGTTTTACCGCAAAGCATCACCTCCTAGCAAGGTGAAACCATCTGGTCAATCAATACTCCTTCTCCATGGTAAAAGTTTCAAATCAGAAACATGGCAAAAACTTGGAACAATGCATCTCATGGCAGGCATTGGCCATGATGTTACAGCAGTTGATTTACCAGGTTTGTGTCTCATTCATCTTGATATTATTACTGTATAGGTTGGCTTAGCAGTGACAAGCTACCAGGTATTATGATGGAGGTTTATTTTTGTTTTCCTCATTCAGAAGTGGGTTAATGTTGTGGGCCTACCTTAAATGTAAACTTGAAAAGATTATAATTGAATGGTCTAACAATGTTTGAGCCAGTTATATTCTTGCACAGCACACATCCAAAAACAACTATTTTTTTTAAGTATGAGAGTTAGGCCATTCAATGGTTGAAGAGTCAAGTGTTCTGGGATGCTATGCCATATCAACTGATAAAGAGTTACTGAAGTTCTGTAGTACCAGAGTGCCTTCATCTTCATGCTCAGACAGTCTGTATTATGTTTCTTCACTTATTGTTATAGGTTATGGAGAAACTGTAGACTCGTATCATGGTGATCGATCAAAGTTTATTCTGTCTATAATACAGTCTGAACTTTTAAGCGGGAACCATCCTGTTCTCATCTCACCATCGATGAGTGGTGAATATTCAGTGCAGTTTGTGCGTGAACACTCTGATCTGTTATCAGGTTATGTACCTGTTGCACCAGTGGCAACAAGTTCAGTATCTCAAGACATACTTCAGAATTTAAAGGTGAGTGTCTGTTAATTGGGCCATGTTTTAAGGCTGCATGAAATATTGCCAAGTCTTGTAGTACTGAATGAGATATGACATGATTCAGAATTATATGTGTATAAAAGTGGATGAGGACATCATGGCCTAGTTTAAGTTCGCAAGTATTAATTGTCACCATATTTGCCTGGAAATGTATGTTGCTGGTTGTGTTCATCTGTTCTGGGAGGTATTTCCTGCAAGGATTGAGCTATGATAGTTGGCTCAGTATGACAGCTAGGCTATGGGCTGGACCACCAAAGAAATGGAGTTTAGTCCCTAGTGGGGCATAAATTTTTCTTTTCACCAATGTTTGGGATTACAGTAAAAGCAGGTATATTCAGCAGTGGATGATCTGGAAATCTCTGTTAACAAGAGATTTACAGTGCCACAGTACATTTCATCAGTCCATCTACTGGCAGCACCCAGAACTGATCTAGAAATACTATGAACAGCGTAAATGTATGTAAGCAAACATTTAAGATATTGATAGCAAAATGTGTGTCTTTGTGTCTGTTGACATTTTTGTTTAGACTGTATATGTACCATGTCATGTAAGTAGTGATGAAAAGGGAATAGAAAGTGCAATGGGGAAAACAGGACAGAATGTAAAGTGACAAATTAAATGGTTAGGTCCGTCCACAGTGTTGGTAGGTACACATTTACACATGAGTATAATATTCTAATATCCTGAAAAATGTGATATATGGCAACGTTTTGGTTCTGGAAGTGCTGATAACCCAGCTTATACTGTACTTTGTTTCTGGACTTTGTCCATTGTTATACTGACTCCATAGAATTCACTTAATTCAAAGTTAACTCTCTTAAATAAAATTGAACCAGGATACATGTCAGTAAGGTCGCCATCGTGTGATTATAGGCAGGATGAGCCTTTGTTTTTTTACCAAAACAATCTGAACAACTGTGGCCCACTCAGCATCCTGTTTCAGTCTTCATTACTGTGTTTATCTATACTTTTGCTTGTATTGTTTGGGTAGTTGGGGTGCATACATCACGTGATTAATGTCTGTCCTTGAAGCCAGAATTAAGTTTCAGATTTATGCTCTCTAGTTTGATAGTCATAATGAAATATGACTTTACAAACCAAACCACTGGGAATGTCTCACAAAATGTTTGTGGGATCTATTTGAGCTTGTAATTACTTTTGCAGGTACCAACACTGATAGTTTATGGTGAAAATGACACCACGCCAATGGCCAAGCAAGCTCCTCATAACTTGAGAATTATGCCAAACAGTCAAGAAGTTCCTCTGAAGAGTGCTGGACATGCAGCTTATTTAGACCAACCAGATGTGTTCCACAAGTTGCTGTATAATTTTATGGAACTCTTACATCACTGATGAGGAAAGCTTTTGTTTTCTCCATTCCTCCAATCCATATTTGTAAATAGGGTTGTGATTTAAGGTTTATACACTTCTGAAATATTATGGATGTATGGAAAGAAGAGGATTTTTCTGATAACAATTTGTTATAAATACAAGATTTTTGTGGTTAAGAGACCAAGTTTTGTGTTCCACTGTAATTGCTTTGTGAATTTGTACTTGAAAATGTAATTCTGAGAGACAGCGAATAACTTTGTCCTTTTGCTTTATTTAATACCATGCCATAAAGACATATGAAGAACAGGAGGTATAATTTTACATATTCTTGACTATGCCACTTCTTTGAGGTTGGCTTTCAGCTTTAACAGCGAGACCCCACTGCATAGAGGTTATCCAGCCTGTAGCATAGTCACTCTGACTGAGCTGTGCACCTCCATTGGGCTGTCTCTCCATTGTTAAAACAGTCAGTACTTTAAGTTGACCACTCACCTCCATCTAATTTTCAAGTCCAGAATGCATAGAGCTTCTCAGCTCCATGCTCACGTTTGGCTTGATTACGTGGTGCTTAAACACATCTCTTACCTTTAGTTTGCAGTTGCAGATTATGACCTTCAGTTTGTGTCATTGGAATGGCTAGCTATGGGTTTGATGACTTGCGTTTGACGCCTGGCTGTATGAAGGATTTTCGTTTTGCCACGGCATTCAGATCAGCTTCAGTTACCACTTAGTCTCCTGTCCAGTGAGTGCCTGAAGATCTTCCATGGTGGTGGAGTAGCCAAGAGAGTAAAGTTGAAGACGCATATGAGTCTGGTGCTGTAATTTTAGATATGTGGAGCTTTGCTATGTATGTTTTTGTTTTTACGTAAACACTGGGACAACTGTACCTGCTAATGGGTTCCAAAGTCCTCTTGCTTCATTCTTCCACAACCTTAAGTGAATTTGCACTTTTTTGTCGGGTTCAGTCAAAGACATGTTATTTCACAAAGAAAATACTTTTGTAATTTTACATTACCAAGTCTTAAATGATATAATATTTAAAGAGGAAATTCACAACAGGAAGTGTAGATGGAAATAATATTTATGTGTAGGTTTTTCAATAAATGTTATCCAAGGTTTGTATTTGTTACTTTGACATTGATATTCCATAACTCAAAAACAATGAGGCATTAGGATAGAGTTCTGTTTTTGATATACCGTATATTCTCAAATCTAATCCGCATCCGAATCTAATCCGCACTCAAGTTTTTGGCGATTTCTTAAACGAAAAAAGTTAGTTCGCGGTTCTAATCCACACCTTTCCTTCAACCACCCCTTGCCCACGGGGCGACTGATTGAATAATATTTGATGTTACCAATGCGTTAAAATCCGACGCTACGCCTGGGGCTGATGAGTCATACCGATAGAGGCGGGGCCTTTCTCAACAGACGTGCGCAATCTCGTCTGAAGCCAGCTCGTGCCTTAGTTGTTGAAACGTGGGAGGTGCTTGTTCCAATTTGTCGTTGTACCGTAGTTATGGAAGAGGGACGCCTGAAATCTAAATGACTCTCATATATGGCAAAGTTCAAACGTCAAGTTATTCGGTGCGCAGAGGAGAATGGAAACCGCAAAGCCGCTGCAATTTTTGGAGTTGATGAAAGCAACGTTCGACTGTGGCGGAAACTGGGTGGAGAGCATGGATAACGATTCAGTTATGAGTGATGACGGCGAGTCTGATGAATAATAAATTATAATAATAAATAATAAAATAATAGATTATTGTATTGTATTGTTCTTACGGCACGTACAGCAGCTCAATCATTTTTCCAAAATCCAGCTCTCGACCGCGAATCTAATCCGCATCTGATTTTTTAGCCCTCTAAAACTGTAAAATGGGTGCGGATTAGATTTGAGAATATACGGTAAATGCTAGAGCAGTTTAGATGCTTGTCACAGTGGACAAGAAATACTGGTAAGGACTCGAGCGTTTGTACCCACCAGTGCACCTCATCATTCATCTCATCATCATGTAAGAAGGGTTTTCTTTCAAAGTTCCTATCCAGTGATCCAGACAAGTGGAAATCACTAGATGGAGCTTGATGGAATGACAGTTGGGCAAGACATTTCCGGCAGTCTGCAGCTACACCTTTGTTGGCGGCATTCTAGGATGCACAGAGCATTCTCCTCCACTTCTTGGACTTGAGGACACATTGAATGCATACTGCTGTTGCACAACACTGCGGCACCTGCAGGAAGCAACCTGTATGGAGCAAACACTGAGCCTGGATTTATTCTTCACCAGAATCAAACATGCTGCAGACTTGGTCTAAATTTATCAGAAGTGTAATAAGTAGTCATTTATTATCATGTGTCAGATGGATGAAATAAAGAGTATGTTTTATTCTCTGGTCTTAATACTTAATGTTGAGTTTATGATATGTTGTATAATAATGTGTGCTTTAAGTATATTGCAATGCTGTTGGTTGTGATACATTTAATATGTGTTTGAGGAGCCCTCAGTAGTTATAGATGAGTTTGAAGAGGCCAGTAGCAAATATAAAATATTTGCATTTTGCTTACTGCAATGCTGTATGTGAGTGAGTTGTCTTAAGTGGCTGTAAAGTTATATTTGCGAAGCCTGGTACATTGTGAAGTTTAGGGTAAAAGAATTAAAATAAAGAGTTTAGCATACTCATTCTTGTATATTTTCACATAATCTTCCCATATATATCACAAGGAAAAGAAAGTCTGAATTTGGGGAAAGACATTAACACTTTGGCAGCATCAACATAAGCAAGGGAAGTTTCCCTATGGATATGCAGTTTTGTAATTATAACAGTTACAGCTCTCATTAAAAATATATCAGGGATATTTTAAAAAGAAGTTCAAACGAGCAAAATTTTTGCTATTTTACATTATTTCTTGAACACTGCAACACCATTTGAACATACACACATGTACATTGTCCATTCAAAAGCATTTCTGAAGCCCATATACCACTGTCTGCAGCTTCATCAGAGAACATTTGTCACATACAAACTCTGTTGTTAATGGACAACCACTTTGGAATGTTTTGCTGTATTAAGAATGGAACAAGTAAAGGTACATCGCTACTGCATACAAATATTCATTAAATGTATATATATACATTGTACAGATTCTTAAAATATTCCATTCCTTTTTTGGATATAGATGTCGTTTTATGTACACATCAAATAGATTCTGTAAAATTTCTGATTCATTCGCTTACAGTATAGATATCCAATACAGATATCCCATTTATACACACATTGGGCAGATTCTGTATAATATTTGATTGCTACTTTTAATTTCAAATGCTGTTGGAAAAATCTAGTAGTGTGTCATATAAAAGACACCAATCACATTACATGTTACTTTTTATGTTGTGCTGTGTCACTGAAATTCGTGGTTATTACAAAGAGACTATCAATTTTAAAAGGTTTGTTTTGGAGAAGGTGTTTTTTTACAAGCGTGATTTTAGTATAATCAGAAGGAGTAATCAACAGAATTGTTATTTTGTGAGTGGTCAGGTTTGTAAGTTTACTGCGACACCACTTAGTGTTCTTCAGGGAGTATATACACTTCACCCTGTCCTACTGGTGAACATTCTTTGGATTATGTTAACACCATATCTGTGCCCACCTTTATCAACCAAGCTTGATGGCCTGTGAAGCCAGTGCGTTAACTGAATAAGAAATTTTACAAGTTTGTGATCAGCTTCTTGTAGGTTGTTGGAATTATCATGAGAATCTGTGAATTAAGAAAAGAAAGATAGAAAATGTACGTATAACATAACACTATGGCATGTTCAGATCTTTGCTCCCCTTAATGTTCATATCAGCCAAACAATTGTGCTTGAATAAGCTTTGCAGCGAAATAAGAGCTTAACATTAATTGTGTTGCCATGGAAATGCAATAGAGAGTTCTTTTGTATTGTTGAGCTGCATTTATGTTGCTGTCAACAATGTACAACATACTTAGGTCCTCAAGTAAAGTGTCTCATATTTGTGTCTGATTTTAACCAACCTTGAATTTGCGTGACATATTTTAACAAAAGTCTCCAATGGAAAATTTCATGAAAATCGGTCCAGTGGGAATCAAGTTATTTCATCACAGACAGCTAATTGTTGCTTTTTGCAACTTTGCAAGTGCACCTGAAAAAATTAACTTGCTCTTCCTGTTGATATTATGTAACTTACAATTGATCAATGTTTTGTTGAAAATGGATTTTTAAAAATATGTACATAATGTGTTATAATGTTGTAGTTTTATCATGTTACAAAGAGATTATTACACAGCTTAATGCTAAACAGTCAGATAGCCATTCAGATTTACAGTTAATTGTGTTTATAATTCATACAAATTTAGTCCATTGATTATGAAACTTTCTGTTGTATAAGAGCCCTGAGAAATCTGACCAAGGATAATATAACATTAAACCCTAAAATACTAATGTTAATTTGTAAAATAAATGCCTTTACTGATTTGTTGGATATTTTTCTGTGATACTGCTTACACTGTTTTAATGTTTTAGGTGTAAACCTATTCTTGTAGTTTGAAATCAGGTCAGTAACTCTGCCCTTTATCTCCTATCTGAAATGTGGCTTCGGAGATAGCTAAATGCTGTATATGAGTTGTCAAAAATCAAGTATGGGCAGTAGAATGCACAGCATGGAGCCATTCTTAACTTCATGGCAACATTATTGTTATCACTAGTGAGGTTTAGTGACCAGCTTGTGGCAATATAACTATTGTATATTGTGTGAAGAAATGTCATCACCTGATTTAAGAAACCCAGTCATGCTGGCATAACCATTAGGTCTGGTGTGGAGGAAATGTCACTACCTAATTCAAGACACCGAGTTATGGTGGTATAACCATTACATCTGGTGTGGAGGAAATGCCACTACCTAATTCAAGAAACCGAGGCATGTCAGTACATCCATTACATCTGTTATGAGAGAATGCCACTAACTCACTCACTGAGTCATGGCAGTATAACTGTTACCTCTGGTATGGAGTAAATGCCACTTCTAATACAAAAAGTGTGTCATGGCGGTATAACCATTACATCTGGTGTGGAGGAAATGCCACTACCTAATTCAAGAAACTGAGTCATGGCGGTATAACCATTACGTCTGGTGTAGAGGAAATGCCGCTGTGTAATTCAAGAAATCAGGTTGGCAGTATAACCATTACATCTGTTATGACAGAATTGTCAACACTTAAAATTATATTCTGTTCAATAGTAGAGTGTGTTTTAAAGTTTTTAAATTTTCTGTTTGATACGTTGATGGCTGCATGTAATTAAAGTAATGTTGCTGGCTTTAGCCACATTATCCATGCAATTACTAGACTGGGATGGTAAGAGAGGCCAAAACATGCAGGACGTGGGTGATATAGTTACTGGAACTAGAGTACAATGTCTTCCTAAATTCAACAAATACAAAAAGGATCATCATAATGCCAGTTACAAGCGGTTACTTACTTGTTGTATCATGCTTTTAGGATTGGTAATACCCATATTTTTAATGTGCTTAGCAAAATATTTCTTTTTTTACCAATCAGAAATCTCATAAATACTCATAACATAAGCTACACCTTTTTAAGCTTTGGATAAAATTTTTCACCTTCATTTCCATGGCAAGAGACTTTTCATAATGCAGTTTTATGTCTGTTATAGTTGATTTGTTTTCAGCACATTTGGAATTGAAGATGCACCATTATAATTTCAAATTTTGGATTACCGTTTTCTGGGATGTGATGTCAACCTTTTGGAGGAAACTGCTACCTCCAGCTTCTACGCTAAAGACGTAGGCAACACGTTTCTCCCGTATAGTGCCTATGTATCAGACATGCAGCAGGTCACATGGCATAACACTGTTACTGTGGTACTCTTGAGACACAAGCTGTGGTTATCAGGATTTTTACATGGTGTAGTATTGTATGTGGATACCAACATTTTGAAGAAGACTGCTTTCTGTGTTCAGAGTTGACCATGTCTGCCAAGATTACAGAAACTTGAAGACCACAGTCTGTACATTCGTGGTAATATTTCAGGCTTCCTGGCAAGGGAAAGTGCTTTGTCTTTCATACATGACTTTTGAACACCTTTCTGTGACAGAATTTATATTTGTATAAAATTTTCCATCATATTAACAATTGTTTTTTTTAGTTAGAATATTTTTTAATCTTGTTTTTCTGGAAACTTGGAGGAACTGGTTCAACAGTTGTGCCTGTAACACAGTTTTTATTGGTATTATCAAAATGTAGCCCATTTGCTTGCTATTATGTGTATGCAAATATGTACTAGAAGGTGATAAATTCTGTAGTTCCTACTATTTAAAACAGATATTGCCTTTAAGTAAAGGGATGTGTGCTACTCATTGAAGTCACATGGTACCAGACAAAATGCATATGCATAACCCTCATCATAGTAGGTGAATGGATTAAAAATTAACCAATACAACATCTGAAAAGCAGAACAAAAGAATGTTCTCTTCTCCATCTGATGTTGAGCGTACATTACCTTTCCTTTGACTAGATATTATTAATGGTCTGAGATTCTTACAGTGGTAACTACAAAGGTTGCATTTTTCTTGGATGTGATGCCATGTAGTTTGGTAACCATTTACCGGTACATTGGAGAGAACTGTTGCCTCAGGGTACCCTGAAGATGGAGACAGTACAGGTCTCTAAAATGCTGGTAAATAGCTATCAGACTACATGATGTCACGTCCCAGATGACAATAAGTTTGGTATTGTTGTTATGGTAACAGAGAATGGATACAGTAGCATTTCACAATTGTCTCCATCTTGTTGTTTCGTCACTAAATTTAGGTGTGCGTATTTTTTTGGGCACAGTTCACATAACCCATCAGGACCACACCTAGCCTTAGATTTCACTTTGGATCATTTGCAGAAGGCAGTACATAGAAGATCCAGTATGCTGCGTTGAACAACATGAATGATAAAGGGAAGATGATCCGTGAGTATTTGTCTATGACATTTACATCTTTAATCTTTGGCATTGATGCTTTGATAGCTGATGCACCTCTTTTCAGTGCGTGGAAAACTTTGGGTTTACTTTGTTGAGGAAGACGACTTCTTGTTCCTCGGAAACGCACTCCACCTGCAGACCGGACAGGGAAGGAATAACCACCACCAGCTCGATTCATACGGAAGCTTGGTGGAAACTTAGTGGGGTCAAGACCTTCTGCTGAAGACGTGGAATAATTGCGACTGTTGTGCCGGTTGCGGATGGACGGGATGGGGGACATTCGCAGGTCCTGCAGCTCGATGATTTCCTGCTGTTGTTGATCGACACCGATCCAGCCGGTGCTGTAGGAAAAAATTGGTTGTTGTGGTTATTGTGATGGATTTTGGACCTGCTGGAAGATTCACACCTTCTTTTACTCCAAGATACTGTGTTTGGTAGGTTGGTAATATAATTATAATTTCTCAAAGATTGTCCTATCTAGTGAATATTGAATAGTCAAATGTGTTTAATGTTTTTGTTTACAGTAGAGGTTATCAGATACTATTACATCAAATCCTTGTAGGAATGTTTTTATATCTTAGCTGGGATAGCTCAGGCAGTGTAGTGACTACGGCACAGGCTGGAGAACCGAGTATCAGTGTTGTTCTGAGCAGTCACAAAATTTCTATCTTCTTCAAAGCATCCAGACTGCCTCTGGGGCCCAGCCAGCCTCATATTCATTGTTTACTGAGGTTCAAGCAGCTGGGATGTGAAAGTGACCACTCACCTCCATCTAGTACTGAGGTTAAGAATGTGTGGAGCTGTACCTCCACTCTTTCATAGCCCTTCATGGCATGCTGCTTAACAAAAGGGACTACTTTATCTTTACTTTTTACCATATTGAGAATGTGTTTGGGGCCCCCTTGCCTTATGATTGTCATTACTAAACTCCATCTAATGCCAAGGCTATGAATATATAAACTGTTCCTTGTTTTGTATATGGTCATATGGTATTTAGACACAGAGGTGCCTGCATTGGTTATACATAAGCACACCTATGATGTGTTCCCTGAAAGCAAGTAAATACATTAAACCGGTCACTATGTCAAGTCTCCACACCATTGAGACGTGTGGGGGATCCACACAGCACCACACATCCTAACCTCAGTACCACATAGAGGCAAAGCTTAGCTTCATGCTCTGATTGCTTTACCTCTGGTACCTGTCAGGTAGAGTGCTGAGTGAGTTTTGGAGCTAGTCTAAATGCAGTGACAAAGAGGAAAATCCCTTTCCCTGCTTGAAATTGAATCTGAAATTAACCAGCCCACAGCCAATCACTACACTGACTGAACCATTAGAATTCCCCCAAAGCAGGTGTTTACAATATTAGGGACAGTAAATATTGACACTGTGTTATTATTGATTGAGTGATCAAAATGAAATCTAACTAGACCTGTTGAGTCCTATGGAAAATTTAATTGCTTACTTGGACAATAAATTCCGTTTTTATGACATCTGGAGGTTCAGTACCATATTAACAAATGCCCAGTACCCAGAGCCACTTGCATCTAGTCTACACTTTCGCATCTTATTCCTTCAAGATCAATATGAATAATATCCTTCCATCTATTTGTGGGTTTTCATGTAGGTCTCCCTTTGAGGTTTCCTGGTCAAAATATTTTATACATTTATTCTACTTGCATTCGTTGTACGTACTATCCTCGATTTAATGACTGGTAGTGTTAGATAAAGTGTACACATTGGATTTTAATGCTCTCTTGGTGGTGAATATCACCATGTTTACCCAAATATAAGATGGGAAGATTCTCCTTATTCAGCATCTGGAAAATAGGGGGAGGGACCATACAATTGTGCACAGAGTGCAACATGTTCTGTGAAGCTGTGAAGCTGTTTCATCTTCAGGGTGAATTTACCTACAGCATAAAAGTTAGGAATTCTTGCTTACCTTGTACCGTTTTCTTTTCCTCAGCCTCTTTAGTTTTCTTTGATTTCTTTTTAGCACGAGCTCCCCAATAAGTATAGTTTACGGCTGCGTACTCAAGCAAAGCCGCAAATACAAACACAAAGCACATCACTAAATAGATGTCGATGGCCTTTACGTATGAGATACGAGGGAGAGAGCTCCTTACACCTGTGCTGATTGTGGTCATAGTGAGGACAGTTGTAATTCCTGCAATCAGTGCAACAGCATATGAACTGGAGAATCTGACTTGCTCACATTTATGTGTGGTAAGTAGCTTAGTATCATTTTATATAAATGACTACTGTAGTAGCAGCACAAAGGCAGACAAGTGTGCAAACCAACACATTTCTTACCTACGCCCAGATTTTGATGATTACTGTAGAGATCTTGAGAGAGTCACACCATTGCATTTGAGTATACAGGATGTTACACTCTGGTGGCATCAATTGGTACTAGTTATGCTCTCATTAGAGTTGGTTGTGTAATATGTAATCAGTGAAATAAATAATATTGTCAGATGATGATCTGACTTGTGAAGTGTTTTGTCTTTTTGGTGGAGATCAGCATCTTGGTAGAAAATGCTGATCTCCATATTTAGGGTTGAAGTGAAAAGGGTGACTATGCGGCTAGGTTAAATAGGTATGTCACATGAAAGGTGGCACTCAGGTCCACATGAGGGGTAGTCAAGGTGGGAATAGAGCTCAGCTTTTCCACCACATCCAGCCTCTGTGGACACTGAGATCCACTGTCAAGACCACATAATTTACAACCCAGAAGACCATACCTGAAATCACATGTATGTAAAAATCTTAAATCTTGAAATTTCTTTTTATCTATTTTAAATCAATGTGAAATTTGGTCTTACCCTAGGGAGGAAGGGATTCGGGATTGAGTATAGCATTTTGGTAGAGAACCACTTAGAAAATGTCTATTAAAAAAGGCTGAGGATGTGTAAGGATAACATAAGGCAGATCTTAGGGAAGTAGGTTGTGGTGAATAGCAGACTTTGGTGTAACTTCTGCTCACACATGAGTTTTTGAGAGTTAATTTGTTAGTGACGTAGTTACCTAGGGCAACACGAGCACTGGTTGCTTCATGATTGATCCAGAAGGAGACCCATGACAGCATGACTATGAGTATTGAGGGCAGATATGTTTGAAATACGAAGTAACCAATGTTGCGCTGCAGCTTAAAGGAAAGTGAGAGTCGCTGATAGTTCCCGGTGGCCAGCTTCTCCTTGCGGTCATTAGTCTCACAGCCAATAATGGTAAACTGTGGTAACTCTGCTTCATCAACGCCACGAACTGGTGTTTCTTTCCAGTACATAACAACGTCAGACACAGTATAGCCATCTGAAATTAAGAGCATGTACTGTACAGTTATATAGACGAATGTCACAGTATGTTATATATTTGTTCATGCTTTATTTAATGACAATTTCAGTAGTTCAGATCATATTGCACTGAATGATAGATGATTAGTGACTAACCAATTGGAAAGGGTGTGGAACAGAGCGGTTTTGAGTATTTGCCTTGAGGGATTGACGTAAACCACAAAACCTGAATGAAGATGGCCAGTCTGTGGGTCAGGATTTGAACCTGGGACAGCCATGCTACCCACTTGATTGCAACATTTTATGTCACAGTATGTTGCTGTTAGCTTTGCATATTTAATTCATCATTTGTTCACAGAAGCCTGTTATTTGACCACATCCTGAAGACGTTTAATCTTGCCCACACCTACACACAGTATTTCCATTTTAATATTATTCTGTCATGTACACACAGGTCTCCATTAAATTTTTTCTGACTGAAGTGCATCATCATGTCTTACTAAGTTTCTTAATCAGTTGTTTTTTTACCCTGTTTATATACCACTAACTGCGCCGTAATAATGCCAGCTTAGGATTACTGCACATCTAGGCTTTGTCCATTGTCTAGTATTTCAAGTACTGCACATTACAGAAACCGGATCTGTTTCCAATCTTAGGTAGGAAGGTGGGGAGGCACCTAGCTGGATCCATTAAATCAAACTAATTTTAGTCACTGGATATTCAGCTTTTTCTAATGGACCCTAGTTAACAGTTGCCTCCCCACCTTTGGTCTCAGGAGGGAAACTTCCATTTTCTGCAACACTGTTCTGTTTGGAATACTAGACAAGGGACAAACTCTAGAAACCTAGTAGTCTTTAGAGTTTATTTAACTTCATCTTGTTTATAAATGTGTCAAATCTTAGAGCACTATCAACAAAAATATATTGTATATGTGTACACCATACTTACAGCTTTCAATTTCAACAGTGCAGTTCTGTGAATCCAGAGGATAATAATGCAGGTCCATCATACAAGCCAATGTTGTGGTAAATCTCATGCCATATGTGATACTGCCATCACCATTCAAACGCACCAGTTTATTTCTCTCTGTGACATCATGTAGAAAACTGGCAATAGAAAATTAATAAGATCAGTTGTCAGATTATTAGCCAAGATCAGTGTTTGTGGAACTTTTTTGTTGTGTGGACCCCTTTGGATTCGCAATGAGACTTTGCATACAGCTGGTTTTGTGGTTTATTGTACAATTCTGTCAGTAACTCAGGCTGTATAGCATTGAATGTTACAGTGACTGATGAATTGGAAAGGACTAATCAAGGTATTATCCCAACATTTGCCTACAGGGACTGAGGAAAATGACAGAAAACAGGATAGCTGACAATGAATCTGAAATTTGAATCGGGCATTTCCCAAACATAATGATCCCTTGTCCAACATGGAGGGTAGGGGAAGCGAACATGGCATGTTGGGCAAAATCACATTACACACACTTGTTGTGGGAAAAACAGGGTAGTGTGAACGCAGACACTTAAGAGACCCGCCCATCGTATAAAATGTATATATTTGTGGACAGTAAACATTTAGACAGTGTGTAGGTAGCTGCTGTTGCCAGCTTCTGCAGCAGTTGAGTGAGTAACCGGCCGTGTTCTGCATGTATTCAAATTTTTCAGCATTTGGCAAATTTCCCCCCCCCCCCCCCCCTTCCACTCCTTTCCATATATTTGATTATTCTGAACCGTGTGTAGCCAAAACGGTGTTGATCACAGTGTTACTCTATACGTTAGAGCATTAGCACTACATGGGCCCAGTCATACCCTTTGGTCTTAAAGTGACATTTCACATACCCCCTTTTCAGTGGTTACTTAATTTTTATCAGACTGTATTGTTGTCCATTACAAACATGAGATGCAGATGTTTCATTTAATTGTAAACAAATTTTATTTACTGAATCAAATATAAAGTAGCACAAAAAGATGTTGGCAGGTCATTTTTTAGGGCCTTCTGACCTCTGTTGGAGAAGGTATAAAGTATAGGCCTGTATATCAAATATCTCTTTTTGAGGCTTCATGTACCCCACGTTTCAGAATTGCTGCAGATTTAATGGACAAGTAAGAGTAAAGAAATTTTGCAATGTTCTCTAGCATACATCCCACACCCCATTGTTTCAAAGCCCACATTAAGCTGTAGGTCCCTGTCTGCCAACCAACATTCCTATGATTACTGTGTAATTGTAATTGTAATTTTATTTAACGTTCCATGGATCCACAGTAAAGCAACAGGTAGGATATAGAACATGTCAAAAGTAGTACATAATACACAGGATAAATAAGATAAAATAAAATGAAATAAGATAAAATAAAATGTCATGTGGGATAACCGAATCCACCCCTATGGGTGCTCCCACCTTAGAAATGGATTCTGTGCCCTTGCGTAGGTGGGCAGGTGTCAGAGAAAGGTAAACACTGTTGGTGTCTGGAGGCAACAGATAATTTGTTGTAATCTTTAGAGTGTTGGGTGGATATGGGAAGGTAAAAGATTCTGAACTGAATCACAATATCCATTTCCTGAATTTCATCTGTTCTTCATTTAGTCATGAATATTACGGACATTTGTTAGTGTTATTCTACAGTACCTAAACTTCGCATTTTCAAGAGATGTAATTATTTATTTTAATGACTATCCTGCATTCTCAAAGAATTCCAGTCAATAATTAAGTAAATCATTAAAATCTTAAAAGACAAGAAAATATTCTCATTGATGTCCAGAAATAGTGTGTTGCAAGTAAAGTATCCCTAAAATTTAATTATTAGTGTATTTCTTTCTATTGTAATTCATTTTCTAACGAAAATGTTTTATATTTTTATATTTGTTAATGATAATTCAAATGCATTTTAGTTTATACCAGAAACACTGTGCAAATTTGTGAGTGTATTTGTGTGTGTGTCACATAATTTGAAGGAAAGAATGTAGACTGTGAAAATAGGTGATATACTTATAATATTTGTGACTTGGCTTTATAATAACTTTAATTTGATAATTGTTTCATAATATAGAGAGGAAATTAATTTGACTAAATTGTAAAATGTTTTGCTAAAAAGTCGTAGCACTTGAGAAAGAATATATTTTATGTTTTGTACATTTTAAGGCATAACAACACATATCTTACAAATTTGTTTCTAGAGTAAGGAACACGTGAATTACGCATACTGTATAAGGTCACATCTCCTTTTGTTTCGAAGAGAGATGCAAAAACTTAGAATTGTCATTTTACTTTATCACTTTTGAATTACTATTTCTACATGCACCATAATTAGCATCAGCTGTTTGATAATTGCTTTCTTTTCAGGTATTTGCTCTGAAATGTAATCATAAACATGAGATAATATAAGTGAGATTTGAGGTTCTCATGACAGTGACTGTGAATATTGGTGTGTTGCCTGGAATGTAATGTTATGCCATGTAATATGCTAGACACGTACCGACGTTTCAGAGGAACCTGCTGCCTTCATCTTCAGGGTAGATAAATAATTGTTATGCAGAGTGGACGACAGTGGAAATATGGGGATAGGTTGGACCATCTCCATTCACTTCTCCACGAACAGCCATCTTCTTGTGTATATTTTTCATACTAGTTTTCCATACTTTATCCCCTCCTACTGGTTCACTGTCCTCTCTCCTCTTGACTCCATCTTTTTAATTTTCTTTCCCATACTCCGTTTTTATTTGTAATTTATTTTGACATTGCATTGTAATTTTTATTTCTTACACATACAGAGCAGTGCAGAAGTCACTTGACACTCTGTATTTAACATGTTGTCTCTAGTATCAATTCACTTTTGTGCCACTCTGTATTATTGGTGTAAGTACTTCTCCCTTAATTTTCCCCTGTCCACTGCTCCCTTACATTCTGCTTCTATTCATTCTGCCCTTAGACGATGACCCTTTCAAGTTCCCACACATTCCTGTTCGTTAAGCCAGAGCACTGCCTTACTCACCATATTACTATTGCCATTTTATTTTTTCCATGTACTGTTTATCTGTTGACTCTGATGAAAAAGTAAGCAGGTTCCTCTAAAACGTCTCCATAAGTCTACCAGACTACATGACACCTCATCCCATATGACAGCGTCCTTCATAAAATATATGTCCTTCTTTTAATAATACGTATTTTGCAGTAAATTGTAATTCAAGGTAAAACAAAACACCCAACATACACCAGTACTTAACCTGTTCTTGTCATTAGCAAAAAATGTGTCAGGAACCCAAATCTTCTCAGCAAAATCTCCAGAAAGTGTCAGAATTTCGTCATCCGTACTGAATGCCAACCTTTCATCTTTCCAGTATTGGTTCAGGTACATTGTGATGGTATAATCCTGCAACAAATGTCTTAATACAGCGTATGGTTGAAATGACACACCGTTTACAATTACACTTACACATAACACTTCCTGCCCTGTAAAGTGTTCAGTGCCTTTACTTTAAGCCTCCACCTTACAGTTCATATAAATGCTCAGAATTTCACATTAGAAGCTCATTTTGTATGTGTGTGTGCATGTGTTTGTGTATATTGAGAGGCACATCAGCAACTGAAACTATTTGTGACTCTAAAAGGCAAGTACAAAATTCATAACATTCATTCAAACAAGACGACATTTATTTAAAACACTTTGTATACTGCTGGAACCTGAAAGTTCTGCCCGTAAAAGAGTTCTGCATGTTTTTTTGCTGGGCTTCTGCTCTGGCAGCACTGCCAAGTCTCCATTCTTTGTAGTCCTATACCTACCCTAGATGGTAACAGATCCGTGATATCCTAACGATCTACGTGTAAGGAATTTTCACCAAAGTTTCCATCACAAAAAATGTTCAACAATTTCGTAGCATTTTCACCAGTAAAATGTAGGCTTACCACAACATTGGGCTTCCTATATTAAAATGATTTCTTAATATCAATGAAACTACATAGTTTTGGTTTTCATTTTATTTTTTATGTAATGTGATGAACATCTAATATACTTCGTTCAGGTCATCGTGTCAGGTTTTTTAAATGCAGTGCTTTCTTTAAAAGTGTGCTTAGCAATATAATATTTTCCGGTTGCAATGTGCATTTGCAATTTTATTTTGTCAGTTCATGTTGAATAATGGGTGACCGGATAAATGCGCACACGACGAAAGCCCACACGACAATTGCTCACAGATAAAACCCCACTGTCATGAATGCTCACAGGAAAAATGCCCACACCGATAAATGCTCACACGGATATATGCTCACACGGATGAATGCTCACAAGGAAAATTGCTCACAAGGATAAATGCTCACATTGATAAATGCTCACACGGGCGAATTGTCACACAGGAAAGTACGCACATAGAACAATTCTCATTTTCACAATACTATCAAGTAATGCAGTCTTAAAAGAGCGTGCAAACGGCAGCTAACGCAGACACACTAACCTCTTCGGCAACGGGTGACATTGAATCTTTAACGAAGAAAGACATCGTTGGTTTTTGGGGAGGCACTAAGGACGTTAGTAAAAATAATTCCCAAGATGGATTTAAAGACATAGTGAAATTTGTGGAAATTAATAGTCATATGAACATCATTGTAATAAGTGTCCTACAGCGACACGATTTATGTGATTGGTCTTGTGTTAACCCTGAAGTGAAAACATTTAATATAAATTTGGTGAATCTTATGAAGTCTTTTAAGCATGTTACAGTGACAAAAGTACAGCTACAGAAGAAATTTTTTACTAGACAATGTCTCACACACAAAATTACGCACATGGAAAAATCCTCACATTCCCAATACTATGAAGTAACGAACTCTTAATAAAGCGTTATGTGAATGCTATGAAGTAAAGTTCAGTGTCGACACGGATACCCTAAACCAAACCACAGCCCAGAAAGGGTTCCATGACAAAAGCCCACACGACGAAAGCCCACACGACAATTGCTCACAGATAAAACCCCACTGTCATGAATGCTCACAGGAAAAATACCCACACCGATAAAAATGCTCACACGGATATATGTTCACACACGGATGAATGCTCACTACGGTAGTAGTAATCTGTGCCCACACTTAAGCCCCTACAAAACACGCTACAGCACGTGGGTTCCTGTACACACGACCGGACGCGAGCGGAATCGCACTAATCTTGTAATTTATAACTTCAACTGCTACGTCTCAGCATCAACAGCAGCTACTAATTGTGCAACATTTTTACAACGAATAATCAACGGGCGTAACATCAGCTCCACTACACCTCATCACAACGTACCATTGAGTGACAGTGTATTTTAATAGTGCAGTTGTTGGTAGACGAGTGAATTCTATAGTTTTATTAATTTTTTTTGTAGTGCCAACAATGGAGTTTTCAAGCAGCCAGAAGGGCAATCAAGTGTTGACTTACTTGGGTTTTGAATATCTGTGTTTTCGCAATGTAAATGGAGTGCTGACTTGGCGATGCAGGCAGAGTCGCTCTGTAAAGTGTCATTCAATTATGAAGACAAAAGATGGCAACATAGTTCAACAACCAAATGAACATTGTCATGATTCTTGTCCTCAAAAAGCAGAAGCCAACGTTGCCAGAAGCAAAATGAGGCAAGACATGAGAGTAGTTAGTGCTACCCCTCGCAATGTGATGGGAATGTGTTGTCAGGGTTGAGTAACGATGTACTGGCCCATATGCCCAAACAATCATCCCTTGCGAGAAATCTTCTCAATCACAGAAAAGACGGTCATTTGCCTATTCCAACTACAATAAATTTTGACATTCCTGAGAAGTACAGTCAACTGGTACTTCATGATTCAGGTGTGGATGATCCAGACAGAATTCTGGTTTTAGGTGATAAAGAACTCTTGGTAGAATTGAACAAAGATACAATCTATGGAGATGGCACTTTTGATAAAGTTCCAAACATGTTTTACCAACTGTATACGTGGCATGCCAAGGTGGGTAACTCATATCCGCCATGTATTTACATTCTGTTACAGAAAAAGAACTTGGACACTTATAATAGAATGTTTGAAATCATGAAGCTGTTGGTTCCAAATCTGGTGCCTCAAAAGGTTTTAGTAGATTTTGAGAAGGCTTGCATGAATGCAGTGAGGATTGCCTTTCCACACACTGAGGTCAAAGGGTGTTATTTACATCTGTGTCAGAGTCTCATCAGGAAAATCAGCAATGTTGGCTTGAAGACAGAATTTGAAACAGATATAAATATAAAACTGAAGCTGAAGTCTCTTGCTGCATTAACCTTTGTCCCAGTCCATGATGTGAGGAGTGTCTTTGATCAGCTTGCCGCCACATTTGCAGACGAAGATAGCTATAATGAGGTACTCACGTACTTCTTTTCCACATACATTGAGGGTGCAGCAGGTAGAGATCCCCAGTTTCCAATAACAATATGGAATCATCATGAAGCAGCTCTTGAACGGTCGCCTAAAACTACAAACTGCTGTGAGGGATTTCACAATGCACTCAATTCCCTATTCCACTGCAGTCATCCCAGCGTGTGGTTTCTGTTTGATGGACTGCAGAGGGACCTGGCTTGCCACAGATTGACACTGGCTAATGCACAGGCAGGTCGTCTGGAGGTGAAAAACAGAAGATATGATGCACTGCATGACTTGGTTGCCACTTCTGTGCAGGAATATGAGCAGGTGGAAGACAAACTGAAATATTTGAGGAGATTGGCCAACTTACAGTAAAATACTGCATGTTTCAACTTCACTTCATAGCAAGCACATAATTTTCAATATCAGTTTATTCACATTCCATGGATCTCTACATGTTACATAACCTTATTGATGTAGAAATAGTCAAGTGAATACAAGAAAGTAATATCAATAATATAATAATGATAGTAAAAATAGTAATAATATATATTTGCTAACAATTAGCAATTGTCATGAATATATGTAAATATAGCATATATAGCACTTGCCAATCCGAACCCAACCAGCTGCAATACATCATATACAATAAAAGGTTTATACCCGTTGCACTACAGTATGCAATGCAATAACACATTAAAATGTTATATCATATTAAAATTTATCTTGTATAAGACCAAGATCATATAATGTACAATATAATCATTCAGAAACTGAACACAGTCTAGTTCAGCACACGCTAGTTACATCAAAGTATTCATCTATAGTGTAGAAGGAGTGATCATGTAAATAATTGCTTAGCTCTGACTTAAATTGTTTAGTGTCATTACTTAAATTTGTGATGCTCTGTGGGAGATTGTTGAACAATTTTATACCAAATGGGTAAACTCCTTTTTGATATAGTGATAAATTTGAGGAAGGCTGGTGGAAGTCATATTTTTGTCTAGTATTTATACAATGGATATCAGAATTTAATTTGAATTTATCCCTGTTGTTAACTGCAAATAGAAGTGATAGTATATATTGTGATGAAAGAGGTAGAATTTTTAAATTCTTAAATAAATCTCTACATGAGCCTCTGCTTCTGCATCCTGCAATAATTGTGATTATTTTCTTTTGTATTATGAAAATTTTTTTTACTGTGAGAAGAGTTTCCCCAAAATATTATCCCATAGTTCATAATGGAGTGAAAATATGCATAGTACACCATCTTCAATGTTTCTTGTGACATAAAGGGCTTCATCGATCTCATTGCATAACAAGCTGCACTTAATTTGTGCAGTTTGCTCAGTATGTTTTTTCCAAGACAGTGCACTGCCCACATATATTCCAAGGAATTTTGTATCATATACCTTAGTAATTAATTTATTCTCATAACTAATGGTCAGATCAATTTGAGGACTATATTTAGTTGTAAATTGTATAAAATGGGTTTTATAAAATAGTTTAATAAAAGTCTATTGGCTGTGAACCACTTATTTAAAATTCCAAATGTACTTTTTACATCATTTTTTAAATTTCTGGAATTAGAATTGGTAAATATTATACTAGTGTCATCTGCAAATAAAATTGGTTTAGCTTTTCTGTTGATAGTTTTTGATAAATCATTTTTATAGAGAAGGAGAAGTAAAGGACCTACAATTGAACCTTGTGGAACACCATGCTTTATAATTCCCCAGTTTGAAAATGAGTTATGATTACAATTTTGCTTTGAATCTCCACTTTCTGATATCTATCCCTATGGTACGATTTGAACCAATCATTCGCTTTACCAGTTATTCCATATCAATTTAATTTAGATAGTAAGATAGCATGGTTAACACTATCAAAAGCTTTCGCTAAATCGCAAAAAATTCCACCCACATTTAATTTTGTCATTAAAAGAACTTAAAATTACATTAGTTAGTTCATAGGTTGCTTTTTCGATTGATAGGTTTTTCCCAAATCCCAATTGATCTTCAACTAATATGCGGTTAATAGTTAAGTGTCTGAGTATTCTGTTATACATAACTTTTTCTAGTACTTTTGAAAATGAAGTCAGTAAATATCGGTCTGTAGTTACAAATGCAATTTCACCTTTTTTGAATAACGGTTTTACTACAGAGTATTTCATGCATTGAGGAAAATACCCTGATGACCGACACACATTACATATATGATTGAGAGGTGAACTAATATAAATAGAGCTTATTTTAAGTTAGTGGAAATTTCGTCGTACCTATTCGTATTGTTCGGCCTAAGGGATCTAATAATGTCTTCAATTTCCTGCGTTGTTGTTGGTTTGAGAATTAAATTTGGAAATGAATTGTTAAAAGCATCCGACAAACAAGACAGTGGCATCTTCCTATTATTAACCCTATTAGGACTTATTAATACCACTACTATCACCATTATTAATAGTATTAACATCATAACTATCCTCACTATTATTATCCTTATTAATGCTGTTGTTATTAATATATTTAGTTTCCACCAGTGTGAGGAAATATTCATTAAATGCGTTTGCAATAACTTGAGGATTGGTAGTGCACGCACCCTCAATAATTAATGATATTACACCTACATTAATAGTTTTCCTCCCCGATTCCAGTTTCACTATTTCCCACGTGGTTTTATGTTTCATTGATGCTAGAATCTGATTGTTATAATTTATCCATTTGGCCTCCTTAATGACATTTGATAGAATTTTACAATACCTTTTGTAGTGGCTTTTTAATCTCAAATCATTACTGTTTCTACAGGCCATATATAGTTCTCGTTTTCTATTCCTGCTGTTATCCAGGCTTTATTTCTGATTCCTTTTTTGACTCTTATTAGAGGAAAACTTGAGTAGAAAGTCCCCAAGAATGTATTTTGGAAACAGTTAAATTTGGAATCAATGTCCTTGTCATCAATACTTTGTCCCAGGTTTCATAGCTTAATTGTGTTACAAAATCTGCATTTGTAAATATTTGATATTATTGATTGCTAGACTGCAGATTAATTTTATTTATCTCTATGGTCTGAGCATCATGATCAGGTAAGCCATTTATAACAGGTTCTACAATATAATTTTCTAACTTCGAGTTATCAATGAATATATTATTTATCGCTGATTTGGAACTACTTTGAACTCTTTTTGGAAAAGTAATGGTAATGGATAGATTGTAAGATAACAACAATGAATCCAGGCTTTGTTTTATATTACTGTCGACAAGATATTTACACTTATGTCACCACAGATAATAAATTCTGTTTTTGGGCTATGCAACATACTGAAGATGGATTCTAGTCTATTTAAAAACTGATCAAAATTTCCAGATGGGGTTCTACATAAAGTTAGTATACATATATTGGAAAATATGGATTCTAACTTTAATTCACAGGTTTCCATATCTTGATCTTTACAGTAATCATCCAAATTGATGTTAGCAAATTTTAAAGTTTTGTGCACGAAAATACTCCTCCTTTATCTAGATCTTCCTACAATATTTAGCACCTCATTTAAAGTTTTCTGTGTGAACATGATCTAATTCCAATTGTCATATGGTGTTCTGTAAGGCACAGTATGTGTGGTAATGATGGATGCAAGGAGCATAATAGTTCATTGATTTTGTTTCTCAGTCCTCTAATGTTCTGGTGGAATACCTTTAGCACTTTATTGTTTACAGATTTTAAACAACTACTAGTTTCCTGTTTGTTTTCTTTTACAGGATTTGTGGTATTGTTTGTAAAACTGCATACCTTGTCATCACTATCTGTTGGTACTAAAACACACTTTTGACAGATCCATTGGCCATAAAAACAATCCTGATTTCTTGTCACTGGTTGTTTCCTAAGTCTTCCTGATGAATGTGTTCCTCTTTCCTTCTGTTCCATCACACACTCTTTTTTCTTCCACTTCCTTCTCCCACTACATTCTGTCTCACATGCGTCATCATCCCCTTGTGATTCCTCTTTAGGTTCTTCTTGTGTGATAATATTGACCTCACTTGAAACATCACTTACACTATCATCCTGTTCAGTTTTCATATACATACTGATTGGTTCTTCTGTTTGTTTTTGAAGGACTGCAGTAGCAGCATTAGCTATTCTTTTTTTGCCTAACTTATTCATATGCAGACATTGTCTAGAAAAAAATTTCCTCTCTAGCTCTACCTTTATCACTGTAACATGCTTAAAAGGCTTCATAAGATTCACCAATTTTCTATTACATGTTTTCACTTCAGGGTTAACACAAGACCAATCACATAAATCGTGTCGCTGTGTGACACTCGTTACAATGATGTTCGTATGACTATTAATTCCACAGATTTCACTATGTCTTTTAATCCTACTTGGGAATTATTTTTTACTAACGTCCTTAGTGCCTCCCCAAAAACCAACGATGTCTTTCTTCGTTAAAGATTCAATGTCACCCGTTGCTGAAGAGGTTAGTGTATCTGCGTTAGCTGCCGTTTTCACGCTCTTTTAAGACTGCATTACTTCATAGTATTGTGAAAATGAGAATTCTTCTATGTGCGTACTTTCCTGTGTGACAATTCGCCCGTGTGAGCATTTATCAATGTGAGCATTTATCCTTGTGAGCAATTGTCCTTGTGAGCATTCATCCGTGTGAGCATATATCCGTGTGAGCATTTATCGGTGTGGGTATTTTTCCTGTGAGCATTCATGACAGTGGGGTTTTATCTGTGCGCAATTGTCGTGTGGGCTTTCGTCGTGTGGGCTTTTGTCATGGAACCTGAATAATGATGTGTCAGCAGCAAGATTATGTACTGGCAGATGAAATTAGATGGCTGTTCACAGAGAACTGGAAACGATTGAGGAAGAATCTATCGTGGCTTATTTAAAATTACTGGCTCTCCAGTTTTCTAGGTAAATCGAGAAATACCTCTCTGCTCCCCCTCCCCTCTAGAATACAAGTGAGACCCCCTGCTACTGCACATTACTCCATGGTTCACAATGGAGCATTTACGTAACTTTGCCACGTAGATATTTGTTATTATTATTTTTTGTTTATTATTATTATTATTATTATTAATGTTAATTCAATTCAATGCAATGCAATGGGTATTTATTTAATATATTATTATTTTATTCAGAGATGCGCTATTGTGGCAAAGCCTGTATATTTTGATGGCGGTGTTGAATTATCAGCTGGAGAAATGAAACCTCAGCGATCAGAGGAGGATCTGCCTTGTGAGTGTGTGTGTGTGTCAGTGTCACTCCTTTCCCATCCTTTCACAAGTGGCTGTGACGTCATGACACTCAGAATGGCTGTAAAAGAACAAAGCCTCCTTGTACTCTTGTGACAGCAATGTAGTGTCGATGTCTTAAGAAACGGCCTGCAGTGTGCTTGTACAGCCCTTAGATCCCGTCAGTGTGCTTGTACAGCCCTTAGATCCAGTCAGTGTGCTTGTACAGCCCTTAGATCCAGTCAGTGTGTTTGTACAGAGCCCTTAGATTCAGTCAGTGTGCTTGTACAGCCCTTAGATTCAGTCAGTGTGCTTGTACAGCCCTTAGATCCAGTCAGTGTGCTTGTACAGCCCTTAGATCCAGTCAGTGTGCTTGTACAGCCCTTAGATTCAGTCAGTGTGCTTGTACAGCCCTTAGATCCAGTCAGTGTGCTTGTACAGCCCTTAGATCCAGTCCCAAAACAGCATATCGTTGCTCGTTTAATTATTGCAGTTATTATGCAACATCTATAGTTAATTGATCTAAAGTGAACCCCCCCCCCCCCGAGCCAGTTTAATCCATTATACACAGACACCCAGTCAGGACGATCCGGATTTCGAGTTCCGGGAGGGACAAGAGATTATTCTGTCCTTCAAATCGTCCAGATCGGCTGTGGGGCCTACCTAGCCTCATACCGTGGTTCTTTCCCTGAGGGTGAAGCGGCCGGGGCGTGAAGCTGACCACTCCGAGGTTAAGAATGAGTGCGTGCAGAGGGACAACCTTTACACCGCCGCACCTTAATTCGCTAAGATCAGTTCTATTGAAGAGCACTGTATTCTGGGATGTGACCCCGTGCAGTCTGGTAGCTGGTATCACCGTTTCAGAGGAACATGCTGCCGCCGTCTTCAGGTTAATTATATACCCAGCCATTGTTTTACGCCCGTTTAGTATACGCCTTTTTGCTTTAACGCCCCTTGCCAATTTACACCACTTCTTAATTTGCGCTCATTTTCGGTTTAACTTTCTTCGGCTGGCTGCGTTTTGTTACGCTAACCCCTTATTTCTGATAGGAATATCATTTTTTATTTACGCCCAATTTTTACATGAATGCTACCAGGGCGTAAAACAAGGTCTGGGTGTAATGGGGAATGCGTGTTCTTCCGAAACACTGGAACTGTGTACGAGACTACACGGCGTCACACGTTAGGTTACCGTGCCGTGAGAAACCTCGAGTCTCATACATGAAAGATCAAGTTTTACACTGGTACAAAACAAATGGTAAAACTAGGGTCAGGACCTGGCCTGAATATTTTAATGTGCTGATATATGCAAGGTGTTGCAGCAAATTTTTAAACAAAGCGAATGCCCAATTAGAACATAGTTTTCGTCTGTCCCTCTGTCCGCATGCTTCGTCTCCAAAACTGCTGAATTACTTTCGACGAAATTTGTTACTGGGATTTACACTAACAACTGTCGACTGAGTACAACTGCGGTATGTTATATTGGACTAACATTATCGCTTATAAACGTTCTCTTTATATGACGCTAAACAAAACTTAACGATTTTCACGAAAAGCGGCTTATCGTTAACAAAATTAATACATTACTTGAAGTGTGTGTATAATTAAGATCTATAACTTCAACGTTGAGATGATTCATCCTGTTCATTCATTCTTTCTGTAGTCTGTCTTGCGACAGGTCCGTAGCCTCTTCCAAAACGAGATCTCCATTGACTGCGATCTAGTGCTTCCTCTTTCAATTTCCAGTATCCTCTCTTTTCCTTAAGATCATCCAGTAGCTGCTTACGTAACTCCGGAATGTTTTGTCTCCAGAGGAAGCATCTCGCATTTGGCATTTGTCTCTGTTTCTGGAAGAGACTATCCAGGAATGTAATAATGTGGTAGTTTTTCCATTTGCTTTCCACATCGCAGTACAGCAGCCGCTCAGACCACTCTCGTCACGCCTGTTGCTACACGATCATGAACCATCTCGAGCATCATTTGCTCTGTGCTTCAAGTCGCTGCTTCCGGCATCCGGTTTTTACAATAACAATAAAACCAATCACTTGTCCATAAAACGCAACTGTTTATATAAAAGTCTGCAAATCAGCTACATGCACATGTTTCGGCTTATGATAAGGCCATCATCAGGCTGTATAAAAGAGTTGAAAGGTAAAATATGCAACTTTATTACTGGTTATTCAAAGTAAGATCTCAATCTTGTTACACAAACTAATAATGCCTTATATCAGGTTATAACTAAATTTTTTCTTAAATATATTTATGAATTTATGAACATAAATATATTTATATTTTTATAAATATACTTATGAAAATGTTTAGTTATAACGAAATATTCTGAAGTAAATGGCAACAAACTTTGCGCGCGTTTAATCCGCTGGTAATTCTGCCATGCTTATGATTTGCGTCTGTTGCTGTCTTCCAAAATGCTTGGACTTTTGGCACGTTTTCGCAGGATTTAGCAGTGATTTGTATGGCTTTTTTTCTGCATGCTGGTTACAAGACATGAACAGTTTTCTGTAAGCCAGTTCCCCACACAATTGGTAACATTCTTATAAACTTTGTGACAGCGCCACACAGATGGAAGCTGGGAACACCACTGTCATTCTTGTCTGCAAATTTAGTCGAGTCTCTTACATTCGTCTGCGTTTCATCGCTTATTTGTAATTTTATAATTTGTAACTCTTGACGATATTCCAAAAGAAGAATTTAAACATTTGGGAACTTCATATTTTGTGCTCTTAACACAGTGTCATGTGGATGAGGTTGGCTTGGCATGCAGGACGCACAGGGGAAAATTATGTATATCAAGAAAATTGTAGTTGTAAAACATCGCTTTGTAAGCAGAGGCGTAAATCTTAAAGAGTTTGGTGGTGAGGCTGGGACTAAACTGCATCATGAGAGGTTCCATTGGCGAGGTTTTGTAAACGGTGATAAAAATTCGAGTAACGTAACTCCTGTATTACATTACACAATATTATCGGTTAAGAAAGAGCTCTTTTCACATAAAATCGATATGTTGTGTAAAACATACATTAGCATCAAATACGAATATATTTATTATACATGTTAAAATTAATTAAATCCTCGTAGCTTCACAACATTGTGTTTATATCAACAGTACATGATCACCAGATGTCAGTGAAGTATTCAAAGTAGCAAGTAACATGTTTGTAATGCACTCGTACGCTTGTTGCTAGAGACAGGGCCGGATTTAAGCGTGTTATGGCCCCTAATCTCTTAAGATTTAAAAGGCCCCTCCCCCTCTACTGAATTTTAGGTTTAATTTTTCAAGCTTGTGGAAGGGTACGTATAAAATGCTGCATTACATACATACACATATATACACACATTTTTATTAGTTATTGAAATTATTTTATATGGTGATTTTCATTACTTATAAGTGCATATATTTTTTTTTAGTGAGGCTGTCTCACTGAGGCCCCTTGTAATATGAGGCCCCAAGCTGTAACTTGTCTAGCTTACACGTAAATCCTGCCCTGGCCAGAGATGTGTGTATTTGCCCATCATGCTACTTACCATATTAACTTCAGAGATAGAATCAAAACTTGCAATGGTCAGGTCCATGCCCACGTATAAAGGGTCGCCTGTAAGGAAAAATAAAATGTGCTTAGGTCTTCATGTAAAGTGATCGATATATTTCTGTCCGATTTTAACACAATTTGGATTTTTCTCGACAGATTTTAATGGAAGTCGACAATATCAAATTTCACGAAAATCCGTCCAGTGGGAGCCGAGTTGATACATGCGGACGGACGGACGGACAGCCGGACACATGCGAAGGTAAAAGGCACTTTTTGCGATTATGCGTACCATCCTAAATATCAAGAATTCCCAGAAGCGTTAGTTAACTGGAAGCTGCTGATATATAAACGCTGCCTGTGACAGACACAGATGAAGTGCTGCACTCTACAGCCATCAGTTAGTTGTTTACAGTGCTGATCAGCAGCACGTGTCACGTGTGTTGCACACTACATAACTGACTTTAACCGGTGTTTCAAACAGAAGTTTAAATTTTAATTAGGAGTGTCGAAATTCGTTTGCAAATCCCATTGTTTGTATAAAAACTAGTACACGGATTTACATTTGCGTGACATTTATGTCTATAACGCTTATTTTGAAAACATTTGTCTGTGGTTTGGTGTACTCGTAGAATGACGTTTAAGAAAAATATTAGTGTAGCAGGCGGGAAACTTGGCGCAGTTAAAATTTTAAAGTATTCGTAATTTCCCAACTTTTAGCCGATAATCGCAAAACACGTGATTGTGTCCATATATGACAGTCGTCGACGAATTCAGATGTAAATGAGGCAGATGACTTGGGCATGTTATTTGATTCTTAAGACAGCGTGACAAAACAAAATATTTGTATAGATATCTTGATGAGAGAACACACTTAACAAATTTATTCATATGGCCAAGTCTGATTACAGTCAAACTCCGGTACAGTGCCACCCTCACTCAGCGCCCAAGAAAATCTGCGAACAGAAATTCCCTATTATACAGTATTCCGATATATCGCCATCCTCGATATATCGCCACAAATTGCGGTAAACAAACAGTGGCGCTATATCAGAGTTTGACTGTATTTCAATTCGCTTTACTTCGATAGATTATGTGCTGGCTGTGAATGTTGACATGGCTTGTAAGCTTCTCCTAGTTGCCCGTTACACAGAAATTTGGCGACCTCTGAGTTAGAGTGATGACGTAGATTATGATCCCTCCGATCTATATGTCAGAGGTGCCCGGTTCGAATTTTTTGTGGTATCGAGATTTTCCGCAGCCGTCCAGACCGTCCCTGGGGCCCACCCAGCCTTCTATACAATGGGTAACTGGTCTCTTTCCCGGGGGTAAAGCGGCTGGGGCGTGGTGGAGTTGACCACCCACCCTCATCCAGTAAAAGGTAAAGTGGTCCCATACAGGCCTTGGCAGGCCCTTAGGGCTCCAGGAGGTCGAGGCTCCCAGGTTTTTAGACAATCGGCACATGAAGGTGGTAAGGTTGTCAGCCCTACGCACCTTTACCCCCCAGGAAGAGTAGAGCTATACCTCTACTCCCCCTCTGGCCTTCATGGCCTGTTCTAGGGAGAACTTGACCTTTATCTTTACCTTTTATCTGTTTTAACGTTTCTGTCACCCGAATGTCGGAATGCAGCATTACAACAGATCATGACACAACTTCGCGCACATCGTGATTATAATATGTAACTGCATGCTAAATAACGTTACTGATTGGTAGAAAGTTGTATAATAACCAAGTAAACACGTTTCAAGTTAAGATGTAAAGTATAGTGTTACATGCAACAGTTTAGAAAGCTTTGTTTACAGATTTGAACATTACATTGATTTTTAATTCGTGTATCGTGCACCTGTGTTCGGAGGCACTACTGTAGCAGGCTTACTGTGTGTCTGCCTTGATGTCTGCTACTGTTGTATTGTGGTTCCCTATTCAAAACCATCTCGTCTTTGCGCTTGACAGCGCCAAATGGTTTATATCTCTCACGCCACTTGATTGCCTCTCTTATACACAGAGTCTGTCGACCGCCATTGTGTAAGAATCAGAAAGCCTGTAAGCGTACATCTGTGAACCACAGCCTTTGTGTGTTATTTGTGTAAAGTCAATAACATGAAAGTATAAAGAGGAGGAATGTGTCCATCACTACGCATATTTCATCTCTGACACTACTGAATGTACAGTGTGTCCACAAAGTCCCTTCGGGGTTTTGAAAAATTGTGGCGCGCAAACAAATTGAGCTAGCCACATGCGGTTTGCTGCAGATTACAGTGAAACTCTGGAAGTTTTTTACTGACCTCAGTAGACCTCGATGTGGGCTCCCTTTGTAACACGGAGAACGTCCAGACGATTCGAGCTCTTGCCATGTTCTGTGGAACATGTCCGCTGGAATAGCCGAGATCGCATTCCTGATACGGGTCTTCAGGTCATCAAGTCCGTTAACTGGTGTTCGGAACACATTGCTCTTGACATAACCCCATAGGAAAAAATCCACTGGTGTTATGTATGGTGAACATGGAGGCCAAGGCATTGGACCGTCTCTGCCGCAACGCGCGCGTTCCTGCACACTCGCCATTTCACAAACTGACTGAGAAACGTAAAGATGGCCGCTTATGCCATCTGTTGGCAGCAAAAAGAAAACTTCCAGAGTTTCACTGTAATCTGCCGCAAACCGCATGTGGCTAGCTCAATTTGTTTGCGCGCCACAATTTTTCAAAACCCCGAAGGGACTTTGTGGACACACTGTATATCGGTGGCTTTTGGTGCTAGAGGTCTGTAATAAATTTTCTCACAAGGATCTGCGAAGTCTTAAGTCCGTGAAAATCAGAACTTTAATATCCCTCAAAAACGGTTTATCGTACAAAACAATGGTACGTCATACCAAACGTAGGTCGGATTACGTTCACCAGGTAATTGAAGAAATAGTAAGGCAACTTAAGGAAACCGCATTAAGCTGGATTAGTGATGAAAAGAAAAAAAATGTATGAAAATTAATAGAATTTAAACAATTTTAGGGCAAGATCTGATAACACACGGCCAGGTTTTTCAAGAGGTTCAGAATTTGATATATTTAGTAACCTTGATAGATACAACGAAAGAAATAACTGCAGAAATACAGTTAAGGATTACTACATGTAATACTGTGATGATTTAAAGCATATAATTAGGTCTAGAGCTATGAGCAAAGCAGCAAAAATCAAAATATACAGGGTGTCTAAAAATGCTTGGACAAACTTCAAGAATGAGTTATTCATATAAAAACAAAGAAAAAAGTTCGTATAAACATATGTCCATAAATAAATGGTTTTTTTTAAATCAGTTTAAATATTACATTTAACAATAAATGCGTTAACTGTGTAATATTTTACAACTGATTTAATACATTTACAGTACACGTTTCCAACTTAATAACTGTTGAGTTCTCATTGTTTATCAAGTCACAATTCACAATAAATACTCAGTGTGTCCTCCACCCGAATCAGTGCACGCACGTCTGTTTAGGGACTGTCGCATCCTTTCAAAGGTCCCGAGGCAGTTGCGAATGATTTGGCTGGCATCAAAATTGTATTGGTGAAATGTCTTTTCGTTTTCAGTTGGAGCTGAATACAATAGGGGTTTTAAGTGTCCACATACATAAAACCCTAAAGGATTGAGATCGCGCGGAAACTGTTTGCGGACATATATTGATATGAACTTTTGTCCTTGTTTTGGTGTGGAGATCTTACTTCTGAGGTTTGTCCAAGCATTTTAGATACATCCTGTATAAAACAAAGTTGAAACAATTTGTTACATGTAGGAGCGAAACATGGCCCGTGACAGAGATGGGTACGAAAAGATTAAATACGTGGGAAAGGAACATCTTAGGGAGGATATATGGACCTGTGGTAGAAAAGGGATTTGGAGACTAAGAACTGATCAGGAATTGCAGGAAATGTATAGAGATTTGGACATTGTAGCAGACATTACAAAGAAAAGTTTGGAATGGATGAGGCATATAGTAAGACTGGACCACGGAAGACTAGTCAAGAAGATATTTGATAGTAAACCGGAGGAAAGGAGAAGAATGGGAAGACCAAGAATGAGATGGTTGGACGATGTTGAAAAGGATCTTCGGGAGAGGAAGTTGGAAAGATGGCCGCAGAAGACAGTAAGAGTGGGCTTGTGTAACTGAAGAGGGCAAGGCTGTCGCAGGGGCCTTACGAAGTAAGCAGATAACTTTGCCACTTTTGTGTGGAACTTTTTCTACATAACGAAGGTTTAACTTAGTGTCAGGAGTCCAGTTGCTGGCTGTATGCAGTGTGATAACTGTAATGCAGTTACGTCTGTGACAGTGGACTTGCATCGTCAGTAAATGCATTATGTGAATTAGCAATGGACGCACTGAAAAAATGTGTGTATTCAAAACTGAAGTACAGTAAGTGTGCCTAATTTCGCACCCATTTTGATAAAGGTCAAATTTGAAGGTTGCTGTATCATGAAAATGAAAACTAACGGTATGAACACGTTCCTGGATGAGAGTACTTTTGCATTCAATAATGTAATTTCGAAATATTTTTCGTTTTTTACCCATTTTTAAGGAATAAGTAAAAACGCATGGTGTGCGAAATTGGGAATACTGTGTTTCCAAGTTCGCCCACATAGCCTCTTTCAGGAAAAATAAACCACTTGAAATCTGCCTCACTTAAGGCAGGCTTCCTACTAACTAACTCCATGTAGCAGAGTCCTTCTTGAGAAGCTAACAGATCCTCAGCTAGTCAAGAAATTCCCCGCATTTTATGGAACCCGAAGGTTCATTACCGCATTCACAAGAGCCCGCCACCTGTCCCTATCCTGAGCCATATCAATCCAGTCCATGCTCCCCCATCCCATTTCTTGAAGATCCATTTTAATATTATCCTCCCATCTACGCCTGGGTCTTCCAAGTGGTCTCCTTCCCTCAGGTCTCCCCACCAAAATTCTGCATGCACCTCTCCCCTCCCCCATACGTGCTACATGCCCCGCCCACCTCATTCTTCTTGATTTGATCACCCGAATAATATTTGGTGATTAGTACAGATATTAAGTTCCTCGTTGTGTAGTCTTCTCCATTCCCCTGTTACCTCGTCCAAGACAGGCTTCCTGCAACTTGAATATTGGCTAATTTTTTCTATATTCTTTTCCTTATTGTTAACCTTGTCTTTGAGAGTTGATTTTGGCACTTCGCACAGTTTGTAAGCTCGCACTAAAGGCATTTCCTTTTTCCTAAAGTCCTTTATTGCCCTCATCACATTGTCCTTATTACATGTGTTGTTTCTTTGGACCGATCTGTAACGATAAATTTGGCTTTATTGAAGGGCGATGCAAATACCTCGATGGGCCCTATTTCACACAGTGCGAAATTAGGGCGACACTTGGTGGGCGAAATTGGGCACATATATCATGTAATATGGCGAAATTTTACGGGTGAAAAAGGGCAAGAAATATTAAATGCATACAGCATAAGAACGAAACTACAGTGTATTTAGAGCTTATCAGTATTATGAACTTATTTTTACTACATAACTTTCACGTTCAAAATGCTGAATAAACAGAATGCTGCGAAGTATTTCAAGAATTGAAATTGATTTCAGGCTTCCGCCGCGATGTTGACGTAATCTGTGGTGTTTTGGGTAATTACACGGCGTCGTGTGGTAATTATTTACCGACGTTTCGGGACAACGTGTCGGTCCCATCTTCATGGGTCAAGATTTTGACCCATGAAGATGGGACCGACACGTTGTCCCGAAACGTCGGTAAATAATTACCACACGACGCCGTGTAATTACCCAAAAGACCACAGATTACAAGAATTGAAATATCTGTAAACGAATGCACAACCACTACCCACGCTTCCTGTCCGTCAACTGGCAAACAAAATTTCATGTACATCTGAAGGTACAGTTACATCAGTCATGGTCAGAGTTCAGCATTTAACATCAAAAATATTTCGATATGCGACATTAGGCGTATGTGCGAAAATAAGAACACTTACTGTACTTGTTTTCTCTCTTTACAGACATAAGATTCTTAGCAAGGTCGTGTGATTTAATTGAAAAGAGGTAAGCCTAGGAAATGCAGGAGCTATGAAGGCAGGTCAGACGTTAGGTAACAATTTGCAACGCATTTTCCGTTCTAAATCTCGAACGGATGCTGTAGTACGAAAATAAGCACATGGCAGCAATTTGAATCAAACCTCCATCATTTCATTTCGCACTTTTGCGATTATACGTTTGTAATCGTCTCACATAAAGCAACGGTACATATTCCGTATATTTGAAACAGCTACTTTTCATAACAAACGAAGCAGACAAACGTGTAAAATCTATGCAGAAACAATAGAGTGGCGAGAAAATGCACCAAGACCGCTTGGCAAACCTATGCATACTTTGGAGGATAATATTGAAATGGATCTTCTATAAATAGTACGTGAACTGGATTTGAAATTGTATCCCGTAGCCGGCTCCTGTGACACGTTTTCTATAAAAAGCGGGGAAATTCTAGACTGGTTGACAGTCAGCTTCTCAAGCAAGGCTGTGATCGATGGAGAGAGAATCCCACTGAAATTGTGCTTTGACTTTCGGTACTGTGTAATGTGTTCCTGTGAGCCCAGTTAGATGTGTCAGTGCACTAGGACAGCCAGCTGGGGCTTAGAGCGGTCCAGTGCGAACAGTGTGTGGCAGGTGTAATTTTATAAAGCCTTTTGGTAATTAGCATACCGACTGTTGTGCGATTCTAATCTGCCGGCCGGTCTCTTTGAAGTTCTGAATCTCGAACAGACGTGGCACGTTGCTAGCGAGCTGTGTGCTTCACACCGGGATTGCTTCCTTCTTTGTGTCTTCGTTGTTCCTGCACTCGTTTCTGCCTCCTTTTTGTTTCATTTCCTTCTTTGGCTCTTCATTCTTTATTGTGTTTGCTACTTATCTTCGTTTGTCCTCTCCTTACTGTTTTTCCTCTCTCATTTGTTGTTTTATGCCTATCTTTCACCCTTCATTCTTTCCGTCGTTCATTATTTCGTTCTTAATAAGGAAAATTTCATTATTTCCTTCTAGAAGACGACTTGAAGGACCTTTAAAGAGACTATTAGACGAGGCCGAAACAGGTCTATTAAGGCCTAACTCTTGACGGATGATTCCCTCCTTCCTTTGTTCCTTCTTGACTCTTTTATCTCCCCTTTTTTATTTTATTCGTGTCTTTCACACTTCATTCTTTCCTTCATTTGTTCCTTTGTTGCTCTTCTTTATCCTTTTTCATTTTTTTCCTTTCCTGGTGTTTTACGATACATAGCATTCAATATGTCGACACGTGTCACTGAGATCGTTAGCTTTTAGTTAAAAACAAATTTCGATGTTACGTGTTTTTAACGAAGTAAGGTATAATGTATAACTTTCATAACAGTGTTAAATAAACATAAAAGACTGTAAGGTATACACACTCAAAAACAGACGTTTTGAAAGTGGTGTTTTTTTTAATCATGCCCCTGAGCGTGGCTGCTATATCGCACAGAAAGCGTGCGTTCGCCGTTGACATTCTGTGACACCTGCAGTGCTTAGGAAAGGGACAAAAGAATCATCCTGTCTTTATATGTGCATAGCCCGACCAAGAGCCAGTGTTACATAGCATGTTAGGTTGCTGAGGTACCTGGACAATAAAGAGAAAAATGAGGTCGCCTGGCAGTGCGTTCTGTTGAATGGTTCCGTATCTCACCACAAAACCATTCGCCTTGTTGCAGATATATCACACCATTATGAAGAGTATTGTTAGAACCCGGGGTTCTGTTTGCGGGTGTAGCGACTCGCTACGGGCTGGACAGTCCGGGGATCGAATCCCGGCGGGGGCGAGATTTTCCGCACCCGTCCAGACCGGCCCTGGGGCCCACCCAGCCTTCTGTATGGTGGGTACCGGATCTCTTTGTCGGGGGTAAAGCGGCCGGGGCGTGGCGTTGACCACCCACCCCTATCTATCGCCGAGGTTAAAGAAAGATTAGAGCTACACGTCTACTCCCCCTCTGGGCCTTCATGGCCTGTTCTATTTACTTTATTTTTTGGGGGGGGGGGGGGAAGGGCCCCGCAGCAGATGCTACGGACGCACCGCAGCCTTGAGGCTTATTGTGCAACCCTGTGATGAAGGTGATTAGTTTTTTCTGCTTTTCCGTTTTAATGGAGCACAGGTGGAATGAAATTGACAAGGGAAAACCGAAGTACTCGGGAAAACCCTGTCCCAGTGCCACTTTGTCCACCACAAATCCCACATGGACTGACCCGAGATCGATTTACTTCACTTTACTGATGATGGGAAGCGGCTGGAAGACAAGGACACAGACAACAATAATGGATATTTATTGGCTCTTCGCATCTTGCGTTTCGACACAACAGACTGTGGGGTTAGAAATTTGACCTAAAGTAAACTTTTAATGCAGTGTGTTAACTCAGTATTAAAAAAACTCCGCATTTTGCCCAAACAGTGTATTTATCTCATAATAAACTGCGATTATTCCCCTAAACAGCATTTAAATTATCGGAACAAAATGTGGTTGAGACCTCACTGAGCCACATGCGCGTACAGAGTTGACTACTCCGTGACTTTGTGTTCCGGTTAACACTGCTATGCAGTAGGCTGTCAGCAATGTGTTCCGGTTAACACTGCTATGCAGCAGGCTGTCAGCAATGTGTTCCGGTTAACACTGCTATGCAGCAGGCTGTCAGCAATGTGTTCCGGGCATCTTCGTGGCTGGACGCGCCGTACACACTTCGCTTCTAGATGTGCTGAAAATGTCTGTTGCAGACAGGAGGCATAACATGTCTGGAAATAACTGGCTGCAGAAATATGCAGATATTAGCCAGACTATTGATGTAATAGTACGCCAGTTGTTTATACCGCCCTGAGCCACTAGTTGGTAAAGTTGGCATAGGATCGTCAGATGGATTACCACCACCTCCTTGTACATGAAGTCCGAGAAGTCACTGTACACCTGACTTCTTTATTTGTTTCATCATAACTGCATTTTATGGATCTAGCGGATCTGTGTGGGCATCTCATGGTCAGCACAGAGCTTGATGCGTCGCCAGGTCTTTGGTGACCTCTTCTGCGGTATATATGTGTTACAGACGTCAAACATGGTCGTTTCCCTACAGACTTGTGTGGTGACTGTTTCAATGTAAGCAGTAATACTAGCATACATCATCTTTCATGGTATTGGTCAATCGCTCCAAGGAGAATCTTTCACATTCCTGATGATAAGGTGTGTTCTTCCCATGATAAAAGAGTTGCTGTGCGCGAAGATGGCTTTCCAAATCGCTGCTGAAACAGTGTTATCACGTGATTCATCGTCTGAACTGTGCTGTTCTTTTATGCACCCAAACACTGGCTACCAAACGCTCCTCAGTGCAATAATTAGTTACATCTGACACTGTCAGCTTCGCACGACACATAACTTTCTTTCTTTCTTAGTCCGACCTCTTTCTGCTTATTTCACTGTAGTTTGAAGGGGTTATTGTTGCGCCTAATCACACGCAATGACACACACATCTGGCAGGACTCCTCTGGACGAATGATGAGCCCGACGCAGAGACCTCTACCTGACAAGAACAAAACTCACAAGAGACAGCGCCCATGCCCCCCGGGATTCGAACCCGCAATCCCAGCAAGCGAACGGCCGCAGACCCACGCCTTAGACCGCGCAGCCACTGGGATCGGCACGACACGTAACTAATAATGAGAAAATGCCACCTTGGTTATTGGCTCATCACGGCTTTATCACATCGCCCCTATTTTGTAAAAATGGGACAACTAGTGTTGCTCAAAGTGCACTTAGCTCTTTTTTTGTAAAACACGAGAGGGTGCCCCAATTTTCAGAGGAACCGCTGCCTCCATCATCATCACCACTTACATGTCGCCCCTATTTTGTAAAAATGGGACAACTGAGTGTTGCTGAAAGTGGCAGTTAGCCCCTTTTTACAAAACAGGGGCGACGTGTTCATTGCCACACAGGGTTGGCAAGTCATGTAAAGTCACTTCAAGTCTTAAAGTGCAGACATAATGAAATAACTCAATGAGGCATACGGTGACTTCTCGGACACCCGGTAGCTCCTTGCCATTTCATCATTTCAAGTCATTCTCGTACGTGATACATACAACCTAAACAGTTGAAAAGAGCTTCGTTCAAAATGACGAGTTTTAGATTTTCGTGACTGCAGAAATTATGATTGTGGTTTACAGAGTTACGACATCGTGTAGCTTCGTAATACCAAAGTTTCGGAGAAACCTTCTGCCACCATCTTCAGGTAGAAATGTTATTAGTCAGCTACGACAGTGCACTGTGTCACGCCCCCGCAGACCACATTTGAACACCCAATATTTGGCCATATCTTTAGTTACTGTTTATTTGGGTAGGTCTGACGACTGGGTCTAATGTTTTCTTTGCGTAAGATGTGTCCCATAATTGATATCCATTCTCTGTGGATGTAATGGAGCTTCATCCTATGACTGAAGGGAGTGCTGTCTTCGGTACAAATTAAAACCGATGTGAAGGCTAATAAAGTCACCTTTACGACGATATTACGACAAACGAAGCATTGCGCTAATTCAGTTTATGTTGTTTACACGTAAACACGTCAAAATATAAAATTCTCTTGCTTTCGATGCGAACAAATAAAAAAACGTAGGAAGAGTGAAGGAATGGTAGTCACAGTCTAACTGAAAGCTCCGTGTCATGGCGGTTATGACCTTTGTATGTGGTGTGCGGGGAATGGATACGCACAGCTTAACAGTTCTGATGTGCCTTTGCCCGCTGTCTTTTGTTTCGCTGTCTCGAAAACCGCGAGACATAAGATATACTGAATATACGCACGTATCATTTTTAGGCGGTTCGCAAAATTTCGAAAAGCGACTATTAGCTTCATCATGTTTGTCTGTCTGTTTGTCTGTCCTTCCGTCCGTCTGTCCGTCCGCATGGAACAACTCGGCTGTCACTGGACGGATTTTCATAAAATTTGGTATTTGATTATTTTTTGAAAAATTTGTCGAGAAAATTCAAGTTTAAATATATTCTGACAAGAATAACGGGCACTTTACATGAGGACCTACTTACATTTGTGATTATCTCGCCGAATTCTTCGTAGAATGACAAATGTTTCAGACAAAAGCTGTAGAGAAAATCAAAACACACATTTTATATCCAATAATCCCCAAACAGAATTAACCAGTTGGTCTGTGTAATGCCAAGAAGGTGTGTTTTCTGTGGAGAAGAAATCGAATTTTTGAATGTTGTTTGCACAAACTTTAGGCTTCACGTCTTATGTCTGGAATTTATGTTTTAATATGTTTTATTCTCAGTATAGGCTGAGTAATAACTAAACTAACTAACTAACTGAGTGACTGACTCACTCACTCACTCCACGGAGCAGAGTCCTTCTTACAAGTTTCGTACCAGTACCCCAGCTTGTCAAAAAATTCCCCTCACTTTATGGACCCGTAAGTTATTGCCGCATCTACAAGAGTCCGACACCTGTCATCGTGAGCCATATTAATGTATTCCATGCCCTCCAACTGGTCTCTTGAAGATCCATTTTAATATTATCATCCAATGTACTTCTAGGTCTTCCAACTGGCCTCTGTCCCTCAGGTCTCCCCACCAAAACCCCGTATGCACGTCTCACCCTCGTACATGCCACATGCCCCTCCACCGTCAGTGTAGGCTAAAGAGAAATTTAATAAATATCTTGATAGTTATGCTGATAAAACGGAGCAGATTCACCTGCCGCCCCCTCCACCCTAACGTTTTTTTTTTTTTTTACTTTATGTGTCGATGCTTTTATAACTCTGTGTCATTTTATGTTCTTGTGTTCTGTTGAGGAATCTGGAACCGCTACACGGATTCCTTTATTGCCTGTTCTTTTGGGAGAGCTAATAATGACTTCGCCTTTTCTATAACGTTTTGACGTGATCTTGCAAAAAAGGCTTTTTACACAGACAGACAAGAATGCCGCTCATGACAACGCATTTCCTTACAGGCTATCACGCCTCCCAACAGTCTGCACAAAAGGAACACATCCCACAGCAAGTTCCTTCTGGATGCTGGCATTTTTCATCTCCTTATCGTAGGAAAACGTTTACCGGCTCCAAGAGTCTAGGGCTGTAGCCCAGAGCTCTCACAGTTCACAACTGATGTAGTGATGGTCGTTTATTTTCCAGCAATGCCAGTGAGGTCGGTACAGTGTCTGGGCTACGGGCCGGACAACCGAGGAAGCCTTCGATTCCCTGCACGGACAAGAGATTTTTTCTTTTCCAAAGCGTTCAGCCTCCAATGAGGACTGGGGGCTCTTTCCGCAGAGCTAAAGCGGCCGGGGCATGAAGCTGACCATTCAGCTTCATGTAGTGCTGAGGTTAATGTGTGGACCTATACCTTCACTCCTCTATAAGTTGGCGTTTATTTTAATAACGCTTTCTCATCTACTTAGGTTATATTGCGTTGAATGGGAGACTGATTTTAAAAGCATGAATCCATAAGACCAGACGCATGCCCTTCCAAGAAAACTGCCATCAAGTAATGTCAGTAGGCTGCTAAATGTATGATTTTCGTAGGAACAGATACACGCGGTTCAAGAGTATTTGGATTTGTTCATCGCCCTAATTTCTTATCTAAAATTCATGCTGTTTCTCAAGTTCTTTCTGTTTCCATCTTCAGATGAAAGACATTAAGATTTTGGGCCCCTTATGTACTGCTACTCTCATGCCGTAATGATTGTAATAAAACACTGCTTTTATTCCTTCTTTTCTTTGTTTCTGCTCTACCTTCTTATTTTATTTTATTTTATTTGCAGCATTTGAGGTTCTCACAACAGGCTGAAGACTCAAGTCTTCTGGTATGTGACGCCGTGTCTCTTTGGCGAGTGCTTTTCGACCGTTTCAAAGTATCATAGCGCCTTCAATTCAGGTCAAGCACTCCAGGAAGAATAAAGAATATTTATTCTTGGACTCTTGACCCTAAGATCCTCCGAAACGTCGGGAACTACTTGACCAAACGACACACCGTCACATACCATAAGATTAAAATCTTATTTTTTTGTTTTCCCCGTTTTTCCTGTTGTTCTTTTTTAAAGGATGTCATTCCGTTTGTTGTTTATAACAGAAACAAGTCAGAATCCGTCCAAACACATACATAAGTTCCATTTATTATACGAAAACAGTTTAGACATTTGTCATTCTCAGGTTCACAATTTGTGTTTAAAACATACTGAGGAAGGAATATAATCGCATTTTATGGACTTTATTTCCTTGCTCAATGTTTTAAACATAAATTGTGAACCTGAGGATGACCTAAAATAAGTCGAAACATGTTCTGTATAATAAATGGAACTTAGTTGTGTTTGGACGTATTCTGTCTTATTTCTGTGTTCTTTTATTTAATTTTTTCTTTACTGAACACGAACTATACGTTGCGTTTAAGTTGGTAGCCTTGCTTTGTGTTCTGGAGGTCCCGGTTTCATATCTCGGCCCGTAGACCGGCTATCCTGACTGTTTTCTTCATGTCTCCAGGCAAATACCATAACAGTGCCTTTAATTACGTCACGACCACGTCCTTGAATATCTTTCACAATTCGTGCTACCATTCGACGCTATATAATGTGAGCTACTGATGGCGTCGTTAAATAATGCACAAATAAGTGGGACCATCAGTGACATCAAGCCCTGGCGTCTCGTCATATAACGCACTGTGCAGGATATCCTCGAGCACCAAACAGTTCCCTCGCAGCAGAAAGTGCAGAAGAAACATGTTATCGGAACTTAATGTCCGTTTTTGCATCTGAATTAAATAGTGTAACACTGCAGAGACTGGCTGAATGGAAGTATTGTTTCTGTTTGGTTAAGTTACGGGATTATCAATTGCTTAGTCTGTCTTGCGGCAGGTCCAGCCTCCTTCAGAGCGAGTTCTCCATAGAGTGCGATCTAGTGCTTTCTTTTTCAAATTCCAGTATATTTTCTTTAAGCTCATCCACATTGATACTCGTACACGAGAAGACGATGAAGAAGACGTAAGCAGCCACTCGATTACCCTTAAGGTCGATAATTATTAACAAATATGTGGACCTACCGACTGTATAAATTAGGGATGATCCAGCATCTCAACGTGGCCGGCCACTTGAAGGCAAGCAGATCACACACAATAATGTTATTTCAAAAATTATATGAGGGTATTAGTATGTAAGTGTATACTTCATGAAGCCTGAAGTTTTGGCACGAACATACTTTATATATATATATATATATATATATATATATTAGTAAAGCAATCCCATTACAGGCCTTGACAGGCCCTTAGGGATCCAGGAGGGTGAGGCTCCCAGATTTTTTAGACAATCGGCACATGAAGGTGGTAAGGTTGTCAGAACTGCGCACCGGCCGCCTTTACCCCCAGGAAATGTTCCTGATATTCATTTCTGTTAGAGGCTGAGTCGACCCCAGGGCCATAGTGCGAATATATACAGGGTGGGTGGGAAGATAAGTAGGCATTGAGAAATGGTTATAACCTCTATATTTCCAATGCAAAGATAATGAAAATAATTTTTACATGTACCGTTTTTAAATGGGAATATGGACGCATAGCTTAAAATTCAATGTAGGCACCGGCGGCATCTGAAGGTAGCGGTCGGCATTCATGGTGTCATGCAGAAGATATGGGCCGATGAACCTAGAGGCCGTCATTCCGCACCACACGGTCACTTTTGGACGATTTTGCATCTCCTCCACCGTCACTTCGGGATCGTGTGCCGCCCAGTAATGGCAATTATGTCGATTGACGAAACCGCCGATATGGAAAACGGCCTCGACGCTCCAGAGAATGTTTTCAAACAGTTGTGGCCAATCCTCGTGCGAACCCAGCATCAACTCCCATATTCCATTCTGCGGTCACAGTCTTCAGGTGTCAGCTCCTGCACGTAATGGGGTTTCCACGGGCGAAAATTCAAGTCTTTCTCTAACACCGCACGTATCGTGTGCCTCGACAGTTATTTAATGCCTACTTACTTCCCAACCACCCTGTATATATATATATATATATATATATATATATATATAACAGAAAAGCGTTCTAACAGAATGAAGAATGCGCCGTTACTGAACTCGGTGAGTGCGCCATTGTTTCGATACTAATGATGAAGCCATGAGTTCAAAATTGGCTGTCGGCCCCATTGATACACGAGATTTAATGTCCCTCATTCCGAGGCGTCAAAAACTTTTAACGACTGGCAACCTCGAAATAGTGGACGGTTTGAAATATGTAATTCCGGACTGTAAAGGCTAATGGAAGGATCGTGCTCATGTTATTGCTATGTAACATTAGGACTGAACGGCGTTTCATGCATGTCATAAATCGCCCTAAAGTGCTTCTATTGTAGAAGTGTTCGTGGTGCCAAGAACTTCGCTTGCAGTTGGCCCGCCCTGACATAAAACACGTAAAATATAGAATTAATGTAGCATAGGTACACTGCTACATAGCCACATGCTTATACTGTGGAAAAATATACGAGTAAAGCATTAGAATTTTCTTACATATCCGTACGATGGGAAAATTGAGACCACGAACATACGTGTTGAGAGGCGTGGCGCATTTTTATATAGGCTAAATGTTAATGTACCAAAGGAGGAGGTGCCTGTATACGTTTCTTGTATCCACTTTTATTATAATTTACCAATATTATTATCATAAGAACAGTCTTTATCGCTTGATGGGAAACACTTGTTGATGGGAGACTCTCCTGGTGATGTCGTTTTCAGAGGCCGAAACATTAGATCAGTGCATTTTGAAGCTGTGTTCTGATAGTTTAGTGTTATCTATTAGTGTAATATAAAATGAAACTGTAGTTTGTACTAGGGTACTTGTGCACTTTCAAGTTCAGCACAAAATATAAGCTGATACTACAGTAGGGGGCACGCGGTGGCGCGGTTGGTTGAGGCACTGCGCTACAAACCGGAACGTCGCGGGTTCAATTCCCGATGGTGTCACTGGAATTTTTCACTGACATAATCGTTTCGGTCGCACTATGGCCCTGGGGTCGACTCAGCATCTAACACAAATGAGTACCAGGAATCTTTCCTGGGGGTAAAGGCGGCTGGTGCGTAGGGCTGACAACCTTACCACCTTCATGTGCTGATTGTCTAAAAACCTGGGAGCCTCGACCTCCTGGAGCCCTAAGGGCCTGCCTCAGGCCTGTATGGGACTGCTTTTTTACTACAGTAGCGTAAACTGTCCGTCCGCGGTGGCCAAAATTTGCTGATCTTCTGTACAATTATACAAAATTTTAGTGGTACAATAACAATAAATATAATAGTGTAAATTTTCCGTCCTTGATGGCCAAAATTGCTGTTTCTCTCTACATCTGTTTGTAATTTAAGTGCAGCACTAATGCCACTCCGGGGCGCGCGGTGGCGTAGTTGGTTGAGGCACTACGCTACAAACCGGAACGTCGCGGTTCGATTCCAGATGGTGTCATTTGAATTAATTCCTTGACATAATCGTTTCGGTCGCACTATGGCCCTGGGGTCGACTCAGCCTCTAACAGAAATGAGTACCAGGAATATTTCCTGGGGGTGTAAAGGCGGCCGGTGCGTAGGGCTGCAACCTTACCACCTTCATGTGCCGATTGTCTACAAATCTGGGGCCTCAACCTCCTGGACCCCTCAGGGCCTGCCTAGGCCTGTAATGGGGTTGCTAAAAAAAAAAACTAATGCCACTCCAGTAGTGTAAAACGTTCGTGCGTGGTAGCCGAATCTGAACTCTTCCAGGTTTGTGTAATTATAGTGATCTTTGGGTTGTGACAACGTGCGCCAGTAATACCTTAGGTCGCTGCAAACGTTTCGGACGAACCTACTGCATCAGACTTCACCTCTAAACTTGAGCCGAAAGAAGAATATACCCTCCGAGAAGTCTGTAACCACTTACCAGGCCATGTGATGTCACAATTCAAAAAATCGCTATTAAAGTCTTCGCCGTCGCGAAGACTTCAAACCTCGCGCATGGAGCACAAGTGTTTGCTTTAAATTGCTGTAGAGAAATTGACCTAATTTCAGTTTCGCATTTCAGTATCAGCTGTAAATATATTGGTGGCGTAGGCAGACCCAGATGCTGCAAATCAATACTGTTCTCACTGGTGACGGTGTAAAGTTGGTAGCCATGAGGGGAAAGCCGCATCTTCATCGTGTCTCTCATATGGCAGGCAGCTAATCGCTCGTGACCCCAACATAGCGGTACGAGAGACTTGCCACATTTCGCAGTCAGTATTTCTTGTTTGACAACGCTTAGACTGTATGGCATCGAATGTAGCATGATTTGTCGATAATGAAGGAAAAGGATTTGAAAGGATGCCGTCATAGCTAAGTTTCAGGTATTAACCAGGAATTTGCCTGGAGAGGCAAAAAAAATCATGATAAATTTCACGAAAGTCGATGTATCGCTATAGGTTTGAAGACGGAACATTTCAAAACAGCTAGAAGCTGTACTCCTTGGGTTAACTTGCTCAAAAGTAATGCCGTATGAGCCAAAGGCCTACGTTAAATGGGCCGCTGTGACCACAGCATGGCGGTTACTGACGGAGGAGAAAGCCTAAATGTATAAGAATTTGCGAACAACTGAGGAGTGGTGGTCCTCAAACTTGGGGTTGGGATTGGGGCCAATAAACTTTCACCTTAAAAATGACATGTTACAAAATGTTATGGAGGTCCTCAGGCTTGGATTCAACTTTGAAACTGTCAAAAGAACGGAGAACTAGCATGTGTTTGGGAACTTCATCTGTCTGTAGCCTGGATAGGCTTCGGATACCAAATGGCGGGGGACTTATTGATTTGCTGAGAGACTCTCAGCTTCTCAAGAAGGATTATGGTGCATGAACTTGGTAAATCTGCAAATTACAGCAATTCTTCTATTGTGTAGGGATAGGCATTTTGCAGGCACTTGTTCTTCAGGTCGCCATCTAGGAAAACATATAGTCCCTGTCAAAAACATTAGTCTGTATCACTGCACGACCTTGTTTCCACTGGTCATTTGTTAGACGTTTCGTTTATAACAAGCCTAAAGACTGATTTATGCACAGCTCTAACCACACAGAACACTACAAAAAATAACTATTATTTCACACGCACAAAACACAACTGCACTTCAGCTTAATATATTTTTGATTGGAATATATCGGTTACTGTTCACAAACAAGCGACGGTCGAATCATATAAATTTTTTACAATGGTTTCACGTAGGTTTTGTCAGTTATACTAGGACTTTTTCCATTATCCATTGTGTGGTGTTGTTGTGTGTCGCGACATGGAAAAAGTCCTAATACAGATAACAAGCTTGATGGACGGTCGGCTTTCCCCAGCACAAATAACTTCCAAGGTTAACTGCAAACTCCTCAGTCGGTATCAGTACTGCATGACCGCCTTATTCCAACTCGTTAACTGTTCACTGCACATAATACCCGGACGCTATCAGATTTCCCAGTTTATAGATAAACAGTGGGACTCTGACGGAAAGCTGGTGACATGACATATGTCATTCCGCGTTAGCCCTTTGAAGCAGGAACCGCACGTAAATAATACTTAAAACTCTAGTTCTTGCCTTACAGAAAACATGCTCTCTCCATCACAAATCCCGGTTAATAATATATAGCGAAGTAATCTCTCTTTATTGTGAGAATTACAGGAAACACATAAATCCATTATGTCGCAAAATGCAGAGTCTTTCATTGCCTCTCTGCTGTAAGCTTTGGAAGTTGTTAGCCTTTTATTTTGTTAAATATACGATGCCACTCTTCTGAACTAATGGTGATGATAATTGCAAACCGTGACCGTGTTGTTGAATATTTATGACAGATTACGACTCTGTTCACCACATTACGTCACAACCAGATTCCTTTAGAGAGCAGAAACAAAGACACAACCCGATGGGTTTAGAGAATTAAAATTTTATGTGCTTATATACAGGGGCATTATATCTTACAATCCGCGTCACTCGTCACTGAGATTGTATCGCATGACGGTAGACGGCGCAGCGCTCGCCGCAATTCCAATTAGCCGTGAGTAGGTATCCACACGTTTTAGTTCAATATATTGCTGTTCATATCTGGGTTTTTACTCACCACATTTAAAGAAAGTACTGAAATCTTTTCCTTCGGTTCACAGACACGCATCATATCTGACAAAACACGTTTTTCGTAAATAATTGTGAGACTATATAGCAAAACTTTGTGTTGATTGAATATTTCCGTTTCTAGCCACATAATCATTTGCTTTAGGTGGGTAATTGTGTAACACAGGCTGTTTTTTTCACTTCTGATACTTAATTGGATTTTCTGAATTTGATTGAAAAGAATTGATACTGCTTGTTTGGTGCTTTTGCAACAGAAAGCTGCACAGATGTACTTATTACTATCGCCCTATATATGTCCCGTCTGTATGCATGTAACAACTGGAGAACCGCTGAACGTGTCTTATCGGACTTCGGATTAGTAGATTCTTGTACCTTATTAAAGAGTGTTGATAATTTCCAATTTTGATTGAAATCTGGCAAATGAAGGTCACTTTGTATGAATTCCTAATGCGTTTGTAGTCTGTTTAGAGCGAAACTCGCTAAATATGTATCGGGGCGAAATTTTTTAAGATCAGAATTTGCAAAGAGCGAATAAACACACATTTTATGACCAAAACACTTTTTTTTTCTGTAACTCTTACATTTTTAGGGACAATTGAACACAATTATATGTATGCTGTGTCTTCTCGTAACTGGATGAATGTTTGGAATTGTGTTTTCCACCGCTCGTCCACTCCGCCTGTTTTCTGGTTTTTTTAAATACAAAACCAAACGCTAGCTATTCACGCACTTTGTACCTTCGTAGAAGCAGTAGACGAACAGAACGAATGTGCCTGGCTTGTTACGATATGTGTACGTTTCCTAACCAGTTTTGTACACACTGACGCCGTGTCCATGTCGATATGCGTGGTCGGTATACCAGTATTAGATCACTTATCATAGCGGTAAGCGATGTTTCTTTCTATACCAGAATCTGGTTTTAAAAACTCCAGAACTTCATCCAATCTAAAATCGAACTACTAGCGCCTGTATGTATTTCTTCGAACATATTTCCATATGATCTTTTCAGGTGAAAACGTCTCATTATTTTTCATACAAGTGGCCTTCTATTGGCATATTTTCTTGCTGACATGTTTTTTTAATTTTTAAAACGCCAACAGTAATATTTTCAACTCTTCTGACACATGACGTGAGAAGTTTCTTTTTCATATACTGAATACATTGTCTCCAAAATATGGTATATTTATACCTCATGAGTATATATGATAGGGTAAACGGCTGCAATAACAAGTTGTGTGACGGCAGCGGCAGGGTGTTTAAACGTCTGCACTATAGAGGGCTCAGTAACATAAGAACGTTGGGAGCATTCGGTTGTGTTTTTCCTGCTAACGGCCTTGGAAACTAACCGTGTTAGCTCAATTCCTCAAAAAGTGGGTACAGATTTTTTTTTACAACAGTTGTGAAATTTTGGATTTCTTAATGTTATTTGAAATTTAAAAATTTGTTGGTGGTAGGTTGTCTTCTATAATGTACTTTTCAGCATACCACAGTGGACTTCTGCAATTGCCTGTTTTCTACAATGTGGTAAATCTTGTGTCATTGTAGACTTGTATGCAATAAGGCCATGTTTGGTGGATGCAATAAGAACATCCATAATCTGTGGTCTTTTGGGTGATTACGCGGCGTCGTGTGGTAATTATTTACGGACGTTTCGGGACAACGTGTCGGTCCCATCTTCACGGGTCGAGATCTAAGATCTTGGATCTCGACCCGTGAAGATGGGACCGACACGTTGTCCCGAAACGTCCGTAAATAATTACCACACGACGCCGTGTAATCACCCAAAAGACCACAGATTACATCAACATCGCGGCGGAAGCCTGAAATCAAGAACATCCATGTTTAATAACATAGCATATTATGTAATTACTGCAGGGACTGCGAAAGCTATTACTGTAACGACTCGCGGAAAAGTGTGGAGTGGATCCAGTGTGTTAAGTGCAAGGTCTGGTTCGCCAGTTTTAATCTGCGGGACTTTATTGTAGTTATACTTTCATTTACACCTACATCTCCCACGTGGATTCTTTCCTTGAGACTTATATATCAGAATTTTTGTATCGATATCTCATTCTCTCTGCGTACTGCAGGTTCTGCAAGTGTTTGTTTTTAATGTTTGCTGACAGAGTTTTCCCTATGCGTGCTTCGAGTTCTGCCCATCTTGTGAACACCATAATGGACGTCCAGTAACATAAAGTGCGAGCACTTTCTTCATTTTCAGAGCAAATATTAGTTTCCCAGGCAGGATTCTGCTCCGTGGACTTGGTTACTTGTTTTGTTGGTTAGATTAATCTGTGTAAATGCCAGGATACCGGCTAACAGACTGCCATCTTGCAAGTCTTGATCTGTATATCATCTCCATCATCGTCATCATCATCAGCATTATCATCACCACCATCATTGTCATCTTGCCTTCATCTACAGTTGGACATCTTCATTAAAATTAAGAGACACTTTGCGGCGTAAGAGACAAGACTCATATTTCCTTCACTTCACAAACGCACGATAAAATTGGCATGATTTGTGTCTGAGCCTTCATTTGTCTTCCAAAGGAAGGAATTAAGGGAGGCCATGCAAAGAAGCGGAGAGTTAAGAGTCTGAAGTTCTTGAATTACAATTAGGATGGCCTTCGTAATCCAAATTAGCAATTCCCAGCCGGATTCTGTAGGAGTCTAGGAGCTCAGTTTGGTGCCTCCAGATGAATAAATTCTTAGAAATTATTATAAAGTTTATATACATTATTACGTTAATATACAAAAATAATTTCCGGGTGATCAAATCATGAATGAGATGGGCGGAGCATGTGGCACGTATGGTGGAGAGGAGAGATGCTTATAGGGTTTTGGTGCGTAAACCTGAGGGAAAGAGACCGCATGGAATACCTAAGCGTAGATGGGAGGATATTATTAAAATGGATCTTCAAAATGTCGGATGACGGGGGGCGCATGGACTGGGTCTGGTTCAGGATAGGGACAGGTGGCGGGCTTTTGTGAATGCGTTAATACACCTCCGGGTTCCACAAAATGAGGGGAATGTCTTGACTGGCTGAGGACCTGTTAGCTTCTCAAGAAGGACTCTGCTCCATGGAGTTAGTAAAATATTTCCCGCCTTCTTTTAAAGATTAAATGTATAGAAAGTAACTGTTCTGTTTCTGGCAAAGAGTGCACAAGTGAGTGTGTTACGATATTTACGTAGTGTACGGCAGTAACTGCCGTAATACTAAGTGCAGAAAATCGAATCCTTATTTACAACCCTTTTTAATTACGTGAATAAACTGCAATACATTGATCTGAGCTTATTTCTTCTTTGAAGTTTTACTTATTCTAGGCCTATACTGTACCGTGATACTGACGGGGATAGCAGCCATATACCGGACGAAGACCGGATACTTCTGCTTACACAATATAAATCCAAAAGACGCTTATGGCACGGTATCATATCCGTGTCTCTATCCCCCATTAATAAGGTTTGAACCAATTGATCTATTTTCATGAAACTTGGTATGAATGTCATCTATTTCAGGCGCGTTCGCAAAATGGCGAAAAGCGACTATTAGCTTCGTCATGTCTGTCTGTCTGTCTGTCTGTCCGCCTGTCCTTCCGTCTGTCCGTCCGCATGGAACAACTCGGCTCCCACTAGACGCATTTTCATGTAATTTGATATCTGAGTATTTTTTTTTTGAAAATCTGTCGAGAAAATTCAAGTTTCATTAAATCTGAGAAGAATAACAGGTACTTTACATGAGGACGTACGTACATTCGTGATTATCTCGCCGAATTCTTCGTAGAATGACAAATGCTTCAGACAAAAGCCCTAGAGAAAATCAAAACACACATTTTATGTTCAATAACATTTTTTTCAAAAATTATGCCGTTTATGAGATAATGTAGAAAAATATGGTACAGCCGAACAGGCCACAGACAACAATATAATACGGCGCATGCGCTTTGCATGCTGGATAACTAAGGCTACAGACACACACTCAGAATATGTAATACTTATTGCTTTTCCACGGCAACAAAGGTTACGCGAACGCGCCTCAATTTTACGTTATACGTACATTGCCTGTCTTTTTTACTTTTAAGTTCTTATCAGTAATAATACCAACATGGCGGGTGTAGGAACTTCTGGTATTTTATGCTATCAATATTCAATGTAGCTTCATGTAAGTATTTTTTTGGAAATGCGCAACGCACGGAACAGATTTTTGTGTAGAATTTAAAAGAACTTGGTAACCCTGAAACAAATTTATATGTCTATCTATCTTTCGGTTTTACAGCGACAAATAACGAACCGTAAAGCAGTAATGATTCTGATTCTTATTGCGGTGATTTCCTGTTCAAATCTCAGCCCGGAGACGGACTATTCTGAGTTCCTGTTTTTTTAAGATCTTGCGGGCAGAGGCCAGTGTGTATTGTGATGAGTTCATCCCGCTGTGCTGTGACAAATTAGAAGTAATTTATATATTGCCGTCAAACACAACAAATTTATTAAATTCAACACTGCATGCTTAATGTTTCGGTCGTCGCCGACCATCTTCAGGCATTAACGTACATAATTTGAAACCAAGTGGACATATGTTAAAAGTATTTTGCAATTTATGAGATCCCACAAATTCCGCATTTGTCGTAACATTGGATTATTATGGATTTTACATTCCTTAAGTCTTTTTTTGTTACTTCTGTAACTTTCACTTCCTGTCTTGTTATGTTATATGTGGCAAATTTGAAATTATACTGGTGGATATTTTTTTTTCCTATGGCTCGACAGCCCTTAGGGGGCCTATGCCTCGTCATTGTACGACGCTTCACGATCACACTTTAGTCACACACACTCGGTAGGACTCCTCTGGACGAGGGACCAGCCGTCGCAGAGACCTCTACCTGATAAACAAACAACACTCACAAGAGACAGACATCCATGACCCCGGTGGGATTCGAACCCACGATCCTAGTAAGCGAGCGGCCGCAGACCCACGCCTTAGACCGCACGGCCACTGGGATCGGCACTGGTGGATATTATGTACATAATTTAATCGCTAAATGACAAAACTGTACAATTATATTCTCCGCTAGCCTTATGATACGAAGTGAAACATTTCAAGGAACGTATTGGCATTAATGATGTTAAAATAGATCCAGTTTGCCAGCACGACAGCTGAATCTCGGTCCATGTGTCACTCGGTTGGCTGTAATTGTATTGATTGACTCCCTGCATGGCTCTTCGGAATTCCTACACACGGAATTAACTCAAGACTCACCTCCGAAGTTTGGTCTCAGCCGAATGTCGTAACCCTGCAGCAGTCTGGAGATGGTCTGCGTCACGTTTTCTAGGCGGTCCGACTGAAACTGCTGCTTTTCGTTGCTGTGGAAACAAACACCTTAGTCACTTTCTTTGAGTTACAGCATCCTTTATTGTCATATGAACCTAGGCCTATGAGATGACGTTATGTGTGTGTGTGTGTGTGTTTGTGTTTGGCAATTTCAAATCTTTAACCAGCTGACCGACTTACACAAAACTTCGTATTTACTTAAGATCATAACAAGACATCTCATCTCCGACTTCTTAATTTCCGACAAACAGTAATAAAAACATGGCGGGAGCGCGAAATTGTGAGGGGAGAACGACGTTAGCTCCACTCATTTAAGGGTCCTGAAATGTTATATGGTTATAGATGTAAGAAAATATGTGCAATATAAGGTTTTATTTTTGTAGAATTTAAAAACAGCACAACTGTCGTAAGACAATTTTCTTTCATCCTTGGTTTTGGTGTTAAAGACTAAAGAACCATGTGAGCTTGGTGTGTGAAAGTTTACACGGAGATAGGTCATAAACATAACTTACACGTTGTGTATGAAATACCGTTTGTAGGGCAACAATTACAAACATGGCGACGACACGAACTTTTAAGTTATATCCGATGAACTTTACACAGAGTCAGTACTTAAATAGTACAAAGTTCCCCGCAAACATGATGGTGACGGCGGTGGTGATGATGTTGATTGTGATTATGATGACGAACATTATGATATTATTATTATTATTATTTTTATCACCTTCATGTTGGGTATTTACAATTACATACCTGAAACAAACCATGTTTCTAGGGTATAACGTGTTGCAGATATTCTGTGTTTTCAATTTGTGGAACACAATAAATTATTATTATTATTTATTATTATTATGGCGTAATGGTTCAGGCTTTATGATTTATTTTCGAAACTCCTTGCTTTCGTTTGCTGCAAGTAATCAGTGTTATATTCTGGCTTTGAGAGTTTGTGACACGCTTCTCAGCACACCATTCATGTTGGTCATCATCGATCTAGCACTGCTAATGACTCGAACTGTGGCTTAGTGGATGTAAACATAGGATTTAAAGTGGGATGCAGGCGTTAGGACAAGTGCCAATGTAGTGTTGACATTCTCACTGAACATCTTGGCAAATAGAATCGACAGTAGGTCAGAATGTTTGCCGCGCGGGATTTATAGCTTTCAGTTTCAGTATGCCGCTACAAACTACGAGTATGATCATTTGTATTGTTTGCTTAATGACTTTGTCAGTAGCTCAGACTATATGGCGTCGAAGGTGGAATAGTTAATTGATAGTTAAGTGGAAACAATGTGGAAGGAAGAGATTGGGTCACGACTTGAACTATGCCGGAATTTGCCTGAAGGGAGTTACGAAAACCGCGAAAGACTTTATTTACATAGCCGGTGTGCTGGCAGGACTTGAAATTGTGACCTCACGAATACAAAGCAGAAATGCTACCAGCCTGACAGCGACGTACGGTCTGTGTTTTCTTCTGGCTGCGTAGCAAAAAGGGCGGGTCTGTGGCACTACATTCTTCCCCTCTTAAGAAGTCACAAATTTAACGACGAGAAACTTAATACTGCGCAGAAATAGGCGCGACTTGATCACGAAAACACGCGTTTGATCTAATTTTGGTGCTTATTTTTTATTCGATCTAAATATATATCTAATGAACAAATAATCGTAGGAGGTTTTGGCACGTGCGCGGGCCGCTGTTACATGTGTGTCTGCACAAATGGTCGTCTTATATATTTAACGTAATGGATTTTAGGATTACTTTTTGACTTATGAAGATCTGTTGATGCCTTTTTAGTAAGCCCCATAAAACTGGTTATTCACAGCTGTCTGTACATCTTTCAATTGAAGGACAAATTTTACTGCTTAAATTAAATTTCTGCTACGTGAAGACATTTTAGAACTACTCATGTAAAAATATAAGGTTATCACTGTGCTTAATTGGACACCACGCAACGAATATATATGGGGGCGTGGAGGTTTATTCCGTCACTAGATGGAAGTAAGTGGCCAGTTTCACGTTTTGGCCACTTTACCGTTGGGAAAAGAGTCCCTGGTAGTTGGATAGACGGAGTGGGTTCCAGAGCCGATCTGGATTCACTGAAACAGAGAAAAAATTTTCCCCTGCCTAGAATTAAACCCGTAGCTTAGTCGGTATTGAATGCGACGCACTACTGGTCAAATAATTACGAGCATTTTATTGTTAGGCAACGTCGTGTTCTCCAATTCAGATGTAATGTTTATATGAACAGTTTAATTGTAATGAATTAAACAGCTCCATACCTATTTGTGATGATGTGTTAATCTGTCTCGCTTAGCTTTTAAATCCTGCTTGAGTTATAAAATAGGTATACACAAAGAATGTTTCAGAGCACAACCCAATATACATGTATAATCAGTGCTCAACAAATGCTGGCTCAGTTCGCCTGTCAGACAAGAATTCCAGTCGCCAGATGTTTTCCCACAAAAAAAACGGCGATTATTGAATAATTAATTGGAAGGACTGTAAAAGGAAGCGGCCGTGGCCTGACTGAAGGTGCTGTACCGGCATTTGCGTGGAGACACAAAAAAAAACACATGAAAAGCCACAGACTTGACAATCACTGTGCCGTGCGATATTCAAACCGTGTATTTCACGAGTACAAATCGACTTGCCCCGTTTACAAGACAAAATACTTCCCTTTATACAGAGACTTTTTAGGCTCGTTCGCAAAATTGCGAAAAGCGATTATTAGCTTCGTCATGTCTGTCTGTCTGTCTGTCTGTTTGTCTGTCTATCCGCATGAAACAACTGAGCTCCCACTGGACGAATTTTCACGAAATTTTATATTTGAGTATTTTTCGAAAATCTGCCGAGAAAATTCAAGTTTCATTAAATTCTGACAAGAATAACGGGTACTTTACATGAAGACCTATGCACATTTATGTTATACGTCGCTGAATTCTTCTTACAATGAGAAATGTTTCAGACACAAGTTGCAGGAAAACTCAAAACGTATATTTTTTGTTCAATAAATTTTTTCCGAAAATCATGCCGTTTAGGAGATAACGTAGAGCCAGACAGGCCACAGACGATAATACGGCGCATTAAATATGCGATTTGGTTGGGCCGTGCCATGGCTCAGGCGGTTAGTCTCCGGCCTGTCGCCACGGAGGCTCGGGTTCGATCCCAGATCAAGTCCATGTGAGATTTGTGGTGGACAAAGTGGCACTGGGACAGGTTTTTCTCCGAGTTGTCGGCTTTTCCCCTGTTGATTTCATTCCACTGGTGCTCCATTAATTGTAAAACTTGGTAAAAAACTGCTCATCCATCTATCATCATCATTGGGGTTGCACAAAAAGCCTTAAGGCTGTGGTGCGAGGGCCCTTCATCACAAACGGGAAAAAAAATATGCGATTTGGTTGCTGGATAACTAAGGCAAGAATACAGATACACTCTCACAATATGTAATAGCTACCTATTGCTTTTCCACGGCAACAAAGGTTACATAAACACGCCTCAATGTTATGTTATACGTGCATTGCCTGTCTTGTGTTAACGCTAAACCGAGTACTGCAGAGTGGGCGGCGTCACCGGTCTCTATGAAGCCATGCAGTGATAAGCGGGTTCCGTTTTAAGCTGTGCACTCTATATTGTACGAGGTTTTCAAATTATGGTGCTGCGAATACGCTTGTAAAAGCGAGTAGGCCTAGACTGGTTCAGCGTTATGTTGTTAATTCCGTGCATTGTCGATAACTAATTCGCAACACTCAGACCAGCAAAATGCGCAATATTATTTGTTAGATATTTATATTGTCGCATCACATATCTAACAAACAATATTGCGCATTTTATTGGTATGAGTGTTGCGAATTAGTTCAGCGGTTACACCGCGTCATACGAGTGTAATGAAAATTTTGTCTAATATTCATACAAGATAATATTTGCAGTTTGATATCTGCGGAAACATAGACATGCTAAAGTGGTATAAAATAAATAATAAATTCAAAGGCTATTCCATTTGTCGATACTAATTTGTTACGTCTAATTACGAACAGATGAAGTGATTTGCCGATACGAATTAAATGAAATATCTTCAGATTATTTTTGAGCATTCATTTCGCTGAAGTTCAGAGTCATAAATGATATTACTATAAACTAATTAAATCACTCGTTTCAGTACGTATTAGAAAGGGTAAAAGAAAAGTGGGGGTACCCAAGAAGTAGTACTAAAATAATACTTATAAATAATCTAAACCGGACTGTTACACTTACGGCAAGGAGCCGGGTTAGCTCAGTAAGTGACTAGGATTCGGGTTAGGTGGCCTGGGTTAAGTTCTCGACACTGACAGAAATGTTTCTCTTTCCCCCCGCTTTTAAACCGGCTCTGGGATCCACACATCTTCGTATCTATCGACTGCCAAGGATTCTGCATGGTCACTCATGTACCAAAATACCCCCGTCAGTCTCCGAATACCGTATCGAGGGAACATACTCACTCAAACCGTCGCTTTTCCGACTTGTAGAGGTACCCCGTTCGAATATTGGCCGGGACACGGCTACAGTAACGGAAAATTTTCAATTGCTATCTTCAGTTTCCCCAGGCAGTTCCCGGGGAAAATTGCTTAAAGTAAGTCATGACCGCTTCCTTCCACATCCCTTTCAATTCATTATTCACGCCGTATGGTCTGTGCTTCTGTCAGCAGGGTTAAGTAAACTTCACATACAAATACAGAGAGTATCTTTTGTCGCTGACCTGGCCGCCGCAGCTGTCGCGTGATGTCGCGGTGGGCGCAGGCGTTCTGTGCGATAAAGCTGGCGTGCTCCTGTCCGCGATGAAAGATACTCTCTGTATAAGACCGTCATCTTAATATTCACCGCCGTGTTAAGCTGGTATCTCACACATTATTAAGTACCCTCTCATTCCATTCCCGATGGTGTCATTGGAATTTTTCAGTGACATAATCCTTCCGGTCGCACTATGGCCCTGGGGTCGACTCAGCCGCTAACAGAAATCAGTACCAGGAATCTTTCCTGGGGGGTAAAGGCGGCCGGTGCGTAGGGCTGACAACCTTACCATATTCATGTGCCGATTGTCTAAAAATCTGGGAGCATCAACCTCCTGGGACCCTAAGGGCCTGTCAAGGCCTGTAATGGGATTGCTTTACCTTTACCTCATTCCATACCAGAAATTGTGTTAAATTTAAGGAGAGATAATTACGTGCTATTCAGTATGTGTTGATGTCACTGTGACTCAGTCTCTCAAAAGTTGAGGATTATAAATGTTAAAGACAATTTTAGTCAACGCAAATATCTTTTATTATTAGAATAATGCTTCGACCCTTAAGGATCATCATCAGAAGCGAATAAATAAAAGAGGAGACAATCAGATACCTTGAATTGTCATTCCTCTGCCTTTTTATTTATTCGCGTCTGACGAAACATTTAACACTTTATAAAAGGTAGATATTGTTGTTATAATAAAAAGTACTAAAAATTGACTAAAATTGTATATTCTTTTAGTTTATGAAACACAATGGGATGTCTTCTCCGAAGGTCATGTTTCTGTTGGAATTATCAGAATAATTTGACATACATTTTAACTTGACTGGCACGCTGAATGGCACGCTGACATCACAGCATTTTATTTTTCTCAAAATAATTATAACACTAAACATAAAACACAACTCCTGTGAGATTTAAGGTTCTGACGATGTTGAGGAGAAGAAGAAGATATAAGCAGCAGGTTTTTCCGAAAAGTTCTTCAAATTATACCAGAATACACGGCATTACGTCCTAGAATAGAGTAATGGAAACACTTGGGCACAGTCTAATCTATCTTGCTTATAAATAACCAAATAATTAATAAGAAAATAACTGTATAGCTAACTTCATCGTACTGAATATTTTATGGCCACTTGTTAGTTATTTAAACTTTGAAACTTTAAATTAGTCGACCTAATATTTAAAAAAAAATCAGTTAATGCCCCACATAAACACACTATCTTCCTTACAAAGACTAATGCGTTAATGCTGTTAGGGGAAAAAAATCACTTTTCTTTGTGCGATATCTAAGACGTCCATATCCGCAATCTATGGGTAAAATACAGAGATTCTTGATGTTAAAGAAGGTGGCACGTGTAGTAATCACTGTGCTTTGACACGTTATTTAGACAAAAAAAAAATCCCTTTCCTATTTGTGAGAAAAATCTTTATGTACTTTTTGTCACTTTAAACACTGATGCTTACCTTGTAGCCTGGGTCCAGCCTGCTGATAACGATGCTGTCAGTATAACGAAACATATTAACCTGCTTTCCTCTGTTAATATCACCATTACTGAGTGTAGTGTACCACCTTGAACACCTTTGCCTCGCTGTTATGAGGCTTGTTGTATTTCACGTGATTTGATAATCCATGAACACCGATTCTTTCCAAGACATATGTAAAGACATGGGTGTAGCTTGCTGGATTTTTGTACGCAATTGTTCTAGAGCTCTACACACGTTGATTTACGTGATTTTTTGTTTCGATCAAGTGTCTAAATAGCAGTGGTTATGACCGAAATAAGATGCTACCTATGTCCACGATCACGCAGAGCCTCCTACTGTTGAGATGTGTGGCGTTTATCCCGAATATTGCGCATGTGCGTAAACTCTTCGGGAGGGGATGCAAATGGTGCCAAAAAATTATTTCAGAATCCTTCTGCATTTTGGCATTGGCGGCGCCACTGTGTCTTGAAGTAGGACCCGTGCTTCCCTCTAGGGGATACTATTTGATGATTTGGTATCGAATTTTTCAATTGATTTTATTTGTCCTGACCTTAAAACATGTTGTGTTAGATAAAATACTCTCATTTTATTCTCTCTTTTCCTGTTTATTTCATTATTTACGTAATTTTCTATTGTTTTTCTCTGCTTTTAATTTCTGTATTTCTTTCGTTATTGCTACTTTATCTTTGGTACCTTCGCTTTTACTGTTGAGGTAAGGGGGGGGGGGAAATATTTTTTTTCATCAGATGTAAATAAATCGAGACCAGAAAGAAGAGTGCTTTTGAAAGTGATATCTCGGCTGTAGCCTCGAAAGTGTTGAGTGAGGCCCTGAACCATGTAATTTCATAAACTAGGTCATACTATCACACATTTCTTAAACCAACAAAATGCACAATTTTTGTTTACCTATAGAAGGCTAGGACAGTACTGTCCTAGCCTTCTATAGGTAACCACAGCTTCTGATACACAGTGGACCCACAAAAAATGATTGAGAAAAACCTACATTTTACCTCTTGAAGTTTTAATATGTACCATTATTTGTTGATTTGTGATTCTGTGTAATTCACGATATGGGTCCCTGATGATGGTTCCAAAATAGGGAACCGAAACATGTTGGACCGATTTTACTGTAAAAAATTGTATTGTATAATAAATAAGAAGTGTGCATTTTGTTGGTTTAAGAAATGTGTGATCGAATGAAAATGCAAGGTATGAACACTATATATATAAAGTAGGTCATACAAATGTCTTTGTTATAATTTTCGTAGAATCTATGTTACTGGAGACGGTTTGCTGTCTGCGTAAATGGAGTAGTGTCAATAAAAGGCGTAATATCAGTGACCGGTCTGTTTAAAAGTTAGGAATTTTCTGTTCTTGGTATTTTGCTGTGTCTAAACGCAAATGGTTGACTATCGCAAAAGCAGTAACAGTTCAAAAACTTGAAGCGCCTGCTATCGATTTCCTACAATTAACCAGAAAACGCCACGGAACACGATCTTGCTGTACAAGCTAATAGTTACCCACCTGCTAATACTTTTTTAGTAAATGGCAGTTTCACCATTACAGCAGTGATATCCAAACTATGCTGGACCTGGATCGAGGTATTTCGCTACTGAAAACAAATAATGGCAATCCTTTCCCAATTTTCAAATAATAACATAATTATAATTATAATTTACTTCACAAATTTTGTCAAATTTACATTTCTCTCGCAATCTGTTACAGAAAGTCGTCTCTCCTACGGACTCCATAATATACTGTGACAACCATACTTCTGGCTAATATTGTTCCTAATTCGAATGCTTTAAAAAAAATCAATTTGTTGTGTTCCGCTGAGAACACCGTGACGTCCCGGGGGCTCTGCGAGTAGAAAAATTGTGGTTAAGGTCTGTCTCTGTGTGGTGTCCGGTTTTCGGTTCAAATAAGGCTATTGTGGCAGTGTCCGCGGTGACAGGTAGGTTACTATTAACACATACCCTGAATTTAATTTGAACTTAACCGAGTATATTCAACAAAATGTCATTACTTCAATCAAGAAATAAGAATAATTTTCAGCTTTACACAAAAAATTGCTTCCGAAGTGTTACAGACTGAACACAACTTATTGTAAATGAATGAAATACTCACAAAAATTTAAAATGAACGGCGGATAACTATGGTCTAAATAATTACAATTTTTATTTGTTATTTTCCATAATGCAGTAATACATTTTCGATAGTATTCCTTTAATCGAGGTCCACCTCCTTGAAGGATGAAACTCGATGGAGAGATACAAGGGGCGCTTTCCCCGGGGGTAAAGTGACCGCTTCGTGAATCTAACACCAGTCACCCCCTTCTAGTGCTGAGGCTAAGCATGAGTAGAGTTATAGCTCCACTTCCACATACGCCCTCCTGGCATGCACACGGACTAGTTCAACTTTTAACGGCCCGGAACAGGATACAGTTGTGTTGAAAAGTGTTGGATGTTCATATTCTCGTATCATTTGGGGTTAAACATGAGTAGAGTTATACCTCCACGTCCTCATACGCCCTCCTGGCATGCACACGGACTAGTTCAACTTTTAACGGCCCGGAACAGGCTACAGTTGTGTTGAAAAGTGTTGGATGTTCATATTCTCGTATCATTTGGGGTTAAACATGAGTAGAGTTATACCTCCACGTCCTCATACGCCCTCCTGGCATGCACACGGACTAGTTCAACTTTTAACGGCCCGGAACAGGCTACAGTTGTGTTGAAAAGTGTTGGATGTTCATATTCTCGTATCATTTGGGGTTAAACATGAGTAGAGTTATACCTCCACGTCCTCATACGCCCTCCTGGCATGCACACGGACTAGTTCAACTTTTAACGGCCCGGAACAGGCTACAGTTGTGTTGAAAAGTGTTGGATGTTCATATTCTCGTATCATTTGGGGTTAAACATGAGTAGAGTTATACCTCCACGTCCTCATACGCCCTCCTGGCATGCACACGGACTAGTTCAACTTTTAACGGCCCGGAACAGGCTACAGTTGTGTTGAAAAGTGTTGGATGTTCATATTCTCGTAACATTTGGGGGTAAACATGAGTAGAGTTATACCTCCACGTCCTCATACGCCCTCCTGGCATGCACGCGGACTAGTTCAACTTTTAACGGCCCGGAACAGGATACAGTTGTGTTGAAAAGTGTTGGGTGTTTATATTCTCGTATCATTTGGGGTTAAACATGAGTAGAGTTATACCTCCACGTCCTCGTACGCCCTCCTGGCATGCACACGGACTAGTTCAACTTTTAACGGCCCGGAACAGGATACAGTTGTGTTGAAAAGTGTTGGATGTTTATATTCTCGTATCATTTGGGGTTAAACATGAGTAGAGTTATACCTCCACGTCCTCTACGCCCTCCTGGCATGCACACGGACTAGTTCAACTTTTAACGGCCCGGAACAGGATACAGTTGTGTTGAAAAGTGTTGGATGTTTATATTCTCGTATCATTTGGGGGTAAACATGAGTAGAGTTATACCTCCGCGTTCTCATACGCCCCCCTGGCATGCACACGGACTAGTTCAACTTTTAACGCCCTGGAAAAGGACACAGTTGTTTTGGAAGGTGTTTATATTCTCGTATCATTTTATGAGATTATACTGAATCGAAATAACTGCAGTAGATGGTTTTATGTTGATCCGTATGTGAACATACAGCAGAAATTATATCATATTTTCAGTTACTCTTTTTATCGTACAAGTTTACGTAATTTTATGCCCGCTTTATTTCTCCTCTTTTTGTTGTTTTCTTGGCTGATCTATCTCATGTAAGAAATGCTACAGTGTCGAGATTCTGCATGAACCATGTTTCTAATTATTCGTCTCAGGCTTCACGTGTGTAACCCTCGGAAGCAATTGTACCGCCATCTTGACGTTCTACGTGTTTAAATTCAAGAATGTAATATACGCCCTCATTGGGCACTTCAAATAGATCAGTGTCAGCATTACAACGGTTGGTTTCTTTTAATGTAACGGTGGTGTGTTTTCTTTGAGTTCAGTGGTAATTCGTGACATTATATAAAACAGTGAAGCCGAAAACTGAAATTAAATCAAGTTGGCAGTGACGTTTTATCCACACTGTCTTTGTTTGGTTACGAAGGACTCGGTTTTTAGGCGCTTCTCGCAAAATTGCGAAAAGCGACTCTTAGCTTCATCATGTCTGTCTGTCTGTCCGTCCGCATGGAATAACTTTTGTTCCTACTGGACGGAGTTTCATGAAATTTGATATTTGAGTTTTTTTAGAAGATCTGTCGAGAGAATTCAAGATTAATTAAAACATGACAATAATTAAGGTTACTTTACATGAAGACATGCACATTTATGATAGCATCTAGCTGAATTCTTCTTAGAAAGACAAATGTTTTAGACAAGAGTTGTACAGAAAATCAAAACACACATGTTATATTCAATAACGTTTTTCCGAAAATCAAGCCGTTTAAGAGATATTGTGGAAAAATATGATAGATCCAGACAGGCCACAGATGACAATATAATACGGCGCATTCACATTGCATGTCGGATAACTAAGGCTACAGACACACGCTCAGAATATGTAATACTTATTGCTTTTCCACGGCAACAATGGTTACAGGAAAGCTCCTCAATATTACATTATAGTCTACGTACACTGGCTGTCTTTTGACGGAAAACGTCTTACACCGCGGGTCCGGTATGGGGGGAAACTATGCGAAAGTCGATGTTACGATTTTGTGTATACCACACAAATCTTAATAACTTTAAAACTATAACGCATATCCAAATAAGCATACACCGTTTAAAAGAGCAAGGATGAAAGAATGTTACGCGACATTAACCTTGAGCGCATGACGTCACACGCCGCCACAAGATGGTCGCCAATTTGGAGTGGAAAATTACCGGTTCGCCGCGCGGCAAAATTAGTATAGCTCGGGAACGCGTACGCGTAGGACGTTGTATGAGGTGTAGTTTAACAGAGCTCGACGAGTACTATGGAATAAAACACTAATAGTGACAATAGTGAAAGAACTTGAAAAAATATACAGTGAGAAAGTGTTGAACTTGGACAAATTTTCCTTAAAATTTAAAAAATTTCGAAATATCTTGAAAACAAGAAGGTAAATGCCTATGCTTACAAAATGAAACAAGAATAAATGAGGAATCCAAAAACGCCCCTATGACAGCAGCAGAACGAATGCGGAGGATGAGGCAGCGTCGACAAGTTGAGGCGAGCACCAGTCGCGCGGACGCCGCAACGCCTGACGCAAGTTCACAGGCAATGGATGTCGACAGTCAGATAGAGCCGATGGAATGCGACGAAATACAAGCAGATGAGACGTTTGAGAATCGAGATTTAGCGTTTATAACCCATTGGCGTCTGGCGACGGAGCACTTTGAAAAGTCGTCCTGTCTTCAACAAAATTTTACAAATTTGTCAGCATTGTCAGAAATAAATAAAATAAAATAAATGCAAGTTCCTTGCGCTCATTTCTTTCTTACCAACCCTACAAACACCCCGCCCCGACAACACCGCCTGGGTAAGACGTTTTCCGCCAAAAACCTCAGCGGTAGTGACTCCGACACTACCTACCCCAGTTTTTTTAGAAGTGATGTGAGCCATGCGCAGAAGATGGGACGGAGTTAAAGCAGTAGAAAGTTACAAATTCTTAATATTTTGCGTAACACACTATGATTGGCTCCTTAGATGAAGAAATTATGTACTTATATATTTGTATCCTGGGTTATGTCACCGTTTAGTCTGGTAGGTGGTTAGCAACGTTTCGCAGAAGCTTGTTGACGTGCTTTGAAGATGGGAGACAGCAGGTTCCTCCAAAACGTTGGTAACCACCTACCAGACTACACGGCGTCATCGCCCAGAACATTTCTACCAAAATTGTCACATCAGATCTCATACAGGATTTCTATGGTTTTTGTCATCATGTTTTTGGTTTGCCGGCACGATCTGTGACGGTCTCCTGCTGCTGAACATTTGGTTGCGCCAGTATATGGAACGGCCGTGTGGGCACTAAGTACTCGATACTTTGCCAGCCAGCCACAACACAAGGAGCTCTTGTTCACATTTTGGCTACGTTCAGTCTGATAGCGGTAGTGCAGACGTTGGCGTTCTGCGCAAGAAATGATTTGACTTCTCGGTAGAAAGCAACACAGACATAACATTGACTGCAGGATGTAGCCGAACGGGTTTCGAATCCCAGTGAGACCACCCCTCGGCATGAGAAAAGAGAAACTTTTACATTTTTATTTGACCATACTGAGAGCGCAGATATTCGTTTGCTCAGCGATATGTGCACCCTACTTGAGGAAGGACAGAAAGGAATTCAAAATTTAGACACGAGGGAGATGGAGTGCAGATAAAGTGGTCTAAATGTGGTAAATCAGTGATCAGACGGTTGTCAGAATTATCAGAAAGTAGAGAAATGGTCTGGACGACGCTACGGCATGCTGTAGTCAGAGTGCGGAAACCTAGGACGTATTCACCACGTCTAACATGTACGCTTGACATCATTAATAAATGGAAAGTACTACTTTGTGGTGCTAAGTGTAGTGTATTTCTCACTGCGGCATTGACAATTATGAAATCATAGGCGCCTCGTAGTTACACGTACAATACGTGTGAAGGACGATGTCTGGAAAGAGAATTGCCCTCCGCCGAGTAGTGATATGGATCCAGTTGATCGTCAAGACGTACTTCGAGAATCCTGGTCGGAACTGTCTCCACTTCTAGTGTGATGCCGCATGAGTTTCTACACGTCTCTCGAGCCACAGCTGCAATTATGGCACCTTAATTAACTAGTGTCCGTACAGTTTGTGAGACACCTGCATTTATAGTACTGTAGCTTGTTACACTTCATGTCTCACGCCGACGCTGCTGCAGTCGTCGAAACACGGCGTCTGGATGACGTCCACCAGGGTAAAGTAGCACTTTTCCGGTGCTTCAGTACCAATCGACTATTACAGGCACCGAGGGTTAAGTGCATGTCACAGGAATCGTCACGTGTGTATTTCTTCTTATTCAATAAGAAATGATCCCTGCTGTACACTGTCATGGGTAATCTAAAAAAGCGCTCAGATGTGTGTTACCCCATAAGACGGTGATGTGTATCCCGAGAACTAAACGTCTCAGGACTCTCGACTAATTTTTTAACAGTAAATCACATTGTATAGTTCTTGTGCGTATATTGCCTTGCACTTGGTATGTACAGTAGGCGTGTAAAATACAGGAAATCGCAGTTGATTAACCTGTTCGTCTTTCAGTGGAGACTGTTTTACTGTCAGGTAGGGAATTAATTTTTTATGTGTTAATCAGATGAATTTTATGCTTGAAATTGTTAAATAAATGACATATAACAATTTTGAGTGAAGCTGGATATTATTTTTCGTAGTATTTTTCTTTTTGTTTATTTTGTCTTAACTTCCGGAAGCAGAAGCCAAAAGTCTGTGAATGAGACTTGCACAGCCAGGGTGCACCTGTTTCTGTGTCAAGTATTTTGGCTACATGCCTTGGAGATTTTCATGCTGGCAAAATACCTTTTCTCCCTCTGCGCTATCCATTTCTTACAAACCACAAGAAGTCCTTCACGGAGAGTAACGTTCGCGGGAAGGCGGGGGGGGGGGGGGGGGGCGAAGGGAACTCAAAAGCATCTCAGTTTTATAATTTCTACCAGTCTAGTGCACAAGATACACAGAGTCGAATGGTATCTGATCTCTGTACATCGTATTCGGTTGTCCTTGTTGCGAATTGTGTCTTTGTGACTTAAATTGATCAAGCGTTTTGTTAGGTGTGTCCAAGAATAAGTATAAGTGTTCCTTGATGTTTATTTGTTAAATTTTTTACATTAAATTTAAAGTGTGATACTGAAGTTTTTGTTAACACAGGTAATAATTACTCCCTATATTCAGGACTGAGCTTGCACACTGTTTGTGTGAAAGCTCAGTCCTGAACAAAGTGATATTCGTGACAATAATGTATATTATTTATTAATAGACTACAGCAGCCTATATCTGGTTAGTGGTAACCATGTTTTTAATATTGTACATTTTCCGTGCAATTGTCTTATACACACAAGTTTATTCCCTCTTGTCACAAGATGTTTGGATACTACGTTTTAAATAATTTTAATATTTAATTTGTGTTATAATTTTAATAAGATTTTAATAATACTCTATATTTATGGAATAACACCAATATTTATAAATATTTTACCATTTATATCTGACAACCTGTATAGCACGCTGTACATATCTTCAACCGTTGTAGCTTTCTAAAGATGGCTGCAGTTTGCAGCCGAAACATGTAGGAGCATTAAAACTAATTGTGCAGTTAGTTGGGAATAAACTTGTGGGGTAACCGTGTTCTTACAACGACAGTGGTATATCTTATATCCACAACAAATAATACGATATGAGGTTCTCACGGCTGTGAAAATTCAAATTGTAGTCTTGCGTTATGTAGTCGTGTAGTCTGGTAGGTGCTTATCAACGTGTCGGAGGAGCTTACTGCCTGAAGATGGAGGCAGTATGTTCTTTCAAAGCGTTGGTACCCACGTACCAGACTGTAACGCAGAAAAGCACAACATAGCACTCATAACAGCCGAGTTAATGCTGACATGTAACAAAGAAACAGTTGCAGTATTTCAGTTTTATTCTTATATCAGCTTTGGTAATACTTCTGTTGCGAAAATATGTTTACACTCTTGGAACTTGGTGGTGACATCACACATTTCGAACATCCTAGCGTAATGCAAAATGCTTTGCAGTTTTCCCATTGTTTATCTTTATCAAGCTTTTGTTCAGATGTGCTGAGATATCAACCAATTACATGTACATTTCTCTGTGCTTTGCTATTACTATAGCTATCATTGTTGTTGATCTTGATTGCAATGTATATTATTATTATTATTACGGTGTGATTATTATTATCATCATTATAATCATGACATGCCATAAACTTCTAATTTTGACTAAATTAGGTTCTGAAACGAGTTACGTGTTCTGAATTATTAACTATAATGGAACGATATTGTAAAAATTACGTGTTCTGAATTATTAAATATAATCGAACGATATTGTAAACGAATTACGTGTTCTGAATTATTAAATATAATCGAACGATATTGTAAACGAATTACGTTTTCTGAATGATTAAATATAATCGAACGATATTGTAAACGAATTACGTGTTCTGAATTATTAAATATAATCGAACGATATTGTAAACGAATTACGTGTTCTGAATTGATTAAATATAATCGAACGATATTGTAAACGAATTACGTGTTCTGAATTATTAAATTAATCGAACGATATTGTAAACGAATTTGTGTTCTGAATTATTAAATTAATCGAATGATATTGTAAACGAATTAGTGTTCTGAATGATTAAATATAATCGAACGATATTGTAAACGAATTAGTGTTCTGAATTATTAAATATAATCGAACGATATTGTAAACGAATTGTGTTCTGAATTATTAAATGTAATCGAACGATATTGTAACATATGTTCATGAATTTCAATATTGAATTTAGCATACGTTATACTGGAGCAAAGAAAATCTACGCTTCGTGATTACTGTTCGAAGATATTGTACCAATTACAGCTTAATTTTAAATATAATCAAACGATATTGTAAACGAATTACGTGTTCTGAATTATTAAATATAATCGAAAGATATTGTAAACGAATTGTGTGTTCTGAATTATTAAATATAATCGAACGATATTGTAAACGAATTGTGTGTTCTGAATTATTAAATGTAATCGAACGATATTGTACATTGTTCATAATTGTCAGATGGATTTGAAGTTTTAGCCATTACCTGTTCTTATACGTGGAGCAAAGAAAACATCTGCGCATCGTGATTACTGTGAAGGATTACAATTACAGCTTAATATTTCCTCTCCTTCGAACGTGCAAGTGAACTTTCTCGAGACAACTCACCATGACAGCACGAGTGGTCGCCATCTTGACAGTTGCTGTGATTTTGACTCTGCCGTGGAGTCCAAGTGGTGCTGTTCTCAAAGATTATCGTTTTCTATCAAAAAATATCACATCAACTCTCGATCAGCTTCTAAACGGGAGTCGATACGACAAAAGAATCAGGCCAGATTTTGGTGGTAAGTTTCTTTTAATAATTGTGTGGGGAAACTTTACAATACGTTGAAAACAATCATGACTTAATTGTTTCAGTTCAGTTGCAGATTTCTACATCTAGATTAAAGGAATTTTAAGCAGCCAAAGCCAAATTATTTCCCTCTGAACTTTGGTAAACTCGGATGCAAGATTTCTTACCCTAACATGAATCAATCTATTAAAATTGCCTTATTTTGGGATATGGCGCCATGTAGTTTGTTGGATAGTTAGACACACATGTATTGCGAGAGAAATGTAACGCTGAAATATTTTTATCTATGAAGTACGACCTTATTTACATAAGTGTCCATGAAAGACACCGTGTCATGACCCAGTAACTATAATTTTCATATCCAACGCTGCTACTTCTATAAACTAAAAATACGACGTTTTGGCAGCTGATTTGGCTTCCATCTTCAGACAGGGAGACACCTAATCTGATGAGTCCGATGGAATGGGTTATTCTTCAACATTGAATCATAATTGCTGCTTACGTCATTTAATTAGACACTCAGTGATGAGTGTGTCACACAAATAGTAGTGGGCCAACTGATTATTGAGTATTTAAATCAACTGGTTAGTAGCGACTTTGTTATGGGCAGCTAGTAAATTAGTCAGCCAGTCAATGGCTCGACAGCCCCTTGGGGGCCTAGGCCGCCTCATTTTTCGAGGCTTCACGATCACACTTTTGACACGCCACACTCGGTAGGACTCCTCTGGACGAGGACCAGCCCGTCGCAGAGACCTCTACCTGACAACACACAACACTCACAAGAGACAGACATCCATGCCCCCGGTAGGATTCGAATCCACAATCCTAGTAAGCGAGCGGCCGCAGAGTCAGTTTGTTAATTGTGTGTTCAGTCACGAAACTAACTAGCAGCATGTAATTTGGTCAGTATAAAAACCACTGGCATAAATACCCATTCTTCACCCGGGACATGGTTGCTTTCCTTGTCAGCACTCATATAACTGGAATAAATGGATTGTGTATGAGGATTCGAATCACATCCAAAAACAGTACCGTACTTACTGGTAAGAGTATGGAATGTTTATAATATCCTCGAGTGCTCCCTGTTAGGTCGGTGGTAAGAAACAGGAAAGTTACATTTTATAGTAGGGATATAGTAGAGACTGGCGACAAATGGACGGGATGCGTTACTCATCTTAAAGGAGAAAATTGATTTTTCCGATCGATGAAGATTAGCTGGATGCTTGAAAACTGAGTTTTACGGCATTCTTTCTGGTTGCAGGGCCCCCTGTGACTATCAGAGTAAACATGCACATCAGAAGCATGGGCTCCGTATCGGAAACAGATCAGGTATGTAAGAAATTCGAAATATTTAGAGCTTGAAATAAAGTGGAGACAAAAGAGCTCAGTAAGTATAGTAGAGATGTGGTAATAAAGATCAACGAATTGTACTTCTCAGATAAGTTCTCCTTACCTTCTTATATGAAGCAAATGCCAGGGTTGTTTGAAAGACAGGACGTACGCCTCGTTTATCGTCTCCTTCTTAGCTATGGATGAAGCAATTTTATATATGTATTGGTTTAAAAATTTCCTTTCCATCGTCTACGTGGTCTTTCTCATATCATCTACGCCTAGTGTTCGCCGGTTCTATCTATATGGTGTTCCAAGCTTTTATATGTGCAGTAATGTTTAGCCTATTTTATTTGCTCATATCTCCCTGCTTTTCACTTTCATCGGCGTTGACCTTTCTTTAACTTCTGAAATCTTCATATTAGTGTTCCAGCTGTACGTGACGAATCGACCGAACTATTTATGTTTTATCCACTTCTACTTAAAGAACTGACACATATAACCTATTTGTAATTTTTTGTCCGTTCCCCTGTGATCGACAGACAGAACTACTTGTGCCTTTATCCCAGTTCTACGTAGCATTTTCACTCAAGTATCTGCGCTTTTGTTCTACGTAACAGATTGACTGGATTTCACATTATATTCACCGTGCATTTTTGTACAATTCATTAATTCACACCAACAAATGCACCAAACCAAGTTTTGTCATTGATTTCTTTATTAAAAGATTACCCCAATACGCATTTCGACACATTTACATTCCCATCATCAGGGGGATCGTTGGAGTTTTTACATAGACCGATGTTCTTGAGTTACATCAGAACAGTTGGTGTTGTGTATGGTAATATTATTACAATTTTCGTTGTTATCACTTTGTATAAAATTTTACAATAGTAGTATTGTTAAAATGCTAAAACAATAGTAAAACAGTATATTATATTATATTAAAATACATTCTGTTATGTAATTTGTAATTTGTGTAATTTGTGTAATTTGTTATTGACTGGAGTGCAGAGAATTGTTTCCAATCGCCCAATCTGCTCGCCGTAGAGCGGACGACATCGTTGCTGCACAGAGAACGATGATGCCGTCCGCTATGCAGCGCTCATTACGACGATAAAAAAGTATGTGTAAATGCTTTAGTTCCAGCTGTACGTCGTCAGTTTGACTGAGGCACGTATGCTTCATCCCAGGTCTACGTGATGGACCGACGGAAATATTTGTATTTTTGCTTCAGCTCCAGGTCACGGATGGATTGAAGTGTTTGTGTTCTTAAGCGCGCTCGCAAAATTTCGCAAAGCGACTATTGGCTTCGTCATGTCTGTCTGTCTCTCTGTCCATCTGTCCGTCCGCATGGAACAACTCGGCTCCCACAGGAAGGATTTTCATGAAATTTTATAGTTAAGTATTTTTCGAAAATCTGTCGTGAAAATTCAAGTTTCATTAAAATCTGACGAGAATAACGGGTACTTTACGTGAAGACTTATGTACATTTATGATAGCATCTCGCTCAATTCTTCTTAAATGAGAAATTTTTTAGTCCGAAATTGTAGAGAAAATCAAAACACACATTTTATGTTCAATAACATTTTTCCGAAAATCGTGCCGTTTATGAGATAATGTAGAAAAATATGGTACAGCCAGACAGGCCACAGGTGACAATATAATACGGTGCCTGCGCATTGCATGCTATGTAACTGAGGCTACAGACACACGCTCAGAATTTGTAATACTTATGGCTTTCTTACGGCAACAATGGTTTCGCGAACGCGCTTCAATGTTACGTTATATTTACATTGCCTGTGTTTTTATTTCAGGAGTACGTCATGGACTGCTACTTCAGACAGGCGTGGTATGACCGCAGATTGGTGTTCAGCTTTCCCGGTCTCGACGAGTTCTCACTGTCATGGCTGTTTCTAGACCGAGTCTGGAAGCCAGACACTTTCTTCTTAAACGGAAAGAAGTCCCACCTGCATCGCATAACTGTTCCAAACAAGTTTTTACGCCTGCGTTCTGACGGATTTCTTATGTACTCCATGAGGTAAGCACCTGTGTAATTTGTGCTTATCAGGTATTGTTATATCAGTGAAATAAATGAGGTTACAATTGGCTCGATGTGTATTGGGACCTGGCAAGCAAATAAATTACAGAATGTCGTTGGGAAAATCGCTTGTAAAATGATCATTTGTATGTCCCAAAAGAAGGTGTGACGATAACATTAAGATATAACGGAAATACGAGTGCGAGCTAGACGTTTTCCGACTAACCGCGTGGAGCGCTAACCGCATATAATGCAGCTGGGTGCCGCTAGGTACCGCGGAGATGATTTATTATGAGTTAATGTGGTGAGTGTCGCTGTAACGGACCGTTGAGTGTTTGTGCATTTGACGTTTATATATGATTGTGTTGAGTGCGTTCTGCGATTTTTGTGGCCCAGATGATGAGGAAGAGAGAATTTGCCTCAAGGTTTTTTTTTTCAATGGCTCGACAGCCCCTTGGGGGCCTAGGCCGCCTCATTTTTCGAGGCTTCACGATCACACACTTTTTAGACACACCACTCTCGGTAGGACTCCTCTGGACGAGGGACCAGCTCGTCGCAGAGACCTCTAAGGTTTTTTTAACCTTACAAAACAGTGCCTGAGGCTTATACAATGCTTTAAAAAGTCTTTCACGATGATGTCTTAAGTATAATATAGACCTGTGAATGGTATTGACTTTTCAAAAGTGGCCAAACTTCGGTTGAGGATTTGGAATGTTCAGGTCACCCATCGTCAAGTCTGACTCATGAATATGTGTCAAAAAGTACATCAAGTCATCCGTGAGTACTGATGTCTTACGATTAACCTATTATACTCTATGTGCCGACGTATTTTAACCGAAGATTTAAACATGAGGCGGACTGCTGCCAAGTCCCTGCCCCGTCTGCTGAATGACGATCCGAAACAAAACCGACTTGTGTGCAAGGACCTGCAAGTTCACACCGCTGAGGACAGAAACGTCCTTTCTAAGATAATGTAACTTCTTCCTTTTCCAAAATAATGAAAGCCGATTAAACTGACGAAGATTGGAGGTTACCGCAGAGATCCAAGCTGAAACGCATCACGAAAATGGAGTTCCAGCGATGCTTCCAGCAGTACAAGTGGCGCTGGGCCAGATGTATGTACTGCGAAGTGGACTACGTCGAAGCGGAAGGTACCGATCTGTAACTAAGATAAGCATAAAATTGTTATGTTGCCCAGTCCGGAAACTTTGGCTCGCACCTCTTACGTCTGTGTGGTTAATCGAGCTGTCTCAGGATCGTGCCCAGTGACATATTTTTTGTATAGGGTCTGTGTGTATATATGGCTATATACAGTATGTTCAAGTGCTTTAAGGAAAGTTATCGTTATAATTTATTTCCCCAGGACTATTTCTTTCAATCTTACACATACGTCTTGCGGAATTTTGTGTATGCCGCTATGCCCAACCGTTTAGTATTTCTTACTCCTTTACAGGCTGACGATAAAAGCCAGATGTCCCATGCACTTGAGGAAATTCCCGCTCGACTCCCAGAGCTGCCCTCTGCTTATCGGCAGCTGTAAGTAAAATGATCGCATGGACTTCAACACTTGCCACGTTACAAATGTGATACATCGTTTTAAACCCCATCCGTCGCAGTAGATATTTCATATGTGACACTAGTAAAAAAAACAACCTAGTTCAACATCTCCTAACACTTTAAGCTAACCGTATGCAGAAACTGCATAATTCTGCTCAAAATAACAACATGGAAGCAGTTACGTGCCCTACATAATAACATAATACACACAATTGTTACTCCATGTAAAGACACCTACAGCTATTGCTTGGGTGCTAGCTTGCACCCGACGTTTCACGCGAAAAGCGATACCTCTGCAAAACTTGTCTATGTGCCATCCTTCTTCTTCATCCATGTTTCTCTTGCTTATTTAGTTACGGCCCTTTTCTCTTTCTCAGTTCCTTTGTCACTCCGTTTCTTTCTTTTCTCTTTCTTTTTTATTCTTTTTTATCTCATATTTTCTTTATCATAATTTTCTCAATGTCTTCTTTCCTGCCCCATCTTTCTTTCTATGTTTTCCTTCCTGCCGTTGGTGTAGCTGTCACAGTACATCGTTCAACAGCCCTCCATGTCCCTGACCCCTCAGTGTCTCTCAGTCCATGTGAGCCTGCAACAGGTGCAATGGGGCCGTTGCGTGATTAAATACAAGCCACAATGAACTGAAACGCTGTATTTGTAAATATTGAACTGTGAATTATATTCAAGGTTCCGTGAAAAGCGTATGCTTACTGATAGTCCGACTCTTTAATCGTGACCGCTGGGTTGCGCATAAATGGCATAAGCGGCAATACAATTCCCAGCTTCTAATTTTGCAAGATGAAGAGTTTTATATGTGTTGTCACGCAGCTCGATTAGGAGAGTTTCGCTTTTTTTACTTCTTGACAGAAATGTGGGGCTTGGCGCACATTGAGATTACGGGTTCGAACATCGTTCAGGACAGTGATAATTTTCAGCCTCCTTTTATGGTGTCTAGTGATTGTAGGTGCCGTACAGTGTTCTAACTCTCTGTTCTAAGTATAGAGTTCTATCGCATGTCAAGTAGCCATTGTAAGGTATAATTAACTGCATATACAGGATGTTCCTTGCGGCGACGACGTTCATATGATCAAAAACTTCCTTGTTTTTTGTTGAATTCAAAGGTTCAGAGTAATAAATGATTATATTAAGAAGAGCAAGGATGAAAATGAAAATAATGAGATGTATTATCACAATGGCCAAGCGATTCAGCTCTCTGTGTCACACAGTAGTAATATTCATTGGGTTCATTTCTGAATACACGGTTCATGGACTTACTTACCGGAAAGGAAAATAAGAAGGAAGAAGAGAAATAATTGAGGCAGGAAAACAATAAACAGAAATGGGCAAAGAAAAATAACAAAAATATAAGGTGGATAGAAAAGTATAAAACGGATAGAGAGAAAAACATGATTCGGTAGAAACAGACAAAGGAAATTAAAATCGCCTGCTTCTAAGTAGTGACGCCATATATTGTGGTCCATACATACTGATGTTTCGGAAGAACATACTGCCTCAATGTCCAGGATATAAGAGCAGTTTTCCAACCTGAATATTGAAGAAATGCGTCTATTGGTAGGAATGTCTGTAACTGTGGACCACATTACACGGCGTAACATTGCAGTAGACTGTAACTTTATAGTCGTCACCATAAGAATATGAAATCTATATAAAAATGAAGTACTGATAGAGTATAATGGCAAAAGATGGAGGGAAGTGAGGAGAGGCAGGAGGATAAAGAGACGTTGCCCACCCTCTTTCCCCTTGCAGGCTTACAGCAGCTGACCACGTACACCTGTTCGTTACGATGTTCCCAGTTCAGAAATAGAATTGCCAACCGCCGGCAGCGTGTCTCTCTCTGCCGGCGCCACATGAAGTCATCGGTGTGTACATAAATAATACGGGAAAACCTCCGAGATATTTATACAGGTCTAAGTGGGTAGATTTAATTAAGCACCTAGCCACGAACATGTACGGGGAAGTGGAGGTGTGGGTCCACATACTCTTAATCTGATAAGGAATATAAAGATTAACTTCATGTCCCGGCCGCTTTACCGTCGGAGAAAGAGCTCCTGTACATTTGAATAGGAAGTTGGATGAGCCGCATAGTCACTCGAGACCCTAAGAAGTAAAGAAGACCCTTTACCTCTGTCTGGAATCAAACGCCGATTCCTTGGTCATGCAGCCCGTAGTTGGCTTACTGTGCTAGCACTACTACCTCGGATCCGCTTAAATAGATGCCAGTAATATATACTGAGCCAGCTTAAGGTAAAGGTAAAATTGTCCCTGTGCACGCGTTGAAGGCATTGGAGGAATGGAGATATAGCTCCACTCATTCTGAACTTCGCCACTAGGTGGAGGCGAGTGATAGCTTCACGACTCCGCTGTTTTCCCCCGGAAAATACCCTCCAGTACCCATTGATTAAGAGTCTGGGTGGACCAAGGGGCCAGTCTGGGCGCTTTGAAGAAGAGAGAAATTTCCTTCCCCTTCCGGAGATCGAACCAAGTTTCCTCGGACCTCCAGCTTGTGTCCTAGCCACTATACCGATTGCACTGTCCTGGCTTAATGGACTAAATTAGGCTCTACTTAATATAACAATTTTTATTTAAATAGAGACAGGTAGCTATGTCAGTGAAGGGACTGGCAATAAGTTAATTGATCCGAGTTCGATGCCCAGCATGGACAGAGTTTTCTGTTCTACGCAGCGGCCAAACCACCGACTTTGACACCGACACAGCCTTCTATTCAGTGGCAGCGGGGTTAAAGCAGCCGGGGCATGAAGTTGGTACTTATCTATATATGATATGGCACTTAATTAGCACACGGATATGCTGTATAGCGTAATCACACTTAGGGCAAGGAAGGATAACATTAAAACGGAGAATTAAAGAATCCTCTGTTAGATTCTACTGGTTAGCTTTGAAGTTAGGGGAGCTGACTTTTTCGACTTTGTTAGCGGAGTGTGTTGTTGTGTTTAATTATTATTGGTTATATAATTAGTCAGTTACAGATGAGAAGATTGATTTTCTGAAGATGGTGATGATCAGAGAATGGTCGACAAACTTTGTGATCTCGTGTGGGCTTGCACGAGGGTACAAAATTTTCGAGTATTGCTTTCCTTTATCTTCAGCATTGAAAGGAGTAGTGTCAGGATGCTGTCAGTTTATATACGTGTAGGCAGATTCTGTGGAAGGTTAATCTTCATTATGTAATGCCCTGTTGGCATCCGCCATCAGGCTAATTATTTGTAGAGGCCGGGATTGTAGTCCCACTGATGCCACCAATTTTGAAGTGCCTCCCTAGGGTGGGTTACCTATCTAGACTCAATATACACCTAAAGGAGTTCTACCAGTAGTGTAGCTTCGCAGGCTTCCGCTGGCTTCGTCTTAACCCTGTCTTTTACGGTAGTGCTGCAACCAGTCAGTTTTGTAATTTTCAGCAATTACTGACAACTGCTGTGCCTAAATAAATGTCACAATATTTTCAATCTAATACTTCTCTATTTGGTGGGCTGGGATAGCGTAGTCGGTATAGCGACTCGCTACGGGCTGAACGGGCTGGGGATCGAATCTCGGTGGGGGCGAGATTTTCATCACCCAGCCTCCTGTACAATGGGTACCGGGTCATTCCCGGGGGTAAAGTGGCCGGGGCGAGGCGTTGACCACTCACCCCATCTAGCGTCGAGGTTAAAGAAAGAGTAGAGCTATACCTCTACTCCCCTTCTGGGCCTTCATGGCCTGTTCTAGGGTAAACTTTACCTTTACCTTACTTCTCTATTTGAGCAATTACTTAAAGTTTCGCTGCCACCACCTTTGGGAATGTTAGACTAAACTGAAAATATTCATATTACTATGCTCGTGCAAATAATATTAAAATGGTTTCCTCAAAAGCTCGTTACTCTGGTTGTTAATATAATTTCCCCAAAAAAGGTTAAGCTATTTTAAACTTCAGGATTTCGACAGAAATCAGTACATCAAATTCCCAATCAGTATTTTACCTATTCTCTCTTATCTACAACAATCTATTCATAGAGGTACTTAGGCTAGGATATATCTTCATCTTTCTCCAGCTTACGTCCCAGCGATCGACTGACAAAATACAGGTTACATTTTCTAAGAAAATATATGTGATATATTTTCGTCTACTTTACACTACTACGAAAACACACAAAAGAAAAACACAATAAGTATCCCTTACTATCGTACTATTTACCTATTTAGGGGGAGGGTTCTAACAACACTAAGGCTGGATCATCTTTGTATTCTACATATCTCATCATATTTCATTTTTAAACTAAATTTGGAAAAAACTGTATTGCAACAATTTACTCCGTGTCGCACTCTTTCAGATACGCCACACACCACTCACCTGGTATGAACAAGAAAATTAGAGCTATCAAGCTCATCTTAGGTTTTACTCAAAGCACTCAGTATTTGCGTCTGCTCTTGACGAAAGATGGAACACAAAGACACTGCATGTCGGTGCTAACAGCCCACACGCACTCGCTGAAGTTACCAGGTCAGCGCTTTCTAGTTCGCATAGCAACAAAATATGCAAGCCAAACGAATAGTTGCTGTTACTAAGGGGACGTAACATGATACAGCCTTCCTGTTGTTAGCACGTGTAACTCACTCAACCTAAATTGTATAATAATTAAAATTCAAAAATTGATCATTAACACTACAGTACAAAATTTAGAACATATAAATTTTGCGTGGTTACACAAAACGAAACACTACAACACTACAATTATTTTCCTGACCTCCATTGTTATTGGTCCCGATCGGGTTCTGAGTCATTTTCACCCTCTGAGTCTCGCAAGCCGGAAGACAGACAACCAGTCGGTCAATGAAGTATGAGATAGCTAACTGTATTAACCTTGATTTCAGGCTTCCGCCGCGATGTTGATGAGATCTGCGCTCTTCTGTGATATTACGTGGCGTCGTGTGTTAATTGTTTACCGATACGTTGTCCCGAAACAATTACCACACAACGCCGCCTAATATCCCAGAAGAGCGCAGATCTCAGCTAACTGTATATTCGTGACCGAAATGGTTTCCTGTGCTATTTAGGTCTCCCTGTTTTAAATTGTCGCAAATATTTTGAATGAAATTTATGTAATTGTTTAACTGCGATGGGAATTTGTAAGATATTAAATTTTGTCAGATCTGATTTGGGTATTTCGACAGATTATCAGCTAAAGAAAAAAGAACTGAGGGTGTTATTCAGATTTAAGGAAGATGATGCAACAGAATGCTACATTAAATTGTATGATGAAGAGCTTCACAATTTGTACTCTTCGTGAAATAATATCAGGGCGATTAAGAGGAGGATGTCGCGGATGTAACACACGCCTTGCACCGGATAAATGAGAAATTAATGAACAATTTTGGTCAAAGATCATTTAGGAGTCTCTGCCTTACGTGGAAATATAATATAATTCTTAAGGCAAATATAAAGAAAATATATCTTCAGGAAACTATAAATGCAATAGGATTCTTAAGGCAAATATAAAAATAATATGTCTTAAGGCAAATATAATGATAATATAAATCTTAAGGAAAATGTAAAGATAATGTTTCTTCTGGAAAATATAAAGACAATACAAGTCTTAAGTTAAGTGCAAAGATAATATGTCTTAGGGAATATATAAAGATGTCTAAAGCATAATTGAAGATAATGTAAGGCTTAAGGCAAGTATAAAGATAATATGTTCTTAGGCAAATAAAAGAATAATGTAATGCTTGAGGCGAATATAAAGATAATATGTCTTAAGACAAGCATAAATAAAATATGTCTTAAGGCCAATAAAGTGTAAGGTTGAACTGGATTCAAAGGAACCAGAATACAATCAAATGGTGGACTTTTTGAACACGATAATGCAACTGCGATTAAACGATAGCAAGGAATTTCTTACCAGCTGAGTTACTATGAACTTTTCAAGGAAGTCCGTACATTATGGATTTATTTGTTTATTTCAGTTCTTTGGCTATCTGTAGTTGGACACAAGCAGCTGTTTTCTCAAACAGTTCTTGTTTTGTCGCTTGCTTGGTAGACTTAAGATATGTGTGTGGTTCCCCTGATCACAGATGGGTACCGAACTAATGACCTGGTCTATGAGTGGGACAAGGTGCGGCCCGTCGTAGTAGAGGAAAACGTGGAGCTGTCCCAATATCAGCTGGTCAACAAAACTACGGAGGAGTTTCCCAAATTCTTAAGAGGAGTCGGTAAGTTCTGGCTTTCCTATAGAAATCCGTGATGTCATTTTCACATGAAGACCTGTAGAGACATGCAGGTGTCAGTAAGACTACGTGTTTAACCACTTATAGACCTGTAGAGACATGCAGGTGTCAGTAAGACTACGTGTTTAACCACTTATCGACCTGTAGAGACATGCAGGTGTCAGTAAGACTACGTGTTTAAACACTTATAGACCTGTAGAGACATGCAGGTGTCAGTAAGACTACGTGTTTAACCACTTATAGACCTGTAGAGACATGCAGGTGTCAGTAAGACTACGTGTTTAACCACTTATAGACCTGTAGAGACATGCAGGTGTCAGTAAGACTACGTGTTTAACCACTTATAGACCTGTAGAGACATGCAGGTGTCAGTAAGACTACGTGTTTAACCACTTATAGACCTGTAGAGACATGCAGGTGTCAGTAAGACTACATGTTTAACCACTTATAGACCTGTAGAGACATGCAGGTGTCAGTAAGACTACGTGTTTAAACACTTATAGCACTGCACTGTACGGACCCTCAGTTGTTCACATGCTGCCATGCTTCGTGCATCGTACATTCGTGAACGCTTTTAGGGGTACTGTACATTTAAATCCCCTTCGTCCTGAGCAGTAGTTGGAAGTTACCCCCAGCGTCATTGAAGGGTTAAACTGACTTGACTTTTTACGAAAACTGTAAAATAATTTCTAATTTCCAACTCTTTAGATATAAAGTAAATAACAGCTACTTCACACCGTCAACATATCTTTAGGCTATTAATGTTTTTCTTTGTGAAGGGCCCCGCAGCAGATGCTACGGACGCACCACAGCCTTGAGGCTTATTGTGCAACCCTGTGATGAAGATCATTAGTTTTTTTTTCGTTCTTCCTTGTAATGGAGCACCGGTGGAATGAAATTGACAGGGGAAAACTGAAGTACTCGGGGAAAACTCTGTCCGAGTGCCACTTTGTCCACCACAAATCCCACATGGATTGACCCGGGATCGAACCCAGGTCTCCGCGGTGAGAGGCCGGCGACTAACCGCCTAAGCCATGGCACGACCCAGGCTATTAATGTTAATACGGAAGGCTTTAGCTTTCTATAGTTACAGGACTTGTTCCTCGAAGCCGAAAACAACGCCATTGAATTGAACTTTTAACGACTCAATTTTAAATCCATCTTTTTATTACTTTATGTGGAACCTGTTTGTGCTCAAAAAGTTTAATGATTTCGGCTTATCTTATCTTACGAAATATATAAGGTTGAAATCTCAACTACATATACCGACATGAACAGTGGTTTAATGTAATTTACATAATAACGTTTATTTGGTAGCTACTCTAATTTCGTCAGATGATGGCTTTTTGTACTTAAGCCGAAACATGTTGCATTAAACTGATATAATAATGCAAAATAAAACTGAGTTGTGACTGACGGCCTTCACCTTTTACTTTATTAATAAGATGTTTATGGCGCTTTATTATCATAAATAGCACAACGGGTTGCCTAAAGTCAAAATCTTTGTATGTCATTCCTCTACTTTACGTTGTCTGGAATTTGTAGATGGTTTTCTGCAGTCATTCTGCTAGACACGCTAGTTTTACTTCCAACTACTGCAAAAGCTTAGTTTTTGTGCTCCTACATATTTCGGCCACCTATTGTAGCCATCATCAGCGAGCTATAATATAAAGAGACAAGCAGTGTATCATATGTCAGTAAATGGTCATTATACAAACACCAGCATCATACAACAGTCAACTGATGTTATGTTTACCGTTTACCGACATATGATACGCTGCTTGTGTCTTTAAACTATTTTACCTCCCAGATCATTCATATTGTAGTCTGTCTTAAGACAGGTCCGTAGCCTCTTCCAAAGCGAGTTCTCCACAGGGTGCGATGTAGTGCTTCCTCTTTCAATTTCCAGTATCTTCTCCTTTTCTTAAGGTCATCCAGTAGCTGCTTACGCCTTCTTCCTCGTCTTCCCGTTATTTCTATCCTTCCTTCTAACTTTCCTTCAATCACGTGTTTTAGAGGGCATCTCCCTGATGATGGCTAAAACAGGTGGCCAAAACATGTAGAAGCGCAAAAACTAAGCCTTGTGCAGCATTTGGAAATGAAGCTAGTGTGTATAAGACGACATATCTGTACAACATTTTTCTGTTCGATTTGTAACTTTCACTGGTTACCACGGCTGCAGCAGGCTTACACGTGTATTTGTGGCTTACCGAGGTGTTTCTGGCACTTCATTATGGAGAGTGTGTTCCAGATGAGTACTCGGTGCTCAAGGTGGAGTTCAACCTGCGGCGCAACATCGGTTTCTTTGTGCTGCAGCTGTATGTGCCGTGCGGGTTAATCGTCTCCTGCTCCTGGGTCAGCTTCTGGATAGACCCCGACGCCGTACCTGCCAGGGTGCAATTAGGTAAAAAAAGCGATGCCGCTCTTCACTGCTTTACTTAATTCCTACCGTCCAATATATCTGTTTTGTTTTCTTCTATCTTCCTTTCTCACGTTCTATACATTTCTTTTGTTCTTTCCTTTCGTTCTTGCGATGTATTGTCTCCATCTTACTGCTTTTCTTATTTCCTACTTACCCCAGTTCTTAGTCTTGTATGATCGGCTTTATATTTTACATTTGACAGCATAAATTATCCATTTTTGAGGTAAAGATATCCCTATACAGGCCTGGAGAGGCCCTTAGGGCTCCTGGAGGTTGAGACTCACAGAATTGAAGGTGGCAAGGTTGTCAACCCTAGTCACCGGCCGCCTTTACCCTCAGAAGACATCCGTGGTACTTATTTCTGTTAGAGTCTGAGTCGACCCCAAGGCCATAGTGCGGACGGAAGGATTAAGTTAATGACTCTATCGAGAATCAAACCCGCAACCTTGCTGCTTGTCGTGCAGTGCCTCAACCACCTCTGCCACCGCGTATCCCTTCATTTTCGAGGTTCCCGTTCCAAATGTGGCGGATGCCGTCTTATCTGAGATACTACAGTGATCCTTGGTCCAGTACGGGGTTTATAGGGAGTAATCACTCCGTGCTGGACGAAACCGCTTTGCGCAAACTTCTTATGGGGAAAATTGGGATTACGTGAACGTGGAAGCTTATACACTCCCCCCCCTCAATCGCTTAAAATACATAATTTCTGAACATTCTACATTTACACTGTGCTTGGGGTAGCTGATGCCGCCAAGTTCCGCGGCGGTCGAATAACCTCCCCTCCCCTCTCGCTCGTTTATCCGTTCTTATTCAAACAGTCAGCCTTCAACAATTTTTCCCCCTGTATTTATTTTCAAACGCGTATATTTAAAATAGTTGTGGGTAAATTGCGTTGGGCGAGAGGTTACTGTACTGCAGCAATTGTCAGTCCTTTAATTCAAATGAAAGTACAATAATTTAAACAGGCACCACCGAGCACCAACACAGCTTATACTCACAGTTCACATTTACTTCGACCCGTAAGATTTAGCTATCAGATTTTCGAGAATTAAAGCGACAAAGAATAGGCCTATCCGCTGCACCCCCCCCCCCTTCCCCCCCCCCCCCCCCGAGTAAGGCGCAACTAACAGAGTTCAGGCATCTGGTTTGTTTGTTTCAGGGGTGATGACGGTCTTGTCTATGACCACGATTGGCTTCAGTGGCCGTGCTCAGATGCCACGTGTGCCCTACGCGACGGCCTTAGACTCCTTCGTCGTCATTTGCTTCTCGTTTGTGTTTGCTGTGATGCTAGAGTACGCGGCAATAAACTGTTTGGACAAGATGGCTAAGGACATGAAGAAAATGCTGCAGGAGCGAGTCAAGAAGGTGACATAGTGAACACTAACGTACAATTCTTGTTTTTTATTCCTCTTCATGAGCTTCTATTTCTTTCCTTTTTCACTTCTTTTTTGTTTTATTGTATTGTTTATGTTTATTTTTCTTTCTCATTATCTCTCCTTTATTTATTTATTCTCGCCGTTTTCTTAACATTGTTATTGTATTGATTCCTTCTTTCTGTCTTCTGTTATGTCTGCTTTCTTCCTTTCTCATTCAATTACTCTTATTTTATGGACTGTCCACATTCTGTCTCCACAGACTGTCTCAAATTCTGTTCCAACAGACTGTCTCAGGTTCTGCCTCAGCAGATTCTCACAGATACGGTATCAACAGAGTGTCTCAGGTTCTTTCTCAACAAGTTCTTTCAGATTCTTTCTTCACAGACTCTCGAAGACTCGCAATCGCATGTTTCTCCAAAATGTTTTCTCCTTCTACAGACACTCCCAGATTCCGCCGATCTGAACGCTGAACAACCCATGTCTGTGTCAATGTTGAACATGTCTTCACCCTCAAGCCACATCTACAGTGACGTCGCCGATTTGGACGCTACCGGTGACCAAGACACCCACTTGAACGCCCCAGATGGAGGACAACGTCGAAAATCCCTGGCCGCATTAGCGGCGCCACTGATAGACTCGCTAAAACGCAACCTTGAACGACGTAAATCTGAAATCAGCCTCCACCTACCATCACTTCCGATTATTTCTCAACGCAGGAAGTCAGAAGACAGTCTATCCAAGCCACCGATACCTCTCATAACCATAACAGGAAATGAGGAAGATTTTGAGGACCCAGTCGAGGAAGAGTGTGTCAAAGAGGACATACAGTGCATGGGAAACGTCACAGCGCCGCAGATGAAGTAGTAGATATTTCTTGCAATGAGGTTTCTGAAGATGTTGTTGAGGAGGGAGACGGGAAGGAAAGTCCTGGAAGTAACACATGTCTGGGGTACGTAAATGTAGGTATAAATGTCTTAGGAAAATTCTTAATGAGACCGTGGGTCTCTTGGAAGAATGCGACGTTTCTGCCCACAGAAGAAGAGATATCTAGAATGATTGTAACCGGAGAGACGAAAGATAAGTTCTCAAGGATTGATATAGAATCCAGAAAATATTTTCCCATAGCCTTCTGTATTTTAATATCGAGTTACTGGATCGCTTACATGTATTATATTACTGATGAGTTTCCTGTTCAAGATAAGAATCCCTAATACTAATAAGTAATTGCCATAATTTGATGAAAATCAATTAATTTGTCTTGTTTCCGTAATGGACATAATGAATGTTGGAAGGCTGCAAGCTCGTAATTAGTTGAATGCATTTTAAAGTTGTACATACCGTGCATGTTTGAGATATTATATAATGTAAACCAACAAATATTGCACTATCATATATGAATTGTCAAACCCTACATATGTTTCGGCTCTGTCTGAGCCATCTTCAGGGGTTACTCTCATGGAGAAGAGACCCTGATACCTGAACAACACGCAGGAGAGAGAAACCGACTGTTCACACTCATCACCCAAAATAAGCCCAAGGAACCGAACCATAAGGACAACCGCACAGCATAAGAACCTATCACCAAAAGACAAAACGATGACTACAGTAAAAACAAGGAATAGATTACAGAGATCAACATACTAGCAAGGTAGACAAACTACAACTCAATAAGCCAACTCTGATGACAAACCTAGATGATTAGAAACCAACAACGCAAGAACGACAACAATATCCCACAAAACCCGAACCAGCGCGGGCGGATCTCAGGATGTGAATTCCCGGAAACCACCACAGACCACAAGCACAGAAATACACCATAACGCAAGCCAAGAAAAATGCAACCCATAACAGGACACCGGCCCACTACGACATCAAGACGGCAGTGACAAGATGGCGGGCGATAAGTGCAAATCTACATACGGTCGAGTAAAAAACAACAAGGACTGATAAAACTCCGCAAGCACAGATGTGTTCTACAATGGATCACATTTCATACGTTCCGGCATAGACCAACAGCATCATTTGGCATGTGCAATAGACCAAAACCGCAAGATCATCAGTGTACATAGTGAGACAATGTATAGTTCCTAGATTGCTAAGAAACCCTAATACGGGTGCACAACAATATAGTGAGTGTGTAAATAGTGGACGCTTTGAAGAGTAACCCCTGAAGATGGCTCAGACAGAGCCGAAACATATGTAGGGTTTGACAATTCGTATATGATAGTGCAATATTTGTTGGTTTACATTATATAATAGTTGAATGCAGTTCAACTGTCTTCATTTCCATGACAGACAATAGGGCAACGTGAAGTGATGTCTCATGCAGGTGTCATAGTTAGATGAATGATACTCAGATTGTATCTTTGTCTTTGTGACCACCATAATAAAACTTGGGGCCTCTCAACCATGCACTGAATAAGCGAAGAAATACAAGGTCTCTGATCTCACTAGCTGGTTGTTATTTTCCATCCTCACCATTCAGATTGACTTGCCTCCCGTTGTGGTCCCATTTCTTGTTCCATCTTTACCGCCTTACATTCATAAATTGTAAACATAGAAGGGCTGCAACGTTATATGCCCTAGAAAAATTTTTAGTTTCATGTATGTAATTGTAAAAAGCCTGCATGAAGGTGATAACTAATAATTCAATCAATTCTAGTTTCTTAATGTGCCGAGTCAGTAATAATAATAATAATAAATGTCACAATGTACAGCAAGCACAAAACGGGAGTGTCAGAATTCGTAAGCGGTTTGTACAAAAACAGATGTCCATATTCATATACTCGTATCTCTTTGGATCGAGCGTTGGCCCTGCAGTTTGCACCGTGTTCACGTGCACACGTAGGTAGTTCGCCGTGATGGTGCGGCAACTTCTCCGACTTCACTGTATTGCATATAGTCTAAACGAAAACTTGAAGGATGAACAGCAGCTGACAATGCCGTAATCGATACGTTGGTTGTTACGCTGTGTGAAGACGTAGCCTTAACTGCTGATATTCGGTGGCGTCGAATGACTTATGGTAAAATGTTTATGAACTGGGAAAACATATAGCTTAAAGTATTTATTTTGCCAGGTCTCTTGCCTACTTTTGGAACATACTCTCTTACGCTTACTTCTAGAGGGCGTATGACTACAACAAGCAATACATTAGGGAATTAATAGACATATCAGAATGCACGCTAAATTATTCTTGACAATTGAAATACGTCGGTATTCAAGAAAGTACCGGTAAAATGCACACAGTACCGGGCAGAAAATTTTAAACCCTTTTATCTTTTGGGTGAATAGGTCGTAGGTAAGAAATAGGCCCACAAAGTCTGTACAAGTTCTTAAATATATAGATTGCCGTAATGAACTGTGGCAGTGAATAGCATGCCGAGGAACGTCAGTACTTCACAGATAATATTTTTATCTCTTGCATTCAACTCGTTCTCTTTCTTCCCTTCTTTCTTCCTCCATCCTTTCTTTCAAACTTTCAATTCGTTCCTTTTTCTACCTCACATTCTTTATTTTTGCTTGTTAAAATTTTTTAAATTCCTTGACATTCTCTGCATTACTGTCAAGAACTGTTGTCTCTATGTAAAGACCGCAGGGAATGCTATTTCCAATACCAGCAGCTGTCTGCCTGCTTTGCGGTGGTTTCGTAGGGCGGGACAAAGCTCTGTCTGCGGTTGCAGGACAACTTCAAGCAGTAACTTCACTCTAAGAATATCGATCTCCTATTTCCTTTAACACATACATGCTTTTCCGGTCGCTTTCACGAAGTAGGGTAACGGTTTCTTTTTCAATGGGATCGCCTTATCAGTCGGCGTTAAGAGGCAGTGGACCTTACATGAATAGAGAGGTGTGTGTGTGGATAAACTGCTAAGGACATAAAAGAATATTGTTGCTATTTTGAATCATTCTTTTTTTTCTTACGAAGCACTGCGGGAAATTCATGCCTCTGCGGTGCCTGCAGGATATACCTTCAAAATTACTGAATTAATTTCGATTAAATTTCAAACTGGATGCCTGCAACGAAAGTTATAAGATGAGTTTCAGTTTTTGCCCCTATTATTATAACATACCCCTCAATTTACATGAAACGTGAATGCAGTTTATCCACTTAAAGCGACACAGTCATATGTATGAATATAACGTAACAGCTTCGTGTGTGGGGGATCCAATATTCAAATCTTGGCCAGAGGACTTCTGTCGTTATGGAAGGCTTCCGTTTCTCCTTAGTTCCTCTTGGAAAATGCCAATATAGTACCTGAAATTAAGCCACGACCTGTCCTATATCTTTTCCACTTTACTGTTTCACTTTACCATACATTCAACTATCGGCTGACAGCATTTTTAAGTAAATTGTAAATATAAAAATAAATTACTTCATTTTATAGCTTTTCTCCAAAGTACATTCTAACTAACTAACTAACACTAACTCCATGGAGCAGAGTCCTTCTTGAGAAGCTAACAGGTCGTCAGCTAGTCAAGAAATTCCCCGCATTTTATGGAACCCGAAGGTTCATCACCGCACTCACAAGAGCCCGCCACCTGTCCCTATCCTGAGCCATATCAATCCAGTCCATGCCCCCCCCCATCCCACTTCTTGAAGATCCATTTTAATATTATCCTCCCATCTACGCCTGGGTCTTCCAAGTGGTCTCCTTCCCTCAGGTCTCCCCACCAAAACCCTGTATGCACCTCTCCCTCACTCATACGTGCTACATGCCCCGCCCACCTCATTCTTCTCGATTTGATTACCCGAACAATATGTGGTGATGAGTACATCACCATAAAATAATCTTATATGCTTGCGTTTAGATATTATTAATTTCTTTATCTTTGATTTGAAACATTTGTCGACACTATGTACATTTAACAACGTTTAAAATAAATAATTTATATTGCGTCAAAGTGACATATCTGTGCTGTTTATTAGCTTTGTAACAATACAGCTCTGAATGCATTAAATAAACATCAATATTAAAAATTATTAATAATTGCACAAATGGGCATTTGTAAAAAATTTTTATGCTCTACTTCATCGAAGTGTTTCTTTTCATTGTTATTTTGTGTTAAAAGTGTCATTGTAGATCTGATATGTTGAAGACATATTTAGAGGATAAGGCATTTTCACTATTATGGACTGAAAACCCGTGAACTAGCTGTATTAATGACAACTAACTCGCGGCTTGCAATTTTGTTCGACTCAGTGGCTCAGAAACAAAACTCAATGTATAAGAAACTTCTGAAAATTTTTCTTTACCCCAATCTCATACCGTCCAGTCGTATCATATTGTTAAACTTTTGAAGTCTGTTATATTCATCCTCCTTATGCATTGTTCTTGCATGTAAATGGCTATGAGAACTGTCTACAGTCAGAAAGTTAGAGGTTATTACAAAAGTTTATTTAAAAAGAAACTAAACTTTTCCACAAACCGTCACAATTTATTCGTCAGTCATTGTTGAAGTGCTGATAGCCATGATTCCAAGTAATAATTTCATGCGAGCGAAAACGTATGTTGAGTCATAGTGTTTAACATTGCACTGGCACGTTCACTGTTGGTTTTAGATTTAGGTAATTATTTATTGAAGCCGTATTAACGTCACAGGCTTGTACTTACGATATACACTACACAGTGGCCTGGAAACAAGTGACTATTTAATGACGCTGTTAGTAGTTCGGACTATTATTGTAGTAGCGAAACATTATTACTAAAAAATAAGAATGTGGAATAAAGCAGTCATTTTCTAATTTGAGGTAATGTTCTGGCCTTTGTAGGTACTGAAAAAACCACTAGTAATGTCAATCAGGACAGCCAGTATCCGTTCCGAGGTTTGAAAACTGGACCACCCTAATACGAAATGGAAAATCAAACCACTCAACAGCAGCTCAGAGTGATGAGAAATGAATTTGGCGTGATTCTGTCAAGGTACTTTGCCTAAATTCGCTCGGAAATACTGGTTAAAGCCACCAGTTCGAGCCAGGACTGTCGCTGCGCTGGTCGACAGTCGATTCTGACACCTCACGTATGCAGATCGGTCGTTATGTCAGTGCTCCTAGTTTGTGCTTCTTTGCTGCAGTGTGATGAACACTCAGGTTGGTTTCGGAGGAATATGCGGGGTTGTGGACAAGACATTGCCTATGGAGCACTCGCCAGGTGGTGGAGAAGGTGACTGTTAACAAACTACCTAACAATAAATTGATTACGAGCAGCTTTTTATAAAATATGAACAATACACAACTGAATACTGTCTGTGGTGACAGCCACACCGACTTCGGACAGCACTGAAACGTTCAATCTGACGTTGAACAGTGCTTGTAGCCAGAAATTACCACAAAGTCTACTTGCGGTAATATATAGACATAATGGCAGGCCGCGTGACATACGGAATGTTCCAGTAGATCCAACTCGTTTGGGACCTTGCTTATCGCGCTGGTTTCTTCCACTGTTTCTTCACTTTATCTGTTCCCCTGGGGTGACAAACTTTGCCCTTACATTCCGACGTATGTTTCTTTATTAATTTTCAGAAATTTTAAGAGAGGCATGGAAATCTGTATGCGGGAACCGCTTTATAGAAATATATAAGAGTTCTACGTGATAAACGGACGATGAAATTTTGTAAAATTAAAATATTTCAAAGTGTGTAGTTTGTAGGCAGGAGTACTGGCTATATTTTTAATAATACATTTGGAGCAAAATATTTTATACAGTTTTGGCTACTTTGCAACACGAATCTTTCAGAAACTTATTATTTTAATTTGAACGTTGTTTGTACAGAATGAGATCTCATTTTATTCTCCACCTGATGTTTGTATGTACACTAGTATTTTTCCTCAGGGTGTTTTTATATTTTAGCACCTGACGATGGCCGCTATTAAGGCCCAAACATGACTATTAACTACAAAAAATTGAATTGTTAACAACGCTCTGCGTATTATTTTCTTTCAGCATGCGGAATCATATATTTTTTAATAGTGTCACACGTCAGTGGAGAAACCGAATTTACAAAGTTTTTTCATACATGTCACAAGAGTGTCACTCGCTTTCTATTGACTGGTACAAAGTTTTCATTACATCCAAGTTTCGAAGTTGTCAATACACGTATGATGCTTCTATATAAACTTAATGTAAGTGTGTTAATGAAATAAAATAATACACAACAATACACCCAAGTGTACAACAATTGTCTTGAAGAGCTGAGGAAGACCACGAAAAGTCCCAGTCAATATAACCGGTTCTCTATCAGACTGATTAACAGAGTAGCCCAGAGCCCATTCGTCCAGTTTCAGGCGTCCTGCTGGGGACAGCGAACCATCAGCGACATACGTTCACAAACCAAACGCCACAAATAAACACCAGACTGGAGACACTTTCTTTTAGGCGTCCTATACCAGCACCTTTCGAACCTCGATTACTTTTCTGAATAACTTTTCTTAAAATAAACAATTTTTCTTTGCATTTTCTGATGCAGCGCTAATAGAATATGGGTCTTCGGATGTTTTGTTTTTCCGCACGCACACCCCCATCTTCTATAGAACGAGATGGGAGAGCTTCGAAAATTGTTACCAATTCCTAATCGCCAAACTAAAAACTCATTCAAAAACAATAGCCTTTCAAAAAGTACATCACATTTATCGCCTTCATCATCATCGTCCGTAATCTGCTATTGCTTGTAACTCCCCACAAAGGAAGGGAAAGAAAAATTATCAATAAAATATTGAGCCTGAATTGGCAGGAATTAAAAAAAAAAGTGAGTTTTGTAAACTGTGTGTTTATCTTTAAGCACACATTTAAGTTCAGTTTTCCTTGCCTTTATCTCGTCATTGTGCGGTTTACAAAAGAATAGTCAATAAAAATACTGCGAACGTATTAATATGAACATAGGCAAGGAACTCCGAGTTGAACGTACGAAGACTAATTTGCCTATTGCTTTCTCCTATGAGCCTACTTCAGTTCTACTGTCATTACTGCTGTTTTATTTGCGTGTTTTTGTGAAAGACTTAAACGTGATGAAAACAACATTAAAGGTTTGCATTAGCACTTTGTTTGTAAGTGTTGACCTACAAAGAAAATTTAATAAAAATATGTATTTATGCACTGTTTTGCTACCAAAGTTCTCCATAGATTTTACTAATTATTGCCATAAAAACGAAACGTAAGAAAAATCACTACATGGGCATCATCTTACATTCTGCAAAAATATCACCTTAACTAAAGCTGCATTTTCTTCCAACATATATCACAATATATCATTTCATGACACTGAAGTATATGGCTTTAGTGGCGCTCCTGTCTCACAAGTTCGCGCGTCCGCCATGTTGTTACTGCTGATTGTTTGAAATTGAAATATATGTAGTGAGGTGTCTATCAATGGAATAATGTTCGTAAAAAGTTTCATGGGAATAGATTTTGGTTCAAAATTTGCAATAGAGACACACATTCCACGCCACACGTTGACCTCATAGGTCTACTTTTTTTTAGGAAGGAAAACGGTATAAATCTAAATCATCTAAATACAGTGGACCCTCGAACTTCGAACGGTTTGATGTTCGAACAACTTGAAACTCGAACAAAAAATTCGAGGAAAATCCGGTTTTGAAACTCGAACAAAAACTCGAAAGTCGAACAAAGAATCACGTGGTCGTCACATTGTCGCCTTCTCTCTCTGCTTGGTCCAGATGAAAGAAGGGTAATTCACCTTCCAGTGAACAGTAACATCCCTCCTATTATTATTATTACTGATCGATTATTATACAATATTTTTTATGTATGTACTATTATAAATAAAAATTTTCAATTATTGAAATTAAATATACTTGTTTTATCATTATGATCTTTTGAAATAGGCACTTAAAATGTTTTATATTGGGTAAATTTTGGGGGTCTGGAACGGATTAATTCAATTTACATTATTTCTTATGGGGAAATTTAACTCGAAATTCGAACAACTTGAAAGTCGAACCGTCTCCTGGAACGGATTGTGTTCGAAGTTCGAGGTTCCACTGTACTTGTAAAAGTATTTAGATGAAATCCATTTTTATTGCTGATGATTGTGAATTTTTGCTCGCCGCAGACTAGGGCCCTAGCACGCCTATATTTAACGCTGGATTACTGATTTAGACATTTTATAAATTACATTTCATAATAAATATATTTTCATGGGAATTCTGAGCGTGCAGTATTGAGCTCATTCCATTTCCATTTGTTTCCTGTTAATTGACCATTATTAAATTAGATTTCGTCACTTATCATTATGATTCTACTCTGCACTCTTCATTAAAAATGGCATGCCATTCAGGCTTTAATTAAACCTATTTAAGCGTTTTCACATGGTTTATTAACGGCCAGTTCTTGCTAAAGCCCTGAGAATCGATACCTCTTTGTCAATACCGTTTGAAGCACAAACTGAGAGTGAAAATATTTTAAGCTGCGTGTAGAAATGAATATAAAATCGTAACTGTGCCCGGGTGGTTTCATGTTGCAGATTTCTCACTGAGCACCTGACATAAAACCGATTAAGAAATGCGGCTCCAAATTTAATTATCGTGGCCCGCAATTTGACTTTGTCAGGTAATTTATATTCTTAACATATTTATTTCAAATTAATTTTACAGTACTTTAACTTTCGTATCTTCTAAAACTTTTTTTCCATAAGCTTCCTTATCAAATTTTTGTAACAGCTTCTCGCCTCAGCGATTCTTGTTACTTGGCCAATCCAGCCTCGTTTTCAATTTACTACCCTAAACATAAGGGGTGTCCTTGCAGTTCCTCTCTCCGTAATATCCTCTTTTTCCCACGTACATTATTCTGCATAGGTCCAGATGTTTTCTTAAATATTTTTCGAAATGTCTGCGTTTGCACTGCTTTTCACATCTGCACGTACCAACCTTCAATACAGTTTTATATACAAACCGAAGTTAACAAGGAGTGAAGTCGTAACTCCATTCCCCATTTGAATTCATGGCTTGCACAAGGACTTTATTTTATATATAATAAATTTTGGTGTTTTCATCGAAAGGGTTTGTACCAATAGTACTGCTGCTGACACATTGTTGTTGGCGTCCTTTTCGAATCTCGGTTGGGGCACGGACTATCCTAAGTAAGGTTTCCGTGGTTTCCTTCGGTGCCTGAAGCCCCTCCCTGGATGTTACCGATTCCTGCATTTCAGTATTCATTAATCATCCATCCGTTCCACGCTATATATTCTAGGCTAACTAGGTTGTTGGGCCGTGCCATGGGTCAGGCGGTTAGTCGCGGAGGCCCGGGTTTGATCCCGGGTCACTCCATGTGGGATTTGTGGTGGACAATGTGGCACTGGGACAGGTTTTTCCCCGAGTCCTTCGGTTTTCCCCTGTCAGTTTCATTCCACCGGTGCTCCATTACACGGAGAAACGAAAAAACTAATCATCTTCATCACAGGGTTGCACAATAAGCCTTAAGGCTGCGGTGCGTCCGTAGCATCTGCTGCGGGGCCTTTCACGAAAAAGAATGACATTGTTATTAAATAAATGATAAACAGATAAATAAAAATAAGTAACGAAGATAAACGGACCAAGACTATGCAAGACTATGTTGTGATTCAAAGAAACAGGCTTTAACCACCTAAAGTTAAAGCAGTTCACGATGACGATAAAATGGAAAATTTCGGATGTCTGTATTCTGTGAAATATATGGAGGTGATAAGATTTCTAACAATATTTTATTATATATGAAATAAATGAACAAGGACAGCATGCCCGAACCTAAAAGGGGAGCTGCCGGGTTCAGCCCCCCATATCGAAATTTACAAATCACAGACCTTGTAAACACGATGATATCAAACGCTTTACGTGATTTTCCCTTCATCCGAAATCAGCCACTGAAATCGGCTGATGACTAGTACACTGTAATTAAAAAATAATAATAATAATAAACTTAGAAAATGTTTAGATATAGTTTTTAAAGTCAAACGTAAATTATACATAGCCTGTGGTCAGGCTCACCTCCAATGAAGGATTCGGGGTGCGCGCCTGATGAAGAGCAATTAACTGCGCTCTGCAGAGTAGCGTGGTAGTGTATACACGTGCACTGCAGACTGCTGTAGCCACTGCACACTCTAACTGTCGCTTTTTGAACGGACTTCATTTCTAGCGTGATTTCCTGTTTTTGTTAATGCACATTTGTGATGTTCTAACTTGAGCCCTTTGCTTCTAGGCAGACGATTTATGTGTTCGGGAATATATCGGCTGTCTGCTGAATATGACACCATCAAATGGCCGTCGCTCGAGAGCGGATTATAAGACTGGGGTGTGTCATTTCGTCTAGGCAGGGGATTAGCAAGGAGATATTGGTTATTTAAATCCCCATTGGTGCACACTCTTCTCTCCCCCCCCCCCCCCCAACCAAGCGCAACAGTTGCTTCATGTGCTCCCAGTAGGCAAAAGTGTTCTGACGGATTTTGTTAATCTTATGAAGATATTCACGAGATATCTTGCTCAATATACGACCAATAATTATCTTAATTTATTTGACATTTCAGAAGTAAAGGAATATAAGCCGATCCCAGTGGCCGCGCGGTCTAAGGCGTGGGTCTGCGTCCGCCCGCTTGCTGGGATTGCGGGTTCGAATAACGCCGGGGACATGGATGTCTGTCTCTTGTGATTGTTGTGTGTTGTCAGGTAGAAGTCTCTGCGTCGGGCTGATCACTCGTCCAGAGGAGTTTTACCGAGTGTGATGTGTCTGAGTGTGATCGTGAAGCCTCGACAAGTAAGGAATATAAGCGCCTGGCCCGTCTAGGCGTGTTGGCCCCCGTGGGAAAAAGGGACATGAATCTGTTCTTGCATTGTTGTGTTTTAGGTAACAGTCTTTCGTCCTACACAATGAGACCCAGTGTGTATCCGCCTGAGTGTGTTAGAACTAGAAATGAGGAGTGGCCCACTAGGGCTGTTGCACCGTGGGAAAAAAGGACTATAAACTTTCTTGCCATCTATAAACAGTTGTGTTTAAGTACTTGTGTTTTCCAACAATAGACGAGGTGTATCACGCCTATGTGTTAGAACTAGAAATGAGGAGCTTAATGACAAGCGCTTCTCACCATAGACTCACATTATTCTGGTGATTAAACCAAGAACAATGAGTTGTGCGAAGATTGTGTCGTACGTATGGTGAGAGGTGAGGTGCATTCAGGGATTTGTTGGGTAAACCTGAGGAAAGAGACAACTTTGAAGACCTAGGCTTCGGTAGGAGGATAATATTAAAATGGATCTTTAAGAAATGGAATGGGGGAGCGCGGGACTTGATTGATCTGGCTCAGGTTAGGGACAGTGAATGGTTGTTATGAAAGCGGTAATGAAATTTCAGGTCTCATAAAATGCAGAAAATTTCTTGACTATCTGGGGAACTATTAGCTTCTCAAAAAGGACTATGCTCTATATAGTTAGTTAGTAAGAACTGGAATACAATAACTGAAACGGAGTTTTTAAACAAATAAATTACAAGCGTAGAAAGACGCAAAAAAAAACAACTTTCTATACACTGTTGCACATTCCACAGTCATCGCCATGATAGCCTAAAATATTGCTGTTGATTTCAGCAGAGGAATATGAGTGCCACGGTTAAGAGAACATGACTAACTCCTCGGAGCAGAGTCTTTCTTGAGAAGCCAACAGGTTTCCAGCTAGTCAAGAAATTCCCCGAATTTTGTGGGACTCGCAGGTTCATTACCGCATTCACAAGAGCTCGTCACCCGTCTCTATCCTGAGCCACACTCATTCAGTCTATGCCTTCCTATCCCACTTATTGAAGATCGATTATAATATTATCCTCCCATCTACGCGGCATGAGAATAAATACTTGAAAAAAATACTGAAGGTCTCCGTAGCCTAACTTTTTAGCATTCCACTTTGCATAATAAGGCCCTGATTACATTCCGTTGTCGAGTTTTTCAAACCTTTCTTAGCCACTCCAAGAAATTTCTTTGATACGACGTTAATAAGACTACGTCTGCTTCCTTCCACATCTTCACCAGTTCATAATAATGCTGCATCAATGGGTAATCGGATCCACAGCTTTCGAGGTAAGGTAGCGCTGTCATCTTCAAAGAACAAAATATCCTAAAAATAAATTTATTCGCTTGAGGATGATTAATATACGTTGCCTCGAAACGTCGAGATTCTTTTATCCACTGACACGGCGTCATACACAAGAAGAACGGAATTCTCAACTACACTGCTGCAAAAACCTCAAACTTTCACGACCGTCACGTAACTATCTATGTATCTGGCACAGAGTTGTCAAATGAAATAAGTCACAGGCATACCTTAAAGCCGGTTCTTCTTCTATAGTGTTGCAGCGCGCTTCTGACCTTGAAATCTACAACGATATTCCTCCATTGGTTTTCATCCAGCTTTTTTCCTTCTTCCATGTATTCCAAAATTCTTTGGTTTCGTTAGATAAGTCTAGCCACCCTCCGTTCGACAAGACTAGTCACTTTCTCTTCCCTTAAACCCAGCCACTTTCTGCTCGGCCGCCAATATCTTCTGTTACCCCCTGGCCTGAAGAAGTCAAATCCCTACAGAAGTGCCTTCTAGTTTCCCTGCACACGCTTCTCATTAATATCAGTCTTCCAGCTTTCAGAACTGCTGTTATATTCCTCTCGTCATGCTGCTGATATAAGTCAGCACTGTATCCGATTTTCCACGAACCCTGTTCATCACTAAGACCACAGTATTTTCAAAAAATTTTCTTTCAAGTATTCGTAATTTATTTTCATCCCCTTTCTTCGATGCCCTTTTTAACATATAAATTAGTGAAAATAGTCACTAACTAGTCACATGTTAAAGTAAATAGTTTATTACATCGCGTTATTATTATAATACAGGGCATACACAAAAGAATGGTGCGGTTTTAAAAGTGAATAAAAAATTTATGTCTCACATTATACGGGCACAACATACACCGTCAGCGGCGGCAACTGTCCAAGTTTCTCATGCGCTACCAGCAGTTCGCTTCTCATGCTTACTGCGTGGTCGCGGGGCCAGTTTCAAAGATGGCGTTGCTGCAGGAGAAGGAGAAGACGTGCTGCTGCAAATGGAGACAAGAACCTTCTCCCTTGGCCACCCCGTTCGCCAGATCTTACACCATGCGATTTCTTTCTTTGGGGGTTCGTTAAAGACAGCGTTTATGTACCACCATTGCCCACGTCCATCCATGAAATTCGTGATCGGATAACGCATGCACTGCAGGCCATTACAGCGGACATGCTACACCGGGTCTGGGATGAGTTTGATTACCGTGTGGATGTGTGTCGTGTGACCCAGGGTGCACACATTGAAGGATTGTAATTACCAAATGAGAAACTTGGACAGTTGCCGCCGCTGACGGTGTATGTTGTGCCCGTGTAACGTGAGAAATAAATTTTTTATTCACTTTTGAAACCGCACCATTCTTTTGTGTATGCCCTGTATAGTTTGAATTACGTTGTAACTATATGAGACATTTACTATATGATTTAAAAATGCCATATAAAATGTATACCTAGTGGTTACTCTTTATCGCTACTAGTTTCGGCATGGGATTGCCATAATCATATCATCAATCTAAAATCTAAAAACTGCTAATTCAGTGTTTGTTTCTTTTTTTTTTAATTGATTGCAAGTCGAGTACTTGTAGTACAAAATGAAGAATCTCACTTTGTTGAATTTCAACATCTTTGTTTACCGAATATTGTAGTATTCGTTGACAATTATTCGGGATAGCTTAGTCAGTAAGTGACTGACTACGGACTGGCAGTGTAGATATATCACCAGTAATGAAAATTGTTTTTACCTCCGCCACCACATTCAGACAAGATGCAGCCCCCTATAATTCAATGTAGTCTTCTCGGGCGCAAAGCCGAAACTAGTAGCGATAAAGAGTAACTACTAGGTATATATTTTATATGGCATTTTTAAATCATATAGTAAATGACTCATATACTTACAACGTAAAACTGATTTGATCAGTTTTGCCTGAGGATGGGGACGGAGCTAGTCCCCGAAACGTTGTATTCAAACAAGTTGACGCGGCTGTGCGCCCGAGAAGACTATATTGAATCATGTCGCCGCGAAAGTTTTAAAACTTATAGCCCCCTATAATGCTTGAAGCTGCACTTCTGAGCCCGCTGTGTATCTCTATGGCATGGTATGGGCCTACTACTTTGACTCTAGGGCAACTTCACGACGCTACGTGTAATATGAAAAACATAATGGAAAAGTCTCGCCAGTCTATCAGCCCACACGTTGTACTACCTCAGGTAGTAAACAGATTTCAGTTAAATTTGGTACTGGTTTTCTTGCATCGTAAGTTATTGATTGCTGTGTAAATGCATATAAACTCTTAGAGGATGCCACTTATTACTGCTATTAATAGGTTCGTTTTTCTTTTGAAATATGTTTCTGTCTTTTCTATACAATCCCCTTCCTTGTTGAGACAATATTTCGGCGGGAAGATAGGTGGAAGAAAGATGGGAGGTGTTTGAGTGACGTAAGAGCACATGCGCACTCAAGATGCGTAATGGAGTCCTATCGCATACCCTCGTTGCACGGCACGCTTCTCCCCAAGTCTACATCAACAATATTCTGAAATACAGCGCGCGGTAGAACGGAGAATTTGACAGAAATAAGTCCGAGTCCAATTTCGTTTCAGTTGAGAGATATTAAACGTGCATTTAAAGGGTGGTAAGCTTATATAAATGTCAGTTTTTTGTGTTGAATTTTGTTGTAATGTTGTTCCGTGACTAGACTAGAAACAAAATTCCGTGCGGCAAAAAGAAAGAAACCCGAAGAAAAATGAAGATATTTAGACGACACCAACTCCGTAGTATCCTGACAAATTTTCTTCACCTTTTCGCGTAAGTAAAATTTTATGTACTGCGTATAGACTGTTTGAATATAAACATTTAAAATTAAGCAGATGTAAAAGCTTAACCTATTCTTAGCCGCGAAGTAGGCCAACCAACTATAATCTTAAGGAGGAAAACCACACACTGATAGAATGTGTCTATATCAATGGCATTTACTGTTAATGCCAATCAAAATACGTATGTTCTTGCAGCGCGGTGACCGTCTATATATATGCCTTGCACAATTTTCGTTACTTTTTACCCTTTGCCACTGACATCAGTAATTTTACTGGTTCCTTTATGTTATTTGTACCGTACATTTCCTTGATTATACAAAATCCTGTTCCGAAAAATGTACACTCTTTAATATCTGTTTGTAATACAGTTTATATTAAAAATAGACCAACATGTTTCGAACCATGTCACAGTTCATCCTCAGGGACTCAATTAATTATGACACCAGCTATCTACGTATGGTACTCATTAAAATATATAATATATTAAATATATTAAAATATATAAGTTGGGTAATTAAAATTCCGTTAACTGTGTTGAGTTTTGGACACTGTATCAGTACACCACTAGCAAACAAATGGCGAGCATGAAGCAGCTGATACAGTGTCCAAAACTCAGCACATTTAACGGCATTTTAACTACCCAACTTATATATTTTAACGAGTACCATACGTAGATAGCTAGTGTAATAAATAATTGAGTCCCTGAGGATGAACTGTGACATGGTTCGAAACATGTTGGACTTTTTTAAATATAAACTGTACTAAAAAACAGAAAATAAAGAGTGTACATTTGTCGGAACAGGATTTTGTATAATTTACTGGTTCCTGTTTGTAAACATATTTATGTTCACGACAGGTTCTTTTGAATTCAGTTAGTTACTGTATTTCTCGTGAGATGTGACGCCGTGCAGTCTGTATGTACCGACGTTTCAGTAGAATCTGCTGTCTCCACCACCATATACGGTGATGATAATAGAGACAGAAGACAGTGACTTCACTGTCCCAGCAATGATAGCTTCCCGTGGTTATTTATGGAGATTTATTTACGATAAGTTTTGTTTGATTCAATAAACATAAGGTACTGATTCTGTGACGAGTTTGACCGGTTATGTTTAGGTGCTACAGAGATTCGTGTTTTATAAATTTGACGTACAAATGTAGGATTTCGTCCTGGTTGAGTAATTCTGTGACGAGTTTGACCGGTTATGTTTAGGTGCTACAGAGATTCGTGTTTTATAAATTTGACGTACAAATGTAGGATTTCGTCCTGGTTGAGTAATTCTGTGACGAGTTTGACCGGTTATGTTTAGGTGCTAAAGAGATGCGTGTTTTATAAATTTGACGTAAGAAATGTAGGATATCGTCCTGGTTGAGTAATTCTGTGACGAGTTTGACCGGTTATGTTTAGGTGCTACAGAGATGCGAGTTTTATAAATTTGACGTAAGAAATGTAGGATATCGTCCTGGTTGAGTAATTCTGTGACGAGTTTGACCGGTTATGTTTAGGTGCTACAGAGATGCGAGTTTTATAAATTTGACGTAAGAAATGTAGGATATCGTCCTGGTTGAGTAATTCTGTGACGAGTTTGACCGGTTATGTTTAGGTGCTAAAGAGATGCGTGTTTTATAAATTTGACGTAAGAAATGTAGGATATCGTCCTGGTTGAGTAATTCTGTGACGAGTTTGACCGGTTATGTTTAGGTGCTACAGAGATGCGAGTTTTATAAATTTGACGTAAGAAATGTAGGATATCGTCCTGGTTGAGTAATTCTGTGACGAGTTTGACCGGTTATGTTTAGGTGCTACAAGAATGCGAGTTTTATAAATTTGACGTAAGAAATGTAGGATATCGTCCTGGTTGAGTAATTCTGTGACGAGTTTGACCGGTTATGTTTAGGTGCTAAAGAGATGCGTGTTTTATAAATTTGACGTAAGAAATGTAGGATATCGTCCTGGTTGAGTAATTCTGTGACGAGTTTGACCGGTTATGTTTAGGTGCTACAGAGATGCGAGTTTTATAAATTTGACGTAAGAAATGTAGGATATCGTCCTGGTTGAGTAATTCTGTGACGAGTTTGACCGGTTATGTTTAGGTGCTAAAGAGATGCGTGTTTTATAAATTTGACGTAAGAAATGTAGGATATCGTCCTGGTTGAGTAATTCTGTGACGAGTTTGACCGGTTATGTTTAGGTGCTACAGAGATGCGAGTTTTATAAATTTGACGTAAGAAATGTAGGATATCGTCCTGGTTGAGTAATTCTGTGACGAGTTTGACCGGTTATGTTTAGGTGCTACAGAGATGCGAGTTTTATAAATTTGACGTAAGAAATGTAGGATATCGTCCTGGTTGAGTAATTCTGTGACGAGTTTGACCGGTTATGTTTAGGTGCTACAGAGATGCGAGTTTTATAAATTTGACGTAAGAAATGTAGGATATCTTCCTGGTTGAGTAATTCCTCAATAGTGTGTATGTAATAAATTAAGGAAATTAGTATTTTTGAAGACCTTATACTGGTATACATATACAGAATGGTGCGAAAGCTACTTGACAATACAGGCACCATGTTAACTGAATTTGACAGACAGAATACCTATATTTATCGAGTATCTGAAGTGTTCAAATAGTCCATAAATATTTAGATATCTCAAGAATAATATATCTTTCCTGAAGCGTTGGCAAAATTACCGTTTCGTAAGGCCTCACTGCTGTTAAACATGTAATGTCAAGCGATTTGCGCCACCCTATACAGTGTAAGGGTATAATATTCATGCGAGTAAATATGGAGCATAGTGGCCGAGCGGTCTAAGGCGTGGGTCTTCGGCCGCTCGCTTACTAGGATCGTGGGTTCGAATCCCACCGGGGGCATGGATGTTTGTGTTGTGTTGTAAAAAGACGGTTGTGGACCGAAAGTGACATGAAAAGGACGAAAAAAAGGATTAATACAGAACAAAAAAAGGGATCAAAGGGGAAAACCCAGGAATTAGTAAAAAAAAAAAAAAAAAAAAAAAAAATCCCACCGGGGGCATGGATGTTTGTGTTGTGTTAGATGTATGGACGATAGCATGAAACATAAGGTGACATGCAGGACAAAAAGGACTTCAACAGTACAAATGGATCAAAGGGGAAAACCCAGGAATTAATAAAAAAAAAAAAAATCCCACCGGGGGCATGGATGTCTGTCTGTTGTGAGTGTTGTGTGTTGTCAGGTAGAGGTCTCTGCGACGAGCTGGTCCCTCGTCCAGAGGAGTCCTACCGACTGTAGTGTGTCTCAAATGTGTGTGATCATGAAACCTCGACGAAACGAGGAGGCCCAGGCCCATATACGGCTGTCGAGCCATACAAAAAAAAATATGGAGCATAAGGGTCTCTAATGAGCAATATACAGCCCCTGCTACCTTAATACCAGTCTCGTATTTGCATGGTTCCTTTCACGCAGTGAAGAAAAATCTGTCCCACATTTTTCCTTAAACAGGACAACATATAATGATTTTCCATAAAGACCTGCGTAAAGGTAAAGCAACCCCATTACAGGCCTGGACAGGTCCTTAGGGTTCCAGGAGGTTGAGGCTCCCTAGACAATAGGCACATGAATGTGGTAAATACTCCTGGTACTCATTTCCGTTAGAGGCCAAGTCGACCGCAGGGCCATAGTGCGACCGAAATGATTTTGTCAATGAAAAATTCCAATAACACCACCGGAAATCGAACCCGCAACCTTCCGGCTTGTAGCGCAGTGCCTCACCCAACTGCGCCACCGCGTGACAAAGACCTGCGTAACAATAATTATCTTCCTTTTTGGTTTAAGCATTTTTTAAGGCAGTGACCTTGAATTATTGGCACAGATTTTGTATAAGTTGAGCTAGACTTAATAAGTATCCTAATTGATTATCATTCACCAACAAATGCACAAAGATAAGTTTGTCACTAATTACTTTATTAAAGGATTTCCCCTATACGTATTTCGGCAATCTATATTGCCATCTTCAGTGGGGTCAATTAGATTGCCGAAATACGTATAGGGGAAATCCTTTAATAAAGTAATTAGTGACAAACTTATCTTTGTGCATTTGTTGGTGAATGATAATCAGTTATACAAAGATGCACGGTGAATACAACGTGAAGTCAAGTATCCTAATATAATAATGAATCGATTAATAAGATAAACACGTTATATGTCACATGTTTATGAAACGTCTTCAGCTGAGCGACCATCAATCCTATTTCGTTTTAGAAAGATGTCGGTTCGATGCTTGGGAAGGAACCTGGCTATCCTGGTTAGAACATTTCTGGTTTTCACTAGGAATTCGTTGTGACATCCTGCAATTTTTGGTTTCTGCAGTATAAACCCTTCAATAGAGAGAGAGAGACAGACGATGTTTATTTAAGGACGCTGTTAATTTGTAAGATTATACAGTGTTGGTGGTAGACGAACGAAATATAAATATGGATGATTGGTGGAGAGATATTGGCAGGGGAAAACCGAAGTACTTGAAAGGAAATTTTTTTCCTAGTGCTTGTTTGTCCACTACAAATCCTCTACATACCTACGCATTGTTACCACATTGATACCAGCAGAAATTGATTGCGATTTTCATTGTTCTACAAAACGGCCCTTGGAATTATTTGGTACCCGGAGATTAAATCTGCAGTTATGATATCGTGTTGCTTGTGTTTCATTTTGTGTGATGCTTGTGCTGTATAAGGATTAAAATCCTGCCAACGCAATTCCTGCTTTTTGTCCTTTATTCTGACAGTATCGTGAGGCATAGATTTGGTTTCGGTTTCGAATCACGGGATAGATGGCAATGATAAGAACAGGAATGAATCATCTCGGATCCTAACAGCCTGAGAGACGGAACAGGAGTGCAGTGAGATGAATTGCTACTGTTTGAGAGCAGTGAACCGATATAGAGATACGAGCACAAGATTAATTCTGGTATTTGTGGATCCCCTGTAACTAGAATTGTATTCAGAAAGCACCTGCTTCCAATCTCTGCTATATTACATGTAATTGTAATTTTCCATAGTCCCTCCACGTATATGTCGAAATAGTACCTCGGAGTAGGCCAAGACCACTTCCTTTTATATCTACTTCTATTCACATGCAGTAATTGTTCTGCAACTCTATGCTATATTCTTGCGTTTTATAGGAAAAGAAATGCATAATTAAAAAATATACTGGTAAGGTTCGAGATCTCAAAACATTGCAACTGTGAATATTTTCTTTTTGTTTTTGTAGTCAGCCTGATGATGGCTATATATTAACCGAAACATGTAGCTGATTTTTTTATGATAAATTGTGTTCAGATTTAGTATACTATAGTTCTGATTAAACTGAAAGCACAACGGTGATTTAAACAATTTTTGTTTAGTTATATTTTCAGTATATCTTTAAAATTCTGTATTTCTGAATATTAATTATACTTCTGTGTTTAATTGAATATCGTTTCTGCTAATAAATACCTAAATTTGTTTAATACTTCACAGGCGTGAATTTAAATAAAATGACTGGATTCTGTTTCTTTCATTCACCGAGCATGTCTCAGAATTACTGAGTTTTCAGCAAAACAGAGGATTGTGTCCAAGGTATAAGATGACGTTACGAACGTCACTCTAACGACAGCACTGTGCTCTACGTATCAGTTCGATTGGTAATGTCACGCCAAGGCCAGGCTCACATAGCAACCTAACTGCTTTTTCTGCCGATATGCTTGACGTCGTAATTTCCTCAGACCCCGACGTCCTACCATCATCATCATCACCACCACCATCATCATCGCATCATCACCACCATCATCATCATCGTCATCACCACCATCATCAGTACCACCATCTTAACAATATCACATCTTGTCATCCAGCTATACACTCTAACTCCATGGAGGAGAGTTCGTCCTCAGAAGCTGATAGTTATTCGCCTAGTCAGTCAAGACCCAGTATTTTATGAAACTTGAAATGTTATTATAGCTTTCAAATATACGCACCAATTGTTTATATCCTGAGCCAGATGAATTCAATCAACATTCTCCTATTTTTTTTTAATATCTTTTTCACTATTACCCGTCCATCTATATTTGGGTCTTATAAGTAGCTTATTTTTTAAGTTTTCCTACAGAGCGTTGTATGCATGCTGCCTGCCCAGTCCATCTCATCTTTCTTGATACGATCATCCCTCTACGTAAATTCAAAAATTTGTTATAATTTGCGTTATGGTGCTGTTTATGCTTTACTCATATATTTACGGTTTATATAACGACGTTACAGAGACTGCATTCTGCGGTTATCCTGGCTTTACCTCAAACCCACCAAGCAACTGCCGGAATGTTATGACGACATCACTACCTCTCCCTTTCACATCCTTTCCAATTCATCATATTATTTTAGGTTTTATAGCCTGATCTACTGATGGCGTCGTTAAATAAGAAAAGTAACATAATATATTATTATTTCTTATTTTTTAGTTTTTTATATGGTGAAGGGCCCCCGCAGCAGATGCTACGGACGCACCGCAGCCTTGAGGCTTATTGTGCAACCCTGTGATGAAGATGATGAGGTTTTTTTCCTGCTTTTCCATTTAAAGGAGCACCGGTGGAATGAAATTGACAGGGGAAAACCGAAGTACTCGGAGAAACACCTGTCCCAGTGCCACTTTGTCCACCACAAATCCCACGTGGACAGACCCGGGATTGAACCCGGGCCTTCGCGGTGAGATGTTGAGCCCTTAGTATATAGGCTACATTTTATGCCTTATTGTTTATTATTTTCTACTCGACATTCAAACATTTATTCCCTCTATATGTATAATTAGCCTCCCAGTGGCCGTGCGGTCTAAGGCGTGGGTCTTCGGCCGCTCGCTTACTAGGATCGTGGGTTCGAATTCCACCGGGGCATGGATGTCTGTCTCTTGTGAGTGTTGTGTGATGTCAGGTAGAGGTCTCTGCGACAAGCTGGTCCCTCGTCCAGTGGAGTCCTACCGCTGTGGTGTGTCTCAAATGTGTGACCATAAAACCTCGACTAAACGAGGAGGCCCAGGCCCATATAAGGCTGTCGAGCCATAAAAAAAGGATGTATAATTAACAAATTTAAGACCTGAAGGTGGCCTAGTTGCACGGCAGAAACCAGTTACCTTTCACTATTTGATACATAGAGTAATAAAATTTATGTTCACTTTTGAGAGGTATTCACTTCTTTGTAAACCCAAACATTAAGATTACAGTGCTATGGAAAGTGATACTATATATCTATGCCTACTTCTCCCTGAAGATTGAGACAGCAACTTCCTCCGAAACGTTGCGTGACGTACCAAGACCTTACACAGTGACCTACGTATTGTGTAATTTTCCCTCTCTATTGCTTCCAATGAAAATATACATTTTTAATTTTTCAAGGAATTCTGGGAACAGCCTAATCTTTGACCGTAAACTTAAAAATTTATATTTTCTAAATAAAGGATTTCTTGAAATTAATGTTAGTACCAACAGATGTACTGATGTACGAAGGTACCTTTCTTCGATGGTAAAGCGGCGGAGCATGAGCCTAACATATTACCTCCTTCGAATTCCAAATTTCAAAAAACACTGGAACTTTAGGTCCACAAGAATAAAAAGTCCCACAGTGGGTTATAGCGCCAAGACTTCCCCTTTATATCAGCAATTGTGTTTTTAACAAAACATTTACACAAACAAACCAACCATTAGTAATCGGAAAATTTCTGTGAACAGAAAGATGTACTATTAATGTCATTCACGAATATTGCCTCAAAATATTTTTGTCTCTTTCTGGTTTTTTCAGCCCTACTAGAAGGAATATTTGTGGTTAAACCAGTCTCATTTTTTCATTAATATCTATTAATAGCTAAATAAATGTAGTTCTGTTTGAGTTAAAATTATGTATGTTTATTCATGACTCGTCTGTCGTTTCACGTCACTGTATTACACCGCGTAATTGAGCAACATCAGCAAGCCTTGCCTGTCAGTTGTCATCACCCGTCAAGGGATATCCACCTTAGTCCAGGTTTAATATGGGATGATGTTTCATAAACACTAGACAGTCTAACATACAAATGTAACCCTAATATAATTCTGTGTTGACAGTAACTTGACTATTTTCATGTTGGATTTTATCCCGAGAATTTTCTCTTATGATATTTCCATGGTCGCTGTTAGAAAGCTACTAGATAATTAGCTTCAACTGTTCAGAGATAGTGAAAAAAGGTTTCTTTAGCGGATCTGAAACATTAAAAAATTCCAGGCGAAAACTTGGTGTTTCTAAGCTAGAAAACTCTTTTGTAACGTGTAACGAGTATACAATTATTTCCAGTGCGAAAAATGTAAACCAATATAATTACATGCGAGATGAGTAAGAAAATCACATTTAGAAGTTGAAATTCAAGTTTGCGAGTCGTGTCCCTCTGTTTGTTCAAATGTGGCAGTGTCCAACATATGTGAAAGTTTTCCATCAAATTATATATTACAGACGTCTCCATTTTGATTACGTGTTTGACAGGTTTGAATTTATTGGTCACTTAAGAGATTAAAAGTTGTAGATTTAGTTTTAGAGACGTTTAACAGAAATGGATAAAACTTGTTATCATGCGGTATGATTTTCTCTCGTATCACTAAAACGCATTGCTACCTTCAGTATGTTACAATGTGTGTATAAATTTCACGGAATTCTGTGAAATTACTAATGCAGCAATATCATCTATTAAGTGTGTGCCATTGAACACTTAAACAAAACACATTTTCAATATATTTCAAAAGGCTGGATTTCCTCATTTTATATAAATCATTGTGTAATACTCCTATTTGTATATTACCTTAAGTGCTGTTATATGAATTTACTTATTTTAGTAGCTAATGCTTTGTGAGACATGTATTAATTCTGGAATGTAACTGACAGTTTCTGCTAAACACATGGAAGGCTGCATACTTAATTGGCTGCTGGGAAACAACTGACATACTAAGAGCGTTAATGTGACATTATTCTGACAATACAAAAACATTACGTACATGAGCGCGTGATTGTGATAGCAGAGGGAATTGTGTTAGAAGCAATTTAAGACATTGCTGTGTCTGCTGAGAGAGAAAGGAGAAGGGAGAAGGGAAACCGCGTATAGTCTTACGTGTATGTCTATGGAAGAGTTTTACAGCAGTCCAAATATGTACAGCGCGTTGAAAATCGGCTTATACGCGAGAAATTCCAGTTTAGTGTCTCCCAAATTGTGGGTCGCAGACACTTCCGGTCTGCAAAGTGGTAAAATATATATATTTTCACCGTTAGTTTCATAGTATGTTTAACACTTAAAGAACATCAGATCCTAGTTAAAACTAAACATACGTTACGTCAGCACTTCTTATGCTTTACCTGTACTTTGTTTTTGCATGTGTTGTGTTAGTGTCGCAATGAAATTCAATTTATTGTGACTGTGCACACTGGCTTCCGGTCCGCCTTATTTAAAGCCTGTGAAACATTGACCTACTTAGTTCCAGAGCGCTCATTTCTCGCGAAAAATATTATGTTGTCTTAGATTTTGCGGGGCAATTGGTTGAGGCACCGCGCTACAAGCCGTAAGGTCGCGGGTTCGATTTCTGATGGTGTCAATGGAATTTTTCATTGACATAATCCTTCCGGCCGCACTATGGCCCTGGGGGTCGATTCAGCCTCTAAGAGAAATGAGTACCAGGAATATTTCCTGAGGGGTAAAGGCTGCCGGTGCTTAGGGCTGACAACCTTACCACCTTCATGTGCCGACTGTCTTGAAATCTCGGAGCCTCAACCTCCTGGAACACTCAGGGCCTGCAGAGGCCTGTGTACGGAATGCTTTACCTTAAATTTTGCGAATGTGTTTTTCAAAAATGATAATTCACATGCAGAAACGAATATATATTTTAATGTCTGCTGTTAATTCCTCAGTATGTAGAACTGGATTGTCAACTTAGTCCTGCACTGGAGAATGCACCTACTTCTTAACTAAACTGTCGTGCCTAGTTATCAATGTGTTTTCAACCCTGTCTGAACTCCAAATTGGAATACATACATCATTCTAAAAAATTCTTTGTGTCTGCGCACTTTGTCTTACGACAGCGTGACATAGTGCCGCGGTCCTCTTCATTTCTTTTCGAGATGGCCCATCGACCTGGTGTTCTTGATAAAACCTGAACGGCAGAGAAGAAGAATTGTGTGTAGGGAAAGATACCGTAATCTGTGACAGGAAATGATTCCGTTTTCTGTGACAGGAAATGATGCCATGATCTGTGACGGGAAAAAATGCCGTGATCTGTGATAGGAATCATTCCTCCCGTCGCAACAGAAGGTTTTTCTATTTAAAAAAACGAAGTTTTTATTATAATAAAGGTTGTGTTAGAGTGAGTAAGAATTTCTGGAGTTATCTGTTGTCTTAGGAAGTTACGCGATACTTAAGAGGAAAACTATGCCGCAGAGTAGCGGAGTTTGTTTAGATCGGTTTGTTCAGTAATTTAATGCAGGCAGCAAAGGGGACAGAAGGGTTTCGTAAATAGAGGAGGAAGGAAGAGCGGATGAAGGAAAAAAGAAAAAGGGGAAAAGACAGAAAATGAAGGGAAAATAAATTAGGAAAGTAACAGTGAAGAAGCCGTGCCATGGCTCAGGCGGTTAGTCGTCGACCTCTCACCGCGGAGGCCCGGGTTCAATCCCAGTCATGTGGGATTTATGGTGGACAAAGTGGCACTGGGACAGGTTTTTCCCCGAGTACTTCGGTTTTCCCCTGTTAATTTCATTCCACCGGTGTTCCATTACTTGGAAAAACGAAAAAAAACTAATCATCTTCATCACAGGGTTGCACAATAAGCCTCAAGGCTGCGGTGCGTCCGTAGCATCTGCTGCGGGGCCCTTGACCACAAAAAAAAGTGAAGAAAACATAGGGAAGGGTGGACGGGGAAGTAAGTGAAGGAAGATTAGAATAAAGAAAGAAAGGGAAAAATAATTAAGAAAAAAGATAAGAAGGAAAAAGAAAGGAAGGAATTAAATAGTGATCAAAAGAATAAGTTAAAGCAACTTGCACTATTTAGTGTTAAATCAAGCGGTAATAGGGATCGCCTTTCTTGTTCCAAATCTCTTTTACGTGAAGACCTGCATTAAGTGACTGACAGATATAATAACGTATGATCGATACGACGAAATGAAGTGAAGCAAAGTGGGGCATCAGGTGTATTCGTGCGTCCAAATTGCTGCTCTGGAAGGGCTGTGTCAGCAGATCGTGTCTGCTGTCAGATCACCTGACTACATAAACTCCTAACTAAATAACCAACATTCGTTGGTACCTATGTATCACATCTGAGATTTTCATAACAGTAAACTTTCATGTTCTGTTCTTGTCAGTGTTACGCAGTCTGGTAGGTGGTTCTACCAAGAAGTATGACGTAGTGCGTATCTCCGATACATTTCTAACCACACAGTCTAAATTGTACCGTAACCCAAAATGTCAAAATATGTTATATGCGGAAAGAAACACGGCGAAGCCAAGAGGCGCATTTCGGTAACCTTTCTTTACAACTCCCCGTAATAAATAAAAAATCCCTTCTAAAGGCCTCTGATTATGGAATTATTACACGCAGAAATACTGAGCTTCTGGATTTGGTCCGTCGTGTAACATTTCGAAAATACCACAAATTTTCAAAAACTGCGTCTGTTTTCTTCTGTAGTTGAAAGGGCGTGGAGGCACTCAACCCAGAATTTTCAATCGCTGGAAAACTATACATAACTGAACGGTATATTTCAATGGGAATGTGGCCAGCGAAACTTAAGGCTATTACAGTGGTCACCGGGTAACCTGTATTTCCGGATGGTCCGGACAATTTTGGGCCAACTACAGCCCAATATTTCCCATTGAAATCATTATTATATTATTATTATTATTACTATTGTTCTGTAGTGTTAGGTACAATATTTCCGCTTTAAGAAAATTGCTTTAGCATTACTGAGCCAAAAAAAGAAATTTATCAAATAACTGTGAGTTTTTTAAATTTAATAATTCCTGTTAGGGGCGGCAATTTCGATTTGTCTCCCCGAGTTCCAAGCACCCTAAATGCACAGCTTCTGTAATGATGATGCATGCAGGTCATGCATTTCTTGGAAATAATATATGTGTGTAATTACGTAATATAAATCTCACGTGGAAGCAGGTATTGTACTTAAACTGCTTTTGCTGGTTTATTTGAATTCGTGCCTGTCTCTGCAGACGACAGCTTGATAAATCTTAGATAAGCGGTCCATTGAAATATTTAAATCGTATTTCATCCCTGACTTCGATCTGTAAGAAATTAAGACATCTTTTTTTTTATTAATAGGTTAGATAGGAAAGCGGAGTATAATACATCCCTTACATTAAAGCTAATTTTAATTCGTTGTGAGAAAGTAGGTTTTTTACAAATGAGGCTTTGCGAACCGAACAGTTCAACACGAGAGTAAATAACACATATTGCATGGAGGAAATACCGTTATAGAGATTTCAAACCATATACGAATACTTTCGTCATATTATTTTTCACTTTTTTTTAGTTAAAAGTTTTTTTTTTTGCTTAAATTTTTAAATTGATTTTCATTCTATATTTTCGGGACTAGAAGCTTTCCCGATAAAAGGAAGGGTTTCGTTTGAGACAGGCTTTATTGTGCTTAACAAATGATAACACAAATGCCGGGACCTACATCAGAACATGCCTGTGACCAACATTTTGCTGCTCGTTCTTGTGTGGGCTATCAGTTTCAATACTGGCGCTGGTCTGAAGACACTGAAAAGCTTTTCTTGCAGTCAGTTATTTGAATTGAGGGCGCCGCTTCCTGTCAACAGTCAACACTGGCGTCCCTAATCACACGTTAAATGCTACAGCTCCGTCTCGGAAACGTGGCGTCCATCCTTTTCAGTTTCATGTGACCAAGGATATAAGTGATGCTTTCCTGGAAAACTGAAGTACACAAAGATGACGTAAAGACAACAAATTTTTCTTATTATTATTCTCTTGCTCCTTCGTTTTCCTCCACGTGTAAGCCGGAATGCCTCAGTTGGTGCAGTAACTAGGCTACAGGCTGAAAGTCCGGGGAATCTCTCGTCGATTCCCGACGTGATCAAGGTATTTTCTGTTACTCTAAATTTTCCAGACTAGCTCTGGGAAAAAAAAAACGTCCTTCTATTCAATTGGTTGCGGGAGATGTTCCCACAGCAGTAAAGCGGTCGGGTTTGGAAGCTCACTTCCTTTAGTCAGGCATTAATTTTCTTTATATTTTTGGTTATGCAAGTCGGATAGCGCAGTGGGTATAGTGACTAGTCACGAGGTCTTTTCTGTTGCAAGGAAAAGAGAGTTTTCTGCGTGATATCAGGCTTCAGCCGCGGTGTAAATGAGTTTTTCGTTCTTCTGGGATATTACACAGCGTTGATTGGCAGTTAGTTATCGACGTTTAGGGACAACTTCTCGGTCAAATCTTCAAGAGTCAAGCAGTCGTTGAAGATTGGCCCGGTAGATTGTCACGAATCATCGGTAGCTACCAATAAACGCTGCGTAACATCCCAAAACAGCGAAGTTCTCAGGAGAGTTTTCTGTCCTCAAACGCGTCCAAAGAGGATCTGGTGACAATTAAATGTGTAAAAGGAGTAAAAAAGCCGGGGCATGAATCTGACCCCCCTTCCCCCACTTTTATCTAGCGCCAAGGTTAATGTATTTAGTGTGTTTACATTCTTCTCGCCCATGTGGCTTCATGGCCTTCACACGAACAATTTTATCTTTACTTAATATTTTGGCTTAAAATTTCATAAGAAAAAATATTTCAAATAAAACTTACAGAATTTAATAAAATGTATGTTATTGTAATATATCACTTTAAAAAAGAAAATTGATAATATGAGTAAGGTTTTTATTTCCAACCACTGCACAATAAATTTATTTTTACTCTCCTACATCTTTCGGTTGACTATTTCAGCCATCATCTGGGAGTCAATATCGTGTCTCTGAATGGTAAATGTCGTAGTCGCTGATTTTAGAGTTTAAATTACATATGTTAAAATGCAGTATGTTATGACATAAAATTTACATAAAATCTGTCTCCAAACATCTGTCTCTCAACCAAGTCCAGGTTCTGTAGGGTGGAGACCCCTGGCTGTAGTACCCGGTTGTTTACTTCGTAGGTAATATCTCTACTATTAAGCATATTAAGTATTTATTCAGTATAAAAACTTGATAATGTGTGTTATTTAACGACACTCTCAATTGCTATGATTATACAGGGTTATTCAAAGTGATTGTCGGGGTTTTAACAACTTGTCATACACAATACACTTGAGATAGCAGTATATGTATTTTTTTATTTAATAGAACAACACTCCAAGTTTTTGTGACAACCTTACAGGTGCTCTATATGTGCACCCTTTGTGATTCTACAAACATCAACACGATAATCGACTTCGTTCCAAACTTTTTCTAGCATGTCAGCGGTGATGGTTTCAATGGCGGTTCTGATTCGTACCTTCAGTTCCGGGATACTTGCGGGAAGACGAGGAACATAAACCTGATCCATGACGTAACCCCATACAAGAAATCATATAGAGCACGGTTATATTTGACAATAATAAATAAAATTAAAATTATCACCATAATTTGTAACACAACTTCGCCCCTCGATCATCCAGACCTAACCCAACTGCACTGACATATTTTCTTAAGGCTATTTCATGCAGTCAGTACAGAATACGTATAGAAATGCATGGCATAACGCGGGTAATTTCTCTTCAGAAAGGATCTGCCTGACCTCACAGATGCAGTCTCTCGATGTGTCTTCTCCTACAAACCTCGATCGCCAGTGTTTTGGCAATGTGTGTGTGTGTGTGTGTGTTTTGTGTGTGTATATGTGTGTGTGGAGAGAAACTGGACTTAGGGCTTCGTGTCCTTTCAGGCGTGGTTTATCTTTCCCAATTAATTTGAGAAGTAAAGTGCAAAGTACGCCGCTACAGGGACTTTCACTCCCTTCTTCGGCTCAAATGTTCACATTGGTAGCCTAGAAGTTCTTCCTTCTCATTTTCCTCACGGCAGTTTAGTTTCACAAATTGCCACCAAACACTCCATCTCTTTTCGGCTGCTTCGAAACTAAAGGCAGTACGAAGCCTGAACAAATGAAGATGTATGGTAAGTTGCACAGTGAGTGCCAGTTGCGGGTGGAAGCAAGTAGATGTGCCTAAGAGATACTTAGGCCATGAGGACGGAAATTTGATTGTACATTTCAACACAAAATTTTTATGCCATTCTGTTAATAAGACCTCTTCAGAATTGACAAGAAGATGAATTATACAGGAAATAAAGCTTGCTGTCGTCATTTCAGTGCTTACGCACGCACAGAGGCGCCTTCTTTTGCTCCTACATTCTGCCTCTTTGTTTATATATTGCTAGCTGTACGGGAAGCGATATTTACACTGCGTTCAATATTTATAGTGTTCTCCGGGTGATGACTGCATGTAGTTTGTTGGATAATTTTCAGCATACCGGAGAAACATTCTGCTTCCATCTTCAGGGTAGAAATTAACGTAAGCATATAGCAGACAACAGGGCGTCGTAATCCAGAAGACCACGCCCTAAATTCTGTAATTTTGTTTATTTCTGCCTTCCATTTTTAGGCCGTCTTTACGAAGTAAAGAAAAGGATGCTTTATGTGTAAACCAGGTCCGTCTGTTCATCTGTAACCTAGAATCAGGGGCTAAAGCTTTTGTCGGATTTTATGAAATTCTTTAAAAAATTGTCCAGCAAACGTGGGTTTCGTGAAAACCGTACAGTGACAATCATACTTTCTTTACAGCAGTAAAAGAATTTCGAACCATAATGTCCACATTTCTTGGCCGATATGAGTGAAATTCGTAACAGCAGACGGCCACTTAATGCTGCCAAGCAGGTGTCAGTTATGTAGAAATCGGTGCAGTAGAAGTCCAGCTTCACGTGTGAGGGTGAATGCAAATTTTGGCCATATTTTCTACATTTTTCTTCTGATTTGGATACGAATCGGTAGAGGAGATGTCTACAAAAATGTATCGAGTGATTATGAGTGTTGTGAAAATCGCTGCAGTCAAAATCATAGCTTACTGAGGAGCGTAAATTATTGTATATCCGCACTTAACACATTTATTGTCCAGTTTGGGTGCCATTCAGTATGAGAGATCAGCATATAGTGCTGCGGTTTGTGCAGATCGGTGCAGGGAAGGTCGTACTTTTTAATGTGTAGAAGTTAAATCAAATTTACGCGTCTACCGTAAACACTGACGTTTTGAAAGTAAAGAACTCCTTGGAAAACTCTTTGTACTGCGTCATGAAATAAGCTATTTTTGGCTTGTCCTTTACCTGTCTTTCTTCTTAAAGATTTAAAGGGTCAGGTCCGTGACCTAAAGTAAGTTACTCTTCACCGGAGCGAAAGTAACTCTCAATATAGTAACCAGTTCGATTCCCGGAAAAGACAGGAGATTTTTCTCTTATTCGCTGCTTCTTTACCGACTCTGGATTCCACCCAGCCTCCTATTCGGTGTGGACCTGTGGCCCTTTGCAAGGTGTTAAGAGCGGCTGGGACGTGAAGCTGTCCACTCACCTCTAACCAGAGGGGAGATTAAGAATTTGTGTAGTTGTAACTCCCTCCCGTATTATGGCTTCATACATGAAATCCAGAAATAAATCTACCTTTACCTTTAGTTTTTACCAGGTATTTCAGTCGGTATAACTGGATTGGTCACATCTTGCGTAGAAACCGCCTTCTAAAACGCGTTATTGAAGGAATGATAGAGGGAAGGATAGAAGTGACAGGAAGACGAGGAAGAAGGCGTAAGCAGCTACTGTCTGACCGTAAGGAAAGGAGAGGTACAGGAAATTGAAAGAGGAAGCACTGGATCGCGCTCTGTGGAGAACTCGCTTTGGAAGAAGCTATGGACCTGTCATAAAACAGACCAAAACGAAAGAATGAAATGACGAGGCTGCGGAGTGGACGTTGGAGGAATTGTGATTGGATTCCCGCCTATTGGACAAGAGACTTTTCTGTTCTCCAAAGCACCCAGACTGATGCTGGGGCCCACATAAGGTTCTGTCGAAAGGATACTGGGGACTGTCCCCAGGGCTTGAGCAATGGGTACTTTCAGCTGACCATTCTCACCTATCTAGCGCCGAGGGTAAGAATGAGTGGAACTAAACTTCAGTTCCTCCATGTGAATTCATGGTGTACATAGACGCTTTACCTTCACCTGAAGAAACTGAGGAAAAACGCAAAGTAACTGAGGCTAATTTATCCACATGAGGGCCTTATGCTTTACCGCTGTGCTACCCTGATCAGTTTGCTTTGTAAACACTTTGACTTGGTATTTAATATTGAATAACTCTATGCCAAAAACACAGTTGCAGGGGAGGTTTGATGCTTCAGACCAGCCGATGACTTGAATAGCTAAATGAAGGCATTGAGCAAAAGGTGAGGAGGGAGTGGAGGGGAAATTCTGCGGGCACAAAACAGTTACCGACTCAGCAATTTCTCATAGCACGTCCCTTGGTAAAAAGGCAGCAAGAAATATAAACCGTAGTTCCTTTTTTTCTTACATTGATAATAGATGCTGCATAAGAGTAAAGTCACGTTGTGGCTGTAACACGATAATATCGATTAATTTACATTTTTCTTTCTCCTCCACAAAGGGGCACACTTTGTGCGTGCCAAAGACGAAAAGAAAAAAAAAAAAGAATTTGTAACTTTGTTTAATTTCTCACCACGCCATGAAGACATATGAACTAACTAACTAACTAACTAACTCCATGGAGCAGAGTCCTTCTTGAGAAGCTAACAGGTCGGCAGCTAGTCAAGAAATTCTCCGCGTTTTATGGAACCTGAAGGTTCATTACCGCACCCATAAGAGCCCGCCTACTGTCCCTATCCTTATCCATATCAATCCAGTCCATGCCCCCCATCCCACTTCTTGAAGATCCGTTTTAATATTATCCTCCCATCTACGCCTGGGTCTTCCAAGTGATGAAGGCATATGGCGGAATATATTTATACTTCCATGCATTCCTTTAAGCGCTTATGCAACAAGTAGCCTTCATGCTGAGAATAGATGGATTCGAGTGGTTACCTTCACGCCCCGGCCGCTTTGCTTCCTGGGAAATAGCACGCGACGGCCTTTGGACAGTTGAATGGGAGAACACCAGATTTCGTCTTGGCGCTGTGGAGAGCAAATAAGTTAGAAACTTTCACAAGGGCATATTACGTCTGCCGAGATAGCACTGTTATTGTCTATGTAATTCATATTCCTATTATTTAATATCTTAATGCAGTCAAAGCCCAATCTTCATTTGCTTTTTGTGTGCGTGTGGGAGATATGTTCGGTTCCGCAAATGTTCCTCCGGCCACTGTAGCTTTGCATTACTTCTTCGGCGCGGTCGCAAAATTACGAAAAGCGACTATTAGCTTTGTAACATCTGTCCGTCTGTCCGTCCGCATGGAACAACTCGGCTCCCACTGGATGGATTTTCTTAAAATTTTGATATTTTATTATTTATCCAAAGTCTGTCAATAAAATTCAAGTTTTATTAAAATCTGACAAGAATAGCGGTTACTTTACTGGAAGACCTATGTACATTTATGATAGTGCCTCACTGAATTCTCCACGGCAAAAATGGCTACGCGAACGGCCCTCAGTTTTACGATATGCGTAGATCGCCTGTCTTGTTATACTTGTAAACCGCGAGATATCGTATTTCTTATACGTTTCTTGTAAAAGGCCAGGTATTTAGATCTTTAATCCTTTACATTTAGCCCTCAGCTTGTGCCTCAGAGAATATAATTTGTTTCTTTTATAACTGCTAATCACATAAATGTACGTAGGGATTCATGTAAAGTGTCTGTTGCTTCTGTTCAATTTTAACCAAAATCGGAATGTGTCAAAACATTGTATTTGAAAGCCCAAATATAAAATTTTACAAACTCCTTCCTGTAAAAGCCGAGTTGTTTCATGCGGACAGACAGATTTACAGACGTAATTGGGCTAGTAATCGCTATTCGCTTTCCGATCCCACCTAACATATATTTGTCCTTACCGGGAATGACAACTCAAACACCCTCTTTTCCATGTTTGTGTCGATGTTGGCTAAACTGAGATTTGTAACAGTCGAGTATGTATCACTTCTTTGTATTCGAAATGCCCCGCATTCAAATCTAGTCTTGGAAAGAGATGTCATGAAAATTTTTTGATTTTCCTTAGTTCGTCTAGGGAAATAACAGAGGCGTAACTTAAATTAGGCCAAGACCGCCTCTTTCCATATCCATTCCAATTCACATGCTCTAATGCTTTCGCCACATGATACTGTAGTGGTTTCCCATGCGACATCATTAATTACATCTAGAACACTCGACTGGGACGCAGGCCTAGCCAGGAAACGTTCTATCTTTCCTGGCCTAGCCTACTTCAAGTAATTGCTCTGTTTGACTCTGAGCAATCCCCTGCCACCAGGCCGTTAGTAGCTCAAATACCTCACCGCCAACTCTACTTCTGATAGTTCACACAAAATATCAGTTTACTTAATTCTCCTAGGAAAATGTATTGGATGGATCTTAGGCTAGGATACTGGTCTAGCTGAGAGAGGGCGCATAGCACTGGGACAGCTTCGTTGATGGTTTGTCTCGGACTGCTGCACTTGTGGTAACTTTATCGGATTAAAGTGTACACTAGGTTTAATTGCAGTGGATACTTAACTATTGTCCCGATGGTGTCATTTTTTTTTTTTTGTGAGGGGGCCCCGCAGCTGATGCACCGGACGCACCGCAGCCTTAAGGCTTATTGTGCAACCCCTGTGATGAAGATGAGCAGTTTTTTTACCAAGTTGTACAAGTAATGGAGCACCAGTGGAATGAAATTGACAGGGGAAAACCGACAACTCGGAGAAAAACCTGTCCCAGTGCCACTTTGTCCACCACAAATCTCACATGGACTTGACCTGGGATCGAACCCGGGCCTCCTTGGTGAGAGGCCGGCGACTAACCGCCTGAGCCATGGCACGGCCGTCCCGATGGTGTCATTGGAATTAATTCCATTGACATAATCGTTTCGGTCGCACTATGGCCCTGGGGTCGACTCAGCCTCTAACAGAAATGAGTACCAGGAATATTTCTGGGGGGTAAAGGCGGCAGGTGCGTAGGGCTGACAACCTTACCACCTTCATGTGCCGATTATCTACAAATCTGGGAGCCTCAACCTCCTGGACCCCTCAGGGCCTGTCTAGGCCTGTAATGTGGTTGCTTTACCTTTACTTAACTATTGACAATTTATATTAGGTTTAGTCAAAGCTATACAAAGGGGAAAGAGGAATTTACACAATTTCAGATAAGAAAGTCACATGCTCACTGTGGTTGTAATATGATTTTGTTACCTTCCGAAATCATAATATAGGGAATTGAGAGAGATAAAGTCTAATAAAACGTAAGCCGAAAATTGCTTTGTTCCTTCGCGTTATCTGGTAAATACACTATCAGCTGCAGAGTTTCAATTTCAGGACTTCAGCGCAAAGTACGTGATGCCTATTTGAGTATACTAGGTTATGTGAGCTTCAGACTTTCTTCGTAACCGAAAGGAACTTCATAACTGTATATGCGGGAACCAAAAGGGGACGTGGAGTCGCGCGTGTCCGGTTATATAGTGGCCAGATCGATCACGGATAAAGTGACATCTCTCGGCATTACCAACACAAACATGACTAACAAAAATCTGAAACATCAGTGACAAGTGGAAGAAATACCGATTGCATGTAAGGTAACATGAATTAAAATAGTCTATACAATTTACGTAGGCGATCATTCATTAAAATGCTATAAAATCTCTGATATTGACACCGTTACTGCATAAACTATAAATGAAGTGGGGGACGGAGAAGTTTGCATGAGAAGCTTCATAATTTGTGTTCTTCATCATATACTATTTATTTCTTAATCTGACCTCTTCTACCTACTCATTGTAGGTTTAGAGGGTATTGTTGCACCTGATCACACTCAATGACACATACACACACTCGGTAAGACTCCCCTGGACGAGGGATCGGCCCGTCGCATAGGCCTCTACCCCCACAACATACAACAGTCACAAGAGAGAAACATCCACACTTCCAGCGGGATTCGAACCCGCAATCCCAGTAAGTGAGCGGCCGCAGACCCACATCTTAGACCGCGCAGCCACTGGGGTCGGCCATACATTATTACGGTGGTCAAATTAAAGAAGGGAGGGTCATGTAGCACGCTTGAGAAGTAGAAAAGTTTAATCCGAAAATCTGAAGAGGAAATATCGCTTGGGATATTGAATTAGTGAAGAGTCCAGTGGTGCAACACGTCAAAACTTGATAATGTATCTCCTGGTTGCATAAGAGCAGGAAAGTACTGACCAGTTGATTAAGCATCGACTTTACAAAAAAACATAATACACTGTGCAGTTAGATATGACAATATTTAGAGATCAGGAGCGTTAGACGCACAAAAGAAATGCGAGCCTTTTGAGTTCAATTAGTACATTTATGCAGAAAGTTATGTACATACGGTCGAGTCGGCCCAAGGTTTCGCGTACGTCACTGGTGCAGACTACAAGCCTTCGGGCATGTCCCGCCCATTTCATCTTCCTTGAACACGTATTGTAGTCCGGGTGCAACGTCGAGGGTGGCTTCACACTACAGGCCCAGGGTTTTAATCTTCTGCTCTGATGAAAGTTGAGAACCCACAAAAACAGACATAATTTTTAGCCAGCAGAAAGTCTTCTAAATGCTAGTGTAAAGAGCGGACAGTAGAAAGAGCCAGATAAACAGATATGTGGCCAACTTAGTGATTCGGCTTAACAGTTAGTTGTTTTCGAGATTTGAGCTTCACACAGCGGTGTTGCTGAATATTCAAATCATCTGGGATGTTAGGCAGTCTCTTTACCGACGTTTCGGAGGATCGTAAAGCCTTTACGTTCGGCATCAAGCAGTCCAGCTCTTCTTGGGCTGCTTGACCCTGAAGTTGAAGGCATTACGAACTTTTGAAACGTCGGTAAAGACAAGACGTAACTTCCCAAAAGTCTGAAATTTTATTACTTATTTATGGTTTATCAAAACTGCCGTCAGTAGCTGGTCTATGTGTTGTCAAGTGTTAGGAATGTTCGTGAACATTAAGTTGAAAAAGGTGTAAAGAGAAGTAGTCGTGTTTTGAACTTAGGTACCAATATGGATTTGGCCTGGAGGAACTGGAGAAAATCGCAGAAAACTTCACTAGACAGAGCAAATCAGTTGTTTGTTAAAATATCTTAGTATATGAAGATTAAAATTTTCTGGGATATGACGCCGTGTCTATTGGTGAATAATTATCAACATTTCGGAAAGCTTTTCTGCCTTCGTCTTCAGGATCTAAGCAACCTAACGAGAGTGACCGTCAACACTTCATAATATTCCAGGAGAGCTGACCATTCATCATCACCGCTGTGAGAATCTCAAATACAGTAAGCCCTAGATTTAACGGGCCCCGATTTAACGGACTTCGGATTTAACGGAAAGAAGTGGTGGAAACACTCCGTTAGTTACATTGTATAGTTTTTGACGTGTTTGATCAAAACAAAGTTTGGTTCCTGTCGTAAATTTATTTTTATATTTTTAACAGATGTTTTAGTGGCGTGTATAAATTACTCAATGTACATTATAATAATATTTTATTCATACTTATACATTATAATAACATTTTAATACATCCTGTATATTGTAAGTTCGTTATTAATGTATGCTTTTAAAATATATTCGATTTAACGGACTTTCGGCAATAGCGGACACCCCTTCCCCCCAATTAGTCCGTTAAATCGAGGGCCTACTGCACAAACATACTAGTTATTATGCAGTTCATGCTTTTATTTATTTATTTATTTATTTTTATGAAGGGCCCTCGCACCACAGCCTTAAGGCTTTTTGTGCAACCCCAATGATGATGATAGATGGATGAGCAGTTTTTTACCAAGTTTTACAATTAATGGTGCACCAGTGGAATGAAATCAACAGGGGAAAACCGACAACTCGGAGAAAAACCTGTCCCAGTGCCACTTTGTCCACCACAAATCTCACATGGACTTGACCTGGGACCGAATGCTTGTAATGTTAGGTAGGTAGTTAGCTGGGTCGGACCGCACCGTCTAATACTTAGATTTCCTGCCTCTTGTTCAGGAAGTCCCGTGTTCGGTTGTCGGCTATTCCGATAGGTGTCATCATAATTCTGTAGTCCGCCTTACGACAGGTCCATAGCCTCTTCCAAAGCGAGTTCTCCAAGGAGTGCAATCTAATGTTGCCTCTTTCAATTTCCAGTATCCTCTTTTTTCCTTAAGGTAATCCACTAACTGCTTACGTCTTCTTCCTCGTCTTCCTGTCACCTATATCCTTCCTTCTATCTTTCCTTCAATAACGTGTTTTTAGAAAGCAGTTCCTACGCAAGATATGACCAAACTAGTTAGCCTTTTTCCTTGATTTTATGTAATATTTCACTTCTCACACGATCAGTCCAACTGATCTTCTCCATCCTTCTCCATCACCACATTTCAGAACTTTCCAGGTATTTCTGCCCAATTGGGGTATTGCTTATTTTCCTCAGTTTCTATAGGCAAGATCCGGAATGGTACCTCAAATTAGGTCACGACACCTTCCTTTCTACACTATGAATTTAAGTTCCTTATGAACGTAACTTGTGGGCCGGGATAGCTCAGTCGGTATAGCGACTCGCTACGAGTTGGACGGTCCGGGGATCGAATCCCGGTGGGGGCGAGATTTTCCGCACCCGTCCAGATCGGCCCTGGGGCCCACCCAGCCTCCTATAAAATGGGTACCGGGTCTCTTTCCCTGGGGTAAAGCGGCCGGGGCGTGGCGTTGACCACCCACCCCATCTAGCGCCGAGGTTAAAGAAAGAGTACAGCTATACCTCTACTCCCCCTCTAGGCCTTCATGGTCTATTCTAGGGAGAACTTTACTTTAACTTTTATGAACGTAACTTATGACCCTGTAGGTCTGTAGTCTACGCTATTAAAGTCGTTTCATAAACCAAGCTTAATAAAGAAATATATCTATAAAATGTATATATCATGTATGTGTAGAAACAGTAACAGATGCATTTGTAGTTGGTTAGTAAGTTACCTATTTTAGTTAGTCAGTTACAAGTAGTTTACAGATACATTTCTTTTTCTAAGTAGTCATAAACAAGTCACAATAGAAGATAAAATAGGCTACATGTTTCGGCTCGAAAAAGCCATCATCAGGCCTATATTAAAAAATTACATCGCAAAGATCTGAGATCTCATGCCTGCTTACAGTTTTAATTTATCATTTTAGTGTTCTAGTATAGGCCTGATGATGGCTTATTCAAACAGAAACATGTAGCTTACTTTATCTTTTATTGTGAGTTGTGTGTGACTACTTGGAAAAATAAATATACCTGTAATTGATAACACAACGGGGATGTTTCACCTTAAAATACAAGTAGCTTAGTTATTTTGGTTGTTTAGTCATTGTTTTATAAATAGGACATAGACTGGTTCTGTGCCTGTGTAATTAGTTGGAATCACGAATTGAAGAATGTATTAATGGACCTTCGCTAAATCGTGTGGTTAGTTAGAAAACATTATGTGATAATATTTTCAGACTTTTTCATGTTTTAACAATATGTTCTCAATTTTGATTAGAGGTAATCTCCGTCCATCAAGCATCCAGCTGCTTCATTACGTTGCAATCAGCTTAAGTGAGCCGCACGCTCCAGAGAGTTGGTTCAGTAAACAAATATCCATTTCATTAAAGAAAATTGAATTAATTGGCAACCTTCCCCTAATTACGTGCAGCTTAAACTTACTAATTAACCCTTAAGATACTTCCAGTTTATTATGTGATTTATATTTTGTAATAATTTACGAAGCCAGATGTTCATAAATGCGTTTATTATTATTATTATTATTATTATTATTTTAATTATTTAAATGTATATACATTAATAATTTCTAGCTCTGTGTACTGTACTATCTGCAGTGCGATTACCTATCCTGCAATAGTTTTGTACTCTTGTCTTACTTAATGATATTTACAATAGATCAGACTCTACAGCCTCGAAGTTTTATGATGTTTATTGAATGATGAACTGGAAAGAGGGCGGTCTTGTATAAAATACTGCCCCAGTATTTGTCTCGAGCCTCTGTTTTATGCGCAAAAAGTACTCAGGATTTCTGGAAGGTATTTAAACCCAGAAGGTGCCGAATAAGAGACAGAACCTCTAACCACTATAAATAAATAAATAAATAAATAAATAAATAAATTTACTCTGTCTTCACAAAAGGAGTAAATATTTTAATCTTGGAAATTTTTGTACGACCGTTAATCTGATGTTGGTACGCCTGAGTAGAATGATGTTGCGAGTTTATTTCGACAGCTGCCGTTGTCGAGATCTAGATGGCGCCCTACCCTACAGAATAGAGAGCTTTTCTCGTGAAGGTGTTTTTCTAAAATACGTAAAGTGTCGTGAATATTACATACATTTTAATATTCCTGATTCTCCTGCAAGTAATTCTGTAATGAATTTCATAGGAAGATTCGCAGAAACTGGTTTTATCTCAAGCAAAGTCAGATGACTTTTGACGCAGTCGAAGATTAGGTAATGATGAAACAATGATGAAAGAGTGCAACGTGTGAATAGAAAAGTTCAAAGAACTCCTCGGACATTAATTTCTTCTATGAATCTCATTACACAATTTTTTTTAAGAAGGCATCACGAAAGTGAAAACTTTAAAGCCTGGTTATTAATTTATGCACCACGAGGCTTGACAATCAGAATTCCTACATTTTCCCCCACACATTGTGTTTATGTGTTTTGTGTGGATCTCAGAAGAATGATCGCCTCTCCTGATTATTGTTGTTATGGCCAAGATGGGGTGAATTTACTGCACGGTATTAGACAACACTGGATGAGGTTCGTACTTAGACGGTTGACCTTTGGGAACACCGTCTGAGGGTTACACACAGATCTGAGACAGTCGAGATGAAAGGGTGCCAGGTTTGTCGGCCCTAATGTACATTATTATTATTATTATTATTATTATTATTATTATTATTATTATTATTATTATTATTATTATTCCTTATCACCTTTATGCTGGGGCGCGCGGTGGCGTAGTTGGTTGAGGCACTACGCTACAAACCAGAACGTCGCGGGTTCGATTCCCGATGGTGTCATTGGAATTAATTCCTTGACATAATCATTTCGGTCGCACTATGGCCCTGAGTACCAGGAATATTTCCTGGGGGTAAAGGCGGCCGGTGCGTAGGGCCGACAACCTTACCACCTTCATGGGCCGATTGTCTACAAATCTGGGAGCCTCAACCTCCTGGACCCCTCAGGGCCTGTCTAGGCCTGTAATGGGATTGCTTTACCTTTATGCTGGGTGTTTGCAATTATATACCTAAACAAACCACCTTTCTAGGGTATTATTTTTGCAGCTATTCTGTGTTTACAATTTATGGTACACGTAATATTTTTGCCATGTTACATGTTTTGTACTTTTACGTCGGTACTTTCCGAAGTATGTGTGCAGTGCCCAATATGGCTCTTTTTTGTATTTTCCTGATTTCGTGCTTTCCCGTTATGTTGCTCAGGTATTTTCTGAATGATTTTGAATGGTTCTAGTTGCCCCTGCCCCTATTTTTATTGGTATCACTTTTGCTTTTACATTGTTATTATTATTATTATTATTATTACAGGGTACGAACTGAATTTTTAAAAGTACTTTTTTACATTTAGTCCTTAAATCAATTTCCTTTATCAATACAATTCCACCAATGCTCCACGCTCATTTCAATCTTGATGTTACTCTTACCAGCAGGACAAGCAGACAAAAATTGGGAACTATAAAAAAAGCGGTGCTCTTTCGGATATTGGGGAGCACTGAACAGAAAAGAATTTTCACATTTTTTCAGTCTTTGTGAGTCAATTTTTTTCATTTGCAAAACTCTGAAATTAAGCATTGTTTTTACAATAAATATCCTCTGTTCTGTAACGTAAGACCAAATCATTTGTAATGCTGTCAAACTCTTTAGTTTTACAGCATTACTGATGATTATTTTAAAAGTGTGCCAACATTAAAAGAAATAACCCTACAAATATTAGGCAAAAATTAAATATCCTTTCCGCTGGTGAAGACGGTCTGTATATATTCCCTTCTCTTACAGACTGACAAAGATGGTCTGCGAGTCTGTTCTTCTAACGCCGACAGCAAAAGACTTAGGGCAAGACGTCCACACGCAAAGGAAGTCATTTGTGAAATACTTCGCTAACGAAACGTCAAAAACTCTTTCCCTTCCGGTGGCCGTTCAGTGGCCGCAGAATCACCGGACCCCTGACAACTGGACTCAGAACCTGAGTGGCTCCACTCACGTCATCACAAAGCGCTTGTTTCCACTGACAGCGGGCAATGACGCAGTAAGCCGAAACATTACACTGGTGCTGGAGAACTTGCTGAAAGACTACGAAAGTAGCCAGCTGCCAACCCACGGGAAAGGTAATAATTTCTTATTCATATGTTCCTTGAAAATTTTCGATACATTGGACCCCTATCTGTAGTAACCTTTAAGAAGGCCTCGAGTATATTGTGTGGCTTTCCTTCTCTTTCGTACCGCACGTCGAATTCGAATTAACAACACGCTTCCGTTGTATTTGGGGGCCCCGACTTCAAATCTGAGCTCAGAGAGAGGCTATCGTGAAGTTCTTCGTGGTTTTACTCAGACATCCATGCAACCTTCGAGATATTACCTCAAACATATTAATTTTGTTCTTTTTTGACACAACTTTCCTTTATTCTTTGTCCAACCGATAAATGATAATTCTTGATTTCTAGTATGTGTGTGTGTGTGTTTGTGTGCGCCTTGTTCTGCTGTCTTCTTCTTTTGCTCTGCTATGTTAGCAGTTTATTTCCGCAATATCGACCTTTTTTTCTCTACTTAAATATTTTAACAGATTTAAATGTAATTAATTTATGCTATGGGACTTCAGCTGCTTCGTGCGTCAAAATTTTGCCATTGGCTTGCAATGCAGTTGCCATCTTTAGCATTAATGAATCAGAAAGATGAAGCTGCCCGATATATATATATATATATATATATCTTAGGGCGAGACTTATTCGTCGGATCCTCTCTTTGATTTTTTTTACTGGATGAAGGGCCCTCGCACCACAGCCTTAAGGCTTTTTGTGCAACCCCAATGATGATGAAGATGAGCAGTTTTTTTTACCAATTTTTACAATTAATGGAGCACCAGTGGAATGAAATCGACAGGGGAAAACCGACAACTCGGAGAAAAACCTGTCCCAGTGCCACTTTGTCCACCACAAATCTCACATGGACTTGACCTGGGACCGAACCTCGGGCCTCCGTGGTGAGAGGCCGGCGACTAACCGCCACTCTTTGATTTTTTCCCCTTGACGGCTGTGGTTGTAATGTAAGCCTAAACGCTGAAAAGGCTTCATTACAAGGTGCGGCTACATGCCGATATTCGAAGTCCACATTAGACACAGACCATAAAATAAGAAGGACATGTTTATCAATCGGTTTCATAAAACTCACAAGAAATACAAACCAGCACTCTTCGTCCCGAACAACATTTACTACTTTAACTAAGTAATGTAATGTAATGTAAAATTTCTGTCATAATAAATTTGAAGTCGGAAAATGATGGCCATGGCCTGAAACTCTGCTAAGTTACTAGAGAGAAACAAAAGGGAATAGCGCACACAAAAACACAGTCACAAGTCACTAGAGTAATTCTCTGTTTAATGATGCCAAGGGTGACGTTATTCAAAACATTATTTCAAAATACTCAGTTCCTACCACAAAAAAGACTCATTACATCTCCAAAATTACTCTTTTCTGGAATGTAAAACTCTGCGGTCCTGTAGATTTACCTCGAAATTGAGCAGCAAGTTCCTCAGAAATTTTGGTGGTTGTCTACCAGACTACACGGCGTAACATCCCACGAGACAACATTCTTTACATTCACAGCTGTGAGAACCCCAAATCTTACTCTGCATCTATATCACAAAGATCAACATCTTAATGCTGTTTAGAGAAACAGTCACCGTACATTTTGAAAGTCACACGAAACGTAAGTACTCTGTGGGTGCAAGATGCACAGTTTTTGTGATGCAGCGTGTGGTACATAGTTACCAGTGAGTTCTTGATTTCACAAATGTGACTACTCACAGTTTTCACCCGATAATTCCATTAATATCGAATGTTCAGATGGTCATGGATGAAATGTGAAAAGGGACAGAGCATTGATCAGAAATGATTGTGAAAACCACTGAAAGCCACAGACCGGAAATATAGCCAACCGTATGATTAAACTGCATTAAAGTCCATTGATGAGCGTTTGTGTGAGAGCTGGTGACACAAATGGACATTTTGCTGGAAAAGTTACTTGTGAACTTTACAAGCAACCAACGATGAAGAGAATAGGAATTTATCAGTGTGTTTTATAATGTGATTGATTTTCAGATTAGGTAAGAACGCTCTTCAAAGATAGACTTTACATAACGTCGAATAAATCCAGGTGCTTATGGATTGAGAGTAGGTAATAATTTGAAATATGATGGTCTTGACATATCCAAGAATAATGGCAGCTTTCTTCTGGCGAAGACTAAGAAAAATCACGGCAAATCTGAGATAGAACAGCCGGCTCGAAAGTGTACTTTCAGTATAGATATATAGAGAGAGGGTGTCTCTGCACCAACCAATGGGAAGATGCAAAGACTCTGAGAATTATATACTATACATTCCGTGCATTATTCTTATAATCAGGTATTTTACCAACAAATTCACACAATATGATATAAAACATAAATGAATCTTAGAAAACTACTACATGTTTCGGCACCCAGTTGCCATCCTCAGAGAATTACAAATACAAAGGAATATGTGTTGGTCGGTTAGTCGCCGGCCTCTCACCACGGAGGCCCGGGGTTCGGTCCCAGGTCAAGTTCATGTGAGATTTGTGGTGGACAAAGTGGCACTGGGACAGGTTTTTCTCCGAGTTGTCGGTTTTCCCCTGTCGATTTCATTCCACTGGTGCTCCATTAATTGTAAAAATTGGTAAAAAAAACTGTTCATCCATCTATCATCATCATTTGGATTGCCCAAAAAGCCTTAAGGCTGTGGTGCGAGGGCCCTTCATAAAAAAAATATGTGTTGGTGCTTATACTCCTTTGTACTTGTAAGTCCCTGAGGATGGCACCTCGGTGCCGAAACATGTAGGAGTTTTCTAAGATGTATATATGTTTTATATCTTGTGTGCATTTGTTGGTAAATATACCTGATAACCCTGAGTATTAATTTAGAATTTCGGTTTACAACAAAGGGGAATATACCTTTATTTTCACCCAGACGACGCCTGTCATTTTACTTGTCTACTTAACAGAAATACATTCTAATTTATGTTAAGTTAGTGCAATGCCCGTTTACAAATACACAATTTCCATCTCTAGCTACATTTTCCACAGGTAATCCTTCCATTGATCCACTCTTATGCATTATAAACTTTGAAATCACTCCACTGAATTATACATCCTCTGAACTTGAAAAGTTCTGGAAATACAGCATGATAAAATAAGCTCTAAAATAATAGTCTAGATTGTGCTGAGCTTTACAGTGTGACGCCGACTGACACCACGATAATAGAAAGTGAAACACTGTCGTTTACTGCTGTCATCTTGTGTCACTCTTTGTAACTAACTGATACACAGTGCTCCACATGGCATAAACACCGACCAGAAAACAGAGGGATATTCCCTTTGAAAGAAAAGAACAAAAATTGACATAGATATTTGTCGGAAATGGAAGATAAAATATTGTTTAGAACTGCAAAAAAAATATTTTTAATTAGTTTGTATTTTAGACATTTTTAGTACTTTTATTTAAAATATTGTATTTTAAATCTACACATGCACATCTTTGACAAATTTGTTGCACTTGTACACCTTTGTATATACCTCCCTGATGATGACCTTGTAGAGGTCGAAACATGTATTGGAGACATAAGTGACAAATTATTATTTCTTCTGATTGTGCAGTTTGTTGAATCAAATAGGCCTACTATATAATCAATCTACTGCATGGAATATCGCTTACGTTAAATTAATAGATACTAGCTTTGGATTTGAGAGAACGAAACCCGAAAATGCTTGTGACATGTATACGGGAGGAGATTGGTTCGAATCTCTGCCGGCAACACTGACTGTCCTTACTGAGCTGTGTCGTTTTTTCTTTTCTCAATCCCTGCAGGCGAATTACGAGAAAGTTTCTAAAATTAGACCACGACCGCTTCCTTTCATATTATTTCCAACTTGTTATCCACTGATCATCCTAACGTTCGATGCTATAATCTGATTTACTGACAGCGTCGTTAAATAAACTGCAAAACTAACCGATAAACAATCAACTGTGTATAATATTTACATAATGATTTTGTTATTTTACGGCAGAGAGTAGGTTATCGAAAAAGTATGGGTAAAATATGACCCTTAAGAGAATATTTGGCCACCCCCCCCCCCCCCCCAATATGGTGTACTGTTTATTCATTTCGTAATGTCCGATAGCAGATTCTGTCATGAAAATGGGAATAAACATATCGTGATGATAAAAATTGATTTAGCATTTATTGTTGTAGAACAAAGATAATTTTATGTTTAAGTGTTGGAATATAATATATATAATATATATATATATATATATATATGTTGAATGCAATATTTACGTATCAATCACTGAAGAAAATTCGATTGTACATCCAATTTGGAAAACAATATAGAGTAAGCAAATATTTACTTTTCTGAGTCATAAAAAGGACAGTAAATACAGAAAAATGAACGTTACGTTGGAGTTTAGTTGTGAAATTCAAAATATTACAATGGAACATCGCGATAAAGCTCTTTACTCTTCAGTTTAATCTGTCAAATATACACTTCTATTTGTTTGTACGTGTCCGTGGTATGTCGTGATTTTAATTAAAAAGACACAAATATATTTATCAGCGAATAGCAGCACAGCTTTTGTTAAAAAGTCTAAAATCCCTTAGAACAGAGATATCAAGTGCTTCTGCATAAGAGAATGTTCGTAACAACGGGACTACAGTGAAATTCCACCTCTCTCCGACATTGTGACAAAATGTGCTACTCTATGTCACAAATTGTAAGTTAAACTATCAGCTATCTACATCTAATTTCAGAAATACAGTGTATTTTGTCGGTAAGACTTGGATGTCTGACTTTATGTCTTTTCTTTCTATGGAAACTAAACGCTAATCTAAGTTACGACGGCGTCATTTGTTTATATCCAACCACCTCCTCCGTCTTAGTCCAAATGTTTTTCCCAATAGCTTGTTCTCACACATAATCATCCATTCATTCATTCTGTAGTCTGTCTTACGACTTGTCTGTAGCCACTTCCAAAACGAGTTTTCCACAGAGTGCGATCTAATGCTTTCTCTTTCAATTTCCAGTATTCTCTCTTTTCCTTAACGTCATACAGTAGCTGTTTACATCTTCCTCGTCGTCTTTCCGTCACTCCTATCCCTCCCTCTATCTTTCCTTCAGTCACGTGTTTTAGAAAGCAGTTTCTACGCGAGATGTAACCGATCCATTTAACCTTTCTTCTTTTTATTGTATGTGGGATATTCCTCTCTTCCTTGACTCTATATAATAGTTCTTCATTTCTCACACGATCGGTCCAACTGATCTTCTCCATTCTTCTCCAGCACCACATTTTAAAACCTTCCACATACTTCTGATATACTTTCCGAAGCGTCCACGTTTCAGCACCATACAAAGCTATGCTCCAAATGTAGCACTTTACTAGTTTCCTCCTTAAATTAAATCCAGTTTGCTGGTGAAAAGAGTCTTCTTCTTGTTGAACTCTGCTTTTTCCATGGCAATACTGGATTTAATTTCACGTGTACATCTTGCATCATTTGTTATTATGCTGCCCAAATACTTGAAATTCCACATGCTTCTGTTGTTTTTGATCTGTATTGGGGATGGTTGCCTTGAGATGCTCATTACCTTAGTTTTTTTCACATTTATTTCCATTCCACAGCGTCTTCCAATTTCAATTAGTCGATCAATCATGCCCTGTAGTACCGTTTTTTTTCCTTAGCCAGTAGCAAAGGTCATCTGCATATTTTACAGTGCGATTTACTTGTCGTTTGACTGTGAAGTCTCCAAAACCCTTCAAGGCTTCCTTGGTAAGGTACTCGCTTTACAAGTTGAATATAATCGGTGATAAACATAATTATGACCTTTACTTATTGTGAGAGACCAAGTATCACACAATAAGGTATAGCCTGTTAAATTACAGTTCCACGTATTTTAATCTTTATATTTTAGGTGGTAAAATTAAAGACAAAGATTATGAATTAAGTGGTAGGAAACGATCTCCGAACATCATTACTTTTGTTGCTAATCGATGCTACACTTTTTGATATTAGACCTGAATAGAAGCGCAGATAAAATTCATTATCAGTTGATTTTGATTCCACTTACTTTGTAAAATGTGGATAACAAATGAAAATCGAGATTACCTACAGTAACATATTACCTAGAGTAACATATTACCTATAGTAACATTACATACAGTAACATATTACCTACAGTAACATATTACCTATAGTAACATATTATCTACAGTAACATATTACCTATAGTAACATATTATCTACAGTAACATATTACCTATAGTAACATATTATCTACAGTAACATATTACCTACAGTAACATTACCTGCAGTAACATATTCACTTCTGTGAACCAATGAAAGCCGCTTATTTGTCGGTTATCAAACACAGCGCTTAATGTAATGAAAGTAAATTTACTAAATAAATTTCATCAAAAGATTCAGGTGTTCTGGGATGTGAGGAGGTGTCGTTGGGTGAGTGTTTTCCGCTATTTACAAGGCACTATTCTCCTTCGAAACCTCGGAAAGAACGCACCAAAAGACGAAGCGTCACATCCCAGAAGACCTGAATCATCAGCAACAAAGCTGTGACAACTTCCAAACTCGCGAAGTGTCATCTAACCACAAAATTGCCCTCTTCTCGCGTTGTAAGGCTTAAGAGTTCGGATGAACATTTGCCTCCTTCTTCAGCAGTGTTACAAACATCAGTAAACTGCTATCAGTCTACACGGCATCAGAGAGCCAGGATAGCGTAGTCGGTACAGCGACTCGCTACGGGCTGGACGGTCCGAGGATCGAATCCCAGTAGGGGCGATATTTTCTACACCCGTCCAGACCGGCGCTGAGGCCTACCTAGTCTCCTATTCAATGGGTACCGGTTCTTTCCCTGTAAAACAGCCGGGGCGTTGCGTTCACCACCCATCCCCAACTAGCGCCGAGGTTAAAGAAAGAATAGAACTATACGTCTACTCCCTGGCCTCTTCCAGGGTCATCTTTAACTTTACCTTTACCTTACCACGCTGCATCATATCCCAGGATAAGGCAGTTTTCGTATTTTCATAGTCGTTGTTGTCAGTACTTTAAATCTCATTCAATCTCTCTAAAGTTTAAAACTTCTCACTCGCTTTGAATGAAGAAGTTTATGTCTGCCATAGCATTATTACAAATTCCATGTTGTGTTTATTTTCCTCTAAAATTTGTTATTACAACATGCATTGAAAAAGAAATAAGCTTTCAGCTTGCTGTATATGCCTGATGTTTTAGCGATGTAACAGTTATATGAATTGGTTCTAACCTTATTTAGCCTGAGGTTCAGCTAACAGATATTCAAACACTCGCCTTCTATTGCAAATAAGAGTAAAACACGCAGAGCTTCCAGTACAAATCATCATCACGTCGTCTGGCTTACGACAGGTCCATAGACTCTTCCACAGCGTGTTCTCCACACAGTGTCACACAGCGCTTCCTCTTTCAATTTCCAGTATCTTCTCTTTTCCTTAAGGTCATCCAGTAGCTGCTTACGTCGTCTTCCTCGTCTTTCCGTCCGTTTTATCTTTCCTCCATTTACGTACGTATACCGGCCCCTTAATTTTATTTCAGAAAATAATCACCGTATATTCTTATTTTAAATACATAAATAAACGATTTTGGCAGAATTCAGGGTTCTTAGTCTTAAAGAATTTCGTTATTGTAACTACCACTTGGCTTCTATCAGTGAATATTTTAACAAATATGCGGTTTCTATGCAGCTGCATATAGACATCACGATACTAGACGCCACCCAGGTTAGCAACTTTCAGTTTCCTATAAAGTAAATCTACCAACATAACTATACATCGAACATATAAATTTGGAGCTACACTACTGTTGCTTAGTGTAGGGTGTTTAAGTTTTGTGTCAATAAATACTAAATACACACTTGAAAAATTTAAGGTAATTTTGTACAATGAATAGTGATATCAAATTTGATATTATACATATTCCGTGCAGTTGTTATGCATATATGTTTTTTTATACCAACTAATGCACACCAATTATATATATTCATTCTATATACTCCTACATGTTTCGGCTGACATTCTCAACCATCATCAGGGAGTCCCCTTCTACAGACCTATGCAGCATGCAGCTTGTCATTGAATGGTAAAATATATACACATATACACATATATACATACATATACATATATTACAGCCATAGTTATAAAATGCAATAGAACTCGTTGTGTTGTTATATAAAATACTTGGATACAAAACATGTATGTAACTGTCTGTTTCCAAACGTCTGTCACGTAACAACTTGCAGTTTTTTGGGGTGAAGACCTGTAGTGTTATAAAATCGATATAAGTAATTTAAAATAATTTAATTTAAATGAATCCAAATATTTTATATAACAACACAACGGATTTTTTTGGATTTTATAACTATGGCTATTATATATGTCTATGTATGTATATATATATATATGTATATATTTTACCATTCAATTACAAGCTGCATGCTGCGTAGGTCTATGGAAGGGGGCCCCCTGATGATGGCTGAGAATGTCAGCCGAAACATGTAGGAGTATATAGAATGAATATATGTAAATGGTGTGCAGTAGTTGGTGTGAATAAACTTAATGATATTAAAATTCCGTCCGTGCTATACAAGATACAGCAGTGGAATGAGGCTTGTATCAACACCAGATGATAGATGAGTACAGAGCATTGGTGTTATGACAACTGGCAGAGGAATTTCAAAGTGATTGGTTAGAAATATTCCTCGGTACTCTTTTGTTCAAGTAGGAATTCCACATTGGCCAAAATTGGTTTGAACTCGGGCTGCCGCTGTAAAATGCGGCGAGCAACCGCCTGAGTAATGACACGGTCTAAATCGACATGCATCTCTCAGTTTGATGGCTGTAACCAATGGACCACGGACGTTAGGCCTATGAAACATGGAAATACAATATCAAAATTTTATATGTCACAAACTCTATTCGAAGCCGGGATATTTTATTCGGTACAGTTAGTAGCTAGCAATCCGAGTTTGATAACCTACAGGTGCAGAGACTTTTCTACGGCTGTGTGGCCTAACCAGCCGCCTATTTACTGGTTACCGATTGCTCCTTTCTCAGGAGTAAAGCGACAGAAGCGTGAAGCTAGATAATCACATTCATCTGATGCTAAATTTAAGAATGCATGGATCTGTACCTCCACTTTACTATATGTCTTCATGTTGTCGTGTTTAACCCGTTAAAGCGCGCTTCTCACTCACTAGATTGTACCACCTGCATTAACATTAATAATTGCATTCCCCCCCCCCCCCCCCACACACACACACATACACACTCCTTCTGTATCTCTACGTAATTTTGCAAAATTCTCACAATAAATAGCTATTATCTCTTAATACAGCATTAATCAGGTGGTCTTCGTGATGGAGTTGTGTGTTTTCTGTGAGGTATAAGCTGAATTTGTACAATGAATTTCTAAAAATGTGTTAACTAGAATATCTCACGAGGTATAGCATTATCAGACTGAGGATTTTACCATGTTACGGGCACATTAGAACTCACTGTAAGCCTTTCCTTTCGTCGTATAACCAGTTCTGTCAGGCCTATTCAAAAGATGATCCAGTGTTCAAGTACGCAATGTGATTCGATTTTTTGCGTGTGAAAGGTATCGCACCTGCTGAAATTTATCGCCAGTTGGTGGAGGTCTACTGAGCACGTGTAATTTTACGGAAACGAGTGTGGAAATAGTGCAGTGCTTTCGATAACGGCGGGACAGGTGACGAGGAGAAGCAGCGACGCGGACTTCCCAAGCACTTTGAATAGGGATGACTGTGTCGTGCAGATGCCCTTATGAGACAGGACAAACACAATAAGCTGGCTGACATCTACCGAGTGCTAAACGTGGGACAGTTAAGTATCTTCACCTCTGCAGTGGATTGGTCGCTATAAATTCACAGTTCCCTCAATTCTGACAGTAAGGCACAGTGCACCATCCTGTCTTACTGTGACGTGACGCTAACAATACGTCATACCCCATCACACTGCAGCACTCAGTTCAATTTCAATGTATTGTTAGTGCCTGTACACACATTTTATTTGCGTCTACTCTCTTGACTTTCGCAGACAGCAAAATACGATTGGTTTTATCCAGTTTTATGGTCTGTTTCTTCCGTATCGCAAAAACCTTGCGATGCAGAAGGAAAGATGAAATTCGATATCCCTCAAGAGATAAAGCACAGAACATTGTCCTCATACTCCTGAGTTTAATTTCCGATCAAGCCATATAATATGTGTATCGAAACTGCTAATACCTGATTGGTCAAGCCTTATCCGCTTCAGGGTGACTTTTCTCTGCCACATTCTATGAATATCACCCTATTCATCTGCTGTTTACGTAAGGCATGACGGATGCTTCACTCAGTTTACTTTCACGGTACGTTAAAACTTTGAATTCAACATGTGTTAATGTAGGCCTCTGGAAGCTTAGCCCGAGGATTCAACACTGCTAATAAAAATTCTGCTCTGAGTCAGTTTTTTCCACCTCCCGTCTTCAGAAGCCACCATTCGATCGTAAAGAAAGAGAGACAGACAGAAATTAAGAAAAAAAAAACAAAAGAATAAAGTAGGGATTAAAGAGTAAAATTAGTGAGTAAGAGCCTAAGGACAGAAATAAGAGAGTGGAAAAGAAATAGAAACGAAAGAAAAAAGGAAATAATAATTACGAAAAAGATATGGGGAAGCAATAAAATTATAATAAGTAAGGAGAATGGTAAGAATAGTATCTGTCTACCAGACCACACTGCTTTACATCCCAGAAGAGGGTAATCTTATTCCGCGCCGTTATTAGAACTACACATCTCATTCATACTTTTTTCACGTACTACATATAAGTGACATTTTTTAATTCCACGTATGCTCTTTGTTGAAGCCCACCTTATGAGTTAAATGCCTTTTCCCTCATTGTGCAGGTCGCCCCACGATTGTACGGACAAATATGCTGATAAGAAGTATGGGGCCAATATCAGAGCTGGACATGGTGAGTATAAGGCAAGTTCATTAATATATGCTGATAAGAAGTATGGGGCCAATATCAGAGCTGGAAATAGTGAGTACAAGGCAGGTTCATTAAATTATGCTGATAAGTATGGGGTCAATATCAGAGCTGGAAATAGTGAGTACAAGACAGGTTCATTAAAACATGCTGATAAGTATGGGGTCAATATCAGAGCTGGAAATAGTGAGTACAAGGCAGGTTCATTAAATTATGCTGATAAGTATGGGGTCAATATCAGAGCTGGAAATGGTGAGTACAAGGCAGGTTCATTAAATTATGCTGATAAGCAGTATAGGGTTAATATCAGAGCTGGACGTGGTGAGTACAACCGACGTTCAAAATAATCCACTAGATAGCTAATGACATATCAGAGACGTTCTTTCAAATTTACTCTAAGAATGCCTTATTAGTACATATGTATATATATCCTTCTTAGAGACTGTGTTCTATTTTTAAAGTACACCAATTTTCTTCTTAAAAATTTTTAATTCCTCATATACAGGCTAACTGATCTAGCTCTGTCGGGAAGTGTGAACTTCATGTAGCGTTTAGCAGCAGAATTTCTTCGGAACCCTTTTAATTTTTACAAAACCTAAACGCCTCTGTGAATTAGAACGTTTTCTAAAGGTTTTCGAGAAAGTGTTGCTGAAATATTTGTAGGTAAGGGAAAAGAATTACTGGAGTTTGATGGAACTGCATTTTGAGAAGCTTCAAACATTTTCTCTTCTATTTAATAATTTTAGCGTGATTACATCAGTAAGGATGCGATATGCGAGATGTATGGCACACAGCATAATTACGTGACATCTGTAGAAAATTTTTGTCCTCAAACTTCAGCACTTAGATTTGAGTATAATAATAAATTGCACCTTAAATCAAGATTGTGTGATGATTTTAAGTGGATCACCTGTCCCAGGCTGTGGTCCATTATTTGGTTCGTTTTAACGCTGTGATAGGCCTATATTTTTAGTCTTTGCTAAAGAGTTGCATTGCTTAATTGACAAATAAATATCAGTTACAAAGAAAAGCTTCAGTTCCGATGCGTCACAGTCAACAGCATCACAAATAAACTCAGCTGAGCAAATTCCTTCTTGAAGAGCTAGCAGTTCCTAAAACAGTTAAAAAAATTCCTCGCATTTATGAAACTTGAATGTTCATTGCCAGATATGACCTCTATATAAAACCCCTCTACTAGAAGCAGAGGTATCGTCAAAAAGGAAAACTGTTCTTCATGAAAAGTGCCCTTAATTACGGTTTAATCGCAGCCATGCTTACGAAGTTTGTATAGGGTGTGTAGGATCTAGATATGAATTTTTAAAAGAAATGCTCCAATCATAGCCAAGATACAGGCATAAGAGTAAACTGATCTTCATATAAGTTGCCCTTAATTCTAGATCGAGGGCAAAGAAACTTAACATTATAGGCCTATGTATGGCTTGTGCTTATGACCAAGATATTTTAATTGTCCAGCATACAACTCTAACAGGATCTGAGAAACTGGCGAAAAGATACTTTGGTCTTCATGTAAAGTGCCATTAATTATTGACCGATTTCGGCCAAATTTAGAGCATTTGTAACGAATGTATTTTGATTCCCAGGTGTGAGTTTTCAGAAAAATCTCCGAAATGGGAGCCGAGATACAACCGATAAGGTAAGTTGTTTTTCATTTGCAGTGCCCTTAATTACTGGCTAGTCGCAATTAAGCTTACAATGCTTGTGTAGAGTGCACGTGGTGTCCAAGGTAAGTATTTTTCGGAATATCCCTACAATGGGAATCGAGATACAGCTAAAGAGGTACATTGCTCTATATTTAAAGTGACTTGAAATTTTAACCGATTGCATCCAAGCTTATGTAAGTTTCTTTGTTAGCGTTAATATGTTAACTAGTAAATACCTTACTGAATCTTTCAATAAGTTGGTAATTTGTCAGTTTCTACACAGATAGTATTTTCTTGGAGTGGGATCGGATTCTTTCCGTGGAAATAGAGTCTGCCTACCCCATTTGATAGATAATAAAGTACTGTGTATTTGTGAGATGATAATTGGCACTCGAAAACCAAAAGTTTATGCGGATAACCTCTCCCAGTTCCAATTTCTCCACCACAAATACCTCGTTGACTGCCCTACAACTGAACCCAGGTCACCAAGTTGATAACCGGCGACTAACCACACCATCATCGAAAGAAATTATCTGAAATTTTGTGTTTTCACACAGTGAAGATTGAGATTGGGATGTGAGCTATGACACCTTGTAATCAATGACTGCCAGAATCTCGGAGAAACCTATTACTTATAGCCTTGGTAATAACTTAAAGATTTTTTAAATTGTCAGTAATTCTTACTACACGGCGTCGAACTGCAGGGCTCCCGAATAATGAGTATTAATAAGCATTTGAAAATATACAATTTTTGCCTAATTTCAGGTACAATCATTATATTTACCTGCAGGGACTGAGGAAACCCCTTAGTTTAGCGGGTCTTTACACCTTGATGTGAACCTGTGAATTCTCAAATAAAAAGGAGTGCTGCCCACTCAATTGCGGCTTTTGGCCTGATGCAGAAACACTGACAACCCATAGCAGATTGTCCGATGTCGTAAGCTGGGATATTATGTCTTTAATCTAAAGAAAGGCCAATAAATGACCTACTAGGCAAACCTGTGATAGCAGAGTATGTCATGACGTCTATATGTCTGTATTTTATGTCTGCAGGACTACTCCATGGACTGCTACTTCAGGCAATACTGGCGAGACTCAAGGCTCAGTTTCCTGGGACCGATCAAGAACTTGAGTCTAAGTATCAAGATGCTGGAGAGGATATGGCGTCCTGACACTTACTTCTACAACGGCAAGAATTCGTATGTCCACACCATCACAGTGCCGAATAAACTGCTGAGGATCACTCAGGAGGGCGACATCTTGTACTCCATGCGGTCAGTAACAGTTTGAGTGTACCGGTGGACGTTCTGAGCGACTAGCCGCTTATCAAGGACGATTGGTTTAGTTTGAATTCCAAGTGAAGAAGTTTATCACAAATTACGTAATAATTTTCCTAATGAATAAAGGGTAAAGTTGCCCATACACACGCCATTACGTCACATAGGTAAAGTGAATATACAGCTACACTCATTCTTCACTTTGGCAATAGATGGGGGTGTGTAAACCGGGGTTCGCGACAGGTTTACCTCCGAGGAAACAGGACCCGTTACCCATTGAATGGGAGCTGGAAGGGCCCCAACAATAGTCTGGAAGTCGTGTAGAAGAAATGAATCTCTTTCTCCCCCCCCCGGCCAGAATTCGAATCACGGATTGTCGAGCCCTTAGCTCAATCGCTATACTGAACACGCTATCCCGGCTAAATTTTTTTTAAAGGAGTAAACGCTTTAACCTTTTTCGGTCCAAATTATTATCGTGAATTCCAACAGTCTGGTCTAAATTAATTTTCAGGAAAATCTCTAATTTTCGAATTTTGAAAGCAGTCATTACGCGACAGTCACTTAGGAGAAACTGAACAAAAAGTTAACATAACTTTTCGTTCACAATACTTTATGTTCATAGATAACCTTCATCACCAACAACTGCACTAATTTAATTTTATTTAACACTTAAAATTGCCCTACATATGTTTCGGTCACGAAGTGACCATCATCAGGGGCATCGTACGCACGTGTGTGCACTTCACTTCACGCTGTCCACTATTTACTATATTATGCGTTGAGGGCTTTTTTGTACACTAGTAAATAGTGGACAGCGTGAAGTGAAGTGCACACACGTGCGTACGATGCCCCTGATGATGGTCACCCCGTGACCGAAACATATGTAGGGCAATTTTAAGTGTTAAATAAAATTACAATTAGTGCAGTTGTTGGTTGATGAAGGTTATCTATGAACATAAAGTATTGTGAAGTAACATGTCGATTGTAGCTCGGCTTTGGAGCTGGTGCAACGGAAAGCGCTGTCGAATTCAACCGAAATTTGAATCAATGCTTATTCATTTATAAATAAATTATAAGTAAATTTTTTTATTGAATAAGTGAATGAATGAGCAAAAGAAAAAATAATAATTAATGAATGAATCAGTAACTAACTCCATGGAACAGAGTCCTTCTAGAGGAGTCAGTATGTCCTCAGCTAATCAAGAATTTCTCGGCAGTGTATCATTACCCCATTCAAAATAGCCCTCAGTGCCCATTTTACCTTACACTTTTCGTTCCAAAAAAAAAAATCCCACCACTGTAACATTACGCAGCATGGTTTTACGGTGAAAGTTGTTAGTCCCTCGCCTAACTCCCAATCTGGACAACTATCCCTCGTCTGCTGGAAGCGATTTATTAATCACTACAGTCGCAGCTCTTCTTCATAACTTGCAGGAGGCGCTAAGCCGTGGTGACAGGGAGAGAAACAATGGGTAAGTAAATAAATAAGAAAGGAAAATGAGGTAAATAGGTAAGTAAAATGAAAGAAAGTAAGTAAATAAGTGAGAAAGAAAAGAATGGAAAGAAAAGGAAGTGAAAGAATAATTAGAGAAGGAAGCAAGCAAGCCAAAAATTAGTTTCACATTGTATTCGCCGTGAGTATGCGGCAACTTCTTCAGCTCTGAAGCTATGTGTGTAGCTCACTACTTGGGCGTTTGTCGTTTGTGCAGGTTTAAAAGAAAAACATTTTATGCAGAACTCACACGCACAGACAAAACTAACTTAATACATTAGACTTTTCTTCAAAACGTCCAGACCGGCTGCGGGGCCCACCCAGGCTCCTACTTAATAAGTACCGGGGTTTGTTTCCGGGAGTAAAACGGCCAGGGCGTGAGGTTGAACACCCACCTCCATCTAGTGCAGAGGTTAAGAATGAGTGGAGCAGCAATTCTACTCCACCTATACGCCGTCAAGGCGTGGACAAAAAAATTTTCTTTTACCTTTACATTGACCTTTAATTTTACCTTTACCTTTATATTGACCTTTACTTTTACCTTTACCTTTACATTGACCTTTACTTTTACCTTTACCTTTACATTGACCTTTACTTTTACCTTTACCTTTACATTGACCTTTACTTTTACCTTTACCTTTACATTGACCTTTACTTTTACCTTTACCTTTACATTGACCTTTACTTTTACCTTTACCTTTACATTGACCTTTACTTTTACCTTTACCTTTACATTGACCTTTAATTTTACCTTTACCTTTACATTGACCTTTACTTTTACCTTTACCTTTACATTGACCTTTACTTTTACCTTTACCTTTACATTGACCTTTACTTTTACCTTTACCTTTACAGTGACCTTTAATTTTACCTTTACCTTTACATTGACCTTTAATTTTACCTTTACCTTTACATTGACCTTTACTTTTACCTTTACCTTTACATTGACCTTTACTTTTACCTTTATCTTTACATTGACCTTTACTTTACCTTTACCTTTACATTGACTTTAATTTTACCTTGACCTTTACATTGACCTTTACTTTTTACCTTTACCTTTACATTGACCTTTACTTTTACCTTTACCTAGTAAGTTGTTTAACGATTCTCTGTCTGCTCTAGAACTTCTATAGCCTCAACATTTATGCCACAAATATGACGGGTAAATGGTAAAGATGTGGCCAAAGTTTGGTATCCTTTCTCCACCTTTTGAAAACGAAACTTAACGGGCCAATTATAAAGTTTGTTAAAAATACAGACTGCGGCCTACGTTTGTATTAATTTTAATAACTTTCGATAGTAATTAAAATTTATTTGCCACCTTGTTTTTCGCTCGTGACCGATACATGCCTCGTTCCTGACCTTTTGCTTAAGCGCTGAATTTCTTTATATCAAAGATTAGAAGAGAGATGCGTCTGATTCAATTGTGATCTCTGGCGTGATGTCTCTAGTGTTTATTATCTCTGTCGACATTAGAAGTTACACTTATGAGCAACGGCGCAAGGACTTCAAAGCGGGCCATCACCGCTGCAGCCAGATCCCATCCGTTTCATTACGCACTAATCATTCCACCAGTCATGGCCATAAAGTCTGAGGTACTAAATAAACAATAAATAAAACTCATATTTTGCTTATAAATCCAAATTTTGATAAACTGTGTAGATTCATTTAAAAAATGGGCCTATCTTTAGTCTGTGTCTGTAGTGGCGTTTCCACGGCTCAGGCAGTTAGCCGTCGAACTTTCGTCACGGAGGGTCAGGTTCGATCCCAGATCTCTCCATGTGGTCTTATCTGTGAACAAAGTGGCACTGCTAGAGGTTTTTGTGTGCGTACTTCGATCTAATTCTGCCATTGTCGTTCCACAGATGATCCGCACTCATTCCTCCACCTGTCACCTACGTTATAATAATCTTATAAATTGAGAGCTTCGTTAAATAACACACGTAATACGCATGTAAGTGCTTAAAATCTCCATATAAATAGGATCGCCTAAATAGTAGACAGCACGCATCGTTCTTCAGCCGAAGAAGTTGCCGCATGCTCACGGCGAACTCTGTAATAAACAGAATCACCTCTACTTGTTTACTTATTCATTCACTTACCAGCATGCTCTCTTTCTTTTATTTATCTTGTTTCTTTTCATTATATTTCTTTGTATTATTACTACTATTATTAATCTATTTATATACGTATTTACTACCTCACATGGAAAAGGTACAATGTAATAATGTTTTCCTGTCCACGCTATGAAAGCCTACAGGGGGAGTAAATTTATAGCTCCACTCATTCTTAATCCCGGAACTAGACGAAAGTGAATGGTTAACTTCACGTTCCGGCTGCTTTACCCCCGGAATAAAACACAGGTATCTATTCAATAAGAAGTAGCGTGGGACCCAGAACCTTTCTGGTCTGTTTGGAAAAGAGAAGGTGTCTTTTTTCTTGGCTGGATTCGAAGCCAGACCTTCCAGCCCGTAGCCTAGTCGCTATACCAAATAAGTTTTAGAGGCTGCATTTCACATGACACCAGCGGTACATCTAGCTGACAGTCTCTCATCTTTTGAAGGAACCCGCCGCCTTTATGGAATCCGGAGGTTTATTTCCATATTCAAGAAAGTCCGCAATTCGTCTATAATTTTGGGTGACAATAATCCATTCAGAGACTCGTAGCTCCTTTCGTAAACTTCCTTTCTAATTCTGTGTTAACGTAAATACCAAGTTAACCAACGTATGTCTCTTGGCTAACATTATTTAGATGTGCGTCTTGACGTCTTATCCATGTGTTCAACAAAGTACCACTCTCTTCATTATTGATTGCATTTCCTGAAAAAAATTTAGTGAATAGTACAGATCATGAGGCGCCCATTATGCAATTTTGCCGGTCTCTTACTTTTTCCATCTTAGATTCTGACATTCAAAATTTGCATCATATTCTCAAACACCCTCGATGTCTTTTCTTTTGATTCTGTGTTCCCCTCTTAAAGTGACAGGAAAATTTCACACGCACACAGACCTAACCACATTACTGTAATTTTAAAGACTAGAATACGTTGCTTTTTAAGGGCCGCGATAGCGTAGTCGGTATAGCGACTCGCTACATCTGGACGGTCCGGGGATCGAATTCAGTTGAAGGCGATATTTTCCGCAACGTTCCAGACCGGCCCTGGGGCCCAACCAGCCTCCTGTACAACGGGTATCGGTTCCCTTTCCCGGGGGTAAAGCGGCCGGATCGTGGCTTTGACCACCCACCCCATCTAGCGCCGAGGTTAAAGAAAGAGTACGCTATACCACCTACTCCCCCTCTGGGACTTCATGGCCTAGTCTGGGGTGAACTTTAGAATACGTTGCTTTGTAGATACACATATGTTTTTGCTAATTTCAGTTATTTCTTCCTCTGTTCGCAGGCTGACCATAAAGGCCAAATGCCCGATGGAACTCCGCAACTTCCCTATGGATAGGCAGTCCTGCCCGCTGATACTTGGCAGCTGTATGTACACTGCTTAACACGAGACTTTGAATTTAAGATATAGCACAGCCGCAAATTGCGTGGCGGTATGTCTCTACAAATACAGGGCTACGCTACCGGCTGGCCGACCGAGGAATCGAGATCCATTTCCCGGCATAGGCAGAGATTTTTCTCTTCTCTGTACTACCCAGAGAGGCCATGTGACACAATTAGCCAACTATCAAATGAATACTGAGGACTTTGTCTGGGAATAATGAAGCCGGGTCGTTAAGCCGACCACTTACCTCTATCTTGTAAAAAAGGTTTAGAATAAATCTGATCAGTCCTTCCACGCCCTCATAGACTTTTTTACATGACGCGTAATTAAGTACAGGGACAATTTTAAGTGTTAAGTTTTTAGCGTAACATGACAAATATGGCTCCTCCGCTTATGTAAAGGAACACTTTTTTGTCCAGATATTTATTAAATTTCAGGTGGTTGGAAAACCCTACTCACTGGACCCCAAAATGACATATGATAAAAATCAATACAACAGTTCTCTAATTATGTGACGAAACAGCATATAAATCACTTTCTTTTCACTCTAGAACCGTAGAACATACTAGGAGGGATAGTATTGGAAATTCTTTCTAAAACCTTAGGTCGAAATATATTTCGCCCACACAGTAAGTTTTGCGTGTAGATCTTGATACAAGGTGTCCGTCATTATGGTCGGATTTTAAAGAAATTTGGAACACATCAACTTACTTTAGTAGTATTACGAATATGTAAAATGTCTTTGAAGGGCGTCCGGCGATTTTGGATTTGTTAGAGGCAGATGGATAGAGAAACATGGCAAAGTATTTCGTTGTTCTGTGCATAGTGAAGACGTATATTCCATCGACATATACCATCCTCCAAATACACATTCTAATATAAAAGAACACAATACAGCCAACACAACACAAGTAAAATGTCTGTATTATTGATTGTTGTGCAACAGTCAATAATACAGACGTTTTAGTTGTGCTGGCGGTATTTTGTTCTTTGATCTTATAAATAGCACAACGTGATGACTAACTTAAATATCACATTTTCTAATATCTATAAAAATATGCCACATCAGAACTAATATAAAAAATCCAGGGATCTTAGGTTAAATTTAAAAAGAAATATGTAACCCATATACAAGAACTGCTTCAGAGAGTTGCATAAAAAGCTTTTAAGTGGAGAACGGAGAATCAAATTATAAAAATGTTAATACATGCGGCTCATCGTTATAAGTGCTGGCTATATTTTATAAAACCTTTTTACCTTTTTCTGCCTACATTACAAGATGAATTGCATCAGAAACATGACATTTTTTAAATTGCTTTTTTTTTGTAAAGAATAAGATCTAATTCTAATCTCACCTTGATATTGTATGTTGTTGTTTTCCTCAATGTTTTTTTTTAATTGCAATACCTGATGATGGCCATGTAGGCCGAAACATGTTGTACTAAATAATGATTAGCTATAAAATTTGAGTTGTGAAAATGGTTTGTATATTATTTAATTATATGAATTCACAGAAATATGTATAAACTAAAGTTTATAGCAAGGTTTGGAGGCACAATTTTGCAAACGCACTGGCAACAACATTTAACAAAAAATCTTACCCAGTTTTTTGGGTTATAATCTCTTTCGTCATTACTCATAACTTTCTTCACTTCAGATCCAACTGAACAAGTGTGTATTTCACAGATGCATATACCACACAGCACTTGGTGTACCAGTGGCAATCTGGAAGCAGTGTGGACTTTGTGAAGGGCATGGCTCTGTCACAGTTTGACCTTATAAGCTTCCCTCACAGGAACCTCACCTTCAAAAGAAGAGACGGTAAGTTGATCTCTGTCTGCAGTAATACACGGATAGTCCGTGCCATGGTTCGGGCGATTAGTCGCCGGCCTCTCACCTCAGAGGCCTGGGTTCAATGCCGGGTCAGTCCATGTGGGATTTGTGGTGGACAAAGTAGCACTGGGACAGGTTTTTTCCAGAGTGTTTCGGTTTTCCCCTGTCAATTTAATTCCACCTGTGCTTATTACTTGGAAAAATAAAAAACTGATCATCCTTCTCTTCATCTTCATCACAGGGTTGCACAAGAAGCCTTAAGGCTGCGGTGCGTCCGTAGCATATGCTGCGGGGCCCTTCTCCACAAAAAAAAAATACACGGATAAATTTACGAGCGCGCGTTCAGAAAAACATGACCAACAACTTTCCCAAATCGTGCCGAAACATGACAGAATCGTTCACTTCACCTTTGCGCTGTCTGAGTAATTCACTGTAGACAGGTATAAACTGGCATAAAGTGTACATTACAAAAATCTTTGTACATTTATGTAGCATAGTCCGCTTTAAATACCGCCAACAGCTTATTCAAATGTTCCCTTCATATTATGGAGGGAGCCGGAATAGTGTATTTCGTATAGAGTCTAGGCTACGGGGTAAACAATCAGATTTCTTTTCTTGGAAGTAGCAAGCTATTTCTCTTCTCCAAAACGTCCAGACCGACTCAGCTCCCCTCGCTACCTCATTCAGTGTGTACCGGGAGCTTTTTCTCCTTGGATAAAAGCAATCGACATGTGTTCGACCAATTACCTCCATATATCGCCGAGGTTAAAAACGAATGGACCTGTACCTCTACGCCCCCTATAGGCTTTCATGACGTAGACAGGGACAAAATTGCCTTTTCTGCCTTTTTCATAATATGGAACCCAAATTATATTTCCACGTTTACTGGACATACCCTGATGCAGATAAGCCCTTTGCATACATTAGCCACCCTCTTACTTTAATATACAGGGCATACACAAAAGAATGGTGCGGTTTCAAAAGAATTTATACTAATACCGCACCATTCTTTTGTGTATGCCCTGTATATTTTTATATTATGTTTTGCTCTACTTCTTTAACCACTTATTATCCCATCCCTTGAGACTTCGTCGTTTAAATTCCATATGCATTTCTCATCTCCCCCACATAAACTAACTGCTCTCACATTTTTCGGTGTGAATTTTACCTTAATGATAATAAGTTAAAAAGATAAGTTGTTTAGCTCCTACTTGTGTAATCCTTCATCAGTTTCCTATGTCTTCCTTTCACTTGGAACCGAACGTTCTCAAACTCAATCAAAATTACCTTCTTCTACCTATGACGCCGTGTATTCTTTACGTTTTATGTAACGACCTGTCATGTGTTTGTGCAGGTGAGTTCTCAGTTCTGCAAGTGAATTTCAACCTGCAGCGACACACCGGCTACTTCCTCATTCAAGTGTATGTGCCTTGCATCCTCATAGTTGTGTTGTCGTGGGTCTCTTTCTGGATACATCGAGAGGCAACCAGCGACAGAGTTGGTCTAGGTAACTGCACAAATTGGGAGGTTGCAGTTATATTGTCCTGCAAGTCTAGCGGGACTGTGGCAAGAGGAATTAAGGGGGGGGGGGGGAGCATATAGGAAGACTGACAAAGATGTATGAGTAAAACAGTAAGAAGAACCTTAAGGAAAGTAACGTGTGAACATACGAAGTAGAATCTTGTGTCAGATTTTCTTACTGAAAATGTTGAACCTTCATGACATTATTAGAGTACGTTTGGATGTGTGAATGATTAATTACCTTTTATTCCTTCTTTCGTTCTTGGCTGCGTAGTTTGGCAAGTCACTGGTTAGTTGTTTTTGGTTTGTATAATCACGTTTATTAACTTGCTTTTCTTACTGTCCTCAGACCAAGAGCTCAGGAGCATAATCGGCATTGCGACTAGGTTACGGGCTGGATGATCCGGGTTCGAATCCCGGCAGAAGCCAGAGATTTTTTTCTCCAAAACACCCAGACCGACTCTCGGCCCATCTCAGCCTTATATTCAGTGGGTACCGGAATTCTTTCCAGGGGTAAAGCTGCAGGGGTGTAAAGTTTACCGCTTATTTCAACTTGCTTCCCAGGTTAAAAATGAGTGGAGCTATGCCTTCATCCCCCAATATGCCTTCATGGCATGGACAAGATCAAGTATATCTTTTTTGCCTTTTACTTTTCCCAATCATCTGATTTTTAATTAATTAATTTTATTTTTTATTATTTTTTGCTTTTGAAAATATTTTGTTTCTTCCTGTGTGTGAAGCACCACGTATTGATAGATAGTTCGTTTCTTAAGATTTCCAATATTTATTACATATATAGTCTAAAAACAGGGAGTTTTAAATCTGTCATTACTACGGAATTAGCGACTGAAATTTTATTTGGGTAACCTTGTTGAAAAAATGCAATCCTCGGCCGGCTGAACCACGGATATACAGTATAACAGCATTGCAATACATGGCCAATGACAGCAGACTGTACGGAGAACCAGCCCTGATACAAGTCACAGAAATAAATTCCACGGATGAGAGATATGACATTCCTCGAGGCTTGATCCTTTCTGCCTACTGTTGTATTCGTCTACTATTTCCTTTGATCTGCGTAAACCACCCCCATGTACCTGCTGCTGCCGAATGTTACCACTACAAACATCTATGTAAAGAGAATGGCTGAATTCTTGCAGCAGAGTATAGGGAAATACACCGGTGGGAGATGTAGAGGGGGGTAAATGCATTGTACTTCTTTCTTTGGCCTCACCACTGGATATATTAAAATACGTATTTAGCTCTTCTGAGAGAGAAAAGAAGGGAAAAGAAGAGAAAAGGAATGAAAAGAGAGACAGGAGGGTCAGTTGTAAAGCATGTAGGGACCAGACCATTTCGGGGATGCAGTCAGGGATTTTAACTGTGAGTTTGTTTACCATAAATAACATAAATTTATAAGAGAAACCTGTTACGTGCCGGTACGATTTTAAGGGCGGACAAGTGGGTTGTCTGGGGCTAGAGTCACTTTTATGCAGCACGTTTTGACTATAGCTAATGTAGTTTGGTTGAAGTAAAGCAACTTAGAGCGTAAAATGACATATTTCTTAACGACAGTACATTACGAGCAGCAAAAGAGGTTAGAAACTGAAACATCTACAAAATCAATGTTATTTACAAAAGTAACAATTAAGACATTGCAGTCAGTTCAGCCTATATCGCAACGGAGAAAGGATGATTATTTCTTTGCTACTCTTCACTTGCCACAATTGTCACTTAAAGTGAGTGTGTGGGGGAAAATCGAATATGTTTACATGCCAAGCAAATTTGTTTTGCCTGCCATAGTTTCGTGATCCCTGATGTCGGTTTATTTAGGAGGCTAATGTTACCACAGACGTTTAAGTAACAGGGCGTGAAGTCGTGCATTTGATTGAGTTCACTTATAACGTGTATCAGCCACAGAATCTTCTGGATATGGCTATGAGTAGTCACTTTTATAAATGGCGGGAAATCCTTTGACTAGTTGAGTAAAGGTTATCTTCTTAAGAAGAATTATATTCCATGTTGCCAATTATTAAAAGGGAACGAATTATAAAGCTTGTTTTTGGAAGGAATATATTAACAATTAATTTAAATAGGCTGTTACATTGTCGATACTGCAGCAGATGGTATTACTGATCACGCGGCTGTCCCAGTGTGACAGCAGCAATCACATTGTTTTCTGGTTCTCACACAGGCATCACAACTGTGCTCACACTCTCAACGATCAGCCTAGACAGTAGAACAGACCTGCCTAAAGTCCGCTATGCCACAGCTCTGGACTGGTTTCTGCTAATGAGCTTCTTCTACTGCATTGCTACTCTTCTGGAGTTTGCTGGTGTCCATTACTTTACGAAGGCAAGTACTTGCGTGTGCCGGCCTCTTGGTATTTGGGGAAAGGGGAGAATATTTGGACTTAAAGTAAGAAAGTAAGAGGAAGATGGAGAAAATCACTGGACCTGGAACCTCGTCGCCAAGTATTAACTTGAATCGCAATTCAAATAGGTGGGATGGGTAAGGCATGTGGCATGATTGGGGAAGACGAGCTAGGCACGTAAAATTTTTGTTCAGAAAATCTGAAGCGTCGAGAAAATTTGAGACAATATCATACATGGCACGATAATATTAAAATGGATATTAATTCTTTTAAAACTGAAAAAGGAAATACTTTTCTGTCCAGTGCTGCCTGATAGCGAAACCAGCTTTGGTTTATTTGAAGGTTTCTAGGTTTTGACCGCTTGTCCTTCTCATAAGATTAAGTACTGTCCTCGTCAGATAACTTGATCCCTGCTAGCGCGGGGGTGAAGAGGCAAGCTGGTCAGGGGGAAAGCACAGCGAACGCATCTCCAACCTTTTTCTTTCCTTTTCAAAAACATTATCTGATAACTCGCACGATTCTGCTGTGTCGTTAAAGCAATGGAGCCAGGTGGAATGTTAAAATTTTCTAACAAAGTAATTCATAACAAAGAGAGAGGCATTATTAGCAGGATAATCGAACGTTGTGATAAGATAGACAATGTACTCGTACTCCCAACAGAGTAGATGTTTTTGGAACAGGTATAACATTGACTGACCATGCCGATGTGAGACAAGCAGAGGCCGGACCATGCTGACTACAACTGTGTGCAGTGTTAGGAAACTCAGGTATCAAGTTGTCTGAATATATCTGTATTAAGATGAAGATAAGTACAGAGGGTTTGTGCTGTGATATTGACAGAGGAAGACTCAAGTACTTGGAGGAAAACCCCGTCACAGTGACGCTCTCTACAGTACACGTGTCACATATAAATATTTAGTTCATACCTTACAGAGAATACAGTACATGTCCGCTATAAATAACTGCATGTAAATGCTGTTTTCGGAAATAATTGGTATATCTTGGTTTTTTTTTTCAGAATCATACCAAACGCATAAATATACACTGTGACACAAACCGTTTTCTGAATGCTACAGTGGGTATTATTTATAATTACCACTGGGCTTGAAAATGTTAAAGAATAAATTGTGAATATATCGTCTGATTCCATCTGGCCTAGGATAGGATCTCTGTGTCACAGAATAGTAACAGCATCTGCATGTGTGTCAGCTGTGTGTACAGAGAAAGCATTCAATATATCGCGAAAACACGTTAAAAATTGATTTCAATAGTTTTACATCCACAGGTTGGCAGCGGTGAGATTCCTGTAGATGAAGAAGAGTGGGAGGACACAGAAGGGCCTGTAGAGGAATTCATGGGCTGCATGGCGACTGACATACCTGAAGCCAGTATGAGCCCATCGTTACGATCAGGACGACGGAGGAGCTCTCTCATCTGCCCCATTTACAACGTAGGCACCTGTGATTAATGCAATAAAAATAGCGGGACCTACAGCTGTAGTGCTTCTAAGCTAGTGGTTCAATGTAACACTGCTCATCCATATTGTACTTGCTAACATATCTTATTTAGATTTATATATGTTTATTTGCAATTAAGAAAAAAGAAGCTCGGCACTATATAGTTAAATTGAAAGGTTTAGGATCCAGTTGCTAACCAATTGATTTGGGCCCCGTAATCCATCTGAACATGGTAAAAGTAAAGCTATTCCTGTACAGGCCTAGAGAGGCCCTGAGGGCTCCAGGAGGTTGAGGCTCCCATATTTCAAGACAATCAGCACATGAAGGTAGTAAGAGTCTCAGCCCTAAGCAATGGCCAACTTTACCTCCCTGGAAATATTTCTGGTACTTATTTCTGTTATAAGCTGAGCCGAACCCAGGGCCATAGTGCGGCCGGAAGGATTATGTCAATGAAAAATCCTAATGACACCATCGAACCCACGACCTTCCAGCTTGTACCGCCGTGCCTCAATCAACTGCGCCATCGCGTGCCTTCGCTCGAACATGGAAGAGAAAAATCCCTGAACCTGACAGAAATCTAACAACAGGCATTCAGCCTGCAGCCTGTTGCCATAATGACAGAGCTAATGTAAATGTAACCAAGCAATCATATCCGGCCGGAGACTTGTGGGTCCTCCGGAAAATCTAATAATTTGGCGCCCTTAAAAACTATATTCTTCAAGCTTTTCGACCTAGGAGAGGGCTGGGGAATAATTTTTAAAGCTCGTATCCTAATTGTGGATAATATTCGAAGAAGTTCTTTAGCGTGTGGGAAACCTAAGTGTACCAGCACCATATTTCCGATTATTCCAGTGGCGTCTTAGTGCCCCTTTATATGTTGGCGCCCCGGGCAGCTGCCCGGTTGGACTGTCCCTTAGACCGACCCTGCACGTACATATTTCCTAAGTTAGATAATCATCTCATGCCCCATGCAGTAAGTCATCAGTTTCTACCACAGAGACTCAGGTTTAATCTGAGGGTAGTTACCGTGGACTAAGAAGCAGTAGGACAGTTTTTTTCGAAATACTGATATATCACTTACTAAAGCTTCATAATCACAACTTGTCAGAGGATGCTACAGTCTGCCAGAGAACCATGGGATTATTTCACCGCATCCCAAGAATAAAAAATAATAAAATATTAAAAATAATTTACGGCAGAAATTTTAAAGTCTGTTTTCTTCCTGTTGGAGGACGTATACCATTTTCTGTAGTTTTACAAACACTGTTCTAACATTACACAAACACACAAATTCACTCCTATTATATTGAGAATGTTATATACAATATTATTTTGCTACATTTAAATAGCATGAACATGCAGAAAAGGCTGCACTCAGAATTTTTCTTCCCCTTTATCCCATTTGAGTCGCACTATCAAGCACTGGGTTTAGGCCAAGCAGGATAACAATTGTCTACATATTGTTTTCCTCCAGTCCTAGTAAAGGCACTTGTTTGGGTTGCCCTGAACACAATTCATGAACCCTACTTTCCACTTTACAAACTCACAAATTCATTATATTTTTATCTGAAAGTAGGAAATTAAAAATTACGCGTTTGTGTGGGGCCCCAATACGTAATATACATACCAAGTACAGTGAAAACCGTATAAATGGTACAAAAGTAGGAATCGGGGACACAGATGCACACAGTACTGGAGCAAATAATCTTACTTCTTTTCTTCAAGGAAGAAAAGTAGGCCAAAATAGGCCAACACACTTTTTTCACATATTTTTTATAAAGTGTACAAAATATCTAGTGTTGGCTAAATGTGGTGCACTAATCACAAATATGGCTGATAAGAAAGCTGCAAAATGCATAAATTTTTTATTGTCTTGTTTTTATTTGTATGCAAGACATATGAATGTGCATAACACTTACTACACAATTAGAAATACGTTACTTAAAAATAATAAATAAATGTTGCCTAACAGAATATATTTTACATTTTGTTTGGCAAAAATTATAAAACACTAGCAGATAATGCAAAAAAAAAAAGCCATCTGATCTCGAAAAAGTAGTGTAGTTTTTTCAATGCTGCAATATAATTTTCACATCCAGATTTTGAATCAGCATGTAAAAATAAATTTAAAATATTAGTTTTCTTTTATGATACCACAATTTGTTGACCTATGTAAATCTAATGACTTTTTAGTCTCACACATTCATTTCTTCGTTTGCTTGCTTATCTGCTTACTTTTTGTTTCACATTTAAATGTCTGGGTTCATAACAATAAGCATGTTGGTTCATACGGTACATGCAGTTTTCCATGCTTGAAGATTTCATCATAGTCTCAACCCCACAGGACCCACTTAACTATGGAATCTTGGCATCGTCATCCCCATCATGCCAGCAGCAGCAGCAAACCACGCACCACCAACATGTCACAAGTGTGACCCGTCATACCCAGACAGAGCATCATATACCCAAGTGGCGACAGTTGCTGTACTGTTTAGCAGGAGATGATGCATATCGACGCCAGCGCCAGCGTGAGGCTGCCTATGCTGCAGCTGTGAGGGCTTCAAAATGCACTGGAGATGGAGGAATAATATCCAGACAAGTGAACAGCGTGTCTTACATCGACAAGATAGCACGAATCCTGTTTCCTGCTTCATTTGGTCTCCTGAATCTGTTTTATTGGGTAGTTTATTACACATGTCCAGAGGAGTTTGGTTGGAGAGACCCACCCGATGCATCGTTCAGTCATTAAATTCTCAATGAAACTGAAATTTTAAGATTATGATATAATTTTGTGGATAGGTACCACATTTAAGAGGAACCTGCTGTCTCCATCCATGATACATGAGGTTTTCTTAGCAGTAAGAATACAGATTGTGATCTGGGCCTTGACACTGTGTTACCTGGCAAGTGGTTATCAGCACCTTGGAGGAGTCTACTGCCTTCATCTATGGGTGACCACCTGCCAGACATCCCAGAAGACCGTAGTCTCTATAATCAGTGCCATGATGACCTCAGTTCTTAATTATTGTATGCTGACTTCCTTCATATGTTCATTCAAGTTCTGTTTTCATCCCTAGCAAAATATTATCTCTCATTCCATTTATTCTCTATAGCATAAATTCCATAGATGTAGTAAGTATACATATATATAAGTATAATAGAAATTCCTTATTTGTTTCACTTCTCTTGCATTAATTTAATTGTATTATGTGTACTATATATTAGATATATTCATTATTTAAGGAAATTTGTAACAAAACAGGGGCTTAAATTTTATTAAAAAATAATAACACTATAACAGTTTTAAGGGCATATCCCAGTGACCTTGCGGTCTAAGGCGTGGGTCTGCAGCTGCTTTATTGCTGGGATCGCGGGTTCAAATCCTGCTGATGGCATGGTTGTTTGTTGTGTTTTGTGTAGGTAGCAGCCTCTGCAACGAGCTGATCACTCATTCAGAGGAGTCCTACTGGTGTCTGTGTGTGTGTGTGTGTGTGTGATCTTGATACCTCAAAAAAGGGGCGGCTTACGCTTAAGTTGGGCTGTTGTGCCACAGAAAAAAATAACAGTTTTGAATTTTTATGAAACATGACACAAGAGTTTAACAAAAATAAGAGACACAGGTACAGAATGTATTATGTGTTAGCTTACTGCTAGTTCAACCAACTGAAATCTGTGGCAGTAAAACCTGAAATTGCAACACCAGTAATACTAAAGCCTGTCATTCAGCAGTACTGTGGACTAGTTACAAACCACCTTCCTGCTAAACCTTCAGCTTCCCTAGGACACATTTTAGTGTTATCCTTCTTTCTCCTCATCCTTCCAAGTGTTTCCTGACCAAAATTCTCTATGAATGCCATGCTCTCCCCCCCCCCCCCCCCCCATATACAAAGCATATCATAGCCTTCTACATTTCACCATTGTGATACTATTTAGTGAAGTGTATAAATCACAAAGTTCCTTGTTATTTATTATCAATCCTAGCTACATGCCCAAGCCATCACATTCTCCTACAGTTCACTTTACTATTAACATCAGGTGAACCATACAAATCATACAGTTCCTTGTTGTGTAATATACATCCTAGCTACATGCCCAACCCATTGTACCCTTCCTCATTCTGGTATACTATTAACACCAGGTGAACGGTATAAATAATACAGTTCCTTGTTGTGTAATACCCTAAACTGCTTGCTTAAATTCATACTTCTTTTCGTGAGCACTGTGTTCAGACACTAGTAATATGTGTTCTTCCATTAGAGTGAAATACTGTATTCCATGACCATACAAAACAGTTGCTAAACTTACTTTATGTATGGGGAGGTATAAAAATTTTAACAATATATGAAGTTTTGTGTTACAGGTATTTGAATCTTAAATAAATATTTGAAATGGCAAGTTGGAAGAAAAAAAGTAGGGTTGCAGCCTAGACAGAGAAGTATGAGTCTGCCTCAGTTGAAACTGTGTGAAGCATGGTTTGCATGACAAAAATGCTTAAATATCAACCCTCACAAAAGTAAATAAATTGGTCCCTGTACTTAATTAAGCCCCACACCATGAAGACATGGGGAGGATTATAAATATAGCTTTATGTTTTCTTAACCTCAGAACTATATTATGGATATGAGCAATAAGTTTCACCTCCAATCTGCATTACCTACAGGGAAAAAGCCTGCAGTATTCTTTCAGTAGGACGCTGAATGAGCCCCAGAGAAAAATTTTGGATACAGTAGGATAGAAAAAATTTCTAACTTGCAGGGAATAGGACCATGGTTTTCTCTTCATCCAGTCTGGAGCCTATTCAGTACACAGGCTGAGCTATATCAGTTCCCATCCATATACAAGGGTTAACATTCTCTTAATCACTCTGTATGCATATATGTGTGTGTGTGTGTGTGTGTGTGCGCGCTCCATTTAAATAAATTACAATTAGCAGAATTAATGACATTACACTTCCATTAAGCTATAAAATAAAATTCGTAATTTTATGATCCTCATGTGTGAAGTTCATGTGTTATTATTTTTTTATGTAAGTCATTTTACTGAACTAGTTGACAAGAACTTACAACATAAATCATTATTGTATATTGTGTTTATAAATGTAAGATTTGAAGTCATGACAAGGTGTGGGAATTGAGCAGTGACAGCTCATTTCCAGGTACAGAATATACTGCAGTGGCCAGGGTTATGCCACTAGCAGGCAGTCATTTCATTGAAACACGTGCACTACACTGCATTCACCTAGATGGATTGTGGAGAGTTGTGACAGCCAGTTGAACAGGCTGAAGATATGACAGCTTTACTACAAATGTAGTAATCAGACACTGAACAGGCTGAAGATATGACAGCTTTACTACAAATGTAGTAATCAGACACTGAACAGGCTGAAGATATGACAGCTTTACTACAAATGTAGTAATCAGACACTGAACAGGCTGAAGATATGACAGCTTTACTACAAATGTAGTAATCAGACACTGCTAGCTTCTTAATTATTATAATTTGTGTAAGGTTTTGTAAATGTACTTTTGTGTCACTCTTGGTCACTATAATTGACACAGATAAAATGCCAGTTTCTAAACTTCAGTAGAAAAATTTATGACATGTGTGCTTAGCCTGCCTAACCATAAAACTGCTTAAGCATCGTAAAGCATAAAAATGCCCTGTGCTTAATAAACCCTTAATGCCAGTCTCAGTGCACTGTACAGACCTTTAATTCTTCACATGCTGCAGACCTCAGTACACCATACGCTCATGAATGCATTTGATGTTACTATAAATTTAAGACCCATCCATCCTGGGAAGTATTCGGAATTTAAACCCCAGCATCACCGAAGGATTAAGCTCTACACCATGAATGATGTATAGGAGAATGGAAGTATAATTGCAGCCTTGACATTTGATGGTATGTATAGGCGAGATGTAAGCTGCATGCCCTCCAGTAAGACACAAGTCATATTGTGTTTATGCTTTATTTAATGATGCTCCCAGTATCTTATATCACATAGCATCAGAGAGATGCAAGAAAAAATCGTTAAGATATGGTGTACTGGGATATTATGCCATATAATTTGATACTACGTAGGCACCAACATTTCAAAGGAAACTCCTTCCTCCATCTTTGGGCTAAACTACAAACTATGTAAGAGATAATCTGTTTTTACAAAAGAAAACCCTTAAAAGGCGGGAAGTACAAACGGTCAACAACTACATTTACATCATTCAATATAGTCTTCTCGGGCGCACAGCCGCGTCAACTCGCATCAACATTTACATCAGTTTTATTTATTGCTACATGTTTCGGCTTTAGTGAAAAGCCATCATCAGGCAATTAAAAATACATAAAAAAGGTAATTAAATACAACCCATTAAAATGGTCATTCTAGCAAAATACTTGCGTATCACTTTAACAGATAGTTACAATACACACTGTCAGAAATACAGAATAAGTTTCATGAACTCTTGTGTGTTCTCACATGGTCTCAATATGAAAAAGGAAACAGACAAGAAAATTCCTGAATTTGTGTAAATATTTCTTGTCAAATTAATCACTACTCTTCAACTAAAGAACATTTGAAAATTGAAAAATTGAAATCATGAGTGTTTATTCTGGTTGTTCATGATTAAGGAATAATGGGCAAAATGCAGTTGAACATCTGACATTATTTGACATGCCTGAGGGCGTTGTTAATGAGCTGATACATTTTACAGTATGATGCAGGATAATTTTTTCACTGACTCAACTGGCCTACCTCCTGGTGAATGCCACCTATAATTTCACATTATACTTTACTGTAAAAGCATTTAGATTTACTGTGCCAGTGCTTCAAATTCAGAAGAGTTGTATCATAATTAAAATTTAATATTGCAGTTTCCATCATTTTTAATTGAGATGTAAAGGTCTGTGTACCCAGACTGTACTGATGTATAAATGTATTTGTTTACAAATGCCCTGTTTATTTCCACATTTTAACTGCTTTGTTAAAAGAAATGTGGAAGAGATAGTATTACTATCCCGGTGACTGCTAAATGCATAAATATGTAATTTTCTCCATTTTACTAATATACACATTGTTCTTGTATCGGTTCAAAATATATTTTTCCATTCTAAAATCATCTCCAGAATACGGGAATAACCTTCAATGTTATATTATGATGTGCTTTAATTAATTTAATTTAAACAATGTAATTTCAGGATGCAGATGAGAAAACAAAAGATACTGCTCTAAATGGTAGCAATCTATCACCAAATTTAAACTGATTTTAATTTCTTTGTGAATTCAAATGCATTTGTTAGGATCGTTCCAAACATATGAATTTGGACACATTTATAAGATTTAATAGCTGCCTTAATATTATGATGTCTTTTATTCTCATAATGAACATAAACATATAAGAAATTCAAAGGTAGAATTTTAAACCACTGTTCATTAACAACTGTTTTCTGTCATTTGAATGCTAAAATTCTGAATGAAACTATCACACTTGCACAAAACTAAGAACAGTTCTTTAGTGCATGTTCACTAACTTGGATTAAAACCTCTTTAGCGCCATTGCGGTACCTTTTATTAAGTGGCAGGTCACATCCGCCTAATACAAATTTATAGGGATCAGTCTTCCAAAAGTTAACGTGTAAATTGAGGCATCTAAATGAAGTGGACTTACTAAGTTTTTCTGAGAGCTCAAGGTTCTGCATTAGCACAGTAATTTTTATTGATTTAAAACGAAATTTGTTTTCCAAAATAAGCATGGAAATATCGCTGCAGCCTACACATTATACGGAATAAGGGATCGTGCAGTTTTTTATCTCGGACACAAAGAACATTGCATGTCAATATCGCAACGGGAAAACTGTCAAAATTATGTCCACTTTGTATAGCGCATAAACAACAATGACAAAAGTATGAATATGCGGAACCGTTCAAATTTCGCAGACAAGTTTACTGTTGTCACCCCTGTATAATTTCATTGGCAAAACTGCGAAACCTGGTGAAATGGTCATATCGTTGATCCGTGGTCATAGCCATGTTACAAATGGCTGACACTGTAGTAGTGGAATTCTCTTCTACTTTAAATTGAAAATCAATTATAATGATTTATGTATAATGATAAATTTTACAAAAACTACACGATGTTACCAAAATTTGTAAACATAATTTATGCCACAGTTTATTGTAATGTTTAATTTAGAATTACGTTTCTCTTTAAAGTGAAACCTGAAAGTGGGAACTACGTTGGGTACTTGTTCGAATGTTCGTGGAGAAAGAGCCGTGTCCACTTTTTACGTAGTTTTTCATAGCAGAAAATGTTCATCTTGTTTGACAGGTTAGTAAAAAATTAAGTAAATACGATTTTTTGTTGCCTATTAACATTCCCGCCCTATTTCTAATTTGTTGAACTGTCACCACTTCGATGGACGTTTGGAGATTGCTGTCAATCATTGGCCGAAACAGTGTGAACTGCTTTCCCCACCCCGCCCTTTAATATGACCATTGGCTGTACACCTGTCATTACAGATTTTAAATGCCATAATCATCAATCATAGGATGTAAGTGGATTTATTTTACCAGAAATTGTAAAGAATAGTTTAATACATCTGTAAGTGTCATAATCAGTCGTCTCGAAAATGTGTCATTCCATGAAAGGTTAATTATAGTACAGTCATTTTTGGTTGAATGTTTTAATTAGGCATTTTAACTCAGTGCAATTATATAAGTGTTTTACTTGTTTCTGATTATATTATATATGCAGTCCATTCAATTTATTCTCTTCGTGCACCTAATTTGTGTTAAATTTTCCATTCCTTTCAGTTTTATAGTTGCTGTGTTAAAGAGGAATACTCGTCGTATATACAATGAAGATTTTTTTTATATATAGCCCACCAACGTAATTCATTTTAGATAGACGATATCCTTCTGGGAATGTATTGCTACTGTGATGACTAAATGGAGAAAGGCTTAAAAATGGCAAGAACAATTATTGACCTTCCTCATATGACATGAAGCAGAGAGTCGACGTTACTACACAATTTTGATAAATTACAGTATGCCTATAGTAACACACAACGAAGTATTTACAAGTATTATCAGCTGTCATGAGATTTTGTATGAATTTTTTGAAGTTTATATTGGAATGTTTGATAGTGGTCTACATGAAATGTAAATGGAAAAGCTTTGGGTGACTGTTTTTTACTTTATATTACATTGGATCCTTTAGATGGTTTAACCTAAAGGTGAAACTTCGCATGATATTAGTAACACCAAGTGAAATGTAGATATTGAGTTGATGTATTTTTGATAAACTATTCTGTGACGCAATGAAAAGGTAGTAAACTGACATCAATGTTATTGATGATTAAAGATTATATACATATCGTCTTGATTGGAAGATGGCAGAAGCTACACCTCAGACCAGAACAGAACATAAGTGTAACTCGTCAGTAAGTTTCTCACATTCTCAAGGTCCAAGTCACCAAATGAGTGGTGAAGATGATGAAATTCAAATATCACTTGCCCCATACATTCAAAACTATTTGGCTCAGAGTGGAGAGCGTCCAGGATGTTGTGGCATCTATGTACCCATCCCATTTGAACGGGCAGCCAGCCATTCCTGGTGGGACCCTCACTTTGATTCTGAGATACTTGAAGGCCAATACCGTAGAAGCTCATTTCCTCAAGTGCGACTCCGGTTCCAGTATGTGCCTTATTTCATCATTTAACATTATATAAACTAGATTAAGGTATCTTTTGTAATTGGCATGAAATTTATGGCTGGGTGCATGCAATTTTAAGTCTTGTTTTGTTTGAGATGCATTTTATATGATTTTTACAGTAAACAGCATGACGTGGTTTTTCAATGTAATGCAGATGCAGTGTATTTTGTGTGATGTAGGAACACAATTTTGAAGTATTATTCAGATGGACTTTGGGCTCCAAAGGTTTCAAGTGTTTCTTTATAGATATTATGTATTCTGTGTGTAGATATTTTAAATTGAAGACATAGGATTGTGAATGTGCAGTTTACCTGTATATTCAGAAGTTTTACAGATCTTAAACAGTCACTGAACATGGAACACACTGACTGTTTAAAAAGAAGTAAGTAAAATTTTCATGTTTCAAAATAAATAAATTCTTATTAAATTAAGTTATAGACCAACTGATGCACACTAAAACCACTTTTTTAAGTAGCTTTATTATTAAAATTGTTAAAATTGTACCCCTACACGTGTTTCGATCCTAGGATCCTAGGATAATTTTACAACTTTTAACGAGTCTTTTTACAAGATTTTAACTTATAATATATAAGTTTTAAAGTGCCGATAGAATATTTAAAATCATGTGTTTGAAGTGACTGTAGCTTTTAGCAAAAAACCCCCTGACGATGATCCTAGGATCGAAACACGTGTAGGGGTACAATTTTAACAATTTTAATAATAAAGCTACTTAAAAAAGTGGTTTTAGTGTGCATCAGTTGGTCTATAACTTAATTTAATATGACGAAGATGCACGGTGTCAACAGTGTGAAATAAATTCTTAGTTTTGTGTTCAAATATTGCAAGCACTTATACAAGCCACTGTTTGTCTCAAAGGAAGTAATAATTTGAAATCAAAGAAAATTTGTTTATTCATAATTTTAATATTTTCCATGCATTACACGGGTATTTATACAACTCCAACAAAATGCACTTAGAGTCAGTTTGTATGGTTTATATTACATATTATTTTCTCCTACATGTTTCGGCTCATGTGAGCCATCAGGGAGAACCAGATACAAGAGAAAACATGCATGAAAACCAAGTGTATAATTTTAAGTAAATTTTCCTTGAGTGTTACTTTAAAGTACAAATTCTGTGTGTATTTGGCACTGTAAAATCTTATTGTTGGAATCTTTATCACTTGTAGCATTAACAGCAGTGGAAACATTTGCTGAAAGTAACATATTGTTGTTCTTTGGAGTCAGTTTATTTCTGTCTTAGAGTTAGGCAGTTAATTTGTGATGCTTGATGTTATGTATGTTTTACATGGTAACCATAATGTAAAATTGTTCAAACATATGTGTTATTTTGTTCAAGCAGTAATCTATTTTATTCTTTTTCAGGTATGCCCTTCTGTACATCCTTGTTGTATCCTTATCGTGGTTCATATACTTTCTTGTTATGGGCCTTGAAGGAAACACTCAACATTGGGTTGCTGTTGTCATAACATTTGCCATTCTGTTCATGATAATTGGGTCAGTTTTGCTTCTAACGTACACAGACATATATAGACAGTATACGTTTCCGTTTTCACTATTTGTTGCTACACTCATTAGTGGCTTGTCATTAGTTTTTGTGATTTTTGATCCATCTGTAGAAAAGTCCCCAGATATTACACCTGTTGGACAGCTTTCCCTTGGTATTGAGATACTGCTTAGTATTTACACAGTGATTCCAATGCCACTTTATGTGTGTATAGCAATTGGAGGAGCTTATTCTGTAGTGTTTGAGTGCTTGACACATTACTTAGGTGCTGGAGAAACTTATGGAAACATGGGAAGTGCTGGAATTGCTGTGCGGATCTTACTTCATTTTTGTGTACATCTTATAGGTATTCATATTTTAATAATGACCCATGTTCGTATGCGTGGAACTTTTATGAAAGTTGGACAATCTTTACTTGTGAGACGACAGTTAGAGATGGAGAAACAGCTAAAAGAAAAAATGATTCATTCTGTGATGCCACCAAAAGTTGCTGATTGGCTGATGTCAGAAACAGGAGGTGGAAGGGAAGATGATGGAGGAAGAGATCAGACTGATGATACATTCAGATGTTCCACACAGGGTTCAAACCCTGGAGGAAGTGATATACGTTCCCTTTTCAGACCATTTAATATGCATCGCATGGAAAATGTAAGCATATTATTTGCAGATATTGTTGGTTTCACAAGAATGAGTTCAAATAAGACTGCTGAGGAATTGGTGGACATTTTGAATGATTTATTTGAGAGATTTGATGATTTATGTGCAACACACGGCTGTGAGAAAATCTCAACTCTTGGTGACTGCTACTATTGTGTCGCTGGTTGCCCTGAACCTAAACCAGACCATGCCATGTCCTGTGTGGAGATGGGACTTGGGATGATTGATGCCATAAAGCAGTTTGATGAAGAGAGGAATGAAGGTAAGGACACTGCTCATTTTGAATACAAGTTAGTGTCTAGCTCAAGTTAAACTTGTCACAAGTGGCATGAGAGAAAGTTGAAGTGAGGGGCAGGGAAAAAAAAAGTGAAAGATGTTACTAATGACTATGAGTACATAATGACACAAATTCACACATTCTGCCTTTGCTTGCAGCTAGGAACTTGATGCTCTAATAAAAATCTGTATTCAAGTAGGGAACTTTGCGGTTTGTAAATGAGGGGCATGACCACCACATATGTCAAATTGTCTGTAGTTTTTGTACTGGTAGCATATTTTAAAAGTATTATATATGGAACTTGCCTACTAGTTTTTCTGGATTTGGCAACTGGTGATGGAAGAGTGGGGGAGGTAGAATATTGGGGTCTGTTGAGTTTTTGTGTTCTGCTTCACATTGCATTTAATTGGCACGCATTTGATCATGCAGTACAGAATGAGCTGAAGTGTAAACTTGCCTTAAAAGTGCAGTTTTATGTTTCTCATTAGCTTTGAGGTTCATTTGTTACAGATAACTGTGATGAAATAAAACTTAAGCCAGGGAGTTAATACTTGGCATTTTTTGGCAGGCGTGAATATGCGAGTAGGAGTCCATACTGGAACAGTTCTCTGTGGTATTGTGGGTACAAGGAGGTTCAAATTTGATGTATGGTCCAATGATGTTACGCTGGCCAATCAGATGGAATCAACAGGCAGGCCAGGACAGGTTCATGTTTCAGAAGCCACCCGCAAATTTCTGGATGATGTGTACATTCTGGAGGATGGACCAATGGTGCAAGGTAGAGATGAGACTCTTTGGTACACTACAGTTACACCCTAGTGTTACTAAAAATGAGTTGGTGTGTGTGTGATTCAAGGCTTTCATGGCAGTGAGTATGTGTGAACACCTTACAGCATGGGTCTCCAACCCATGACACACCAGGTTGTGTTATGTGGCCTGTGGTCACATTTGTAAATTATGTATACACAATAAAAGCTACATAATAGCACAACTACCTTTAGTTAAAATGACTCCACATGACCCAGCCACTTGGATGTATGGCATGACCTTGGTGGAGAGTGGCAAGAGAGAAAAATAGCAGACGTTCAGAAGGGAGAGCCTACTAACTTATTTCTGCCTGCCTGGCTGGCATCGTAGCTTTGTCTACTTTTATAGTTCACTTTCAATTCAGTGGCAATGACTGTGTGACTGTTGGCACATTTTGAGTGTTAGTTAATTTCAGTTAGTGATATTTATACTTTATATTTATATTTATAATTTGTTTGATATGCAATGAGGCAGTTTCATTTCATAGGTTTAAGAGACTGTATGACACTCAACATGCATCTACATTTGACATATTTAAAGGCCAACTTCATGAAGATGATATCAGGGCTGAGAAGTAAACTTTCGGGACAGCAATCGCTTTTTAAGAATGTGTCATCCCAGTCAGAATGACTGGTCAAAGTGAGCTATGTAGTAGCTGAAATCATGACCAAGAAATTGAAATCTTTTATAACAGTGAATATGTTAAGGATTATTTTGAACGTGTTGCTGATATAATATGTCTTGTGAAAAAAAAAAAAATTACTACAACAGACAGTGGCTCGCCATATTGATGATTTAGCCACCATTGTAGAGAACACTTTAAAAGTGGAAGCTTCAAATTCTGAGTATTATTTACTTGTGCATGATGAAAGTACAGATGTCAGCTACAGTGCCCAATTAGCAATCTTTGTACATGGAGTTGATGAAGACTTTAATATTATTAAAGAAATTACTGGCTTAGACCCACTTGGGCACCACAAAAGCCATGATTTATTGGAGGGTATAATTGCAACCTTTGAACTGACTTGGCTTGATTTTGACAAATTTGTCAGGTGTAACAACTGATGGTGCCTCTGCAGTGGTAGGAACACAAGCAGGATTATTCAGTTTAATGCAAGGAAAGGCAAGTGAATTTAGGAGTAACTCTGTTATGCACTTCATTGTTTAATCCACCAAGAGTGTCTTGTGCGCTAAGTTCCTGAAGGCCGAAAGCATAATAACAGTCATTAAAGTAGTCAACTTCATCTGTTCCAAAGGCCTGAACCACAGGGAATTTCAAGATTTCTTACACAACTTTTGAGACAGAATTCAGAGATGTTGTTTATTGTTCTGAAGTCAGATACCTGAGCCATAGGAAAATGTTGAAATGAGTGTTTGATCTTAAAGAGGAAATACATACATTTATGGAAGGGAAATGGAAAGCAGTTGCCAAATTTAGCAGTGATGAATGGATGTGTTAATTTGCCTTCGTAGTGGACAGAAATACCCATGTGAATGAATTAATCACACGTCTACAAGGCAAATATTAGTTAATTAATTCTGTGTTTGATCATGTCAAGGCCTTCAAAATAAAATTATGTCTTTGGGAATCACAGTTGAAAACAATAACTTTGTGCATTTTCCAACTGTGCTGAAGTGTAATGTTTGGGACTATAAAACATATGTCAGAATTATATTGGAACTAATGGAAGAATATGACACCAGGTCCCAATACTTCTAGAAGAATAGCTTAAGTTTCAATCTTTTTTCATCTCCATTCTCCATTAGTATAGTCAGCACTTCCCAAACTTTTTTGGTCCCGGAACACTTTTTAACTTAGTAAATATTTTGGAACACATATGTTTATTTATCAAATGTCATTTATCAAACAAAAGTGCAGTGAGATCTGTTAGTAACCAAATGAAAGGTTCTTATAAAAATTCTTATATGAACGTTGTCATAACCTATGACTAATTTGTTAAATTCAAATTTAATAAAAAATTATGATTTTTTGGTTTCTTGATTTTTTCACGAAACACCTATTCACATCTCACAGAACACCAGTGTTCCACGGAACATAGTTTGGGAAACACTGTTATAGATGAAGCTCCAGAGGATCTGCAAGTGGAATGTGTTGATTTGCAGTCTGTATCCAACTTGAAGACTGAGTCCAACAGTTTCCCTTTGTTGGACTTTTACAAGAATTATTTCTCACAGGAAAGGTATCCCAGCATTCACAGACACACAGTTTTCATGACTTCACTCTTTGGCAGCACATATTTAAGCAAGCAAGTGTTCACCAGGATGAAGCATGTGAAGTGTGTGATGAGACCTCAAATCACAGACAGGCATCTAGAGAGTTCGCTCCATGTTGCTACTTTGTCCATTGTGCCTGACATTGGAAGTCTTGTTCATAAGAAACAGTGCCAAGTCTCACATTGTCATTTGGGTGTTACATGCAAAATAATATTTTTTTGTTTAATATAAAGGACATTTAAAATCAAGCTAATAATAGATTATCTTATTAAAGCAGTTAATATATATAATAATATTGTGTTTTTATATTAAACTCCATTATGTATAATTTTTCAATTTACACAGTTAGGTGAACCACTTATTGTGGTTTTTACACGTGTGACCCATGAACAAGTTTACAATAACGGTTGTGGCCCTTTGCAAAGAGAAGGTTAGAGACCCATGCCCTATAGTGTGGTAGATATACCAGTATTGTGGACAAACGTGCTTTCTCCATCTACAGCTTGTACCCTCAAGATGAAGGCAAAACATTCCTCCAAACTATGGTTTCTATCTACTGACCATACAGCATCACATCCCAGAATGCAGTAATCTTCGGTTATTATGCCTATGTTGGCTGGGAACCTCTGTGTAATGGAAAAACCTCTGTGTGCATGTGTGTGTGTGCATGTGTACACGCACAAGCTTGCACACATGTACGTACATACATGCATGCATGCAGAACTTGCCTCCATGATAGTGTTCATTGCACTAATTGCATTTCACATTAAGAGACAAATCAGTGTATGTAATACTCTGATGTGGCTAGCAGTGTGCTGCCAGATCTTTAAAACTAGAGGGATATAAAACAAATGTTTTCCCTTCTCCACTCTACAAGAGCTCTATCAGTGGTATGAATTCTGTAATTTATATACTACAGTCTTTCTTAGTTTTGTTCCCACCTGATCACAGCTGATTCACAGCTCAGCTGGAGGTCCCAGAACTGTGTTTTCATGTGTCCATCTTTGTACAAAAAGAGCAAGAGAATGTGATCGTTAATACTGCCAGGTCATGCAGTAACAGTTCCGTATGTGACGTCTAGAACAGGATTCTTCATTGTGATCAGTACTTACATTTCCTGCATAAAACTCCAACTTACTCAGTGATATCAGGGGCATTAGTGATAACTTAATAACCAAGCATCTTGGTGCTGTGATAATGCTTTGGGCTTGTATTCAGTAGGTTGATAGCGTGGTAAGCCTTAGGCTTGCACTCAGCAGGTTTGTACTGTGGTAATGGTTTAGGCTTATGTTCAACAGGTTGATATTATGGTAATGCTTTAGGCTTGTGTTCAGGAGGTTGGTATGTGGTAATGCCTTAGGTTTTTGTTCACCAGGTTGGTATGTGGTAATGCTTTAGGCTTGTGTTCAGTAGGTTGGTACTTTGGTAATTCTTTAGGTTCTTTTTTACTTCAGGTTGGTACCTTTGTAATGCTTTAGACTTTTGTTCAGGAGATTCCTGGTGTAACGTACTAAATTACCATCTATTCTTTTTTTCCTTGGTTTTCTCAGTCTCCAGACAAACACAGAGATAGTGCCTGACTGCTTGCTTCCATATCCAAACCTATTCATTATTCATGCCTGTTAGCTTCATCCAGTGCTGTATAACATCTGCATTGAATCAACATCATTAAATGTACTGAGACTCAAAGAATAATGCATAAAGGAGTGTTGCTGTGATTTATTGAACAATACTAAAATTAATGAATATTTCCTTCTTATAGCTGTCAAGACATACTTCATTCAGGGACGCAAATCAGATTCCTCTTATGAGAACTTCCTTCATCAGAATGACAACCCACCTTGTAGTCTGCCCATCGTAGTGGCACCTCCAACATCCCCTCCTGAGACACGACAGCGTGTCTTCTCCTGTAACTCAAAACAGCGACCACATTATCTTCACCTTAGACCCTCAATCTCATTGGATGATGCCACAAACAGAATAAAAGCATGCTCCTTACCAAGTATCCTTAATTCTGACATTGATAAGGATAATGATGACAGTGATGAAGGTGAAGATGGGAGAGATATCAGCAAGAGTCCAATGTCACTAGCGAGCTGTGGTGCTAGAAGCAAGTTGTCTCCACTGCACATCACTCCATGGAAGCATCAGCCCAGAAAGTTTAAAAGGAAATCAGGTGAGAAAATATATGATACTATTGCTTAGATCAAGGAGAACAAAAAACACATACCCACAATATAGGAGTGAAGTCAGCACTCCCTCTTCATATCCTACAAGTCCCAGATTCAAATCTTTACTCAAAGGCTGGATATAGTGACTGATGTTGTCCATGTTTCCCTTTGTGCCTGTGGCAGATGTCAAGATACTACCCTAAATTAAGCCATGACCACTTCCTGCCATATCTTTTTGAGTTTGTTATTCATTAATCATCCTGTGATTTGATGCTGTATAATCTTAGGAATAGAAATCATTGTTAAATAAACCATAAATAAAATAAAGAAATATGTAGAGAGTTCAGATGATGAAAGGTTTGGGAAAGCAGCCATTTGGAACACTGTGATGTAGATTAGATGGATCTTGGATAAACAGGTTGAGAGGATGTTGACTCAATTGAAGTCACTTGGACATGTGTCCATTAGCAGGCCATTGTACTAACATTATCTCTTTTGTTTGTATAATTGGACATTGTCCTATGTTTGAGGTACATTTGATATACACAGTGTTTATGGGTTGTCTGTCCTGTTGTCTTGAGGTGGCTGATTGTCATTATGCTGACCGAATTTTTAATTTTTTAATTTTGATGTTGGTGGTAACAGCCAAAGTTTGGACTTCTCAAATACTAGGTTAGTATGCTAACCACTAGATCATTTTTACCGGCATTTAGAAAATTGGTTGATTTAGTGTTTGTATCTCACCTACAGACAACACATCTCAATTACAAACACCAGCCAGTTATTTTTATTAGCAAAATAATCACTGTTTATTGGGAAAATCATAAAAACTTAGAACTACAATGTGTTAACAGAATGCAGAAATCTTTAATATTACAGCACATGGTGCATATGTACCACTGTGCTTTAAAGGCTTAAGTGTCCAGTGTTAAAACTGTCATATTGTTCCAGGAGACAGTGGCACTCGGGAACCAAATTTTCCACATTCAACGCCTCTACTGAAGGAACCAGATGTCAGTGAAGATAGTAGTGGGTACCAGCAGGTAAGACTAGTTTACAGACTGCAAGGTTCACAGTAATGAGGCACTCTTTATCTGTGCTGATAACAGATTTAGCATAAAATAATTGTGGTAAGTAATAATAATACCTGTTGCTTTTTAGCTGTGAGCATTATAGTAATTAACATATTTACCTGAATATAAGTTGACACCACTTTACTGTCTCCAATTTTCAGGAAAACACCTATGTGTTTAATTTTGTGTGCCATTATAAGGTGACCTTTTTCAGATAAGGAATCGGTGCGAAGCTGACTGCTGCCACCCCATCTAGTGCTGATGTTAAGAGTGCTTTCCCATATGTCTTCATGGTATGGTACTAAATCAAATCCAAGGACAGAGACATGTTTCTCACATTTTATTCACTAATTTTTTTTTTTTTGTTTCACTGTGGCAGACACATTTTAATTCCCCCGTCATCTCAAAATTCGTGAATTTGTCATGCTAGTCTCCACTGCTCCTCATACACTTTGCAAATATATGATAGTACCTTAAATTAATTTAATACCTGCCTTTATGTACTTTGTATTTGTGCTTAAAATCACTTCCAACACTTAAATTTCACTGGAATTGATAATGCAAGTAGGGTATGTAGTTATTTCTTTATTGTTTCAATGTAGTGTACCTGAGAATGGGTATGAGAAGGCTGAGTTGTGTCCAGATTATTAGACCTTTGAAGCATGAAATTCATCTTAATGCAATTCATACCTCACACAGACACACTGCACCTCCTTTACAAAGACCAACCATTTCATGGTGTTTATGAAAATAAAGGTAAAGGTGTTTCTGTGCACACCATGTTGACACATGGGAGAGTTGAGGTGTAGCTCCTCCACTCATTCTCAACTTCAGCACTAGATGGAGGTGTGTGGTCAGCTTCATGCTGTAGCTTCTTTGTCCCTGGGGAAAGGGCCATAGGTGCCCATTGAATAGAAGGCTATGTGGGCCCCAGAGCTGGTCTGGGTGCTGAAGAAGAGCAAAATCATGTGCCCCACTTATGAGAATGATGGCTGTTTAGATTGAGAATTGCATGAAACACATAAATACTCTGTACGAGCAATGTACAGAGTTTTAAAGTTTTAAAACAGGTGATGTATGTGGTAGTCATTATGGTTTAAAGGGTTAATAATGTTTTGTGTAGCCAGGGGCATAGCTGGGGGGGGGGGGGGGGCAGTGGTGCGGTCGCTCTGGGCAGCAGATTCCAAGAAGCAGCAAAATTAATATTTTAAGTGATAAAAATTTGATTTTCTGTGTTCAACAAATTTTAAATTATTGAGCCAAATAAAAGGAAATTCAGTAAACGATTTAGACTTTTTTCAAGTTCGTAATTTCTGTTATGGATGGCCATTGTGATTACTCACCCAGGGTGCCAAAAAACCTAGCTGTGCCACTGTTTGTGCCTATAAAGTATGTGTGGTTAATGTGTATAATTTTATGGTTATTAAAAGCACAGAACTGCTCTATCTCAATGGCATGTAGTCACTTCAGTTACATACATTGATCTGGTTCCCAGGCCAATAGGCCAAGTAGCCTACACAGACTGACACAAAGATTTCTGATTTGAAAACACTTGTCTGTTCTAGGTGAATACAAAAAATTTATATGTGTTTTGATTTTTCAAAATTTCTGCTTTTATCTGTAAAGTATATTTGGCAAGAATATGACATCTGGTAAAAATAAGAAAGCATCTTACTGAACGTCGAGGACATTTTGAACATCACTGGTGCTGGAAGTAATTGCATTTGTTTGAGTGACAGTAGCTCTGTTAATACAAGATCAGAATCTCAGATTCTGAAGTATTTCACGGCCAGTGTGCATTGTTACATAGTTGGTGAATCCCAGTGAAGAAGTTGCACTGGCAAACACTGTGGCTCAGTTGGATGTCCCATCACCGAATGAAGATCAGCTGAGTGTCTGTCTGTCCATCAACAGTCGCAAAGATTCTGGCATTCGCAGCAACAGCAGAAGAAGCAGCATCCAACAGCAGGTAGTGTTTCACTTAAGCCATACTATTGTACTTACATTTATTTTTGTCTCCTTGTTTTTATTCTCATTTTGTCCTACTACTTGTCACTCTTCTTCAGTTCCTTCTTCCAACTTCTGCTGCCATCTTCACCATCATTTTCTTTCCCTTTTACATCTTCATCCACTTTTTTTATCTTTTGCTTCCTGTTCCCTTTCTTCCTCATCATCTTATACTTCACATTTCCCTTCTCATCCTGCCTCATCTTTACCTTCTTTTCTTTCACCTTCTTCATTCTCTTTCTATCCTCACCTCCTTCTCATTATTAGTATTCATGTACCCTTTTTAATCTGCTTGCCTTTCATGTTTTCATATGTAATACTTTTCTAAACTGACAAAGAAACATATCTGGAAATAAATGTGTAAGAAGCTAAATATATGACCACACCATGAAGCCAGAATCTTTTTACAATTCTTTTACCAACCAGAATTAGTTGGTTGGTTGGTTGGTTAGTTAGTTAGTCAGTTAGTTCATTCGTTCATTCGTTAGTTAGTTGCCAGTATTCTCCCTGAATGCTTGCATGGTTGGAGTTAGTAATGGTAATAAGCTTATTGGTTATTTACTTACAGTTTAACTACCTTCAAATCAAAAATCATTACAGTCAAGTGGGTAGCACCCCTACTTCATATTCAGGAGATCCCGGTTCAAATCTCGGCCCATAGAATGTCTGTTCTCACAGATTTATCATGGTTTTCCTCAGGACCACCGGCTATATGTTAGGATAGTACCTAAAATTTGGCCATGACCTTCTTCACCCTTTCCAAGTCATCCAATAATCACATGTTAATGCTACTCATATATGGTCTGAGCTACTGACAGCATTATTAAATGAACCACAAGTAAATAAATAAACTATTTTCAAGAGCCCAGATTGAGCCTGACTCTTAGAGTCACAGATTAAGTTAAGCCAAATTGCATACAGCTGTAGTAAACCTTTCAAGATCTCATCAATATATGATCAAGCTACAAGGTCTGCATCTGTCGGTTAACTGTTTTCAGATCTATGTGATGAATGGAATAGCCCCAGGTGAGCTTCTGGCTCACCGTGTCAGCGGCTACTATACGTCCAGCCAGTCTTCAGTAAATGACACAGATATTGGTATGTATTGCTGTAACATAAGGGCACAGTCACAATGGAATTTGAGAATTGTTAACATTTTAATTGTATATAAGTTTTAAAAGTTTTATAAGTTTTGCCTGAGGATGGGGACGGAGCTAGTCCCTGAAACGTTGTATTGAAACGAGTTGACGTGGCTGTGCGCCCGAGAAGACTATATTGAATTTTAATTGTGTTTTGCACATTTATAAAATCTGAATAAATATGATGTATATTGAGGTTATGGTGTACATGGTTCACTCTTGAAGCTGTAGACAGCAGGTTCCTCCAAAACACTGGTTCCTGTCTGCCAGACTATACATCATCAAACCCCAGAAGGCCATAATCTTGATATTCATTGCCATGACAGTGTCAAATCTGAGAAAAGAATGTCAAGTTCATTTATCTTAGATCTGAACCATAAACCTTGTAATATTTTAACTTTCACTGTGAACATTTTTCCCAAAGACCCAAGCCTCCCAGACTGGGGTTTGCATCATCAGTATGTCATATCTTCAGTTAGTTTCTTCCCAATATAGTGCTTCTCGTGTGTATGTTGAGGATCTTCATAATGTGTACTCTTCACCAGATATCATTAGGAGGATCAAGATATATGACATGAGTTGGGCATGTAAAATGCATGAGATGAAAAATGTTTACAAAATTTTGGTCAGAATACCTGACTGGAAAAGTCCACATATAATACGTACTTAAGCATAGGTTGGGGGATAATATTAAAATAGATGCTAAAGATATCAACTTCAGGGTGGGGGATGTAGACCGAATTCATCTTGCCCAGGATATGGTCCAGTGGTGGACCCATGTGAATATCGTAATAACCCTTCAGGTTCCATGAGAGCCAGAGTAGCTGAGCTGCTGCTGTATTAACTTCTCGAGTAGAACTGTGTTCTGTATAGTTATTTATTTAGTTAAGTAGTTTGTTAGTTATGAAGTAATTGTTAGTCTGCTTAGATTCATATTTCCTATGCCTGTCCTGTGGTACACACTGTGCTGCACAGTACAAATAATATAAATATGGTATACTTATTGCTGCATGCCGTGATGTATTCGACAAAAAGATTACAGCTGCCTGTTAACAAAACCTTTGAAACTGAAACTCAGATGTAGCCAAGAGATATCAGTCTGCTTTTATTTATGCTTGCAATGTGTGCCATAAGAGAAGTGTGGAAAATGTTACAATTTAATCCAAACTCAGCAGATCACACTCTGATTACTAGTTATCCTGACTGACATTTTGTATGGTTTTTATTGGATCGGGCTCACCAGATTAATGCTGGACAGTACTACCAAACTTTTACCTGTTCATTATTTACTATTATTTATTATTATTATACTATTATTTATTAGGGAGCTGGCGTAGTTCAGTCAGTGTAATGACTAGTCTATGGGCTGAATGACTGTAGAATCATGGTTCAGTTACTGACAGGGACAAAGAATGTTCCTTTTCTCCAAATTGCACACCCATTCTCCTATTTAGAGGTACCAGGGAATCTTTCCCCAGAGGTAGAGCTGTCAGGGTGTGAAATTGGCCACACATCTCCTTCAGTGTTGAGGTAAAAAAATGCATGGTGCTATATCTCCCTTCCCCCATATGCCTTCATTTGATGCTGTATGACCTCTTAAATTAAAACAGCATCACTGATAACTGAAAAATCAATTGATTAAAGTCTGAGTATGGAATGTTTTAAATTTTCAGATCAGAATGTAAGGCGGAGTCATCTGCCTCCTCCCTTAGGAGACAATTTCAGCATATGTTTCCACAAGCTGCGCAAACAGTCTGACCTGCAGCTCATCCGATGTGTTCAGGACAACGTGACATCACATCACAGCTATTTTGTGAAACCCCCTCTTTCTGGCATTACGCTTTTCTTCCGCCAGAAGGAAATGGAACGTGAATACCGTGCATATGCTCACAGAAATACTGAGAAAGAGGGAGACTCTCCCCCAACACTTGCAACATCTCGCTTTAACACATACTTTGACGTTGTTATCTCGGCTCTGGTGTATACTGCCATTGCAGTTTGCCTTTTCTTGCTGTACAGTGTGTCACTCGCATGGATTTTATTTGTTACAGTGGCAACAGCCATTCATATTTTTGCTGTATTACTCTGTGTTCAACAATTCCTTAAGCCACTTTTAGTTAATTCTGATGTGCATCCTAGAATGGATTTTTCACATAGTCTGCTGGATAAATTCTCAGATTGGTATCCATGGCATGTCTGCGGTGCTATTTTGGTAAGTTTGCCCATAGCATCAGTTCTAGTAAATTTCACATGTGTGAACTTTTCGTCCACAAATGGTGGAGATCTGTATTATAGTTACATGTTTTTTGTGGGGCTTGTTCACTTCTGTAATTTTACACAGCTGAATTGTTGGATGAAAAGTGTTCTGGCAACTTTGGCTGGGATCATATATGTCTCTTTAGTAGCTAGTCATGCCTGTTCATTTTTTGCATTAGACTACTTTAGTGGATCTGAAAAAAGTTTTACTACTAATGCAACAGGTGGAATGGTCAGTCTGCTACACCATAATAATCATAGCACAGTTGCAGAGTATTCAGAAAGGCAACATGAGCACCGTAATTTCAACCTTTACTATGGAGAGATTTTCCTTGATGTGTTGTTGTTACTCATTTTAGTTTGGTTTTTAAACCGAGAATTTGAAATCAGTTACAGATTAAGTTTCCATGGCAACATGGTGGCTGCCCGAGACAAAGCTAGAGTGCAGAGCATGAAGAACCAAGCTGACTGGCTTCTGAACAATATAATTCCAAAACATGTTGCTGACCAGTTAAAAAACACTGCTAAGTACTCTGAAAACCATCGGGATGTTGGCATTATCTTTGCAAGCATTGTTAACTTCAATGAGATGTATGATGAATCTTACCTTGGTGGTAAGGAGTATTTGAGAGTTCTCAATGAACTGATAGCAGATTTTGATGATATCCTAACAAAACCAGAGTTTCAAAACATTGAAAAAATTAAAACTATTGGAAGTACATTCATGGCTGCCTCTGGTTTGAATCCTGATGTTCGACGCCAAAATAAGCATCCACACCAACATTTGTTTGAACTGATGGACTTTGCCATGTCATTACAGAAGGTAATTGATGATTTCAATCGAGACCTGATTGAATTTAACCTTGTCTTAAGAGTGGGTTATAATTTTGGGGATGTCACAGCTGGTGTTATAGGGACCACTAAACTCTATTATGACATCTGGGGTGATGCTGTTAACATAGCTAGCAGAATGGATTCTACAGGAGTTCACGGAAGAATTCAAGTTGGGGGCGCCTGTGTGCCTGTTCTTTCTGAGCGTTATGAACTTGAACCACGCGGTTCTGTATATGTAAAAGGTAAAGATAATATGAATGTGTTCCTAGTGAAAGGCAAGCGTGGTGATGTAAATATTGATGATGGTTGAGCAAAAAATGCATACTCTCCAGTTTGTATCATTTTATCTGAATCATCAGATTTAAATCAACATTATGGGTTCTATTTCTCGAAAGAGTCCATTATGTATGGGTTACATATTCATAGACGTAAACTTAAGAAATGCTTGAACCTAAAGCCTGTCATTTGGGCAAGTGTATGGCATCCACCATGCTGTTTGTCACTTCTTGCCAACCTAAAATAATAATTTGTTCATACAAACATGCTGTTTTCCTTTCCAATTGATGGGTGCATAATGCGTTTGGTTGGCATGCCTCATATCCTAAGGTATGAACCTGATTGTGGTGAACTAGTCTTTGAATTTTAAATACCAATAGTTTTACAGTCCAAGCTAATAGAACAGTAGACTGATCATTATGCCATTCTGTCAGAGGTGCGATACAGTAAAATTGTGACCACTTAGGTTGTTTTGATTCAGTATTGTAGTATTATGTATTCTGTGCAGGAAGTGCATAATATGAATACACAATGTGGAAGTCATGTCTGTCTGGTCTGCCTGTCTGTCAGCATATTTTATCTCTGAAACTAGTAGTCATAGTGTGATTAGATTTAGAGGCAGGCAGGGTGGGGTTATCTGAATTAAAATATATCTGGCAAACTTAGTTGATTATCATTTAACCTGTAGCATATTGCATTTTAAATGCCAATTTTCTGCTGTGGCCAGAGCACTATTCAACTTAAATGCCCACTGCAGGACAGTGTTTTCCCTTTCAGATGAAGGATGTAATTTAATGGGACAGTGTTGTCTGTTGTAAGGACAGTGTCTGCTATCTGTGTTTTTTTATAAATTCATTTCTCATACTATTTTAATTATTATTCTTTTTTCTCTTTCAAATAATACATTTTTCATAAACCATGTGCTAAAATTTAAATACCCACCCCACTAGGATACAGGGTAAGACGGTGGTCTCCTGGGATGTGATGTTGTGCAAAGGGTACCTGAGAAGTCACCATATTCCTGCTTCCTTACCACATGGATTTGTTATGCACACTGTGTGCCGTGGTACAGTATGAAACTTGAAGGTGGTATGTGACAACATTGTCAGTGTTGTTATTTGCACACCATTTGCCCTGGTGCACTACATGGCACGTGGCATGCACATACAGATTGACATGGTACATTAGGCAGGGGTACAAGGACTTCTTGACCATGATTCTTTTGACACTTGCTGCCTCTTATCTTGTACACTAAAGATGGAGGCAGCAGGTTCCTCATAAACCTTGGTGCCTATCTAATGAACTGCAATGAATCTCATGATTGTACTCTTAACAAAGAATATATTCAAAATATGTGTACTGCATTCAAGTATACTTCTCACTCATATAGTTTTGTACCTGAGGTAAAGTAACAGAAGGCAGCCCATTTGTAATTATGTATGATATTAACAGTGCAGTAGCTAGCCATTTTATGATTTTCTTCCATTTTCTAGTGTGGGTTTTTTATGTCTTGGAAGTTCAAAATATGTAAAAAATGTACAGCAGACCCTCCTTCCTTGTTGATTTGTTCAACACCATTTGCTTAAAGATAAACATGAATAAGTGTTTGTTGAACGCAGAAAATTGAGTTACACACAGCCTGCCAAACATGCATATGAAAGGGTACAACTACTGTTTAAAATGCTAAAGGCAGTTTAGCTTTTGCGTATGTGTTTGTGTAACTGAATTGGTTTACTTCATACAGCTTATGCACCAGTTTACACACTCAGCTGAGCTGTCTCCCACGATTTCTTCTGTGTCTTTAATCCCCCCCTCCTTTGTCCCACCAAACTGCGTGTATATAAGTGTCATTACTATGTATTTATGACTTTTTCTTTAGTTTCACTTTCTATAGCTGCATCCATGTATCCCATTAACCCCATGCAATATTAAATTCGTTCATTGCAGCACTGACCATGCTACTTTTGAGGGGATCTATCCCCTGCATTGGATGAGGGTTCACTCTGTTGACAGTATAGACACATTATTTAGAACAGTATCTGTTTCAAAGTGGACTCAGCATGCCCAGTTTTTGTATGTGTATGATCAGTTTTATAAGTACAGTGCCATTTGTTGATACTTTTATGGAGTACTCTGTGTGTCACAGTTCATCTAGAGGCCTATCATGATGTTACAATTGAAAGTATATTCAAGACTTATTCCACATCCTGTGGTCATTGTGACCAACTGTTGGATACATGGAATGTATGTATATATTTGTATATGTTGACTTAACATCCCTATTCTTTTGGACTTTTGAGATCACGGGTTTCATTCTCAGCCTTGACATGGATTTCCCCACGTCCCTGTATGCATATGCTGAAATGTCTGAAAGAGCCAAGATTGTTTTCTTCCATACCTTTTGCAATTCATTATCACTAATCATCTTACTGCCTGATGCTGTCTAGTCTGAGTTGCTGACAGAATCACTAAATAAACCATAAATGAATACAGTAAAATGCTGTTATTAGAAATAGGTCACAACCATTTGCTTTAATAACCTCCTCAATTCATCATTTATAGTCACCATACTATTTTATGTCACGTAACCTATGCACTTGAGAAGGTGCTGTTAAATAAAATGATAAACAGAAAACATAAGTTTTTAGTAATGTGGAAGTCATAACAGAATTTGAATTGTGTGTAAAAGATATTAAAGTGAGTTACAAAAATATATTCATTTCCTGTTATAAATTAGACCATTCTATTCGTCTTGAAGCCTCAGAACTGATGTAACTGTATAGCATTGTCAAGACACTTATATACGACATCTACAGTATTTTTAAAATGCTTCACAACCCACAGTATGAACTTTATAGAGAGGTGGTTCTTTAAAAATGAAACCCTGTAAACTCACCTGAAAGTATTACATTGGCAGCAATGCTAGTGGTTCTTACATCATTATTTCCCATCACATAAGCTTGTAGTTTTGTAAGTACTCTGTGATTTGCTTAAAGTACAGGTGTGACTAAGATCTTCAGCAAATTATGAAATTCATGTAACCTATTCATTGCCATACATGAGCTGTCTATGGACTTTAAAACTGGCATTCAGTTTCTGTCAGGTGCAGGATTTATCTCATTGTCATTCCTTTCAAACCATCTCTGTAATCCAGCCAGCTTCATATCCAAATAGTACCAGGAATTCTTTCCTTGGTAGTACAATAGCCGGAGGATGAATCCAACCACTTGCCTTCAACTACTGTTTGGGTCCAGAACATGTGTGGAAATTTACCCCCATGTCCTCTCTGTGCTTTTGTGGTGTGGTGCTTTGGCACAGAGACAACTTGTATTTTACTGTCATAGAACTGTTCTTTGTTCTGTACTGAAGCCATGGGAAAAAGTCCTAAGGGTAGTGAGGTGAGTGACACTCAGAACTTCCCATTCACAGTACTTCACTGTCTCCGTCTCCTCTGGTCAATGTCAGGTTACTCAAAGCCACCTGTCATTAGCGAAGCTGGTTGCAGCTAGGGAATAAAAGAAATACACTAGATGAGGAAGCATAAAAGTTCAATGGACATATGGAGGGTGTTGTTGATCCCTGGGACTCCTTTCATGGCCTCAGTTTGCAAAGACACACTATTCATTATTGACAGAATTTAATAAATATACACAGTGGTTGTAGCATTAACTGTGTTTTCATAATCTTCATACCAAATGAGACCTATAAGAGAGTTCTTATAGATACAAACTGTGTTTATACTGTACAAATAGTTAAATATGGATGAAATATATATAGTGTTCTTATCCACATTCAAATGGCCAACACACAGCCAACGGAATGTTACAGTTTAGCGGTGGACCCCTGTTGCATGATTATGAAGCTCCAAGTGTAATTATAGACCCACAATTGGCTGTCCTGATAAGTTCTTTCAGAGTCCCTCCATGCAAATTCTGGGGATAATGAAGTAAACCACATCCACTTCCGTATTTTCAAAATCGTCCATTTTTCTGTGTAACTGAGTGACATTTGAAGAGTTAAACTAATAATGAAACAATTAAATTACGTTGTGCATGTATTAGTTTTTATAGTAAAACCGCGTTAATTCGAAACAGGTTAATTCAAAATTCTATATAATTCGAAGCATGACATTCCCTACATTTAAACATATTAATTTTCAATTTATTCACACATCCATATTGTTACAAATGTAGCATCTGGACAAGTCTTATAATATTTCACATACACTCCAACACATCCATTACAATTCAAAATCCTTAAAATATATGATACGCTAACTTACCAATAAAACGATAAAATATATGTTTATTTATCATTCATTCATCACCTCCATCCATAAGTCATCATAAGTGGTTATGAGGGGATATATCATTCATGACAGTGTAAACATAATACTTATTGGAATACAAGTGTAGAACATCCCATACAAACACTTTCAATAGTTAAGAAATTCTTCTACTGAATAAAAACACTCTTCAATCAGAAAGTCAATAAGTTTCTTTTTAAGTTTTGTCAAAGTTTCAGTATTTTTAATTTCCTTTGCCAATCTGTTATAAATATGGATACCACTATAAGTCATACTTTTTTCAAACAATTTAGTATTATGACCTGTTATAAACAAATCCGATTTTTGTCTTGTATCATGTAAACGGATCATAGAGTTTGTTTTATAGTTATTCAAAGACATTCTAAACTGCAGAAGAATTTCATAAATATACATATAAGATATTGTTTACTTCTAAATGCAGTTAATTTTTAATTTGAAACGACATTACAACCCTGTGATTAGTAAAATTGAATAATTTGAAATACAGTAAAATCCCACTAGCCCCAAAACCGTTTACAGGCCACTGCCAACACCCCAGCGTAAACAACGACGCGTGCTAGTGAGCGAGCCTCTCCACCAAAAGAGTTGCGGCTTTATCAGCCGAATCAAGGATCAGAACCGAACGATACCGAGTCAGCCCATCGGCTGGTCACGTGATCTCAGTCCGCCATATACCGATGTTCTGGCAACGAGGTCGTATATGTTCACATTTCTTCTCGAATTGTATTTCGAATATTTATACCTATCCGTTCATAATAATGGCGTCGGGGGGCGAATGAAGGCCCTAGTGGTAGTAAATGTGTGAGAAAAAGCACGTGTCACTCTTAGTGACAAAATTAAGGTTTAACAAACGTGAATCATTGCTGGCAAGCACGTTGATGTAACTGCATTACATTGTATGATAGGTGTTTAAAAAATAAATACAAAAAAGAGAGCTTGTAGTTACACAGTTTACTAAAAAATCAGCTTACAACATAACATCACGACTCCAACCAACATATAAGATGTAAGTGTGCATTTAAAAAATTTCATAATTCAAATTAATGAGGTTTTACTATATTATTAAATTTTGACAATTGTCCATGTAATTATTTGTGTCAATCCTGGATTTTTAAGGCCTATGGGCTTTGGGATGTGTGAATTTTATAAGCTTTATTGTATACTATTCATTTCTGTATTTTAGTAGTAAGGGCTGCTGGACTATTAGAAGTACAGGATTTGTCTCTGTACTATACGTGCTGCTGACTGATGGTAATGTTTCATTGTATCTGCTGTGTTTGCATGTATGATTGTATTATTATAACATGTGACTTCATTTTATTTGCAATTAAATGAGATGTACGGTTCTCAAAGACGTGAACTTTAACTTTATGGTCTTGGACAGTGTGGCATCCTGTAATTTGGTAAATAGGTACCAGTGTTTTGAAGGAAATGACCACCGCTATCTTGACTGTGAACCCACAGCCCCAGTTATGGGTTTCTCTTCCCTAATATCTTATCAAATTTCCCTCTCAGTTCGCTCTTTTCCCGAGAGGATGGAGACAGCAAGTTCCTCAAAAACGCTGTTCCCTATCTACCAGACTACACGGCGTCATATGCCAGAAGACTGTGATCCTGCTTTAATTACCATATTTACCCCAATACAAGATGGGACTTTTTTCTTAAATTTGTTGTTTAAATATGTGGGATCGTCTAGAATTCGCGTACTAAGCGCCAAGTTTCGACGGACTGTGCTGAACCAAACCAAGGCATGGTATGCCAAACTGTCATGAGTGTAGTCAAAAGTCAGAACAGAGCATCTGTAGGTGTTACAGTTTGTTCATTCATTCGGCCATTAAAAATTCCAAATGGGATCAGGCCAAGTTATGATGCCAACTTTAAACTAATGCTGATTAACAGTGCCAAGAAAATGAATAATTGCAATGCAGCAAGAAAGTTCATCAGGGTTTTGGAAACAAACATGTGAATGTGAAGACAACATAAGGAGAAGCTGATAAATGCAAACAATACTTGAAAATGTTTTAGAGGGCCCAAGCACAGTTGTTTCCAGAAATTGAGTTTGTGCACTTAAGAAGAAAAACTGGAGTGCAATTGCTTGTGATGTGATAAAATATGAAATATATAAACCTGTCAAATCAGACATCAAATGCAGTATCAGCTCAAGGCCAGTATGGGTTGGTGTGTACTTACAGTGTGAAGGAACGGGTTCTGTCTTCATCACAGAACTTCACTTTACCAGCAATTTCCAGCATGCTTCCAGGAGAAATTTGCTAACTTTCAGTAACATGTGACTGCACTTGGCAAAATGAACAGTTACACCGTGAGCCAAAAAGGAAATGCCAACAAACCACCAGCATACTTCAGTATGTCATGAAATAATGTTGTTGATGATGATGTGGCAATATCTGTTCTGAAAACATCAGGTAATGAAAAGATGTGAGTAAAAATAACACTGATAGTTGTGCCGGGAGTTTTCCCAGCACTCTCTGCGGAACTCGAACCACGGACTTTCGTCGCGCGCATCAATCCCTCCTACTTGGTTCCCCTCCATTTCCCCTCCTCTCCCGAGTTTACTTCCTACCTTCGTATGATTGAGCAAATCACTCTGAACCTAGCCGCCTACAAGTAACTTCCAAATTTCGTCTCGGCCATGGGGGCAAAATTCCGTCCAGCTGTGAGTTGGTGAGGTTGGAGTCCCTTGGCGGTCGTCGTGGTCCCCGGGACGACGCCAAGGTAACTTTGGTTTGGTATGTATGCAAACAAGTAATTGCTTGGTCAGTCTCACGTCGTGTATCTTTTGTAATTTTGTATATCATTGTCTTTATTGTATCTTATTTAATTGTGTGTTACAATATATGATTTCTTTGGTACATTGTATCTTTGTTGTGGGCGCCAACCGGCTTATCTGCGGGGCCCAGCATAGGAAGCAGATATAGCAGAGAGGGGTAGGGAGGCCGTGATATTAGAGGCCCCAAAAAGGTGCCCTGGTGCAGATGGTAGCTTTGAGCGTGGTTTCTTTCCTGTGGTTGTTCATGGTTGCCATGGGTAATAAGAACTCAAAATGGAAAATGTGAGCGTGCTACTGTCTTAGGACTGCTATATATATGGCACCAGTAGTAACGTATGGCGTAGTAGCGTATAATTATGGTATAATATTATTACTTGCTTATATATTGTTGCGTGGCCAGGAATAGGACTGAATGGAGAAGACTTGCGCAGTCACTAAGAACAGTTCAGACACTCTAATTATGTAAACTGTGCAAACTATGGCAAAATATCAGGCTAGAAGAAGATCATGCTAGAAAAGACTCTAGGATAAAGTCAAACACTAATTGTAAAGAAAATTATGCAAGCTACTTTCTGTGGTCAGTCTCAGTCCCCAACTAGTTTTAACTCATGGCCACTTGTAATCCAGATCTGGTAGGATCACGTGTTAGTACCCAAAAGCTTGCTAGGACTAGCTCACCTAGCGAGCAATCTCAGAGCTCACCCTGCACATAGCAGGAGGCCTTTGCCCTCATGGGATGTTATAGGCTTATTTTATTTTATTTTATTTTTTTATTATTACTAGCAATATAGATGATCGCAGATGGCAGTAGATTGTGTCAGCCGGTCGAGTTGCTAGGGGTTGTACGCCGTTGGGGGCTGTTACATTACGTAACCTATTCCGTTGCTACGCGGAAGTACTGAACCGGTTACGTAACCTTTGGATAGACGTACCAACTGTTGCTACGTGATGTGCCTGAGGGCAACGTACAGTGAGTGGAGACGTGATCACTGTGTGCCGATAAACAACAGGGTATGATTTACTGGTAATGTTAAATTTAATTTAGTTATGTACATTTTTTTTTATACATTGTGTTTTGTTATGGAAAGGCTTGCACTGATGAGTCTTGGGGTAGCTGGCTGAGAGGACATGTAATCTTCACGGAGCTATGTGGTATCATTTTGCGGGTTTCGACTGCTGTAAGGCCAGGGGTAGTTATGACGCAGTTGGCTGCGGGTCTGGATAACTACTCTTTGGAATTATACCGTTCTTGCGTGTGATGGAGATAGGGCAAGTGGGATGTTAGGTGATTCCGGTAGTTATCGGAATTGCGACGCATGTAGGTCAAGGGATGATTCTGATAATCATCTAAATTTTGACGGCATGCGGGTTAGAAGATGATTTTGTAATAATCTGAATTATGACGGCAGGAGGGTCAATAGTTGATGCCTGTAGTCGTCGGCTCTCGTGGAGAGTGCGGATTGGTGGATGGTAGGGTCCGCCACACTGCCACGAAACCTCACACAACTTGTGTTATACCGGTTTCTTGCCTCGTGTCCGGGGGGATGCGAGGGCTTCATATTATGGGATATGGGAACTGGTTTGTAAGACAGTATATGACGCGATTCATGGCTATATCTGGGGAGTAGCCCATAGCTGTGTTGGTGGAGTTTGTTGTTTATTTTTCTCCACGCCGGAGGGGTTAGGATCGTAGCTTGTCGTGCCGACTGCAGCGGTGCGGATGGGTTCGTATTCTTTCCTTTCCGCGCTCGTAGGTTGTTATCTGGGTATGTTCCAGACTTTTCTAGATTTGCGCGTTTCCTTGGAGCAGTCAGCTCGTTTTATGCAAACCACATTAAGGTTACATTAAGTTACTTGGATAACTGTGGTAATTGTTGAGCTAATTCATGCAAACGATATTCTCTCGGATTAAGATGCTTGTCTCAGTGGAAGTCTAAATCTGGTAAATGATCGATGTTTTCAGTGGTCATTATGTGTCACTCAATGTAATTGTTTCAAATTTGTCACGTTCTTTGTGAATTGTTATGTGACCGTCAAGTACTGGTGATTGTGTAGTGTTTTAACACAGCTTTCTTATGTCATGAAGTCTAATGTGTTGTATGGTGTTGAGCGCATGAGTTACTTGTCCACAAGTGGGAGGTTTGGTCTGGCTAGGGTGTCATGATTTGGTACTTATGAACCAGAAGTTTCAGAACCTTCCATCCCGTGATGCGCGCTGTGTCATCCAGCTCATCAGAACATCGGGGCGAAGGGCAGCACGCGCCTGTTATGGATTCCGTGGGCAGCCGTAGTGCGTCACCTCGGAGGACGGGTGATAGTTTTGGCCCGTGAGCGAAAAGAAAGGCTCAGCGAATCCACTGCGGTGGGAGAAGGCGAGGCAGGCTCTGGTGGACCACCGAGGAGGCGGTGGCAGGACAGTGAGCTTGCACGGAAGGCGGCCCGCAGGATTGAACTGGCACATGTGGTGCATAAGTCGGGGTCAGCCGATGGATTGTGTAGTGACATTATAGTGGACTATTATGTATAGCCGAAATGACACTACCGATTATTCTCCAGCAGTGCGCAGTGAAACGCAAGTGTACTTTCCTTTAAAGACACCAGCACGTCTGGTTTTAGAGGTCGGGGTTGTGCCGGGAGTTTTCCCAGCACACTCTGCGGAACTCGAACCACGGACTTTCGTCGCGCGCATCAATCCCTCCTACTTGGTTCCCCTCCATTTCCCCTCCTCTCCCGAGTTTACTTCCTACCTGCGTATGATTGAGGAAATCACTCTGAACCTAGCCGCCTACAAGTAACTTCCAAATTTCGTCTCGGCCATGGGGGCAAAATTCCGTCCAGCTGCGAGTTGGTGAGGATGGAGTCCCTTGGCGGTCGTCGTGGTCCCCGGTCTTTGGTTTTGTTGGGTTTAGCCCCACGACGACGCCAAGGTAACTTTGGTTTGGTATGTATGCAAACAAGTAATTGCTTGGTCAGTCTCACGTCGTGTATCTTTTGTAATTTTGTATATCATTGTCTTTATTGTATCTTATTTAATTGTGTGTTACAATATATGATTTCTTTGGTACATTGTATCTTTGTTGTGTGCGCCAACCGGCTTATCTGCGGGGCCCAGCATAGGAAGCAGATATAGCAGAGAGGGGTAGGGCGGCCGTGAGATATTAGAGGCCCCAAAAGAAAGAGTGCCCCGGTGCATAGTATTAGCAGATGGTAACAAGTTAACCATTATACATCATTTTGAATCACAGAACAGGGCCTAAGAAACAATTTCCTAGTGGAATAATTGGCTGCCAGTGGTGTGAAACACAGCCAGGGGCCCTCCTGGGAAAACAGGGGAGATTGGCATAGGATGCACAGAGGCATTTGGCACCAGAAATAAAAGCCACAGTTAGCTCCATATACATGGACACTGTAGTCATCCTGCGAGGATGACCTCACAACTGTGGGTGTTAGATGTCGTGTTGAATGAGCCATTTAAAGACCACCTTAGGCAGTTGTTTAGTGAGTGGCTCTTGGGAGGGGACCATTATTTGAAACCAGCTCAAAGAAGAATCAAGAATCTCAGTGTGACTCTTCTTTGTCAGTGGATCATCACAGCATGGCAACACATTCAACCAGAAGTGGCTGTGAAGGGGTTTAAAAAGTTCTGTATATCCTGTGCAATGGTTGGGTCTGTGGATGTGTTTAGAATAATGTTGAGGTTGGGAATGGTAGCAGTGATTGTTCGGAACACTCTACATGAAGGTTGAGTGACACTCTTTGGTAAAGATTGATGGAATCTGACGTGTACTTTGTATTAAGCATATGAAATAATTAGCAAAATATATTTTCTCAGCAGAGGTCTTATTAGGGGGGGGGGGGGTTGGATAAATGCATTTTCCCTTGGCAGATGTGTTTTATCTGGGCAGTTGTCTTAGATAAGAGTCATCTTGCATTCTGGTAAATATGGCAAGAAAAATGTATTGTAAGTAGGTGATAATTATAACTTTTAAGTATGAAGATTCCCATTATATATTCTGTATTTTTATCAGTATGATACACTTGTCTTCTTCAAAATGCATGTTGAACATCATATTTACAAACATTCAGTTACCAAGGAGAAAACCAATGAAACTTGTCGGAAAACAAAACCTATTGCATTGCCACTTCAAGACCATATTATTTTGCGTAATATGACCTTTAGTATGTCATCATACATGTATTCTGCCATTGAAATTGTTATGAGAAATTCAAGTTGGAAATATGAGTTTCAATTAGACAAGTTTTAGATAAGTAGAGTCATGTAATACGAGTATATTAGCTAATAAGACAGAACTACAAGGCTGGGATCAATGAAAATAGTGCCTCCACTTTTCACTGACATCTGTTTCAACTCATCAATACCCACAATACATATACCATAAGAATTTACATATTGGAATGTGTAAATAAATCATTCCTGTCCTTGTATAAAGTGTACCTTGTTGGTTGTTTTGTCTGATTAAATTGCAGTACTCGTATATGGTAATAATGTACGTATTACAAAATTATAACAAATAAAAGTAACATTTACAAAGAAATATTTATATAACTTCACAAATCAACAACTGTAATGAAATATAACACTAAAATACACAGTATTTTACAGTCAAAAAATTATAATGTGTACTTTTAGTTTAAGGTGCAACTTATTTCTAGCATGTGTTGTTACTGAATTGACGTTCACACAGCTGTTATTCATTTGAAGAGCAAGGCATAACAATGGATAAAATTCAGGGCTCCAAAGCTAGAAGTAGGAGAAGCCAGTCACGTTTCTATTAATTTTTAAATCTGAAAACAAGGACTTCAAATCTCCAGGTACTACATGGCCAGTGGCTCAACTTCACCTCAGGAGTAATGATACTGGAGGAGTTCTGTACTGTACACTGGAGCAGAAGGGAGTGAAAATTTCTACACAAACCTGAGTACTATATTGTGCTTTTGTTCCTTTGGGTAATGCAAGAGGGTGTTGGCTGATGACTTGACTCCCTCCATCACAATCTCCAAAAATCTAAAAATTTTGAGATTGTGTCTTGCTTTAACTTACAACACTCAGTCCAACAATATAGTGCATTTTGTTGGACTGAGTGTTGTGAGTTGATTATCGACAGTGCATGGAATGAACAGTATAAAAAATGTGTCTTGCTTTATTTGCATTGAACAAAGCTGGTTCACATAAAACAGAGTTGATTATGTACATTGCAAAAAGGAATTGTTCTAGAGAATTTTTTGTTGTCTTACTAGGGTAGTAAAGTTCCAAACGGAAAATCAGATCACAGCGACACAGATGAACTTGTTAAATATGGTTTGCACTATATTACACACAGACTGTGTACATTTGAAAAAAGCACATCACTCCTCTAAAGAAGATTGACGAAGTTGAGCAGTTCATTCACATCCACATGCGGCTCTGGATCACACTTCTCCGTTTTAAACTTTACTACCCAAATAAGAAAAGTTACCAGTCATTTTAATGCTGTTACATCTGAATAACTGCTTTTGCTGGAGAAAGGGTCACAAGCAAGTGCTTAATCAAATTTCTGTTATGTGTGTTCTATGTATGATTGCTGACTATAGTAATGCATGTAACTGTTTGTGTGTCTGTTTACACTTTACAGACTTTTATGATGGAATTCAAATCATCAGCCAACATGCTCTTGCAATCAGGGGATATAACGTTCATAAGGATACATGGGTGTACGCAGAAATTTTCTTTCCCTTCTGTTCCATAAACACCATTGAATTCTTCCAATAATGGTAAGCATTTCGCATTTCCATCCTGCAGAGATAAGACATTTTTACAGAATTGGTGTCCTGCACTACAAATGTACGCTGGATATTTAGTAACAGCCACATCAGTTCCTGCAAAGATAAACCAAATTAAAATTAACACATTCAGTGCCATCATAATTTAACACTAGAAGAACCAGGTGACAGTTATGCAAAAGCTATTTCAGACCTGAAGTCATCAAGTTTTTGTTCCTTTTGGTGTTCCAAGAAAGAATATCCTGACCTCTAAGAATGTCAGGTTGTACTTTTTTCCAACTATTAAAGTCAATCCAAAAGATCAACTGAAACATTTTCAGACTAATCTGACGACTTTAGAACGCAATTAAATTTTCAGAATGTATAAACGTGAAATGCCAATCCCAGTGGCCGCACGGTCTAAGGCATGCATCTGCTGCTGCTCGCTTGCTGGGATCTCGAGTTCCAATCCCGCCTCTAGTGTCTCTTGTGTCCTGTCGCTTGTGAGTGTTGTGTGTAGTCAAGTAGACGTCTCTGCGTCAGGCTGATCACTCATCCAGAGGAGTCCTACCAAGTATGGTACGTCTAAATGAGTGTCATCATGAAGCCTTCACAATCAGGAGGTCCTGGCCCACTATGGGCTGTCATGCCATTAAAAAAAACAGAAATTCTTGTATTTATGTCATTGCCAAATCATGACAGAGTATTTTTGTCATATGGAAATGCAACCTCACAAGCTGAGAGTGGCAAGAACTGTATTCTGTCTATGTTTTGCACAGTAATACATATGCATACAACCAGTTAGGGGCCTGCAGTAAAGCAGTGACTGTACCCACTTCTGTGGCCTGGTGCATGTAAAACTAAGAAATTCTGTGGCATATAACCTACACAGTGATAACAGCTAATTTCAAACAAAGCATAGTTTTTATTGAATTGGGAATTGAAAACATTTGTTGTATATTTGTCTGGGTTTGGTGGTCTGGTGGCAGAACACTAGCTAGACTAGAGTACTCACCCCTGCTCTATCTACACACTTCAAAGATCTGACCTTATATTTATAATAAAACACATTTATAACAGGCAGTATAAATTCGAAACATTCCACCTTCACACTGTGGATCCTTCTTTCGTGATGAGTCAATCTGTCATGTCCCCATTTTGGAGACTGTCACTGTTGCCATTACTGGGGACTGATGCAGTAACAGGTACTGCTAGTAGATGAATATACATTATGTTTAAGGTGGTCTAACAGAACCCTGTCTCCATTGATCAGTGGCTTGCAAAACAAGTTCGATATTTTGCAGCCCAGCTGTGACAGTGGTCGCCCATATTACTGTAGTTGACCACATTTGATGTTGCAGAACATGTACTGTGGTAAAGAACCACAACAGCATTTAGCTGTGGTGAAAGCTTCAGATTTTATATACCTAATGGAATGGATTATTGTGGCATTTTGCTATAAAAAACTTGACATTTTGTACAGAATGAGCACAGCATCCATCCTTTGGCTGGAATATGGTTGCTTTTCAGTGTCATAATATACAGTAGCTAACACTTAGAAGGAGGAATCACAGTCAAATTAAGAAATATTCGAATTGAATGCAAAGACTATTGCAATACATGCAACATACTGCTTCAACAGATGTGGCTACCATACATATTGGCAAAAATAAAAGAGCAGATTTCAGACTAACGTAGTTCTGTATGACAGTATGACACAGGAATGTTACAGTTTTGTACGTACATTACATAAATGCAGATAATGAGCACTGAGCTTTGTCTGCTGATCTGTGTTTATGATATTCAAAGAAAATAATTTTAATATTAATACAGAACACCTTAACAGGTAGTAAAATTACTTGGTACATGCTGGGACACTCCCACTCAAATCAACAAAATAGTTAATGTATTAAACTATAAAAATAAAGTACGTTTTAGAGCCACTCTGGCTTGTCCTTGACTTTTAAGTCTAAATAAAAATCTGTGATCAAAAATAAAATCAAAACAAAAATTACATAATGTAATGACAGCTTCCTGCAGGACTGACCTTTATTACTTCGTCTTGCTTTTACTTTCATCAGGGAATACTTCACGTGGAGGCTTTAATGTCATCATCAGCACATGGCGAGAATAGGATTTTGAATTACGAAACATAACATCAGTTCCATGAATGCGGTCAAGTACGCCTATCACACCATAGCATTGGTTGAATCTGTTGAAAACAAGACATTGCACTGCCTTTAAAAAAAGACCTTACCATGCATCACACTTTTATTTTTCGAGACATAACATTAACTTTAACAAGTCATTATTTTCTAGTAATCAGCCACAGTTCACTAGATGAAAATTCTGAACCATCAGATTTGCATTTCATTGTCTCAGAATTATTCATATCAAGGTTTACTGTGTAGGAGATGGCCAGAGCATTATACTGACCACTCACCTCCATCTAGTGCAAAGGTTAAGAATGAGATGGACTATATATCCTCTTCCCATATGCCTTCATGGTATGCACAGAAATGACTCCTTTACTTCCATAGAACACTGTGTTCCTGGACCAAAAGTTTTGTGACACATATCTAATGGTTTGAAACACATGTAGATACAATGACACCTTTTGTGTAGTGAAAGTGTAAAAGCAAGCTGGCTTATTAATGATTGTAAACTATCGTAAAGCTGTCTGTGTGCATGCCATAATGACATATGGTGGTGTAAAGGTATAGCTCCACTCATTCTGAACCTCAGCACTAGATGTGGATTTTAATGGCTGTTAACCCTAAGTGCTACACCATACAATCTGAGTAATTACTTGGGCTAACACAATACATACAGCACAGATATGCATGCAGTAACACTGAATGGCTCACATGTGTGACTTACTTTAGATGGTGAAAGTCATGGGGTTCTGGTGATGGGAGAAATGGCAGATGGTACCCTGAATGATCATTGAGGGTGACCAGGAGTGACAGTGACAACCACAGCCAGACAGTCGCCACATGTGATCCCATGATGAATGGTCCAAGAAATAGAGGCAACACATTTGCGAATATGTGCTCAATCGGATGACAGTATGCTGCAGTCACTGCGATTGGTGCCGTCCATTCATGGTGCCTCTTGTGAACGAAGCGATACAGGTAAGCAGTATGAAGTAACCTGCAGTATATAAAACCAGTTAGTTATATATTGTGGTAATGAAGAGTCAAGAAATGTTGGCTCAGTTCAGCAGTCATATAAATATTCTGCTTGCCAGACACAATTATCCACAAAAGGAACCCCCCAGCCCATACAAATATTGCTCCCAATATCATATGGTTTGTATACAGAATATTATTTGCTGTTTGACATTTGTGGAGAAATCAAAAGTACAGTGGGATACAATATTAATTAATGAATTCAAATAATTTTTCACTCACTGGCCCAGATTTTTCATTCATTGTGGCACAGATGAGTAGAGGAATTGGAATGATGCACCCTGATAAATTACGGGTATGCAGATTAATAGAAATGTCACGCAAACCATGACAGATACAACATATCTCTACATTAACCCTTTTAAGCACAGTAGTAAATGTATACCACCTGTTTTAACATTCAAAAACTGCATTTTACCCAGGTAGTGTGTTGAGGCTGCAGGCTTCACAGAATAAACAGTCACTTTCTTCATAAACAGCATTAACTTGTTGGTCTTTGTAATGGCATCTAGTCTCTTTTCTGTGAGGCAGCAACTAAGTTTATGATTATTAACGGGTAGATGAATTTCAGGCCTCAGAGGGTTAAGGGGTGAGAAAAAGGCAAAGGGAATTTCTGTGTACAGTCTGATCAAGCTTGTTAGCTACATCACCTGTCAACAAATCACGGGTTCATGAAGTTGCCAAAAGGACTCATTCATCCTACAATAAGTACCTGTGAGCATAGTAGAAGCCAATCTCTACCATAATTATGCTTACAGCCAACTCTACAAGAACCCAATGGAACATGGGAAGTTCCCTTATTGGGGGAGCGCCCCTCAATGTCCTCATTTGGAAACTTGAGTGTGCAAGTGGTAAGGTGACAACAGTCTGGTTGAACAACACCCATCCTATCACCTGGAAAACACAGTCTCATGTAAATCACATTCCACGCTTAACATGAAGTGTGAACCAAAAGTTTCATGTCTGGGGCAATATAACAATTTTAGGCTTACCACAGTTATGGGTGAATACTATCCTGTCCAAAGTAGCCCCATTTGTAGTTTATATGCATAGCAGGATGACCTGTGATACAGTTTGAATCTCCACAGTATCCTCAAATTGTCATCCCTTTAACTTTATTTTCATCTTCTATTATGACTGTATAAAGGAAGTTTCTTTTTGGTCTGATCTTGCAAATCCTCATACACAGAAAGTCAACTGACAACAGACGGGGCACAAATTTTGCACCAATTTGCCTCATGTTAAAGCTTCAGTTAAAGTGCATCAGCATGTAACGTATAATATGCCTAGAATGCTACAAACATCTTTAGTCATACACAATCTGCCCTCATGGATGTGAATCCCATCAAAGGTTTGTGAACTATTAAAGAGGCTTCTCCATGAAAGGATTTTTAAAGTATTTTGTAAGTCCCAGAAGCTGTTCTTGCAAGGTCAAAATAACTTAATGCAAATTCTCTGTTCTGTAAGGTCTGCCATGTCACTGGCTACAGGGATTGCAGAACACACTCAAAACAAACACACTTCAACACTGCACAAAAACGTGACTTTCTGTTACAGTGACTCTCACCATGCTATTTCACAATTAATCAACTCAGCGGTACCTTGTGGCACACAGCTGCGTTATGTCTAGTTATAAACTCCACACAGCCAGTCCAGAAACTCTTGGCTTACACCTTGTGTAAATGGTAAATGCTCTAGGAAATTGTGACAGTGGGTGAAAATGACAATAATAATAGCACAGTTGATATTATTATTGTTCTGTAACAGGAAGTTTTTCAGAGATATTTACTTATACTGTGTTAATGACTAGGACAAAAGACAAGGAGACTAATGACAGTAGGGAGGACAGATACAGAAGTTGCGGAAGGAAGGAAAGAGATAAAGGGACCAATATTTACAAGCCCACCCACCGAAATTTCAGTGAGCATTACACTAGTGATAAAATAAATATGCTGTAGGCAAAGACATTCATTACTTGCCTTCATCAGGCGCTTTGGGTCAACTGGTTCATTGGTTCCAGGTTGAATCTTGTACCTACGCAAGGCAGCAGGTTTGTTGGTGATATCCATTATGGTGTACATACCACCAATTATCCAGTAAACAGCCAATGTGACTATGGTTGTTCCTGACGAAAGACAAAGCACTGATTTTAATGATCCAAAATTGTCATGACAATAATCAGTCATACCCTATGCATTTAAGATTTAAACGTTATATTACCTGATAATAATAAATCATCATCAGCCCTACAGCCCTTGATGGGCTTTGGCTTCCTTCACAACTTTTTTATTTGTTGCATAGGTTTTGTAACAATTTATTTTTTATGGGGTGGGGTTGTTGGCCCCATGCCCAACCCCAACCTGGAGGACCAGGCTATCCCTTTTTGTCTGGGTCATCACGTTTGACCTGTCTGGCGTAGGAGGCCTACCAGTAGCTACACTACCACCAGCATACCTCTCAGGATCATTTGACCACGCAAGCCCCACCACTACGTCAAAGTAGGGATATCTTCAGGGGGACCTGATACTTGTTTACTGTCAGCACAACTTTATTGGTATTGATGTTAATTAGTCATATTAATATTGCAACATGTTTCAACCAATCACTTTATTCTTCAGGCCTTCTAGTGTCATAAAATGTAAAAATATTACATTTGTATTAAAATATGTGTTAAATAGACTGAGATCTCAATCTTACAATTGAAGGAGAAGAGGGTCTGCTGTATTTAAAAATGTTGCTCATCAGTTTTTTATGCTGTCATAAACAGCTTCTCCAACAGTTTATAAGAGATTCACATGATACATGTTATGAGCTAATGTTATATGGTGTTAGATACATCTTGTGTGAGACCAAGTTGCATTGTATCATTCAAAGGATATCCTTACCATACACCGAGATTGTGAAAGGATCATCTCCTATTACATCAAGCAGCCTGTCCCACTGAGCCTGCCAGAAATCACCAGAATCAGCCCAGAGTCTTTGCAAAAGCCTAGAAGCAGTAAAGAAATATCAGTCTACAATTGGACATACATCAATTTTCCCATTTTACAGGAGGAATGTATTGCTTTAAAGTTCTTCATTAAGCAAGGGAAGTGCAGCAATTGTAGACAGAAGCATGTTGTGTTGAGCTACTGAATTAAATACATAGGATTCCATGTTATGTGGGTCCCTTGCCATCACAAAATGGCATATTCTAGAACTGCAGATGGAGTAGACTGCCTCCAAATATGGAGAGTGTGAATGTCACAAGCAGTCACAGACAGCTGACAAGGGGAAGTACTCCAGTGTGGGGTTTAGGCAGGAGGCCAACGACTCATCGCCACAAAACAATGTGTGATAAAACATTACATAGGGCCTAGGACTCGGATTTTCTGGCATGATCAAGAGCAATAGAAGAGCTAGGCACAGATGGGAGAATAATATTAAAATTGTCTTATGGAAACAAGGTACGAGGATGTGGACCGGAATCTCGTGGCTCTAGAATAGGGCCCACTCTTGGTATGATGTGAACACAAAATGTACCTTCAGGTTCCATGAAATTCTGAGAATTTCTTGACTACCTGAATGACTGTTAGCATATCAGCGAAGATTCTTCTGCACTGAGCTCGTTACCTAAATGCTTATCCCTATTAAGTAACCACAGTTACAGCAACCAAGCCATTTCACAAGCAACATGACAACAGCTGATACAGAAAGCACAACAACACACTTTATATACAATTTTAAGTTTCCAAAGAGGTACAATTTTAACATTGTAGTCTTCTGGCTTATGACACCACATAGTCTGGCAGGTAGTGAGTGCTCTGAAACGCTTATACCCAGGTATCATGTCCCGCAACATGAAAGCATAGGAAATATTGACTTACCATGTAAATGTGTTTTTTAAAGCAGCAATAACCGTGAGGACCGAAATTATTATAAGCAGGATACTCCTAAGAGATGACAACAGTGCTGGCTGTTGAGCCCCACTGGCATCCTGGACTGTTTTCTTATGATGCAGTGCTGTTTGCATAGCAGGACCTGTCAACCACAAATGCTGTGTGTACATTTCAGAGTATTATGATTAAATTCTTTCAGTGCTTTGGATGACATCACCATTTATGAACACCAAATTAATCTGATAAGATTTTTTGGGATTTGAAATGAAACTCATACCACGAAGAGTGAAGCAAAGTAGTCGTGCTATAAGATCATAAATAATTCTGGAGTGCCTGATAAACGTACATGTATGGGGGAGTGGAGGTATAGGGTTTTCTTAATGCCGAACAGAATGACTGAGCACTGCAGAGCGGCAGTGTCATCAGTAGCCACGATGCAGCAACGATGTCGTCCGCTCTACAGCGCGCAGTTCCGCGTTAAAAATAAACGCCCGTTATGTCTGAACACATTGTTACTCGCTGGAGTGAATGGCGACGAGTGATCAGCTTCTCGCTTCAGACCCTTTATCCCCGAGGAAAGAGCCCAAAGTATTGATTGGACTGGAAGCTAACTTTGGCCCCAAGAACTACCAGGACGCTGTCCAAACTCGGTCGTCCCATTTCATAGTTACAATCCTGACTTTTCGGATGCGTAACTCCCTGCACCAAAACCGTGTAATCTGCCCCCCTCTTGTGTCAATGCCAGAGCTGCCGACAGCGAGTTCGGGCTCCCCCACCAGGAGCGGACAAGATAAAAATCTTTACACCAAATCGGAAAGAACCGCTGGGCCCCGGTAATTTGTACCGGCTTCCCCCCCCCCCCTCCCTCTCGTGGGCACTGGTAAAGGCTGTCGAATTACGGCGCGTTCGGGCTCATTTGTGTTCAGAGTATGAAGTGGTCACTGCACATGCCGACGTCTGGCCAAGCTCGCACCGTATTCACGGAGTGACTACACACATCACCGTCGAAGATATTTCTCAGCGTCCAACAAACCGTCACTGTCGAGACGCTGTCACTCCTGCTTCGTGTCCGCGAGGTCCCGGGTTCGTATTTCGACCAGAGAACAGACTGCCCCGACAGGCTTCTAATATTTTTCCTCAGTTCCTCCATGTGCTGAGATAGTACCTCAAATTACGTCTTGATCGCCTCCTTCCACATCCTTTCCGAACGGCGTTTCCGTCGATCCGAGAACTCGCCAAAAGCACGCAATCACATGAACAAATCACAGTATTTTGTCCTGGTAACTCGGGCGTTACAAATAACTCTAAGAATGTAACTCAAGACGTTTGAAATTATTTTGGCTGCCCGACCGTATCGTGCAGTCGTCCAGTCTTTAACGATGACATCTCGTTGTGATGCCGTGTAAACGTTCACTTTCTGTTTTCGATTCATACATACATATACAGCGAAACTAATGGTACATGATAAATACGGCTTATAAAAGGTCCAAACTTTACAAACAGAATACAGTCCAACAGTGCTCCATTCCTTGATACTGTTTCAACCTCATGACTCAGTGATTTGCAAGTGTGCATACAAAGAACATGGGTGTGGATATGCAGTCTTCGCACGTTGCCGTGGGCCGGTCTGCCGATGCTGTCGAGTCGGAAGAGACCCGCTAGACGCCTGTTGCTCACCCGCGGTTTAACTGCATGGAACAGGGTCTTGCTAGAATTGACGATTGTGGTTATTCACCTGGTCATGGAGATTTTCTAGAACCTAAAGGAACTTCGTGTACTGACATGAACCCACCTTACCGCAGCCAGCTGAATGTAATCCACATCTTCAAACACCATCTGTCCAAAAATCACTTTCATTAGTATCCTTCCATCAACGTCCAGGTCTCGCAAGTCGTTTCTTCTGCTGAGATTTTGAGTCCAAAATGTTTTATGCATTTTTTTCCTTTTCTGCATAGGGTTGGCCACCCGTTGATGACGCTTCGAGGCCCTACGTTTTACAAGCCTTTATTCCCTGACACCTCTAAACACAACCGCGCAATATTTTTGTAAAAACTGTTACATGAATGTGATGTATACGTTCCTCGTTGCCACCGAGTGAAATAAATGGGTTGTCATAGTGTCAGAGCTGATGAGCGCACGAGAAAAACATGACGACAGCGCAAGTGATGACGCAGTATTAATTTGCTTACGGGATGTGTAAGGCAAATTGTCTATCGCAAAGAACTAAAAGTACATCCCTAAATAACTTAAGCATGATGTTATAGACCGACAACACACCATGAAATAAAGGAAAAATCGTAACATTATACATGTCCTTGGGGATTTTCACTATTATTATTAACCTTGATTTCAGACTCGGGCTCTTGACGCGTGAAGATGGGCCCGACACGTCCCGAAACGTCGGTAAACAATTACCACACAACGCCGCGTAATATCCCAGAAGAGCGCAGATCTTACCTCATTATTGTTATTTGTGACAGTCATGACAGTGGATTAAAAAGTTACTCACTATCGTCAAGTTTCCCCGTCTTCCCGCTAAGAATGCAGTCATTCGAACTCTGCATATTTGTGTCGAAACAACAACACTCCTTTGTTAACGATTGAAGCCGTGAACACTGGAGCTGGACTGCCAACCGGTCTCCGGCCAGTCTGGTTGTACTGATGGTAGAAGTTCGTGCGTACGGACGAACTCAGCTTAGCTGTCGGCCTAATTCCACTTCTACCCACCACACTCTATTCAAGGGCAAAACGCAATTTGTAAGTCTAGACAACAAATGAAACAGCATGTTGTACTTACACGAAATAAAAACTGGTTTGCTCACTTGACGGAAGTTTGATCCACGGTAACAATGCCCGTTTATCTGCACAATAATTTTACACAATAGTCAGATGGAACCTACACTTAAACTTCAGACGTATATCTTTACTTCGCCACACTGTTACGTGGAAGATTAGATAGTCGAGCACATCAGGGTCACTTGTGATACGATGATTGCGACCTCTTGTGACGTATGTGATGGCGTGGTTTGAATAAATCGCAGTCGGGAGTTGTTAGAGGCTTCTGCATAAGGGCAGCAGAATTATTGAATAATTGTAATTCGGAAGACTGGGAAACAGTGTGCTAAACTATTCAATATATTTCAACGAAATATGTTGCTGGGGCTTTAATAAATGAATTCATAATTTGCTGTGTACAGGGAATTGAACACACTGAAAACAAATTTAAAAAAAGTGAAAGTTCGTCTTATAACTTGCCATGAAGGCACAGAGGGTGAGTAGAGGTATAGTTCTACTCTTTCTTTAACCTCGGCGATAGATGGTGGTGGGTGGTCAACGCCACGCCCCAGCCGTTTTACCCCGGGAATGAACCGGTACCCATTGTATTGGGAGCTGGGTGGGCTCGAGGGCCGGTCTGGAAGGCTGGGGCAAATCACGCCTCTACCGGGATTCGATCCCAGGACATTGCAGCCCTTAGCAAGTCGCTATACCGACTACGCCATCCGGCCCACACGGAAAACACATATCAGTTGTATGTAAAATTGGTGGTAAATATAGCCTACGGTGCTGGGAGTCTACACTAGATCTGTGGACAAAATTTCTTGTCGGCCTTTATCAGTCGAATAAGAATCCTACATGAAGCTCAAATCGAAATTTGAACAGTTTTATTGATAACTAATATAAAGCCCGTTGACATTTTCACGGGAGAAATTGATAGTTCCCATCTCCAGGTAAAGATTCACTGACAGCCATTTTGTTAATGCACATTGAGGGATACGTGAAGTCACTATCTCATGGAATATGCACACGTCACGTTCTTCGGTAAAGTTCGAGGTTGCAATACCGAATGAAACATTGGTACCTCTCACTTCTGCTGATTGCTGTCGTCTTGTGATTCTGTTCTTAACTACTAACAGTTGTGATTGTTACATAAATGTAAAAGACCCAATCACTTGAATTTAAATCAAAATGCGGGTTTTATTTATTGAAATTAAAAGCCTTATACTACGTACGAGACATGAAAATATATTATTCTGCCATATTATTTATAATACAGTGGAGACGCAGAACGAATGTTTGTTGGGTCGCAGTTTGCCCACCCCTGTGCTAGCAAAAAGACGTGACCAAGACTTAATGATAAGGGCATCGCTGTCACAGTCCAATGCTGAGTCCCAATGTTGTAGAAGAAAGTTTTATACATTTGCCACTATTTTTTAACAGTTCACATGTGTTACATTCTGCAGCACCAATGCGGCCGGCAGTCACGTGACGTCATATCCGTTATATTTAGAACAGTAACACAGTTACGCTGATTACATTGAGCAACTGCCGTGCTAAGTAACGGGCAGAATGACTGGTTGACTCATGACGGAATCTATTCCGGTGTAGCTCAGTCAGTTGAAACCCTGCTTATGAGGTCAAAGATCAGGATTCGATTCTTGGTGACAGCAGGACTGGTCCGTTTGCCATTATGTCCAGACCGACTGTGGGGCCCATTCAGTCCCTTGTTTGATATGAAGCAATGGCTTTTCTCTGTGTGGTTAAAGCGGTCAGAGCTTGAAGCTGAACACGCCTTCATTTTATGAGGGCTTAAGCACAGGGACAACTCTCATAACTTCACCCAATTCAGTAACAAAACGACATACAAACCGACTGATTTGTGCAGAGTCAGTTATCTCAGTGGCGATGCATATGATTGGTATTCATGAAATATCCGTCTGGTTTGAGGTTTCTCTTGGTTTTCTTCCGTTTCTCCAAGAAACTGCCTTGGTGAGGCTTTGAAATCAAGGTTTCTGCCTCACTCTCTCCATCAGGCAGGTTTGTATAGCTATGACTTGTGAGATTTCAGGCTTCCGGCACGGTGTAGTTTGAGGCCTTCGGTCTGCTGAGATGTTACGCGGGGCAGGTTGGTAGTTGGTTACCGAAATGTCGGGACAGCCTTTGTAAAGATGGGACCGAAACGTCGGTAACCAACTGCCAACCTACGCCGCGTAACGTCCCAGAAGAGCGAAGCCTCCACCATAATTTTGTCGGTTCGAAGCTTGGCCGGCACACAGATTATCCTAACCGAGGATTTGGTGGTATTTCTCAAGTCCTCCAGGATTACGATTCGGTATTGACCGCTTTTCCTCTTCACCATTTACTAAATCATTCTGCCAGCGAAGTAGTATAGCCTGCGGTACTGTCAGCGTGCACAGACCACACAACATATTGTGGTCGTTGTCTTATTATACCGCTGAGGGTGTTCGAGAATAGGGTGCTGAGGAGGATATTTGGGCCTAAGATGGACGAGGTAACAGGGGAGTGGAGAAGACTACATAACGAGGAACTTAATGATCTGTTCTCATCACCAAATATTATTCGGGTGATCAAATCAAGAAGAATGAGGTGGGCGGGGTATGTAGCACGTATGGGGGAGGGGAGAGGTGCATGCAGGATTTTGGTGGGGAGACCTGAGGGAAGGAGATCACTTGGAAGATGGGAGGATAATATTAAAATGGATCTTCAAGAAGTGGGATGGGGGGGCATGGACTGGATTGATATGGCTCAGGATAGGGACAGGTGGCGGGCTGTTGTGAATGCGGTAATGAACCTTCGGGTTCCATAAAAACGCGGGGAATTTCTTGAGTAGCTGACGACCTGTTAGCTTCTCAAGGAGGACTCTGCTCTATGGAGTTAGTTAGTTTGTTAGTTAGTTAGTCTTATTATACCGTATGTTATGTTATTCATACCGTGCATATTCTTATAATTAATACATCAACCAACTTACACACTTAATAAAATACACTCAGAAGCAAGTATAAAACTCCTACACGTTTCGGCACCGGGGTGCCATCATCAGGGAGTTATTTAGAACAAAGGAGTAAACGGCCAACAGCTAATCTAGGTGTTATGTCTCCCTTCTTAAATGATTAAAATATTAGAATTCTAAAATATACAAAGTCAGTAATCATAAAATTACAATGTTGTAAATTTAAAATTTTTAAAGTGAGCCGTTCCACGTAGAAGTTTCCAGTTGTTTACACTCTGTATGGTGCGTGTATACAAACATCTGTCTCGAACTTATATGATCCGAAGAGATCTCGTCCTGTTAAATATTTTGTCGTTATGAATTGTATATAACTGAGTATATATGCATGAATGTTACATACAAAATTAATTTGAATTTATGTTGTATAATGGAAAGTGTATATCTCAGAGTACATACCTGATTTTATGAATATTGACTTTGCATATTTTAGAATTTTAATCACTTTAAGAAGGGAGACATAACACCTAGATTAGCTGTTGGCCTTGTTACTACTTTGTTCTGAATAACTCCCTGATGACGGCACCCCGGTGCCGAAACGTGTAAAGGTAAAGCAACCCCATTACAGGCCTAGACAGGCCCTGAGGGGTCCAGGAGGTTGAGGCTCCAGGATTTGTAGACAATCGGCACATGAAGGTGGTAAGGTTGTCAGCACTACGCACCGGCCGCCTTTACCCCCAAGAAATATTCCTGGTAATCATTTCTGTTAGAGGCTGAGTCAGGGCCATAGTGCGACCGAAACGATTATGTCAAGGAATTAATTCAATGACACCATCGGGAATCGAACCCGCGACGGTTTGTAGCGTAGTGCCTCAACCAACTACCCCACCGCGCGCCCCTGCCGAAACATGTAGGAGTTTTATGCTTGCTTGCTTCTGAATGTATTTTATTAAGTGCATAATTTGGTTGATGTATTAATTAATTATTATACCGTGTCGTGTGGTGGTGATCAGTGTTTCGGAAGATCATTCTGCCTCCACTTTCAGGGTGTAAAATAACATATTTCTCATCTCTGCCATGAATGCTGCGCTCTTTCCTGGTAACTTTGTATTTCGTAAAGGGCAAAACAATTATGCATGGGTTTAACCTCTCAATAAGTGCACTGATAGGATTAGCAGGTGGCAAGATGTGGCCTTCAAAAAAAAAACATTATGACTTGTTAAACAAGATTATACTTGTGCCGGTCCAGTATCCATCCCACACAGTAACTGTAATCCCAAGATACGCTTTATAAGTGCCTGATATGACAGATGAGTGTTGAAAGCAACATGAAGTGAACAGACAGTTGAGACATCATGTTGAGGTCTCCTGTACTATCTTCACCGCGTTTTCCCGTAGCTTTACTCATTCCCTCCAATGAAATATCGGGATAATTTCCGCAACTACTTCCACGTGTTTTAAGATTCATCTTCAGGAATCCTACCATTTCACGCTGTATAACCAGTGCAGTTGTAAAGCGTTGTCAAACAGACCAAAATTTCTGCAACCAAGATTATAACATCGTAGTTCTTGCATATAAAATCTGACATGTCATGATGAGTAGCCTGAATAAATATTCGGATTACTCACGAACATTTTCCTCATTTATTTAACTTATTTGTGCTTTATTTAGCGAAGCTGTCAGTAGCTCAGACTACACAGTGTTGAACGTTTGGATGAGCAGTGAGTAAAGAAAAAGGATGTAGAGGAAATCGGTCGTGGCCTAATTTAGGCACTGTCCCGGTATGTAAAACGACAAGAATCTTAATTTCTTCGGTATCAGGACAGATATTTGAATCGAAAACGCCCTGAATACGATGCAGGAATATAGGTATCTTTTTTTATCGCTAATTTTGAATGAATTTTAGGCGCATTTGCAAAATTTCGAAAAGCGACTATTAGCTTCGTCATGTCTGTCCGCATGGAACAACTCGGCTCCCACTGGACGGATTTTCATTATATTTTATATCTTAGGCTTTTTCGAAAACCTGACGATAAAATGCAATTTTGATTAAAATTTGACAAAAGTAAGGGTTACCTTACATGAGTACCAACGTACATTTATGATATCTCGCAGAATTTTTCGTACAATGAGAAATGTTTCAGACAAAAGTTGTAGAGAAATCAAAACACATTTTATGTTCAATAACTTTTTTCCCGGAAATCGTGATGTTTATGAGATAAGGTGGAAAAATACAGTAGAGCCAGACAGGCCACAGATGACAATATATTACGGCGCAGAAAATATGCAAGAATACATATACACACTCATAATATTAGGGGAAAGTCGTGGAGTACCGGACACTTCAGCTAATCTGTTGATAGTCTCCAACAATGTATGAAAAGAACTTATTTACTTACAAACGTACGTTAAACACTAGAGGTGTGTTTTATGACAAGGAAATAGTAAGATAAAGACAAGTCTATTTTCGCAGCATGATGAAATATGTCTTGTAGTATCGGACACTATTATTTCAGATGACACAGCAGTTAAATGTTAATTTTTTAACTTTATTCTGATTTCACCGTGCATTTTTGAACATTAATTATGTTTTACACCAACCAAATGCACATATTTATTTAAAGAACATTAAAATATTCTATAAAATGTTAGATAAAAAAAACCCCAACATATTTTTCGGCTTATCGATAAGCCATCCTCAGGGGGTGTCACAACTGCTTGTTTATAAAACACGTACACATATTGGTCCTCTGTAAAGGAGTATAGTCATCGCCATGTCTCACTAGACTTTCTTCCACCACTTGTTGCGTGAACAGATGTGTTCTTAAAAGCACTTCCTATTAATTTACACTTTACAAAATGTATCTCCTTCACTCTCACTATTGTTCGTGATGTTTGTCGTAGCTTTAAAATAATATTAAAATGTAGATGTATACATATATTGTCACAGCCTACACTTATGTCTGTGAAGTCACTTTTCATTGTTGAATTGGAAATTAAATTGTAGAAGCATAGGCGTCATGTTGAATATGTTGGAAAGTATGTGGCTGCATATGAGTGTAGGTACGCTGGAGGAGCCTGGTACTGTATTTCTTCTATCGTGAGTGGTCGTTCCTGAGTATGTTGGATGGGTTGTGTACGCAGTGTGCGTCGTACTCGAGTGTTAACTCGAGTACGACGCACACTGCATACACAACCCATCCAACGTACTCAGGAACGACCACTCACGATAGAAGAAATACAGTACCAGGCAACAATGGCTACGCGAACGTGCCTCAATGTTACCTTATACGTATAATGCCTGTCCTCTTGTAAATCAAAAACGTCTGTGAATGAAGTGTGCTAATATATTTGCCATGTGAAACAATTTTTTTTTGTGGTGAAGGGCTCCGCAGCAGATGCTACGGACGCACCGCAGCCTTCAGGCTTATTGTGCAACCCTGTGATGGAGATGCAGGTGATTAGTTTTTTTTTTTCAAGTAATGGAGCACTGGTGGATTGAAATTGACAGGGGAAAACCGAAGTACGGGGAAAAACCTGTCCCAGTACCACTTTACCAAAAATTCCACATGGACTGATCCGGGATCGAATCCGGGCCTCCGCGGTAGGAGGCCGGCGACTAACCCCTGAGCCATGGCATGGCAATATAAGAAGTTAGTAAATATAATAATGATAAAGGCAAACGCCGTCCGTAATTAAGCATGACGTCATGAAGACGTGTAGCACGTACAGTTAATGACTCCACGAATCCTCCCTAATCCTTACACTAGATCAGTGGTTCCCAAAGTGGGCGGTACCGCCCCCTGGGGGGCGGTGGGTTTACCGAGTGGGCGCTAATAGGTACGGGAGGTGGAAGGGAGCGCTGTTATTATCACGGGGGGGGGGGGCGCTAGTAGACAATAGTGCATTTTTTTTTATAATAAAATTTAAATAAAGTAATTTTTGTGTTAAGAAAAAAAATGAACTAAATTTCTTAGTATTTAATTCATGAATCTATTCAAGCACATATTGTTTTTTTAATAAATTATTGCTAGATTGAATTATTGTTAATCATAAAAATATAATAAATTCTAATTTATTAATTAATCATAAAACATTAAGTTTAACTCTTATAATTTTATTTAAACGATTTTTTAAATATAAAATAAAAGTGAAACACAAGCGCATTTATGATTTTTAAAAAAGTAGGGGGGGGGGGCGATGTGGTGTGTATATGGAAACAAGGGGGCGGTGGACCGAAAAAGTTTGGGAACCACTGCACTAGAAGGAGGCGAGCTGTGAGCACGGCCGCTTTAACACACTGCTGGGCCCAATGCTAGTCCCGAACTCGCACCACAGATGGAGCTAAATATGTTTAGCAAATATCTGAAATACAGCCAGCCGTTTTGGGGCCCTATACAGCCGCATAGATTGCGATGGTCGTAAACCGGCCCTGGTGGTCAGATTCACGCTCCGGCCGCTGTAATGCAATACATAACACAATGTGATATATAATGACTATCACTGATAAGCGGTATTAAGTTTGGCACAAAGTTATGTCACTTCTAAATATCCCGAACCACACACCTTGAACCATCACAAATTGCAACTTATGACTCTAGATTATACTTATCATGTTATTCAGTCCCTGTGTGACTGGTTCTTATCTCGCCTGGTTTCGTCTTTGAAACAGGACCTACGTACTTTATGTACAATGATAACGGTATTACAGTGCAGCCTGCTGGTTGCCATTTTGTGCTTTCCATGGGCCTATATGTGCATTTACTGGCAACAAGAAATTACTGTTGCAACACTGGTCACACCGCATGGAGCGATGTATGACTTATTTGTACATCGTTAAATGTCCATTCCATGAAGACATATAAGGAGTAGAGGTATAGCTCCACTCATTTCACTCGGGACTAGATGGAGGTGATCGTTAATTTCACGCCCCTGCCGCTTAACCACGGGAAAGGAGCCAGGTACCCATTAAATGGGAGGCTGCATGGGCCCCAGAGTCGATCTGGACGTTTTCGAGAAGAGAAAAATCTCTTGCCCCTACTGGATTTGAACAGCTGGACCGTCCAGTCCGTAGCGTACTTTCCGTGGGCCTAGATGTTAACTTACTGGCAACAAGAAATTACTGTTGCAACGCTGGTCACACTGCATGGAGCGATGTATGACTTATTTGTACATCGTTAAACGTCCACCACATGAATAAATGTTTTAAACAAAAATTGTAGATCTTATTTAAATATGTCTTTTATATTTAGGCCTATAGCAGTTTTTCTACAGTGAGCTACTTTGATAAGATGGTTAAGTTTGGCTTGAAGTAAGAGATGCATTAGATTGAGACGAACGACTGTTGGCCTGCACTGTCCGACTACAAATTATAATGAAATTCATGCAGTCTCTGGATATGAAGCATGCGGACAGACGGACAGACATCCGCATTAGTCGTACATGTTACGCAGTTGTTGCACGGGAAGCATAATACGAGATTAGCCCACCATTTGTCGAGAGAGTGCTGGGTGTACAGATCTGAAGAGTTTGGGTACAAGAAAAACACTTGCAAATAGCAGGAAGCACATGTCTCTACCATCAAATGACCAACAGTAGTAGGACGGAGTGGGATCACTTGGTAGCCCGTTTCGGCTTTTACTATGGCTGTCTCTTCACACGTCTTGCTGGACCCATAAGGTTTGCATTTTGTAAAAAGCACGGGTAACATTTTATAATTTGCTGTCAAACACAATTTAGGATTTGGTTTCCAAGAACGCTATAAGACAAGAACAACAACAACCCCGAACGGGGCGCAAGACAGAACAGTGCGAAAGGCACACGAACTACGAAGCATCGGCATTTTAAAAATTTTGATATTGTTGCAGACCTGAAAAGAACTCAATACGGTTATGTTTCGGGAAACCTGTTAAGCAAGCAGTAGTCCTCGTAGATACGCAAGGATTAGGAAGTGCACACACGAAGCTGACAGAAAAGGGGAAGAAATGTACAGAGTAGAATGCAAATATATATTTTGGAAAGTCAAGTATTAATTGATATATCGTTGCATTTTCCCGTGTCTAGAAAAAAAAACTTCTTTCCACAGGCAATACGGATCTTGTACTAATGACGGTATAGCGAATCATACTACACTACACTGGGCAAACTAGTCTGCATGTTTCGGTGTCTATAGCCACCGTCTTGAGGCCCACACAAGGTATTAAATATGCGCAATACTTCGTTGTAACCTGTTATTGAGGTGTCTCCAGACGGTGAATAATACTGTGCAATAATTAATATTACGCAATAATACTGACCGTCTGGTTTTAAAGTTGAAGGGTTGCAAAATATATTGTGTCACTCAAAAGAAGTTTGATTTTATTATGCAATCTCGCAAACACTGCACAGTCTGTGGACGGTACTGTGCAGAAGCCATTCAGTTACGGTCTGTCTGTCGAGCAGCAAACATGTCCATAACAAACATTCAGGTCGTCAGTATTTAGGTTGGCCAAGTACCGTAGCGTAATGGATAAACGCTGACTGGGAATGACTGCTTCTCGTATATTAGTGTTTGTTTTAGCGACTGTAGGGGTCACAGTTTTCAGCAGATCACCAAATGATGGAGCATCCAACCGCAGAAGATTTTTGTAGTCGTCTGGTTCCCTCAACCCCCAAGTCTCTCATCAGATGTTTGTAGTCGTCTGGCTCCCTCAATCTCTCTCAATTTTGTAGTCGTCTGGCTTCCTCACAAAGTCTCTCGTGTTTGTAGTCGTCTGGCTCCTCAACCCTCAAGTCTCTCGTCAGATGTTTGTAGTCGTCTGGCTCCCTCAACCCCAAGTCTCTCGTCAGATGTTTGTAGTCGTCTGGCTCCCTCAACCCACAAGTCTCTCGTCAGATCTTTGTAGTCGTCTGGCTCCCTCAACCCACAAGTCTCTCGTCAGATCTTTGTAGTCGTCTGGCTCCCTCAACCCACAAGTCTCTCGTCAGATTTTGTAGTCGTCTGGCTCCCTCAACCCCCAAGTCTCTCGTCAGATGTTTGTAGTCGTCTGGCTCCCTCAACCCCCAAGTCTCTCGTCAGATGTTTGTAGTCGTCTGGCTCCCTCAACCCTCAAGTCTTCGTCAGATCTTTGTAGTCGTCTGGCTCCCTCAACCCTCAAGTCTCTCGTCAGATCTCCGTGCTTGTGTTACTGCAAAAATACTGAGCAATAATTTTGATGTCTAGGGGCTGCTTTATGTTTTGACGTGCTGTACGTGGCGTGTTAGACATGTCTAGTGTACTCGTTTTGTTTCTGATTAAACTGTTTGTACCTCTCAATATGGACAGGCAAACAGGGTTAAAAGCATAATCAGTAATGTCAACATAACACAAAAGCGGAATGTATGAGAATATGTTACTGGAAGTACTAACCCTCCCATCGTCTGTTAATACAAAACCACACGGACCAGTAAAAGTAAATACAAGGAAATGTTAATGTATTAACGAATTTATTACGGTTAATATCACGTAGTTCCTGGCAAGGCCAAAAGACTTTTCGCGCCTTCAAATCGTCCGGATTGGCTGCACAGCCCACCCAGCCTTCTATTCAATGGGCCAGGGGAACTCGGGGCCGTGATGGTCATCACTATTTCCACCTAGTACCGAGGTTAAGAATGAGTGGAGCTATGCTTTCTCTTCCCCACATGACATCACGTAGTGCACAGGGACAAATTACCTTTACAATTACGTATAACATCACAGACATTAACAAGAGATGAAAGCAACGACATTGTGTACACTGTAACGTAAGATGAAGTAATACTATAGACAGAGCTGCAAAATATTTATAGGAACGAGAAAGGTTATGATATGGGCAGCCTAAGGCAAATAAATAAGCCCCAATAAATATAACTGTGTTTATACAGAAATTTACAGATTAATTATTTTATGCAGTTTTGACACTAACCTCAAAACACAAGAATAAAAACTGTAAAGTGATTTACGCACGGTATTTAATGTATGGGGCTGAAGATTGTGACATGAAACACCCAAGGATGTGGCCCAATTTGTCCAGCATAATGTAACAAAACTTTTCGTCTTGACTGTGGATAGGAGTGTCTCTTTGATACGTACAATATTAAGTTGCATTTGACGGCAAATGTTGATAGAAACTGTCAACAGTAAAACCGTGTGGATAATACAGTAAAGTGTAACGACACAGCATGAAACATCAGATGACACGTAAAATCTGCAGAGAATACGATGTGACGCAGAACACGTACACTGGAAATGGCGGACACGCCGCTTAAATAAACTGCTCAACACGAAACATTGTAGCCAGTCGCGTTCAGGCTACACGTTAGATCGGGCACAGTGCTTCGCAGATAGTTTGTACACTGTCCTACCTGCTATTCTACTGTTTTGCGTAAAACTGCGTTTTAATGCTTGACACATACCAAAGGAATTTCCTTGTACACTTTGTGTTAGCGATTTCCTTGAAACCTCTGTTGTACCGCACACGACTTAGCGATCACTGTTGTGGAGCCACTGGCCTACATCGAGATACTGAAGACGAACCATGCTTTACTTCCAATACAACCACAGACATGCAGCTACGCATTCCATTTGACAATAATGAAACTGTTGATTTAGGCGCCCTTCCTAGCAGAAGCATGCGCGTCGCAGGCCCTTAGGGTTCCAGGAGGTTGAGGCTCCCAGATTTCTAGACAATCGGCACATAAGGTGGTAAGGTTGTCAGCCCTACGCACCGGCCGCCTTTACCCCCCAGGAAAGATTCCTGGTACTCATTTCTGTTAGAGGCTGAGTCGACCCCAGGGCCGTAGTGCGACCGAAACGATTATGTCAATGAAAAATTCCAGTGACACCATCGGAATCGAACCCGCAACGTTCCGGCTTGTAGCGCAGTGCCTCAACCAACTGCCCCACGCCGTTCCCAATGGTCCATTATACTGTATATAAATATTTATAGAATTTGGACCGTAATAATTCTGTATACTTTGCATACTTTGTGTGTTTTTTATGTTTATGTACTATTCCACAACCTAATGTCATTTTGACAAGCTATGGTGTCATGGAATGAATATTTGTGTATGTATGTATGCATGCATGTATGTATGTATGTATCTCTGTTATGTAAGTTGGTTATCACCTCATAAGGGACTGAAATATCTTGATTACCAAAACAAACGTGTTCTGGAATAAGTAGACAGTGTCAATCCATGTCTACACCCACAAGTAACCCCGATGGTAATTGTTAATTGACATTTTGCAAGTCATCTTTTATATGTACATGCTTTCAACACATACCATAAGAGAAGTGTGGCATAAATGATTTTAATGTGAATTAGTTCCAACAAAGAAGCACTTGTTAATGTTAGTCGTATTAATAAGGCTTAACTTATTAATGACTAATTAAAATAGACAAGTGTTTCATTGTAGGTGATAAGTAATATATTTCCGCAATAAAGCATAGCCGATCCCAGTGGCCGTGCGGTCTAAGGCGTGGGTCTGCGGCCGCTCGCTTACTAGGATTGTGGGTTCGAATCCCACCTAGGGCATGGATGTCTGTCTCTTGTGAGTGTTGTGTGTTTTCAGGTAGAGGTCTCTGCGACGAGCTGGTCCCTCGTCCAGAGGAGTCCTACCGAGTGTGGTGTGTCTAAAAGTGTGATCATTAAGCCTCGAAAAATGAGGCGACCTAGGCCCCCAAAGGGCTGTCGAGCCATTGGAAAAAATAAAAAATGAAAATAAATAAAAAATAAAGCATAAACTTATTAATATGACTAATTAACATTAATGTTAATGAAGTTGTGTTGACAGTAAACAAGTGCTTCTTTGTTGTCTCATGTATCACAACGGGATGCATAACATTAAATTTAATTATTTCCTGTTTGATCATTCTGCATGACTTAAAACCTCAAAAAGTGAAACAACTGTTCAAGTATATTACTTCCATGACATTGATATCCAGTTTCTACACTGTGTTTTAAGTACTTCACAACCCACAGTACCACCTTTATAGAGAGGTGGTTCTTTAAAAATGAAACCCCTATAAACTCACCTGAAAGTATTACATTGGCAGCAATGCTAGTGGTTCTTACATCATTATTTCCCACCACATAAGCTTGTAGTCTTGTAAGTGCTCTGTGATTTGCTTAAAGTACAGGTGTGACTACGCAGTGGCGCAGTTGGTTGACGCACTGAGCTACAAGCCGGAACGTCGCGGGTTCGATTCTCGATGGTGTCACTGGAATTTTTCATTAACATAATCGTTTCGGTCGCACTATGGCCCTGGGGTCGACTCAGCCTCTAACAGAAATGAGTACCAGGAATCTTTCCTGGGGGGTAAAGGCGGCCGGTGCGTAGGGCTGAACAACCTTACCACCTTAATGTGCCGATTGTCTAGAAATCTGGGAGCCTCAACCTCCTGGAACCCTAAGGGCCTGTCCAGGCCTGTAATGGGATTGCTTTACCCTTTTTACAGGTGTGACAAAGATCTTCAGCAAATTATTAAATTCATTTAACATTTTCATTGCCATACATGAGCTGTCTATGGACTTTAAAACTGGCATTCAGTTTCAGTCAGGTGCAGGATTTATCTCATTGTTATTCCTTTCAAACCATCTCTGCAATCCACCCAGCTTCATATCCAAATAGTACCAGGAATTCTTTCCTTGGTAGTACAATAGCCGGAGGATGAATCCAACCACTTGCCTTCAACTACTGTTTGGGTCCAGAACATGTGTGGAAATTTACTCCCATGTCCTCTCTGTGTTTTTGTGGTGTGGTGCTTTGGCACAGAGACAACTTGTATTTTACTGTCATAGAACTGTTCTTTGTTCTATACTGAGCCATTGGAAAAAGTCCTAAGGGTAGTGAGGTGAATGACACTCAGAACTTCCCATTCACTGCACTTCACTCCCTCCAGTCTCCCTGGTCAATGTCAAGCTATCATTAGCAAAGGTCATCATGTTTACAACTAGCAACATTCATGTGAACAGACTGGCTAGACATCTGGAAGGGAATAAAAGGAACACATTATATGGGAAAGCATACAATTTCAAAGGTGATGTGTAGGGTGTTGATTCCTGGGAGTGCATTGCGTGGCCTCAGTACACAAAAGCACTGTCCATTACATGCAGAATCTGATAAACAGCATTGTGTTTGTTTTAACAAATTTCATAGCAAATAGAAATGTAAGGAATTCTTATAGAAGAAAACTATGTTTATACTGTAGAAATAGTTAAATGTGGATGAAATACATGTAGTGTTGGTATCCACATTCAAATGAATACTGGCCAACACACAGCCAACCGAATGTTACGGTTTAGTGGTGGGCCCCTGTTGCATGTTTGTGAAGCTCCAACTGTAATGTATAGACCCAGAATTGGCTGTCCTGATACGTTCTTTCTCAGTCCTTCCATGAAAATTCTGGGGATAATAAAGTGAAAGACAATCACTTCCTTATTTTCAGAATCCTTGTCCCATTTTGCTGTGCAATTAAACAACACTTGAAGGGTTCAGCTGATGTAATTTTTGAGTATCACTGCTACATTCTTTAGGGGCTGTGGGCTTAGTATCAGTAAATTTTATAAGCTTTTCTTACTAATTTTTATTTCTGCATTTTAGTAGTCAGGACTGATGTATTATAGTCAGTACAGTACATGTCTCCATAATTCACTTCTGATGAATGGACATGTTTCATTATATCTGCCCTGTTTGCAGGTATGACTTGTAAAGTGAGCTTATAAACTGTGATACTTTATTTACACAAAGTGCAGCATTAACATATTTTTTGAACCATAAGTTGCACTGGACCATACAATGCATCAAGACTTAGCAGGCAAATTTATGAGAAGAAAACTGTATTCACATTTAAAGCTCAAAGTTGCTCAACATGATTTTCTCCTAGCAGCATCCATGAATTTCTGACCTTGGAAAACTTTCTCATGCTCTGCTTACATCTTTTGTGCTTCTCTGTTTAGAGTATGCATCATGTTTGTAGACACAGTAATTATGCTATGTCTGTGGTCCCTATCCAGTTCTTCACCTTTGCATCCAGGTTAGGCTATTTTACAATATATGTACAAGAAGTGTTTATTCCATTCTAACTAAATGACTGACTAACTAACTGACTAACTAACTCCATAGAGCAGAGTCCTTGAGAAGCAAACAGGTCTTCAGCTAGTCAAAAAAATCCCCCACATTTTATGGAACCTGGTGGTTCATTGCCACAAGAGCCCGCCACCTGTCCCTATCCTGAGCCAGATCAATCCAGTCCATGCCTCCCCCCATTCGACTTCTTGAAGATTCATTTTAATATTATCCTCCCACCTACGCCCAGGTCTTCGGGTGATCTCTTTCCCTCACGTTTCCCCACCAAAACGCTGTATGCACCTCTCCTCTCCCTCATATGTGGTATGTTTCCCACCCACCTCGTTCGTCTTGATTTTATCACCTGAAAAATAATTGGTGAGGAGTACAGATCATAAATCTCCTCCTTATGTTGTCTTCTCCACTCCCCTATTACCTCATATCTTCCTCAGCATCCTATTCTCAAACACCATCAGCCAATGTTCCTCCCTCTATGCGAAAGACCACGTTTCACACCCATACAAAAAGCAGACAAAATTTAAGTTCCATGTATTTTAATCTGTATATTTTTGGAATTCATTCTATTTTCCATCAAAAAGGGTATAATCCTCTGAATTTCATAATTCTTCCCCATCTTCTCCATTCACATGTCAACTTCTTGGTTGCAGGTAGTTACTATGTCTTTTCATTCCCCTGTTACTTTACTCTTTCATATAGTTTATGACACTTAATTTGAAACCTACAGTACACAAAATACTTGTCTGTTAGGAGAAAAAATTTATGTGTATTTTCACAAATTCACAATGCCTGTTGAACTTTATACTCATAGACATTCAATTATATTCATAAACATTCAATTGTAAGGGACAGAACCAATTAAACTTGTCAAAAAGGAACCTGTTCCAATGCCACTTCAACGCCATATTATTTTGCATAAAGTGAGTGTTACTATATTGTGGTATTATGTAATATGTATTCTGCTAGCGAAATTCAAGTTTGGAAATACGATTCTGAATTAGACAACTATGAAACTGGGAGTGTGCCATAATTTTACGCCGGCAGAGTCGCATAACATGCTAGTTAATAAGACAGAACTGCACAAGTCTGAGGTCAATGTAAAATTCTGCCTCCACTTCCTCAAGAGTCACCTGCAAATTGTCCTGTAATACCGCAGCATATATATATATATATTATCACCAGAATTTGGAAACACAAATCCTAGAAAAATGATTATGACATTTACAATTTACTTCTGAAATTGACTTGACTGATGTCTCAATTTGTATATATATTGTATGGCTAAAAGTTTTAAAATATGCAACAAAGAAACATTTATAGAACACTGCAAATAAAAATAGGAATAACAAAGAAATATTTATGTAATTTCATAAGCCAACAACTATAATAAATTATAACATTAAAACACATAGTCTTTCACAGACAACAAATTATGTGTACTTTTAGTATAAGGCACAAATCTTTTCTAGAAAATTTTGGTCCCAAACTGAAGTTCACACAGCTGGTATTTGGTTGAAGATGAGGCATAACACTGGGTAAGGCAGAGTGCTCCAAAGCTAGAAGCAGAAAAAGCCAATCAATTTTAAAATCTGATAACAAGGGATTTTAATCTCCAGTACTACATGGCCAGTGGCTCAACTTCACCTCAGAAGTAATGATACTGGACGAGTTCTGTACTGTACACTTGAGCAGAAGGGAGTGAAAATTGCTACACAAACCTGAGTACTATATTGTGCTTTTGTTCCCTTGGGTAATGCAAGAGGGTGTTAGCTGATGACTTGAATCCCACCATCAAAATCTCCAAGTATCTAAACATTTTGAGATTGTGCATTTCCATATTTTCACTGAATATACCTGGTTCACAGAAAACATAAAGTTGATTAGTACTTTTAAAAACACCTATTCAGATGTAACAATAGCCAGCTCACCTATAAAAGGAGTAACACTCCCCAGTGTTCAGCAGTCGGTCACAAGACTGGAGAGGGTGCTCACCAATAACACAATGGAATAATGTGCAAAAGTAGACATCCACACCAAATCAGATCCTGGCTATGGATGAGCAGCCCTTTAAGCCTCATGATACAGAAATTAACACTGGCTGACTTCCTTGCAACATATGACCCAGAAACAGTAAATGCCAATGAATCTATACAGAATGTGGCAGCCATCATGTACTTCCGGTCTGCCCCCATGGGTCACGGTACTTGAAGATGAACTACCAGTGGCCCTGAGCAACCACATCAAACTTACAGTAACTTCACAGAATACAGATGACATACATGAATCTATGACAGATCAATACCAGGCTTTAAACTTATATGAGCGACACAAGTCCCACTGACTCACTGCATGGTCCCAGCGATGTTGTTTTTCAAATTTGGATAGTAAAGTTACAAATAAAGATATCAGATCCACAGATACACACATGAGCTTTTTAAAAATGGTTTCCACTCCACTATTCACAGACTATGTTACACTTTAAAAAATACTGTCTTAGTCATTCCTCTAAAGATGATTAACAAAGTTGAGCAGTTCATTCACATCCACATGTGGCTCTGGATCTGACTTTTCCATTTTAAATTTTACTATCCAAATAAGGTAGGTTTCCAGTCACTTTAATGCTTTTACATCTGAATAGCTACTTTTGCTGGAGAAATGGTCACAGGCAAGTGCTTAATCAAATTTCTGTTATGTGTGTTCTATGAATGATTGCTGACTATAATAATGCTCGTAACTGTTTGTGTGTCTGTTTACGCTTTACAGATTTGTATGACGGAATTCAATTAATCAGCCAACATGCCCTTGCAATAACCAGGGGATATAAATTTCATAAGAATACTCGGGTTTACGCAGAAATGTTCATTCCCTTCTGTTCCAGTAAACACCACTGAATTCTTCCAGTAATGGTAAGCATTTCGCATTTTTATCCTGCAGAAATAAGACATTTTTACAGAACTGGTGACATGCACTGCAAATGTATGCTGGATATTTAGTAGCAGCCACATCAGTTCCTGCACAGATAAACCAAGTTAAAATTAACACATTTAACACTAGAAGAGCAGGATGACAGTTATGCAATAGTTAAGCTATTTCAGAAGTGAAGTCATCAATTTTTTCTCTTCTTTTAACATCCCAATAAAGAAGTTCAGAAAAATGTCAGCTGATCTGTGTTTATCAGATTCAAAGAAAGTAATTTTAATATTAATGCAGAGCACCGGTTAAATCAACACATTAGTTAATGCATTAAAATTTAAACATAAACTGTATTTTGGAAACGTTTCTTCTCTTCATTGACGTATAACTCGTAAATAAATATCTATGACCACAAATAAAATTTAAAAAAATTACAGAAAGTAATGGCTGACCTTTATTACTTAGTCTTGTATGTACTTTCATCAGGGAATGCTTCACGTGGAGACTTTAAGGTCAGCAGCAGCACATGGCGAGCGTAGGATCGTGAATTACGAAACACAGTATCAGTTCCATGAATGCGGTCTAGTATACCCAGCACACCATAGCACTGGTTGAATCTGTTGAAAACGGGAGATTGCACTATGTTTAAAAAAAATACCTTGTCATACATCACACTTCTAATTCTGGAGACATAACTTTAACCAGTCATTATTTTCTAGTAATAAGCCATGATTTTTGGGGTGGGAGAGAAGGATAGAATAATACCAACCAAAGTCTTCTACAGGCAAAATCCCCAGCAACGTTCAGCCACATCCCTCCCTACAATCCCTCTTAATGTCCTCTCCCATCTTATTCATGTTGCCTGTGATCTACATGTCCATTCCTTCATAACATCCATACTTTCATAATCCCAACAGTGCCAAGTAATCCACATACTCATAAATCACCAAGTTCCTGTCATTAATTATTCTAACCTGCCACTTAACTTTATTCCTATTAAGTGCACGTATTTTCCTGAGCACTTTGTAATCAGACACTTATAATTAAAGTTTTTCCCTTCAAGTAAGTGATCACATTTCACAGTGTTGTTTTATATACAGCAAATCCTCACTATTTACAGGGGTTACATTCTTGAAAAGTCCTGCAAACGTTAAAAAAATGACACAAAAATTTAAGATGCAAGTGAAAAGTGGGGTTGTGGGAACCAAAGGCATATGAAACATAAGTGTATGTAAATCTATGATTAATAAACATGAAAACATTTGTGTCGGTGTTTACTGGAATGACGGTGTCTCTGGCTGAAGTTGTCAGGTTGACCAACAATAAGGTAGAGGAGAAGACTGAATACTTAGTGAAGAATAAATTACATTTGATTATATAGTAACAACAACATAACACAACGGGATGTCCTCTCCAAAGATTATATTTCATTGCTTATGCTCCTCCTGCATGTCGTTACACACTTTGTATGGTACCATACCAGCTTCCATCTCATGTTGAAATTTAAGGCACCAATCCATAAAACTATCTTGTCTGCATTTCTCTTGATGGACCGTGTACACCATAACAGCGTCCGATTACATCAATACTCCTTCCTTCCAATCCAACTTATTCAACGCATCCACTTTGTCTAACAGAGATATCAATTTCCTTTTATTTTTATCCTTAGGCTCTTCATCAGTACATACCTCACCCTTTCCAGACATAAACACGAGGGCAACATTTAGTTATAAAGACTGTGAAAATACAGTTAAACCACATTCTGTTTCACACAGAATCTACAAGACAGACAGGCAGATGCTGCCTCCTATGTATTACTATGAACATGGGCATGAATGAGTGAGTGAGGGAACTACACCACAAGGCACAAGGGTTGCCACAATAATTCTAGCACAGATAAGTGAGAATGTGATGTACAAATGGGGCAGGCCTGCTATGTCTTCAATTTTAGTGTTTGGAAACTATTAGATAATAATATATATTAATTTTTCTTTCACTCATAAACTCTGTTTATATCAATTTTGTTCATTTATTGTGCTTGTTGGATTGTTAAAGAATTTCTGGATATCAAAATCCAACGTTGAGGTTTGTGCTGTGGCTATCAACAGAAATCACAATGATTAATAGACAGACTTGCTTTTAAAATTACACTAGATGAAAATTTACATTTTATCTAGAAATACATGTTTGTACCATCAGACTTATATCTACAGTGTCTCTGAATTATGAGTATAAAAGTTTATCTTTTTGGGGAAGTAGTGAAACACCACAGCCAAGGCATGAAGCTGGCCCCTGAACTCCATCTAGTGCAAAGGTTAAGAATGAGATGGAATATATATTCACTCCCCATATGCCTTCATGGTATGCACAGAAACGACTTTCCTTTACTTCCATAGAACACTGTTCCTGGACCAAAAGTTTTGTGACACATATCTAATGGTTTGAAACACATGTAGATACAATAAAATCTTTCATGTAGTGAACGTGTAAAAGCAAGATGGCTTATTAATGATTGTGGAACATAGTAAAGCTGTCTCTGTGTGTGCCATAACGGCACATGGTGGTGTAAAGGTATAGCTCCACTCATTCTTAACCTCAATACTGGGCCATGCCATGGCTCAGGCGGTTAGAAGCTGGCCTCTCACCACACAAAGGCCCGGGTGCGACCCCGGGTCGGTCTGTGTGGGGTTTGTGGTGGACAAAGTGGCACTGGGACAGGTTTTTCTCCGAGTACTTTGGTTTTCCCCTGTCGATTTCATTCCACCGGTGCTCCATTAAAATGGAAAAGCAGAAAAGATCTCATCTTCATCATCTTCCTCATAGGGTTGCACAATAAGCCTTCAAGGCAGCAGTGCGTCCGTAGCATATGCTATGGGGCCCTTCAATAAAATAAAATTATAACCTCAGCACTGGATGTGAGTTTTAATGGCTGTTAACCTAAGTGCTACACTATAAAATCTGAGTAATTACTTGGGCTAACACAATACATACAGCACAGATATGCATGCAGTAACACTGAATGGCTCACAAGTATGACTTACTTCAGATGGTGAAAGTCATGGAATTCAGGTGATGGAAAAAATGGCAGGTGGTACCCTGAATGATCATTGAGGGTGACCAGAAGCACCAATGAGTACCACAGCCAGATAGTGGCCACATGTGATCCCATGATGCACACTCCAAGGAGCAGAGGCAACACATTTGAGAATATGTGCTCAATTGGATGACAATACAATGCCATCAGTGCAACTGGTGCTGTCCATTCATGGTGCCTCTTGTGAACAAAGCGATACAGGTAAGCACTATGAAGTAACCTGCAGTACACAAAACCAGTTAGTTACATATTGCGATAATGATGAGTCAAGAAACGTTGGCTCAGTTCACCAGTCAGACAGATATTCTACTTACACAATCTAAAGCTTTCACGGCCACTGAAGTCAATAAAACTTCATCACGTGGTTGAATGGCAAGTAAACCATTTTGAGAACCATCTCTGTTTTTGTCATCAGGGAACTTATGACAAGAACAGAGATGGTTCTCAAAATGCTGGTTTCCTTGCCATTCAACCACCTGATACAGTTGCTAGACCAAAAGAGTTTTATTAAATATTCCACTTGCCATAGAGTTCTTCACAAAAGGAATCCACCAGCCTATACAAAATATTGTTCCTCATATTATATGGTATGTACACAGAATATTCTTAACTGTTTGACATCTGTGAAGAAATCTAAAGCTAGAGTGGCAGACAATATTAATAAATTCAAATAATTTTCTGCTCATTGTCCATGATTTTCCACTCATCATGGCACAGATCAGCAGAGAAATAGGAATGTCGAGCCCTGATAATAACATATATACAGAGTAACAGAAATGTCACACAACTCGCTATTTTTCTGACCAGCATTAACCATCTGGTCTGTTCAAAGGGTTAAAGGGTGAGCAGAATGCAAGGGGGATTTCTGCGTACCGTCTGACCAAGCTTGTCAGTTACATCACCTGTCAACAAATCATAGGTTCATAAAGTTGCCACAAGGACTCATTCATCCTATGCCAATTACCTGTGAGAGTAGTAGAAGCCAATCTCTTCTATAAGTAGGAGTATAGCCATCTCTATAAGAACCCAGTGGAATGTAGGTAGTTCCCTTACTGGGGAAAGCCCCTCCATTTCATCAGTGGGTAACTCAAGTATATGAATGGTATAGTGACAGAAATCTGGTTAAACAGCACCTGTCCTGCCGCCTGAAATGTACAGCTTCATTTAAAACACATTTCACACATAACTTTAAATGCAGACATTCTACAGAATGTCTGAGAATTCACCATACACCTGACTTATTTATATATTTATTTCATTATGTCTGCATGTTATGCCTTGGCATGACCGCGTGATTTGAAAATCCTGTGTGCAATGAACACGTGACAAAGCCACGAAGGGCAAACTCCCAGGGTCGCATTTTCTCATTATTAGTTGTCTGTTGTGTGAAGTTGACAGATATAAGCAAATATTCCATTGAAGTGCATTTGGTAGTGAGTGTTTGGGTGCATAAAAGGACAGTGCAGGTCAGATGATGAATCAAGTGATGACACTGTTTCAGCAGCGATTTGGAAAGCCATCTCCACGCAGAGCAACTCTTTTACCATAGGAAGAACACACCTTATCATCAGGAATGTGAAAAATTCTCCTTGGAGCAGATGACCAATATCCTGAAGGATGATGTGTGTCTCTGTTGCTGCTTCTATTGAAAAGTCACCACACACGTCTGTAGGGAAAAATCAGCGGAAATTTGAGTACCGTGTTCAACCATGTTTGACTACTCTACCTCTCTAACACCATAAATGCCACAGAAGAGGTCACAAAGGACCTGGTAACACATCAAGCTCTGTACTGACCACAAGGGTGCCCACACAGAACTGCTAGATCCACAAAATGCAGGTATGATGAAATAAATAAATAAAGACGTCAGGTGTACAGTGACTTCTCGGACACTCTGTAGGAACTAATGATACTGAGGGATTCTGACATCACTGTTCTCCTGCTACTATACACAAAAATACAGAAATCACACTGTTAAATTGCATTTTATTTACAGCATAAAAATAATTTGTAAAAAAATATTATACTTCTCAAGCCAGCACTAACAAAGAGGGAAGTGGATTATTAATGCTTCATATACAGGCAACAAAACCTTTACTTCTTAGAACAACTTCTAAAAATTCTCTTCTTCCTTCCTTAAAGTGTGAACTGTCTCCCTATACCATGCCTTGAAGACAAAGGGGCAGAGTAGAGGTATAGCTCTACCCAGTCTGAACCATGGTGCCAGATGGGGTGGGCTGTCAATGCCATGCCCTGGCCGCTTTACCAACCCCAGGAAGAAGCCTTGGTACCCATTGTACAGGAGGCCCGGTGTGCACCCAAGCTGGTCAGGACAGGTGTGGAGAGATCTCTTGCCCCCACCAGTCTCTAGCAAGTCGCTATACCGAGCTATACTGAGCTATCCCAGTCCCTGGACCTTCATTCAGGAACAGAACAATTCATGCAGTCTCCATCCCGGCGGCTCTTTCCCAGCCACTGTTTTACATAATCCTTTGGAACAAAACTGTCAATCATTGGGTCTACCATGGATAGGAACATTAAACTAGACATTGTTTTTAACAAGAGACACTGTCTTATAGAAGATGTAATAATATTCATGGTAAAGAACGATTTCTGACATTCGGCAGTTGGAAAAATTAAAGTGTCAATAGCAGTTTTCAGTGGCTGCAGGTGTTTACTGCCTTTCACCACTAACAACAATTTCTCAAAAGTCCTAAGTGGAGGTATCTGCGCAGCTACTAAATGCTTTACCCAATTTTTTAACCTGTTTGTCTCTAAGACATGCATGTCTCTTATCAAACCATTTGGTTGTATCAAAAATTTCTAAATTGTCAATTAATGTACCATATTTTTGTTTATTTAAATCACTTCCTTGTTCACATGAAGACAAGTATGATGCTTATAGTAAACATTCTGGTATAAATACTTCAACATAATTTTAAAAATAATTATTCTTCACTGCTTTTAGGCACTTACATGTATCTAGTTAAATTCACTGAAACTAAAGTTATAGGATTTTGAGCTTGTGCATAATATTCACTCAGCTTATGTTTCATTGACTGGAACACATGTTACTACAAGTTAATAAGATGACGCACCTGTGTTGTAGTACTCCATCTATCGTGCAATTTTCCTGAAAAATCATCTTCTTTCAAAGCATCCAACATACATCCAACTTACATCCCATATTAAGCAAAATCGTACGTCACTTATTTTTAAGCCCTGTATATTGTGCACTTTCTACTCCGCACATTTTTCATCCACCAAGGCTTCATGAAGACGTTTCTGCAGAACAGTATGGCTATTCCAAACAGCCATCACGGAATGTGCACTTGATGCCACCTATCAGTACTCAAACACATTCAACAAATTGCAACCTTGCATTCATTGCTAATGCAACATTTTAAAGCTGAATTCTGTTTTTAACAGACACACTATGAATAGCATTTAGCTCGTCAAAAAACATTTTCATATTGCATAGTGATAAAATATGACATATAACACCATTCACAAAAAACTTTGAAATTTGGAAACCTGTTTGAGCAATCACCCACTCACATCAGAAATACCAATAAGGGTGGGGAAAGTGAAAGTGGTCAAGATCAGTAACTCACTGAAAAATTCCCAGTGAACAGAAAATGGGATGGTTTGAAATTTATAAAAGTTTAAGGGATGGCATCCCACATCATTTCAAGCACTAATGATACTAGTGTTTAAATAAATATGTTTTAGGTAAAGACATTCAGTACTTGCCTTTATCAATCGTTTTGAGTCAACTGGTTCATTTGTTCCAGGTTGAACCTTGTACCTACGCAAGGCAGCAGGTTTGTTGGTGATGTCCATTATTGTGTATATACCAGCAAAAATCCAGTAAACAGCTAATATAAGTATGGATGTTCCTGACCAAAAATAAAGGGCAAATTTTAATGATTCAAAATACTGATTGCAATGGTAAGAATTAAACTTTACATTACAATAATTGTAGTTCTTTGATCCATGGTGTCTTGTTCTGAAGGATGAGTTCATATTCACGGTTATGGCAGAACAAATTCAATTTAGAATGTATGTTTGATATGTCTTTTGTGAGACAAATTGCACTACATCATTCAAGAGATATGCCTACCATACATCCACAAGTTAAACTGATCTTCTCCAGTTACATCAAGCAGCCTGTCCCACTTAGCCTGCCAGAAATCGCCAGAAGCACCCCAGAATCTTTGCAAATACCTAGAAGAAATAAATAAATATCAGTTTACATTTGGACATACAATAAATATCTCATTTTCAAAAAGGAATGTGTTGAGGACTACAACACTGGCAGATAGAAGCATGTTGTGTTGAGCCACTGAATTAATTACCCGGGATTCTATGTTAGGTTGGCCCTATCACCACAACATAGCATGTCCTCAAATTACAGATAGAAGACACAGCCTCCAGATATGAAGAGTAGCTGCAAAGGTCAAATAAGCAGTCACCTACAGCTAACAGGGGCTGTACTCCAGCACACAACACACTCACCACAACAAAGCATATGACAAAACATTATGTAGATCCTAAACCTTGCAACAATTTTTTGGCATGACCGAAGCAATGGATGACACAGGCACAGAGGGGAGAAAATATCGAAACTGATCTTACAGAAACAAGGTACAAGGACGTGGACTGGAATCTTGTGGTTTAGAATAGTGGCCATTCTTGGTACCATGTGAAGGTGAAATATGCCTTCAGGCTCCATGCAAGTTCAAGAAAGGCTTTAGTAACTGAGTGAGTTTCAACTTCTCAATGAGGATTCTTCTGCTGCATGCAGCCTGTTATTTAGTTACCTAAACGCACATCCCTGTTACATAGCCACAGTTACAGCAACCAAGCCATTTCACAAGTAGCATGACAATAGCTGATGCAGAAAGCACAACAACACACTGACCTGCCACATCATGTGGCGAATTAAAATTAAATGAAATTTAAACATAACAGCAGCCACAGAGGACAGACACCATCAGCACTTTATATACGATTTTAAGTTTTCAAAGAGGTACAATTTTCATATTGCAGTCTTGTGGCTTTTTACACCACATAGTCTGGCAGGTAGTGAGTGCTCCGAAACGCTGACACCCAGGTATCATATCCCAGTACATGAGGGGATAGCAAAATTTACTTACCATGTAAGCGTGTTTCTGAAAGCAGCAAAACCGATGAGGGCCGAGCTTATCACAAACAGGACACTCCAAAGAGATGACAACAGTGTTGGCTGTTGAGCCCCACTGGCATCCTGGACTGTCTTCTTATGATGCAGTGCTGTGGCTGACTGGAATTCTTCCATAGCAAAGCCTGTCAAGAACAAAGCAAAGCACCAATACTGTGTTTCAACACATAATGATGAAATACTTTTAACTCACTAAATCAAATCACAATCTAGGAAAACCAGCTTAATCTGGTAAGTAGATTCTGGAATTTGAAATGAAACCCATATTACAAGGAGTGACAGAAATATGTTCTTTAAAGGTACAGTTGTTCCTGTCCATGCCATGAAGGCATACAGCAGGAGTAGAGGTATAGCTCCACTCATTTAACCTCAGCACAACATGGAGTGGGTGGTTAACTTCACTCCTCCGCCACTTTCCCTCCAGGAAAGAACCCCTGTCTCCATAGAATAGGAGGCTGGGTGGGCCCCAGAGCCGGTCTGGACGTTTTGGAGAAGAGAAGACCGGGATTCGAACCCCGGACCGTTCAGCCCGTAGCCTACTTACTATACCAACTACACTACTCAGGCTCCCAGTTGTGTTTTACATTTGTAAATAATTCTGTGATGCCTAATAAATGTCGAGGCGTTCCTGAAACATGAATATATATGGGAGTAGCGGAGGTACAGAACGTTTTTCTAATGCGGAACTGAGGACTGAGCCAGGAGCGAATCCTGATCCGGGGGTCAGGTGTGGCAAAAGGGCGCACAATACGGCATTGTACCGTCCCGCTAGACCTGACCGGATCTGGATTCGCCACTGGCCACTGAGCACTGCACAGCTGGGGGTGTCATCGGTTGCTATGCATCAACCGTGTTGTCCGCTCTACGGTAGTGAATCTCACCATAAAAAAAACACCTGGTCTGTCTTTACATATTCTTAATCTCGGTAGCAGATTAAAATATGAAGTCGGCTTAACGCTCCATCTACTTTATCCCCAGGGTAATAGCCCCAAGTATCGCCTGGAAACGGAACTGCTATACTTGGGCCTCAGGACTTGCCTGGACGCTGTCCATGGCGAGACCCAACGTCATTCGTCCATCCCATAGCCAGTTACAGTCCGGGCTCTTGGCGCACGTTACTCCCTGCAGTGACACGTAGCCCGCAACGTTGCACTCTGCCCTCCCCCTTCCTCTCGGCCGTACAGTTGCCATGTCCCTCCAGTGTCGAGCACAGATTATCTAGGTGTCAAGGTTATCGATGTGTTCCGACTATAGGATGGTCACTGCACGTGCCGACGACTGGCCAAGCTCGCACCGTATTCACGGACTGACTACACACATCACCGTCGGAGATATTTCTCAGCGTCCAACAAACTGTCACTGTCGAGACGCTGTCACTCCTGCTTCGTGTCCGCGAGGTCCCGGGTTCGTATTTCGGCCCGAGAACAGACTGCCCCGACAGACTTCTAATATTTTTCCTCAGTTCCTCCATGTGCTGAGATAGTACCTCAAATTACGTCTTGATCGCCTCCTTCCACATCCTTTCCGAACGGCGTTTCCGTCGATCCGAGAACTCGCCAAAAGCACGCAATCACATGAACAAATCACAATATTTGTCCTGGTAACTCGGGCGTCACAAATAACTCTAAGAATGTAACTCAAGACGTTTGAAATTATTTTGGCTGCCCGACCGTATCGTGCAGTCGTCCAGTCTTTAACGATGACATCTCGTTGTGATGCCGTGTAAACGTTCACTTTCTGTTTTCGATTTATACATACATATACAGCGAAACTAATGGTACATGATAAATACGGCTTATAAAAGGTCCAAACTTTACAAACAGAATACAGTCCAACAGTGCTCCATTCCTTGATACTGTTTCAACCTCATGACTCAGTAATTTGCAAGTGTGCATACAAAGCACATGGGTGTGGGTATGCAGTCTTCGTCCGTTGCCGTGGGCCGGTCTGACGATGCTGTCGAATCGAAAGAGACCCGCTAGACGCCTGTTGCTCACCCGCGGTCTATCGCAAAGAACTAAAAGTACATCCATAAATAACTTAAACGTGATGTTATGACCGACAACACACCATGAAATAAAGGAAAGATCGTAACATTATACTTGTCCTTGGGGATTTTCACTACCTCATTATTGTTATTTGTGACAGTCATGACAGTGGATTTAAAATGTTACTCACTGTCGTCAAGTTGCCCCGTTTTCCTGTGACGACTGTAATTATTAGAAATCTTCACTTTGGTGTCAGCAGAATAGAACTTCCTTGCAGACGACTACAGCCGCGGGCGGCGGAACTAAACTGGCAACCAAGCCGCGTGTACTCTCGCGATGATTGAGTCAGTCCTTCGCGCCGATAGGCGCTGTTCACCACTCTTTCTTCAAGGACAAAACGTAATTTGCACAGTTAACACGAGAAATAAAGACATTCGAAATACCAACGCAAACTCTTTTCCTCATTTAAATGATGTCTCATCCGCCGTAACAATGACTTCGTTTCTGCCATAATTGTAATAAATAGGCCACGCAGTAGACGATTCACCCTACAGTTAGGCTTGAAACTTCAGCCATCTATCGTTAGCATGCCACACTCTTACGTGAGCAATTGGATACTTGATCGTAACAGGGTAAGTGGTTTGAATGGACCACATTCGGATATGAAGGTCTGTTGGCTCGTGAGGTTTGAGCAGTTGGCATTGGGATGTTGCTGCAGTACTGGAGTATGACACCATGTAGATTGGGAAGGGGTTACCTATGTATCGGGGGCACTTGCTGCCTCCATCTTCAAGGTAGTCCGGGGTGAGGGCAGAAAATGCCCCCACCAACCAATCCATGCAGTGTCATATCTCTGACTGTTTAAATATTTACCCGTTTGTAGCATAAGCTCCAATAGTTTTTCCTCAGCAGTTCTTGAAAGCGTTGCTGTACTGGATCTGTGTGCGTGAAAATAATAAAATTATGATGGTGATGATAATGATGATGTAGTGGAATACTCTTAGTATTGTGTTTCTTAAGTACGTGTAGCCCGCCTATGTTTTCAAAATTACATTTTACACGTGTACGTTTTGTGTTTGAAGATGCTGTTCTAAATCAGTGGTATTAAACCTGGGGTACGAGTACCCCCGGGGGTACGCGAAGACATCTGAGGGGGTACGTAAAATTAAAATAAAATATTATTCATGATAAACACTGAATAATCAGGGCCAGATTTAGGGTTAGCCACAAGAGACCCGGACATAAGGGCATGCGATTTGGGAGCGCCATTTTATCTCTCTCTCTCTCTCTCTCTCCTTTATGCGATTCTTATCTGGGCGGCTAGTTTCATTTTAGTCCACATAGTGCATATAATATATTTTTTATTTAATAGCTTGACTCTCCTTTTTTTCATTTAAAACTTATTATTTTATACATTATTTTGGATGTAATTTACTTAACTTATTTTAGATGTAGATTATAGACTATGTATAACCAACACCTTTGGGGGTACAAAGTTGAAGAGAAATTATATCTGGGGGTACGCGAACAAAAAAGGTTGAATACCACTGTTCTAAATCATAAGAAAAGCGCGGCAAAAGATCAACACATAAGTCGCGCTTAGGTTACTATTATCATACGTAAGGTATCAATATATCGTCCATCTCTAATTTCACCTTATCAGACCTTTACAATACGTTTATGTATCACGTTCTTTCACAGATGGCTAATTTTAAAAATGATTGCAATAACGTAATTTAATAGCGAGTACTGCAATGAATTCGTCAAAAGTAATGAATTAAGAAACGCTCATCAAAGGCGGGTGGATTAGCGGTGAATATTATGTGAACCCCCGTCATAAGACGGGCCCATTTCTCTCTTTACGCACATTACTCCAATGCAGGTTCCGGGATTCTTTCATATTTTTCGCTGTTGGTGACGATGGTTGTGACGTCGTAAGGCACTGAAATAACTTAACTACCAAAAGAAAAGTGTCCTACAATAAGCAGACGGCGTCTGTCTACGTCCACGTGTAACCCTGATAGCGACTGTTAAACAACTTTTTATACGTCGTATTAGCGGTTACTTCTTAAAGTGCTCATTATGATAGTCCGTGGATATAATTACGCAGTTGCATCCACGGGGACATTTTCTGAATATGCGCAAAGCAGATGGTCATTTGTCAAGTAAGTCTCAATATACTCACTAGAGGGCAGGGATCAGAGGCTACGTATTTGTCATTGTGCTTGGTGAATACGGCATCTCGTCAACGGTACTTCGTTTAGCGATAATGTGAGTTTGCCGAGTGTGTGTGCAGTGTCGTGTTACACGCGTTGATTTTAGGTCTGCTCGTATTTTACATCCTCGTTCAGGTAAGCTGGTGCATAGACGGTAGTCAGAAGTTGGGTACAATTTATAATTGATTAACTGTCCATGGCATTTTTTGCAGAGAGGGCGTAACTAGCGTGATGCATTTATAATTCATTATTATATAATGTCAAGTTGTAATTAATTATGTATGTTTGCCATGACATTATTGTTTTCTTACGCTGCCAGTTAACACAGCAGTATGTGAAATCAATACAGTCCCAACTGTGTATGCCTCGAGTTGTACGACGCGCATGCTTCTGCTAGGAAGGGCGCCTAAATCAACAGTTTCATTATTGTTTTAAAACTTTCGCGGCGACATGATTCAATATAGTCTTCTCGGGCGCACAGCCGCGTCAATTCGTTTGAATACAACGTTTCGGGGACTAGCTCCGTCCCCATCCTCAAGCAAAACTGATTTGCCTGAGGATGGGGACGGAGCTAGTCCCCGAAACGTTGTATTCAAACGAATTGACGCGGCTGTGCGCCCGAGAAGACTATACAGTTCATTATTGTCAAATGGAATGCGTAGCTGCATGTCTGTGGTTGTATTGGAAGTAACGCATGGTTCGTCTTCAGTATCACGATGTAGGCCAGTGGCTCCACAACAGTGATCGCTAAGTCGTGTGCGGTACAACAGAAGTTTCAAGGAAATCGCTAACACAAAGTGTACAAGGAAATTCCTTTGTTATGTGTCAAGTATTAAAACGCAGTTTTACGCAAAACAGTAGAATAGCAGGCCCATAAACCCGGAAAGGTATGGCAGTGTGCCCGATCTAATGGGTAGCCTGAACGCGACTGGATACAACGTTTCGTGTTGAGCAGTTTATTTCAAATGCGTGTCCCTCATTTCCAGTGTACGTGTTCTGCGTCGCATCGTATTCTCTGCAGATTTTCCGTGTCATCTGATGTTTCATGCTGTGTCGTAAAACTTTATTATATTCAATTTTATTTTATTTAGCATCCATAATTGCTACAGAAGTAACACTTGGACAAATTATACAATATAAAACACTCAATAAAACTATATTATATAATAACCATACAAAACCTTATAAAAATATTAAGTATAGGGATTTATTGCTTAAAAATAGCCTGCAAAAAAACTCATTCAATGTATAAAATGGATGCTCAATAAAAACAATTTTAGTTTATTTTTAAAATCCTTAAAACCTTCTGATTTTTTTATTGTCAAGGGCAGTCTGTTATACAATTTAATACCCCTGGTAATCACATTTTTCTTAAAAAAAACTATGTGTTACAAGGTGGCACATGGAAATCATCTTTCCTTCTCGTATCATAATCATATAAATATTATCCACACGGTTTTACTGTTGACAGTTTCTATCAACATTTGCCGTCAGATGCAACTTAATATTGTACGTATCAAAGAGACACTCCTATCCACAGTCAAGACGAAAATTTTGTTCCATTATGCTGGACAAATTGGGCCACATCCTTGGGTGCTTCATGTCACAATCTTCAGCCCCATACATTATATGTCGTGCGTAAATCTCTTTACAATTTTTAGTCGTGTGTTTTGAGGTTAGTGTCAAAACTGCATAAAGTAATTAATCTATAAATTTCTGTATAAACACAGTTATATTTATTGGGTCTTATTTATTTGCCTTAGGCTGCCCATATCATAACCTTTCTCGTTCCTATAAATATTTTCCAGCTCTGTCTATAGTATTACTTCATCTTACGTTACAGTGTACACAATTTTACAGTGCATTTTTCCTTACTGATGATAGCTATATGTCGTTGCTTTCGTCTGATTGTTAATGTCTGTGATGTTAAACGTAATGGTAAAGGTAAATTTGTCCCTGTGCACTACGTGATGTCATGTGGGGAAGTGATAGCATAGCTCCACTCATTCTTAACCTCGGTACTAGGTGGAAATAGTGATGACCATCACGGCCCCGAGTTCCCCGGGCCCATTGAATAGAAGGCTGGGTGGGCTGTGCAGCCAATCCGGACGATTTGAAGGCGCGAAAAGTCTTTTGGCCTTGCCAGGAACTACGTGATATTAACCGTCACAAATTCGTTAATACATTAACATTTCCTTGTATTTACTTTTACTGGTCCGTGTGGTTTTGTATTAACAGACGATGGGAGGGTTAGAACTTCCAGTAACATATTCTCATACATTCCGCTTTTGTGTTATGTTGACATTACTGATTATGCTGTTTAACCCTGCTTGCCTGTCCATATTGACAGGTACAAACTGTTTAATCAGAGACAAAACGAGTACACTAGACATGTCTAACACGCCACGTACAGCACGTCAAAACATAAAGCAGCCCCTAGACATCAAAATTATTGCTCAGTATTTTTGCAGCAACACAAGCACGGAGATCTGACGAGAGACTTGAGGGTTGAGGGAGCCAGACGACTACAAAGATCTGACGAGAGACTTGAGGGTTGAGGGAACCAGACGATTACAAACATCTGACGAGAGACTTGGGGTTGAGGGAACCAGACGACTACAAAGATCTGACGAGAGACTTGGGGTTGAGGGAGCCAGACGACTACAAAGATCTGACGAGAGACTTGGGGGTTGAGGGAGCCAGACGACTACAAACATCTGACGAGAGACTTGTGGGTTGAGGGAGCCAGACGACTACAAAGATCTGACGAGAGACTTGGGGGTTGAGGGAGCCAGACGACTACAAACATCTGACGAGAGACTTGAGGGTTGAGGGAGCCAGACGACTACAAACATCTTCTGCGGTTGGATGCTCCAACATTTGATGATCTGCTGAAGACTGTGACCCCTACAGTCGCTAAAACAAACACTAATATACGAGAAGCAGTCATTCCCAGTCAGCGTTTATCCATTACGCTACGGTATTTGGCCAACCTAAATACTGACGACCTGAATGTTTGTTATGGACATGTTTGCTGCTCGACAGACAGACCGTAACTGAACGGCTTCTGCACAGTACCGTCCACAGACTGTGCAGTGTTTGCGAGATTGCATAATAAAATCAAACTTCTTTTGAGTGACACAATATATTGTGCCACCCTTCAACTTTAAAACCAGACGGTCAGTATTATTGCGTAATATTAATTATTGCACAGTATTATTCACCGTCTGGAGACACCTCAATGACAGATTACAACGAAGTATTGCGCATATTTAATACCTTGTGTGGGCCTCAAGACGGTGGCTATAGACACCGAAACATGCAGACTAGTTTGCCCAGTGTAGTGTAGTATGATTCGCTATACCGTCATTAGTACAAGATCCGTATTGCCTGTGGAAAGAATTTTGCTTTCTTTCTAGACACGGGAAAATGCAACGATATATCAATTAATTCTTGACTTTCCAAAATATATATTTGCATTCTACTCTGTACATTTCTTCCCCTTTTCTGTCAGCTTCGTGTGTGCACTTCCTAATCCTTGCGTATCTACGAGGATTACTGATTGTTTAACAGGTTTCCCGAAACATAACCGTATTGAGTTCTTTTCAGGTTCTGCAACAATATCAAAATTTTAAAATGCCGATGCTTCGTAGTTCGTGTGCCTTTCGCACTGTTCTGTCTTGCGCCCCGTTCGGGGTTGTTGTTATTCTTGTCTTATAGCGTTCTTGGAAACCAAATCCTAAATTGTGTTTGACAGCAAATTATAAAATGTTACCCGTGCTTTTTACAAAATGCAAACCTTATGGGTCTAGCAAGACGTGTGAAGAGACAGCCGTAGTAAAAGACCGAAACGGGCTACCAAGTGATCCCACTCCGTCCTACTACTGTTGGTCATTTGATGGTAGAGACATGCAAAGGTAAGGTAAAGCAATCCCTATACAGGCTGGAACAGGCCCTGAGGGTACCAGCAGGTTCGGGCTCTCTGATTTCACGACAGTCGTCACATGAAGGTGGTAAGGTTGTCAGCCCTACGAACCGGCCGCCTTTACCCACCAGGAAATATTCCTGGTACTCTTTTCTGTTAGAGGCTGAGTCGACCCCAGGGCCATAGTGTCGCCGGAAGGATTATTGCAATGAAAAAGTCCAATGACGACATCGGGAATCGAACCCACGACTTTCCGGCTTGTAGCGCAGTGCCTCGGCTAACCGCATCGGACAGTGCAGGCCAACAGTCGTTCGTCTCAGTCTAATGCATCTCTTACTTCAAGCCAAACTTAACCATCTTATCAAAAGTAGCTCACTGTAGAAAAACTGCTATAGGCCTATAATATAAAAGACATATTTAAATAAGATCTACAATTTTTGTTTAAAACATTTATTCGTGTGGTGGACGTTTAACGATGTACAAATAAGTCATACATCGCTCCATGCAGTGTGACCAGCGTTGCAACAGTAATTTCTTGTTGCCAGTAAGTTAACATCTAGGCCCATGGAAAGTACGCTACGGACTGGACGGTCCAGCTGTTCGAATCCAGTAGGGGCAAGAGATTTTTCTCTTCTCGAAAACGTCCAGACCGACTCTGGGGCCCATGCAGCCTCCCATTTAATGGGTACCTGGCTCTTTTCCCGTGGTTAAAGCGGCAGGGGCGTGAAATTAACCAATCGCCTCCATCTAGTCCCGAAGTTAATGAGTGGAGCTATACCTCTCTCCCCTACATGTCTTCATGGAATGGACAGGGACACTTTACCTTTATTATTATTATAAATATAAACTTGGAGATTTTTATATTACACGTACTGATTGTATTAAGAATTTGGGAGTTTTTTTGATTCCAAATTATACTTTCACTCTCATGTTGATTATATGTTTTCTTAATCTATTAAGCTTTTGGGTCTTATTCGTAATATTACTTTTTCATTTTCGACTCTTGATAGTTTATTGACTTTATATTTTTCACTTGTTAGACCTAAATTACAGTACGCATCTGTTGTATGGAATTCAATTACTTCTACTGATGCAAAAAAGCTTGAGCGCATTCAAAGGAAGTTTGTAGCTTTATGTTATAGTCGATTCCTTTCCCGAGACAGTAATGTACTTAGTTACTTAAGTACTTAATTTACGTACTTTTACATGACAGAAGACATCAACTTGATGCAATTTTTGTCATTAATGTTTTATTGGGTTCTAAATCCTGTCCATCTACCAGGGACATTGTTGGTCTACGAGTTCCCACTCGGAACCTCCGAGACTTCCCTTTGTGTCATGTCAGTTCATCCTATACAAACTGTCCCTCCGCCCGGTGTGCCACTGCGGCAAATACAGTTGGTAGTCAACTGGATGTCTTCAGAAGGCAAATTGTCACACTTAGTCAGATGTGATGTTGTTTTACTACGTTATTACTAGGTGTCCTAATTAATTATTTAAGTATTCTTTTGTTTGTTTGTTTGTTTTGGTTGCTTCTGTTTCATTTGTGTCCTGCTCATTGCCCGTTGTTATTTGTGTTTGTATGTTGTGCTGTTTCTGTAATTGTCCATCTGGCTGTTGACTCGGCACATTAATAAACTAGAATTGAATTGAATTATTTATTATTATTATTATTGACCTCGGTGGACTAGTGGCTAAAAATCCGGAGCACCACTTCCTTCGGAGGGGAAGTAAAGCCGTCAGTCCCATGTCGTAGATTTACGGCATGTAAAAGAACCTTACGGCATGAATAGAACTAGTAGTGCTTGTAAGCAAAATTAAGAGGCCATTTCTCACCCGAGTCTCCTGACTGACTGCCAGAGCCATCTGGCAGTCAGTCAGGATCAAGTTGAAAAGCGCGGCCAGTGGGCCGGTCCCTCAATGTGCCGCAAATGCACAAAGACCTCGTAACCTCGGAAAGAGGAGGCCCAAGCCCATATAGGGCTGTCGAGCCATGGTTATTATTTATGATTACATGATGTATTGTCGGTCGTAACAGTATTTTAATTTATTTGTGAATTTACTTGTCATTCTTTGTTATAGGCAAATCACCTAATTTGTACTGTGTCATTACATGTACCACCGTAACATTTTCCTCGTGTACTCGTATTAACCGATGGCTACCAGTTTGTTTCACTTGTTGTCAGTTGACAATTTACGTAAAAATGTAGCCCTTTGAAAAATGATTAATAATATTTTGAGGTGTCGGGGAATACAATTTTGTAATAAATAAAGCCTCAAAGAGTAATCAGTGGTTGGCCAACCCTGTACAAGAACGGAAAAAATGTATAAAGGATTTTAGTCTGAAAATCTTGGTAGATGGCAGTACATGTAGTTCTCGTTTTACGCCAGGGTTACGTTCCTAAAAAATGTCGCGCAAATCGAACACAAAATTCCCATTTAAAACAGTGTGTTTCCTTGTCGTTAGGGGACTGAGAACCTCATCCTTATAGTGTATGACTATACCACTAGTGGACATACGGACCTGTAGTGTATATACTTACTGTATATACAGTATATATACATTTATATACAGTATTCATATATTTCTATACAGTATATTTATTTATTCATCATCATTCATCTGTAGTCTGTCTTACGACAGGTCCGTAGCCTCTTCCAAAGCGAGTTCTCCACAGGGTGCGATCTAGTGCTTCCTCTTTCAATTTCCAGTATTTTTCTTTTCCTTAAGGTCATCCAGTAGCTGCTTACGTCTTCTCCCTCGTCGTCCCGTCATTTCTATCCTTCCTTCTAACTTTCCTTCAATCACGTGTTTCAAAGGCAGTTTCTACGCAAGATGTGACCAATCCAGTTAGCCTTTGTTCTTTTTATTGTATGTAGAATATTCCTTTCCTCCTTGACTCTGTGTAATACTTCTTCATTTCTCACACGATCGGTCCAACTGATATTCTCCATTCTTCTCCAGCACCACATTTCAAAACTTTCCAGATACTTCTGATCTACTTTCCGAAGTGTCCACGTTTCAGCACCATACAAAGCTGTGCTCCAAATGTAGCACTTTACTAGTTTCTTCCTTAAATTTAATTCCAGTTTGCTGGTGAAAAGATTTTTCTTCTTGTTGAATGCTGCTTTTGCCATGGCAATTCTGGATTTAATTTCACGTGTACACCTTGCATCACTTGTTATCATGCTACCCAAATAATTTAAATATTCCACATTCTCCAATTGTTTTTGATCTATCATAATTTTCATTGGGGATGGTTGCCTTGAGATTTTCATTACTTTAGTTTTTCCCACATTCATTTCCATTCCATAGCGTCATCCAATTTCACTTAGTCTATCAATCATGCCCTGTAGCACCTTTTCTTCCATAGCCAGTAGCACAAGGTAATCTGCATATTTCACAGTGCTAATTACTTGTCCTCCTATTTTGAAGTCTCCAAACCCTTCAAGAGCTTCCTTGGTAAGGTACTCGCTGTATAAGTGAACAGTATCGGTGACAAGCAGCAACCTTGTCTAACTCCTCTTCCAATCTTCACACTTCTCGTCTCCCCTTGGTCCAGTCGTATTTTGACACTCTGTTCCATGTACAATTTGCTGCTCAATCTTCTTTCGCGCCAGTCTATCCCAATTCCTTTTAGGATTTGCATTAATTTGGTCCAGTTGACACGGTTATTCCTAATACAATAAAAATGTAAGAGACTCACATCCATAGTTTTTTGGTACAGTTCATTCGGACAGGACTGTGGTAGTCTTGCTACACAAACACTTTCGTTCCTGACTTAGCACTTCTTTAATTCTATCAGCGTTATCATGAATTGTATGTACGCTACTATGAGCGAGTCTAACATTACGGCATATGTCAACAATTCGTTCATGTTTTTCAAATCGGCTTATTACGTGTAATTTCTCTTCAATACCGATTGTCTTTCGCCGATTTTTCAATTGGATTGCACTAGGTTATGCAGATTTACGTTTCTCACTCCTGTTGGTAAGAAAAGCCAATGCTGTTGAAGAGGAACTAAATGAGCCGCGTGGATATAACACCAACATAATCAAGCCATACACATTACTGAAGGCGTGACAGTGACGTCATTTCCTGCTAGCCACCAAAGAAGATACGCGCGGCCACAGATCGTCTATGCCAAATCGCGTTAAACTGAAAATTATCGCGTAAATTTGAAAAGCGTTTTAAATTTTCAAGTTGCTGTCAGGCGAAATCGCGCAAAACGGAATCGCGTAAAATGAGAACTGCTTGTGTAGCATTAAAATTGATTTTTGGGGAGGTGGGGTCGTTTAAGATATAAATAAATTTTCATGCCCCTAAGTTGTATCTTTAGAGTTTTTTGTGACATTTGGTTTACCGAGACAGATACTGTGGCATGGTTTGTTGGAGTGATTGCTTTGTTTTGACTAGTGGTGGGATGTTGTAGAAATGCCTTTCAGAAGCATACCAGTTTCAGACACTGGAAGGTCACAAGTTTATTTTGTAAGTGTTTTTTGACAATGTATAAAATGAAGATAGGCATCCCAAAAGACCATCTAGTAACTATGAGTTGGTGGATTCGGTTAGGTTTGTGCTGTGGACGGCATCCAGACACCAGCCATAGGGCTTTCATGTCCAGTGGATGACGGGGGGTCTTTCCTGGGGGATAAATTGGCTGAAGCATGAAGCTGACCACCCACCTGCTCCTACCACTGAACTAGAGAATGTGTCAAAATATACTGGGCTTTCTTATTGTAGGATTATGCTTTGTAGGGTGGAGTAATGAGTAAATAATGGGTTGGGCCCTTGCGGTCCCGATATACGTAGACCTTTGACAGGCCCTTTGTGCCCCTTAGCTAAAGTCCAAGTCATAAGAGCCCTGTCCTTTTAATAAAGTTCCAGATCGCCCCCAGACTTAGTTCTCTGACATCCTCAGGGTCCAAAAAGAATGAACCCAGATAAGTGTGTGTGTAACCAGGGCTTCACACTCACACAAGACATGAGCTGAGGTTTCCTCCTCTGCCCCGCATTTCCTACACAAGGGACTGTCTCTCAGTCTCATAATGTGAAGGTGTCTCCTCAAGGTGTTATGTCCGGTAAGAAGGCCAATAACCACCCTGGATTGCATCCTATTAAAGGATAGCAGCCTGGTCTTGGCGGCAATACAAGGGTCCAATATCAACTCTCGAGCCTGTCTCTGAATGCCAGCAAGACCCTGCCACAGTGTCATGTGCTGTTTATCCAACCAGCACTGAAGCTTTGTAGGGTGGACAACATCATTGCTGCATAGCAAACCATGACACCACTTGCTCTGCAGTCCTCAGTCCCACACATTTCCATTTTGAAGAAACTCCTTGCACCACCACCCTGCCATGTGTCTTCATGTTGTGTTTTGGCACACGAACAACTTAACGTTTATTGCACACTTCAGAATTGTTTTAAAAAATAAACACTGTAACCTACCCAGTTGATAAGGCATTATCATAGGTATGTGCCCAGCAGGATGTAGAGTCTCTGTTCCCACCACCTGAAGACAGAATTATAATTCAGTCCAGAAGTTGTGGTTTTTATATTTAAAAAAATGTGATGCACAAAGTGCAGAAGTACTTAAAATGCAGTTTGTATTTCAGGGGAATTTTTCAACCATAACAGGTAACAGGTACTTTCTTTCACACTTAGTGGTGTGAGTTTTATGTCAAATTCCCAAACTTTCTTATCAGATTAATTTGGTGTTTCTAAATGGTGATTTTATTCAAAGCATCGAAAGAATTCCATTATAATATGTTAAAATGTAATACAATGTTTGTGGTTTTTTTTTGTGTTTGACAGGCTTTGCTATGGAAGAATTCCAGTCAGCCACAGCACTGCATCATAAGAAGACAGTCCAGGATGCCAGTGGGGCTCAACAGCCAACATTGTTGTCATCTCTTTGGAGTGTCCTGTTTGTGATAAGCTCGGCCCTCATCGGTTTTGCTGCTTTCAGAAACACGCTTACATGGTAAGTAAACATTTGCTGTCCCCTCATGTACTGGGGTACGATACCTGGGTATCAGCATTTTGGAGCACTCACTACCTGACAGACTATATGGTGTCATAAACCAGAAGACTGCAATATGAAAATTATACCTCTTTGGAAACTAAAAATCGTATATAAAGTGCTGATGGTGTCTGTCCTCTGTGGCTGCTGTTATGTTTAAATTTCATTTAATTTTAATTCACCACATGATGTGGCAGGTCAGTGTGTTGTTGTGCTTTCTGCATCAGCTATTGTCATGCTACTTGTGAAATGGCTTGGTTGCTGTAGCTCTGGTTACTTAATAGGGATACACATTTAGGTAACTAAATAACAAGCTCCGTGAGAAGAATACTATAGAATCTGCCAGGGTAGACAGCCATGACAGGTGGTTCAGATCCATTTATGTTTCAGAGACCAACTCCACCTCAGTCATCACTGAGTCTGAGTCGGCGTCACGTTATGACTAACAGTCAGTCATTCAGTCATTACTGGTGTCAAGCTCCTCTTAGGGCTCTTGATCCAGTATTAAAATTTAGTTTCTTATAGTCTTGTGGCACACTTTCTGGTGAGAGAGCAGGTCTGTCCCTTATCAGAAGTCACAGTCTTTGTGCTTTATACACATTGACACATTTAGAATTTTGTTGGTTATAAACATATTTACACTATGTAACCATTTTTAACAATATACGGTGTATATGTGGCATCCGTCAGTCCAGGCCTTTTACAGAAGATGATGCCTTATCTGCATACTGCCTCTAACAAAGTTAACAGGTTGCTTGACAAACATTAACAACCAAGACTGTTCTTATCCTGATGAAGAAAACAATCAAGACCATCAGACCCATAAAAGATAACTGAAGCATTGAGACCCCTGGTGTTTATTGCGTTCAGTGTGAGTGTGGCAAAGTTACTGTGCAACAGACAGGAAGATACACGGACCCAACGCAAGAAATATATGAGGCACGTATGCCTTGGCCAGCTGGAGGAATCTGCTTTGGCATAATGCGTAATGGATGCAGGATATTTCATTAAATTCAGCAATACATACAGATTGTACATGGCAACAGGCTACATGGACCACTGGGTGAAGAAAGCAATAGATGTACTGTTGTATCTCAATAACTTCAGTAGGGAGGGGGGCTTCTTGTTAAGTCAAGCCTGGCAACCTGTGAATAGTTTACTTAAACAGGCCAGAGAATTGTCCAACGGGAATGAAAGCCAGGCACAGCAATATCAGGCTTCACTCACAAACCCTATTCCCTGATATTCTACCACAAGCTCCAGCTTGGTAGCGGGTAGCCCAGGTGTTGTGTCATATCAGAACCATGATGATGGACACAGGGTTGGCGTTTGAAAGGTCAGTTTATTTGAATGACCTGACACGGCTGACAGCCCGAGAAGATTTTATTGAATTCAGTTGCCAGGAAAGGTTCAAGACACATCAGAAGGATCCTCATTGAGTAGCTACAATTAACTCAGTTACTGAAGAATTTCTCTTCCTTTTATGGAATCCAAACATAGATTTATTCTCCCATCTATACATATGTCATCCATTGCATCGGTCATGCCAAAAATTCCATCCAAGTCATAGGCCCTGCATAATGTTTTACCACATTCTGTTTTGTGGTAATGAGATGTTGGCCCCCTGCCAAACCCACACATTGGAGTACTACCACTTCTCCACTGTCTGTGAGTGCTTATGTGACATTCATAGATACTCTCCATATTTGGAGGCAGTCTTCTCCATCTGCAGTTTGAGGACATGCCATGTTTTGATGACAAGGACTCGCATAACATGGAATCCTATGCATTTAATTCAGCAGCTCAACACATCATGCTTCTATCTGCAATTCCTGTAGTTCTCAACACATTCCCTTTTGTAAAATGGGAATGTATGTCCAACTGTAAACAGATATTTCTTTTTTCTTCTAGGCATTTGCAAAGATTCTGGGGTGCTTCAGGTGATTTCTGGCAGGCTCAGTGGGACAGGCTGCTTGATGTAATAGGAGAAGATTCGTTTACATTCTGGGTGTATGGTAAGCTAAACTTAGAATGATGTAATGCAACTTTGGCTCACAAAAGATGTATCTAACATCATATAATATTGGCTCATAATGTGTTTCATCTGACTCAAATACAAAGGGGTGGTCAAGCCTTTTAGGACTGCGTTCCAAACTTGTGAAGTACATTCTTATATAAATTCGAAATGAACTTCTTCTAAACTAGCAGTAATTATGCATTCCTCCCTCAAAACAAGGGACCCCTTTTCACAAACCACATTAATTGTCAAAAACATTGGAATTATGTTCAGGCAGTGTAAAGTTTAAGATCTCAAATGCACAGGGTATGACTGATCATTCTAGTAGAGTTTTGAATCCTTAAAATCTGCGCTTTATTTTTGATCAGGAACATCCATGCTTATGATAGCTGTTTACTGGATATTTGGTGGTATTTACACAATACTGGACATTACCAACAAACCCGCTGCCTTGCGTAGGTACAAGATTCAACCAGGAACCAATGAACCAGTTGACTCAAAACGTTTGATGAAGGCAAGTACTGAATGTCTTTACCTGAGACATTTTTATTTTAACACTGATTTAATGCTTGTTGAAACTTCTGCTGGAAGTGCCATAAATTTTTTATTTTTATCTCCCTTCCTTCCTTCACTCCTTAAGTATATTTTTTATTTATCTGTCTGAATGCCACTACTGTCCCATTATCCTTCCTGCTAGTCCTTTTCATTAAAACAAATGATATAAATATCACTTAAAATTGCTGTTCAAGGAGAACAGTGATTAAATATCAGCTATGCTACCAGTTATTGTCATTTTCCCTTTTTAGCATACATTTTTTCGAACTTATATGATTCAATATTATATGTGAAATGTGATTTAAGTGAAGCTGTACATTTCAGGTGATTGGATGGGTGCTGTTCAACCAGATTGTTGTCACTATACCATTCACATACCTGAGTTACCAACTCATGAAATGGAGGGGCTTTCCCCCATTAAGGGAACTACCTACATTCCACTGGGTTCTTGTAGAAATGGCTGTACACATACTTATGGAAGAGATTGGCTTCTATTACTCTCACAGGTACTTGTTGTAGGATAAGTGAGTCCTGTGATTTGTTGACAGGTGATGTAACTGACAGGCTTGGTCAGACTGTACATAAAAATCTCCCCTTTACCTTCTCCTCACCCTTTGACCCTTTGGAGGCTGAAGTTTATCCAGGTAATGTTTATAAATTCAGTTCCTCCCTCACAGAAAATACGTTAACACAGACCAGACGGTTAATGCTGGTGAGGGAAATAGCAGGTTGTGTGACAGTAATGTTACTGTGTATGTATGTTGTTATAGCCGCTGAGCAGTCACATTTCTTTGCTCATCTGTGTCGCGATGAGAGAAAAATCAGGGCCAGTGACTGGAAAATTATTTGAATTTATTCATTAATATTGTCACCCACTCTACCTTTTGATTTCTCCACAGAAGGCAAACAGTAAATAATATTTTATTTATACACCATATAATATGAGGAGCAATATTTTGTATGGGCTGGTGGATTGCTTTTGTGGATAATTATGTCTGGCACATAGAGTTTTTTCCTACTGTTGAACTGAGCTAACATTTGTTAACCCCTGCTTATCACAATCTGTAACAAACTGGTTTTATGTACTGCAGGTTACTCCATAGTGCTTACCTGTATCGCTTCATTCACAAGAGGCACCATGAATGGACTGCACCAATCGCAGTGACTGCAATGTACTGTCATCCATTTGAGAACATATTCTCAAATGTGCTGCCTATATTCCTTGGAGTGTTCATTATGGGATCACATGTGGCCACTGCCTGGCTGTGGTTCTCATTGGCAATTCTGTTCACGCTGAACTCCCATTCAGGGTACCATCTGCCATTTTTGCCATCACCTGAGGCCCATGACTTTCACCATCTGAAGTAAGTCACACATGTGATCCATTCAGTGTTATTGCGTGCATATATGTGCTGTCTGTAACATGTTAGCCCAAGTAAGTACTCAGATTATGCAGTGAAGCATTTATCATTATTGCCGTGATTAAGATGCTGACTCACTTTTACTCTTTCACTATATAAAGACAGTCATCATCAATGTCTGTCAGTCATGTATTACATAGTCTTTTTTCCAGAAACACGGTGTTGTATTCAAGTAAAGATAAAGTTGCCCCTGTGCATGCCATAAAGACTATGGGGAGTGGAGGTGTAGGTTGGAAAATGTTTGCACTGCTGGTGTAGATCATTGCGCTTGTGGCAACAGCATTGCTACTCTTTTATTATCTTGGCCATTTCATTCACACAGCATTTGCTACAATTTCTGCATCAACAAATGTTAGAACACATTTTAATTCTGGAGTTTTTTCAATTACATAAGAGGTTATTCTTAAAATAATATGTATAAAATATAGGAGATATGATTACAACAAGGTTATATCCCATCCAGTGTATCATCAGCATCACTGCTGTTGTCACCGCCTCGTTTGGGCTCAGTTCATCTGAGAAACTGTCATCACCTAAATTAATTATAATGGGGTCTGTATGTCCTATATCATGTGTTCGCCATATTTTTTTGCCTGTGTATGTATGTTGGATGTAATTTCTCCAAGTGTCTTCAGTTGTATTTAACAGAAGTTTCTTGGGCTAGCAGCTCTGTTCTCGTCATCGACTACATACAGTTTCCTGATGATGAGAACAGAGATGGTTCTCTAAATGTTGCTTTCCTCACCATTCAACTGCTAGCCCAAGTAGATGATATTTCAGTTACTTGGTCAAACTGTTTGTAGTAGCCTTGATCATGTCACCTATCCTATAGCTGTCATATTTAGATCTCTCATTTTCAACAGTGCTGATAAAGACCTTCTTTAGCACGTCTTTGTAGTTAGTCCTTGAAGTAAAATCCATGTACTTTCCTTCATCTACCACTTCAAAGAACGATGTATTTCACTTTCCTATTGTTCTTTCATGCACCTCAGCTCTGCATTTTCTTTATGGGCATTCTAAGCAGAACATCACAGAGTATCAAAGCAAGTTGGCGTATTCATCGTTTTGATTCCTGTTGATAGCCACACAGTAAAGGTCAAGGTCACCCATGACTTGCCAATAAAGGCACAGAGGGGAGACGGAGGGGTAGCTGCAAACCATTCGCAACATCAGCACTAGAAGGAGGTGGGTGGTCAGCACCACACCCCAGCTGCTTTATTCCCAGAAAAGACCCAGCACCCATTGTACAGGAGGCTGAGGCACACAGTAGAGTGTGGAAAGAATAAACATTCACTGAACCTGTCACTGTTATGAACAGAGCAGTTTTACTGTGTGTTACAGATGTAAATGTTTCATTAAGACCTGGTGCCAGGATATACTTTAACAAAATAATGGATACAAACTGAGTTTAATAGCAAAAGACAAGAAGTGATCTACATTATTGTCTCATACTTTCTAAACACTAAAATGTTCAAGGTGCATAAAATGATGATGTGAAGTGTGATCACTTACATTAAGGGAGAAATAAGTTAAGTGTGATATACAGTAATTTTCTTTTTAAGCTAATGCAATCTCTTGCTTTCAACAGATTCAACCAGTGCTTTGGTGTGTTGGGTGTACTTGACCGCATTCATGGAACTGATACTATGTTTCGTAATTCAAGAGCATATGCTCGCCATGTGCTGATGCTGAGCTTAATGCCTCCACGTGAAGCATTCCCTGATGAAAGTAAATGCAAGACTAAGTAATAAAGGTCAGTCCTCTGGGATACTGTCACTACTTTCTGTAATTTTTGTTTTGATTTTATTTTTGATCACAAATGTTTATTTAGGACTTGAAGGTAGAAGAGGTGCCAAAATGGTTCTAAAGTATAGTTTAGCTTTGGAGCCCTTGATTTTATCCATTGTTATGCCTTGTTCTTCAACTAAATACTAGCTGTAAAAGAATTAATACCATCAACACAGCTTTCTATTTTATGTGCTTTCAGCAAATTGTTAATCAGGCAACGTTTCTACCGATCTTGGTCATTTTCAGGCCCTCTGTCATCCTAAAAAGTAAAAATATACAATTTAATTCAACATGTTAAATAATTGAGATCTTAATAACACATTGAATGCAGTTGTATATTTTTACTTTTTTTTTATGATAAAGGGCCTGAAGATGACCAGGATTGGTCAAAGCATGTTGCCTTTGTAACAGTGTGTTGAAAGTGCATACAATAAACAGTTATGTTGACTATTAATTCCTTTATAGGTCTGTATAACACAACAGGATGTTAAGCATAAAATTTAAATACCAGCTGTATGAAGTTCAGTTCAGTAATACCGGTAACATATGCTAGAAATAAGTTGCCCCTTCCACCAAAAGTACGCACTATAATTTGTTCACTGTGAAGTATTTCGCATTTTAATGGTATATTTTATTGTAGTTGTTTACTTTTTAAATTACATGAACATTTCTGTAGTTCTTAGTTTTATTTGCTATGTTCTATAAGTATTTCTCTGTTACATATTTGTATTCTTTTAGTCATGTTGTATATACACACATTGAAACATAATCCAAGTCAATCTGAGAGATAAAATGGGATGTTCCATAAGACTTGTGTTTCAAAATACTGATGATATATATGTTTCAGGTGTTATGGGAGGATTTGCAGGTGACTCTTGAGGAAGTGGAGGCAATATTGTGCATTGATCCTAGACTTTTGTCGTTCTGTGCTATTAACTAACATGTTATGCAACTCTGCCTGTACAAAAATACGACACACTCAAGTGTCGTGGTTGTCTGATTGAGAATCGTATTTCCAAACTTGAATTTCTCATAAGAACTTCAGTGGCAGAATACATACTACATAATACCACAGTATAATAATACTCACATTATGCAAAATAATATGGCATTGAAGTTGCACTGGAACAGGTTGTTTGACAAGTTGAAGTGGTTTGCTCCTTCTTATTAACATGTCACCATTTGTCTATATGTATCCATCACCATCTTGAGATGTGTGATGGCACTGATCTGGCAGCACATTACCGCATTCTCAGTCTCTAAGTTGCATGTTTCATCTCTGGCCTGACACTTGGCTGGTTGAGGAGTAAGAATGACATGCTTTTTAATTTGGCCTTGGAAAGGCTAAACATTTAATTTTTGTTTTCATAATATCTTGCAGAACTTGGTACATAACTGCTGAAAACTTGAATCAGTAATTTCTGAAATGATTTCTGTATTGAAGCCTGATATATCTCCTTATTTCATATGTTGGTTCTTCTGATTTTTAATACATATTGCCATTATAATTGTGTAGAGACATTGTAGAGTGTAGTAATTCAATTGCAGTTGAAACTTGTTTGTGAATTACATTTAAAATAGTGCATGTGTGTGAGTGTGTAATGGTTCCTTATTAAGTGATGCATTTATTGTAAAGTACTGTAAATTACTTTTTCTTACATGATAAACGAATCTAGAGTGAAGGACGGTATAATACTGACAGCAAAAAACGCTGCTTCAGGTAAAGATGATGTCTTATAAGTACCATAGGTTTTCACCCACTTATAGATATTTGTTATTGGTAATTGGCTTGCAGTATTGCGTGTGGTGATAAATACTAAGGTGAAACTACATGTATGTATATTTGCTGTCTATGGTGTCATGCCGTCTCACTTAATTTAATTGCAGGTCATCTGAAGTAGTTGTTAAATACTTCACTACCACTACTACATGTAAGCTGATCTGTTATATGAGTTTGAATATTGTTTAAAATAAAATTTATCAGGCTTCAATGAACTGTTGTCTTCTTGACACCTATAATTTTTGGGGAGTCTAAATGCTGACTTGGAAGTCCATTACACATAAAGTGTACCTTCAAGACATATAATGGATTATGTTATTTAGTTATCACATGATAATTGTAGCACTTCATTTGTCACTTACTTGAGATTAATGGCACAATACAGTTTTGAATTGTTGTCTTCCAGGTTATGATATGTTGTAGTCCAGGAATTGGTTACCAACATTGCAGAGGAACCTGCTGCCTCCATACCTGAATATGGATGCAGCCACTTCTTCTGCAGTGTTCGTAACCACCTATAAGACATGGTCATACCAAGAAGACCACAACTTACATTTTGACCACTGTCAAAACATCAGATCTTCAACAAATTGGATGGGAGTGTCCTTCCATCCCATACTTTGGACTGGATTGATATGGCTCAGGATAGGGACAAGTGGTGGGCTCTTGTGAATGCGGTAATGCACGTGCTGGTTCCATACAGTGCGGGGAATTTCTTTACTAGCTGATTACTTGGCTTCTTAAGAAGGACTCTGCTGCATGGAGTTACGTAGTCAAAACCTCAAATTTCGCATACAACAATAGAGTTTAGTTTTATTCAGTGTATGTGTTTGGTCAGTATTACTGTACGAGGGAGAATAAGTGCAAGTGACCCAGTCAGATTTCAGCTTCTCATGGTAGTGACTGTGCACAGAACTAGTTTTCTGGAATGTGGCACCACCGTGTAGTCTGGTATATATGAAGCAATATATTGGAGAAATCTGCTGTGTGAGTCACCAGGGTAGATTTTTATAAGTTTTTATGCACTCTTCCTTCCACACCACTTCCTATGGACTCGCCCAGAACTCTTCCCTGCTCTGTCCTGTCTCTATAACCACACCATCTCTTTTGTGCATATTTTATTCATCTACCCGGATGATGGAAGCAGCTTTCTTTGAAGCATCGGTCCACATTTATCAGACTCCATAATGCCGCATCCCAGAAGACGGGTTATGTGCATGTGATGTAGTTTATCTTCATAAATTATATGTATGTAATCAGTGTCTTTGATTGAGAGGTGTGTGTGTGTTTGTGTGTGTGGATAGTGCTGCAGGTGGCTATAATAAGGAGGAAAGAAGACATAGAAATGGGTTCCGATCCTGGAATCACGTAACACAAAATGTGGTATGTTAACTGAGTTGTGGGTTCTCTGCACAGCATGCAAGAACCCAACACGAATATGAGAGACTGTCTGTCTGTCTGTGGGCGTGCGTCTCTCTCTCTCACTCACTCACTCAAACCATGTATATATTTTAAGAGGAGAACTGCTGGATGTATTTGGATGAAATTCAGTATTAGAAGTGCTTGCAAAAAAGACACAGGGCCATTGCAGTTTCATAAAGACTGGCATAATACAGGGGTGGCCAAACCACGGCTCGCGAGCCACATGCGACTGTTTGACATATAATGTGCGGCTCGCGGAAATATGTTAGCTGAGCTCCTTTTTGCATTACAATTCACATAAAAGGTAAATATAAAATTTTCAAGCTTTATAATTATTTGCCGGATATAAACTGAGAGTCCACTGGATTAAAACGTAAGTTTAATGTTCATGGTGAATAAATATATTTAAGAATTTTTGTAACAAATGTGCATGCAACAATAAAAACGTGTGTGTAATATTTGTTCATGTCGTGCGGCTCTCAAACATCTGAAGTTTTTCGTATATGGCTCTTACGTTAAGAAAGTTTGGCTACCCCTGTCATAATATAAGTAAAGTTTCTTCAAAAGTAGGGCCATGCCATGGCTGTGCATTTGGTTGCTGGCCTCTCACTTTGGAGGCCCGGGTTCAATACGATTGCATGTGGGATTTGTGGTGGGCAAAGTGGCATTGGGTCAGGTTTTTCTGTAAGCACTTCGGTTTTCTCTTTTCAGTATAATTCCATCAGTGCTCCATGCTCCATTCATTCATTCATTCATTCATTTATCATCACTGCCATATAGTATCAGCAGTTGGCAGCATCATTAAATAACACACACACTTCATCAAAGCCAATTGGAACAGCCAGGAGTATTCAAAATGGCAAGGTACAAAGGACATGTATTCCGGTACAGTTGCAATGTGTTGAGTCTTATTACTGTTATAATAGCAGTGCTGGTATTCAGTGACACAGTAATAATGGAACACTTGCTTCCAGTCCTGCAACTTTACCAGTTACTGGTCTGATACATGTTGATATCTGGATGTTCGTAGATTGTGTGTTTGATGTTTCTGTTAGCATACACTTACTTTTAACCAAGTGGCCAGTTAAAGAAACATGACAGTGGGAAATATTCTTCAGTGTGTCAGACAATTCTTAATGACTTTTAATCAGTAATAGTACCAACAAATGCACACAAGTATATTTAAATTAGTTTATATACACATTTAACTCCTACATGTTTCGGCTAACCATGTGGCCATCTTCAGGAATGTAAAATACAAAGGTATTTTACATACCTGAAGATGGCCACATGGTTGGCTGAAACATGTAGGAGTTCATTGTGTATATAAACTGATTTAATATGCTTGTGTGCATTTGTTGGTACTATTATTGTATATATTCGAATAATGCGTGGATTATGGATCATACAGATTTTTAACCCTTTCCATACTATGAATATGTATCATGATATCAGTGAAAGAAAACCAGCCCTATCATCTCCTGACACTCAGCTAAGCATTTATTGAATCCCAGAATGGGAATTTAATTACAATGTAGTAAGGGTTAAGTTACACATAATGCAGACTTTGACATGTAATAATCACTTCGTTTGTACAGTTTAGAATGAATTATCGTTACTTTGTAAAATGTATTGATGTTACAACATATATATGTATATGAAGAAATAACAGACCATTGCTGTGCTGTTGTTTTAAGCTTCATGTATTCATATTTTTCTGTATATCATTTGCTTTGCCTCTAATGTTATCAATTATGGGGCATGTATCAACATTTTAAGCTAATGAGAACCCTGTGTTTACATGTGACATTAGTTTTAATAACAATACATGTCCAGTACACTGCTTGCTGTAGTTTAGTTCTTGGTGACCCTTGTCTTCCTAAAAATCACCTTGTGTAAAGTAATTTGTAATTACTTCTGTTATTTATACAATGCTTCATATTAATCTGGTCAGGGTTCTTTTCTAGTAGGACAAATGAAAAAAAGAAGATTGACTCTTCAAGAGTGTGAGATTGAGAGATAAATTGGAATTTATATGTATGCTGAACGGGTGAAATATTTAGTCATTTGAACGTACTAACAAGACAGACAATGTGTGTATAAATGTAAAATAAGTATTACATATTGCATATTCTCGGTGTGTGTCTGTAGCCTTAGTTATCCAGCATGCAGAACGCATGTGCCGTATTATATTGTCAACTGTGGCCTGTCCGATTCTAACATATTTTTCCACATAATCTTTCAGGAAAGAAAGGTGCAGGTAGTTATCTTTTTACGCCAGGGTTACGTTCCTAAAAAACATCGCACAAATCGAACACAAAATTCCCATTTAAAACAATGTGTTTCCTTGTCGTTAGGGGACTGAGAACCTCATCCTATGTAGTGTATGACTATACCACTAGTGGACATGCAGACCTATAGAGTATATATGTACTGTATATACAGTATATATACATTTGTATGTAGTATACATACATTTCTATACAATATATTTATTTATAATGCAATAAAAATGTAAGAGACTAACATCCATAGTTTTTTGGTACTGTTCATTCTGATAGGACCGTGGTAGTCTTGCTACACAAACAAACACTTTCGTTCCTGACTTAGAACTTTCTTTAATTCCATCAGAATTGTCACGAATTGTATGTACGCTACTATGAGCGAGTCTAACATTACTGCATATATAAACAATTCGTTCACCTTTTTCAAGTCGATTTCTCTTCGATACCGATGTCTTTCGCCGATTTTTCAGTTGGATTGCACTTGGCGATGCAGAGTTACGTTTCTTACTCATATTGGTAAGAAAAGCCATTTCTGGTGAGGAAACTAAATGAGCCGCGTGTTTGTCACCAACGTAATCAATCCTTACACGTGACTGATGGCGTGAGTCACGTCACTTCCTGCTAGCCTCCTAAGAAGATAAGCGCGGCCACAGATCGTCTATTGCAAATCGCGTTCAACTGAAAATTATCGCGTAAATTCGAAAAATGTAAATTTTCAAGCAGCGTTAAAGGGAAATCGCGTAAAACGAGAACTACCTGTATTTAACATAACTTGTGTGTTTTGATTTTCTCTAGAACTATTGTCTAAAACATTTCTCATTCTAAAATGAATTGAGTGAGATATTATCATAAATATACATAGGGTTTCATGTAAAGTACCCATTATTATTGTCAGATTTTAATGAAACTCGAATTTTCTGAACAGATTTTCGAAAAATACTAAAATATAAAATTTCATGTAAATCTGTTCAGTGGGAGCCAAGTTGTTTCATGCAGATGGACAGACAGACATGACACAGCTTTCACAATTTTGTGAATGCACCTAAAAAATGGATATAAACAGAAGACACAGTGTTGTTACAGATTAAGAAGTTAAAGGCAAAAACCCAAGACAGCCCAAAATCAAAAATGGATTAGGAAAACCGAGTGATAGCATCAGAAATATATGGACTGAAGCAGAAGGTAAAGAAATGGAACTGTAGACATTTGGGTGCTTTTCACCCATTGAGCCACTGTTTAGAGGAAGCAATGCCAGAAGGGGAGGAAACAGTTGAGATGGTATACCCAGGAAAATGGTACTGCTGCTACCACTGTTACTACTACTAACCACCACCAATACTAGTATTAGTCATTGTAGTAGTAGTAGTGGAATTGTATGGACCCAAGGCATATGAAGAACAGATGTGCAATAGTAGACAGTTAGGAGGCTTCTCATTTATTGGCCCAATCTATAGTGGAGCCAATGCCAGCAGGAAAAGCACAAGATCTCTTTTGAAGGAGAATAAATGTGTGGAACGTATCTGACCTCTGTATGATTGTTTTCTGTTATATCTGAACAGGATCATATCTTTTAAATTTCTGTTTCTCACAACTCTTATTTTTAAGAATCTGAGTGAAAACATGTACTTAATTTTTACAGTATGTCTTAATCAAAAGTGGTAAATGACCATTTGTTAGATGAATTCGGAGCATACAAAATTAAAGTATTGTTTAAAATGGAGAACAACTGTGTGGCCTACTCTATCCTCCTGTCCAATGGGTACCTTGGACATTTTCCCCTGGTTGTAAAGTGACCAAGTTGTGAAGCTGTACACTCACCTGTACCTAGCGCTGAGGCTACAAATTAGTGCATCTATACTTCCACTGCCTCATATGCCTTCAAGGTGTGCTCAGGTAAGCATGGGGACGCGTCCTTTTTTACATTATCTTTATTCATTGAAAAGGGGGGAGAGGTAAAGTTGTTTCAGTGCTGAAGTGCAATGCCATGAAAGTTTGTACAGGTTTCATATTGTAGCATCACACATTCTAATCCTTTGCCCTAGATGGATGCAAGTGGTCAACTTCATATTTCAGCTGACTTCTCACCCCAGGAGAAAGAGCCCCGGTTGTACTGGTAGGATGGGACAGACCCCCCAGAGCCAGTCAGAACAGGGTGAAAAAGAGAGAGATCCACACTACCAGGAATCTAAGCCCAGTTACCTAACCTATAGCCAGTCTGTGTATTGACTAAGCTGCTGGAGCTAGTCCCCGAAACATTGTATTCAAACGAGTTGACGCGACTGTGCGCCCAAGAAGACTATATTGAATTTACCTGATTCAGATTGTAAGTAAACTAATAAATCAAGAGAAATGGGAGGGAGATGTATTTTTTCATTGATCCATTTTAGCATAGGCAGTGGTGATGTTCCAAGGAACTGAATCAGCAGAGTTAATTGTGAAAAGAAAAAAAATTCTGTTGCAAGCAGTTAGTGATCCATTGTCAGTCTGCAGGGCATGTTTCAGCATTAACGGTAATTTTCGTGGTTCATATTGCATCTTATCAGCTTCTGTATGTCACCTAACAGACAGTCCCCTCAATGTGACACACGTCCTATGGCCCTCTTAGGACATGAAATAAGAATAAAATTTAATGTAGTTGAATAATGAACTATACGAGTGATCAAGGAAGTATAGAAAATTATGGACTCCCTAGGTTAGTAAATGGACAAGATTTTGATCTTCTTTAGGGTGTCAGTGGGTGCTGGAGACTTTTTCCTGCCATTAAAGCATCCAGAGTGTAGAAGTGACCAGTCAGTCCCATCCAGTGACAAGGCTAAGAATGAGTGGAGCTATACCTATGCTCCCTGTTTATGCCTTCTTGGCATGCATAGGGATTTCACTTTTACCTTTACAATTAGAACAGACTACAGTTCCTTTTATAAGACTGTTGGTGGAGGTAGTACCACATAACATAGGAGTACATGGAATTCATTAGGTGTTTCACAATGGTGGTGGGTGTGTATTAATATTGTTTAATATTAACAGTATATTCATAGATCAGTCAGTATGGACTAGATAACAAGATCAATTGCTGTCATTAGCAGGGACTTTTCTCATCACATCCAGAACCAGCTGTGTGTTCCACCCAGCTCAGGATGTGTACTTGTGGCTCTCTTGCTGGGGTAAAGCGACAGGAGCCTGAAGCTGAGACTGTATGGAGCTTTATCTGTTTCTTGGCACCGTCAGAACAACTTTACTTTTACAGTAAGTACCATAAAATTAACTTTTTAACATTTACATTTGTCCCATGTGTAAGGAATATTTGATCCCATGCAGCGTTATAATACGAAGATCAGTTTCCCGTGACTTTATGCCAGAGTACAGTGTAGTAGGGAGGTACCAACAATTTAGGAGAACCTGCTGCTTCTGTCTTGACCCTGAAGATAAAAGCAGCATGTTCCTCTACTATACCACAAATCGATACGTCAATAAAACTACACAGAGTTGCATCCTAGAGGCATCTTGTATCTCATTTAATGATACAAAAACATTTCAAAATATTAAGATTCATTCCAGGTTGTATCACAGATCGGGCAGTTATATGCTGGATTGTTAATGCAGAGGTCCACGTTCAGTATCAGGATTGGCATGGTAGAGAAGGTGGCAATAGGACAGAATTTTTCATACAAAGTACTTTATCACTCCACCGATGATCCATACTCATGTCATCATCTGTGGAGGTATGTGACAGGCATAATGGCATGCACATCACAACCTCGCTCTTCCATGGCATGATTAACTTCACACATCATAGAAAGATATTTACGGAAGAAGGGAAACATCTGGTATTAAATAAGAAACATGATGAATAATATTTTTTATTCTTTACACAAATACATTTGAAAGAAAATCTGAAATTTATGAACCAACAGTAATATAAACTCTGTTCAAAATATATTTTTCAGACATAAATATATACAAGGCACTATTCAGAAATTATGACTTATTATTAGTACACATTATAAAAAGTAGGTAACATACATTTAGCATCATGACCACGGTATAAATTGACAATACCGTTATGAAACTGTGGATAATAAAAACTTACTGACTCCATTATTCTTACATTAAGTGAGCAACATATTGAGTAGAATTGTTCAGAAATACCCTTATTCAATAAACTACCAAATATCCATCGGCTACTATAACAAATGCAACAAGGCAAGATGAAATATCAACAAGCAGTCATGTGGGTTTCGAAGGCTTGCTTTACAATACGGATAGTTAACCAAATGTTACACAATCAGGCATTTTACCTCAATATTAGTATATCCTGAATAAATACATAAATTATTTGTAGTCATAAAATAGGCAAAAATGTGTTCCTCTACATTTTGCCACACAAAGGAAGCCCTGTTATGAGAACAGTTGAAAGTTTATATATTTCCAAATCTTAGAGTGTGGGAAGGCATGGGCTAGATTCATCAGGCTCAGAATTTGGACAGCGGCAGGTTCTCAATGATGTTTCGGTTCCACAAACGGTGGGGAATTTCTTGACTATAGGACGAACCACAGTCTTCTCTAGAAGGACTCTCCTCCATTGAGTTGGGTAGTTAGTTAAATATATAATCAAAAATGTCTTGCACCTCCATCACATTTTGTTGGTGTCTAAGAAACTGAACTTTTGCCTGATAAACAATTTCTGTGAAAAGTGATTACATTTGATTTCAGCTTCATATAAAATGGGTTACATAGAATGATGAATCAAACTTAAGCCAGACAACTATTAATGTAGACACCCAAAAACTCAATTTTTAATTTTCAAATGTCAGATATCAAGAGTGTTGAATGTCATGAGGCATTACAGGGTTAATCAGAATCTACTCTTGCAGACAGACAGACAGACAGACATGGCTTCTCTATACCTCGATAATCCATTTATATCATGCACTTTGTCTAAAAAGTACAAATACACTGGAAGGAGATGTGAACCTTAAACTTTGGCCATAATTTCAGGTAGAAATTCTTATTTGACAGCACATAATTTCAGACTTGGGTGGATTTCAAATTAATGCTACAATTCAATAAACCAAGTTCAGAATATTAAACACAGTATTTCCAGCACAACCATCCTTTGTTCAAAGACATATTAAAATGCTGCTGCTTACTGTCCACTTCTACAACCTGATCACATGCATGCATCAACACATTACAACTGCCAGATACTCCCACTGCAGCAGTAACATTCTAGACTTCATTCAGGATGTACCCAGTTCAAACCTTGTAAACATTACAAACTGTCCTTGCTCCACCTGTTTTCATTGTTTGCCTCAACCTTTCTAGACAAATGTTGGAGCATTACCTGTATATACACCATCACTGCCCTCATCCAAATGTTTACCTGCTTATCACTCATGAACATCTCATATCATTCAACACTGTAACCTCCACAACTGAAACAGTGTAACTACATAACCTATTAACAGTTTCTCTGTTGGTGATATTGTTTTCTGTCATCACAGTTACTATTCTGACGTTAAGTAGAACTTCTACTAAAAAGTATTAATTCTGGTAACATAATTGGCTTTCCTTTACAGTTCTTCTGTGGACATTATAAAATACAGTTGAACCGGTTATAACGACCTCAGTCTATGCAACACCTTGTCTATAGCGTCAGATGTTCTGTGGTTCCATTTAATTCCTTACTGTTAACCATCCGTAACATTATACTCCTCGGTTAGAACAACACTCGTTTCTAACGACACAAAATATGTGGTCTCTTTCATGATGTTATAACTGAGCTCGACTGTACTGGACAACTTTGTGAAACAAGACAATGTGTCAATAACATATACATCATTCAATAATAATCTTCGAATATCTGTACTAATAACAGAATGTAAACTAATAAATTCATTACCATAACTATTTTCTTCAGAATTATGGCAATTAAGCCAGACTGCCAGTGAAGTCTGCTGTACTTCTGAAATCATGGTGTGTCTTAACGCACTGGGAAATATGGGAAATCATATTTTACTATATGTGGTGTAGCATAAGGTCTCTGTCTTAATAAATGTAAGCTGGCATATCAGTGATACTTATAAACACATGAATTTAGTATTACAGATTATTCTCAGTAAATATTTGGTAACAGTTCATGTTTCCCCATTAACACAAAAACCAGTAGTACCATTAACTGCAAAAGAAGACAGAACAACTATCCAGTTACTGCCAAAATCAAAATGACTAGCTGTGGAATGAGAAATCAAGAGATCCAATTTACTGACTATCAGTAAATGATCCCATTCCTTATGGAATTATTCCACAAATGAGTGCAACCAATACAACTGTGATCTGAAGATCCAAGTCTTCTTGGATGTTACACTGTATCAACTACTAAACATTTACTGACATTTTGAAGGATGTAGTGCCATCTGAAAGTCATTGAACTAATTACCAGTTAACATGGCAGAACATCCCTGAAGATTTGATGAATCTTCAACACCACTACTATGAGAACTCGTAGACCTGTGATCTGTTCTTGAAACTATTTACAATAAGAATGAATCTAACTACCACAGAGAACCTTACTTTATAAGTATTTAATAAATACAGCAATCCTTTGCCAAACATGTTATTTGGTCTTGTGTATCTGCAGCTAAGGAAAAAGTGGGTTACACATACAATATTGTACTTGATAAAATCCTACCCCTGTAACAGCCAGAAGGCCCATGTAGGATGCAAATAACTCGATGCATTGCTAATTACTCATGTACCTGTGATTTCCAGCTTTTTTTTTTATCGGTGGTCTCAACACCATGACATCCACATATGCTGAGGGCAGAGCTAGAATACCTACTCGAATCCAGTCCACATTTTTAGACTGTATTTCTGTAACATTACTGTTCATATTATTCCCCCATTTATGCCACAGTCTTCCATGTAGTCTCTTCCCTTCTGGTTTTCTAACTCAAATTTTCTATGAACCTAGTGTCTGCAGTGGTCACAGGTTCACAAGGGATTGCTGTAAAAATATGTATAGGTCCATTTCTTCAACTGCCATTACAATTAAGCAAAACAATGAAATAACACACAGTGTTATCACAAAGTGTGAAAAAAATTCTTGTTAGTAGTATGCAAATAAAACACTCTCAAATTACAATTGTGTATACTTCAGGGTCATTCACTACACCACCTAAATTAACTTGCTGTTACTCTCATTTTGCAGCACATGTACTGGAAATTCAACACAAATTTCTCTGTTCCATTTCCATTTAAAAGACAGAAAGATCAGAACAGTGCCAATATAAACAACAGATGTCAGGTACATATACATATATACAATTCAGCTTACTGACACATGCTCAGTTCACTATTTATTGTAGAGTTTTCTGGGTATCACACTGTGTCAAAGCCATATAAATGAATTAAGAATGCTGTACCAGCACTGGCTGCCATCTTCATGATTACATTGACAGAAACATCATGTCAGAGGTTATAACAGCCTGTCATGATGCTTGGTTGGTCAGAACATCAGACACAACTGTAACTATTTCATTTTATTTAACAGCACTGTCAACGGCTCTGAACACGGCGTCAAATGGTGGGATTGTTAGTGAACACTGAATTGAGAAGGACATGGAAAGAGTGACCACGGTCCAGTTTGAGGCACTAGTCCAGCATTGGCCTGGAGGGACTGAGCAAAACCATGAAAAACCTCAGGACAGCTGGTCTCTGGGCGAAGATTTTCGCTTGGGACCTTGTCAATACAAATCACAAATCCTACCCATTCAACTGTAAGGTCTGGTGAACATAACCAGTGTTGCTAGACTGGCATGTGGAATTCTTGAGCAATATCCAAGACTAATACCAACTCATCTTCTACCTTTTTAGTCATCCTTTCTCTCCTCTTTAACATATTCTTGAAGGTGTTTCATAGCTTTAGCTCAGGCTTTCTTCCTTGTCTATTGTGGAGCTGGATCTCTACAGCTTCCATGATACTAATTCCTATCTTCACATCCTGGCAAGATTTACCACGTTGATTGTGGTGTGATACTCTGAAAACTGTACAGTGAATATGAGCTGTTGAGAAACTCTCAAATCCCATATTAATCCCTGTTTTATTGTTTCTTTTGAGCTAGGATTACTGTTATACACATACACATATCCTATTTTACCATTAGTTTCTTTGTGCAACACACTTCATCAGCTCTATAGCACTGAATGAGAGAATTTTGAATGACGGGTTAGAAAGGATGTGGAAGGAAGCAGTCTTGGACTACTCTGACATATTCTCCCATCACTTGCCTGAAGGGAATGATAAAAACCACAAAACTTTTAGTGAAAATAACCAAAATAGGAACGCCAGTAATCGCTTTACATCAGCTGTAACTACTAGGCTGTCACATTTTGGTTCACTTTTGTTACTGTTCTTGTTGAAAAGGATTTATGTATGTACACTTCTTTTGTGCTTTCGATGGTGCAGTGCATTAGCCTTATTTGGTATGTTTCACTTTTGTGTGCCTGTACCTGCTATTATTTCTGACTGGGAAAGAAGTATGTTTTTATTATAACTGTTGACAAAAGAAATTCATCAGAAATTCACCTCCACTTATAACACGGAAGTGAATGGGAAAATAGGATTTGTGTTACAGATTTTCACAATATGGATACATTTTCAAAAACACATCCCATCTGTAATGTGGTGGTGTGCTGTAGGTCATTTCATCTCAACAGATTACTCATTATACATGCCATCAATCAGAAAATCCATCCGTCTATAATGTCTCCTTTCCCAGAATTCTGAACCCTTCTTGTACAGAAACAATGCCAATACAATTACCAGTGGAACAGTCATAATTACAAGAACAACTGGTATAACATAATCAGTTCTGCTGAAGTCCTTACTGTGGGCCAGAGACTGGGAAGACATATTTGCAGATGAGTCATTAACAGCATCCAATGTAAACAGTGGTTTTTTGTTCCTTGGAGATGGAATTATAACAGCAGTTGTACTGTTGAGTGAACTGGATTTGTGTTTATCTACCTTTATTGAATCAAAAGTATTTTGCCAAGTACTATCCTGTGATGTGTGATTTACAGGAGTTGCAGTTGAATCTGCAAACAACACGTTCACTGGTTTGGTCATATTACTCATATTGCTGACTGAATTAGATGTATTTCTTCCATCCTTCACTACATCACAACATTTCCTACAGTCATTATCACTGTTATTTCTGTTGCCTACATTTGAAGTACTGCTGAAACAGCAGACACACTTCTTGTCAAGAAAATCATTGTCCTTTTCTGTATTATCATCAGTGCTTTCCATGCTTGAACCTGACATACTTGAACTATTTTCCTCAGTACCTGGATCTACACCTTTTCGTGCAACAATTTTTGGTTTACTGAAAGTGACTCCTTTTCGGGGCACTATACTTGAACTTCTGTTGTCATGATCAACGACCGAAAAACTGTCATTAAATGAATTGGACGGATTCAGTAACTCTCTGTCTGGAACAGACGATGCATCAAGACGTGAAACGTCTTGGTGGAGTGTCACATCACCACCACCCTCCATGTGTACAATACTTTCATGCGATGTATTTTTCTCCGTGATACTGGTACCACTAACAGTGTCACCTTTCGGCTTAACCTGGTCTGTTGTATTTTTTTCTGACGAAAATAAATCCGCCAACTCTGGAATTTTTGGTTTCTGCGTAATATTATTTCCTGTCGGAAGACTGTAACTCTGAGGTCCATCGTCTTTACAGAGAATCCATACGTTTTCCTTGCTCCACAACATAAGCAACAACACTCCTATAAACTTCAGTAAAATATCCATGGTGTTCACTTACTGCACGCTATTAAGATTAGAGGGTTGGATAAAAACAGGTTCCAGCAGTCCTGAAGAAAACAAGCTGGAAATGTATCTGTCACTAAACAATGTAACACTTCTGAAAGCAACATAGACACTCTTCGCCACCTCGTAATCCGTAGTCGCATCATATCATCGTAGGCGATATGGTTCAGAGGTATATGAGTGCCGGGCCTTTGAACTATAGTTAGAACACAGTCATACTGAATGCAGTGAGGAAGTAGATGTTCAGCAATTTTTCATACCACCTAAGGTCTCTGGGCACAGGTATTAGAAAGAGAGATTGTTTAAGGTTATGGTTGTATAGGATTACTTGTTCTTTTTGACTTTCATTCGTCTTTGTGAGTCTGTGGTGAGATACATTCAGATACAGGAACGAGCCGAAGGGTTGTCGGATGCGTAGTATAATTCATTGAGTTTTTGTATGGGCATCATTTAGGCGTAAACAGAAGATCAGCTGAAAATATGCATTAAATTAATTTGAAGGAAGTACTGTTTGTTGTGTTGTGCAGCGAGGAAAGAGATCGCTACAACCTATCGAGTGTGTTAATATTGTCAGACCATAAAAATGAGGAGTCGAAGTAACTCAGGAGTCCGGTTGGATTATTACCAGAGAATAGTTCACAGGATCATAATGAATCATCAGGTATGTAAACATTTTTGTGTCACATTTCTGTATGTATTGTTATCCGTGTATTTTTTAAAAATGTTGGCGATATCCTGTGTGTCCTCCGTGTACCCTCACGACTTCTGCAGCACAGTCGTTCTAGAACCCAACAATGTGAAGGGTATGGAAGGTCTGAAGATAATGATCAGCTTCATGCTCATACCGTCTTTGTTATTAGGATAATGCCCCTTTCTTCCCTTCCTCAGACAGGCTGTGCATACAAGGTTAATTTTTATATTTTCTTCATTTGCATTCCAAGAATTTAACATGTTCAAGCTCATAAACATCTTTTGAATGGTCTTTCTATATTTCTGTATACCCATAGTATGTATTGTGGAGCAGGATCAAGCAATCTTTTATTATTCATTATGTTCAGTTGGCTTACCTATATTCCCTGTAGACATATATTCTTTAAGTAACCATACATGTTTCATTGCATCTGTACTTCTTCACTTTTAATTTTGTGTGATTTAATACCTCCATTAACACTTCTTAAAAGTTAAATTTCTGCTGCTGTAATTTTTCCCAAATTTTACCTTCACATACAAATTTGAGAAGTACCATCAGTTTATGAAATTTCAAATCTTAATATTTTGTAACTTGTTTAATGTATTTCTTCAGATGGATGTGTTGTATTGAACACATTATTGCATGGCTCGTAAGAAGTGTCATATCACAATTGAATGAAATTTGAAGTCTGTTCTGTAATTGAATTTAAAGTAATTATTTTTAGCAGATTTTGTACTTTTCTTTGAAAGCTGCCACTTCTGTTTTTGTTATTGATATTTTAATATTACAAAAATTGTTCCTACAGATTTTTTTAGATTCTAAAGGAGTTCATATCAACCTTCTTCCAATTTCTGAATGAGTGTGAAAAATGAAGTATATGTGGAATATTTGCTTATTATCTTAATGTATTGTTTTGTCCATTTCATAAAATTTCACTTATTGAAAGTTATGATATTCTTTTACTATTTTCAATCTTCCTGCATTAGCCTTTGTGCCTCTTTGTTCATTCATTAAACATGTTTTCATTTAAGTTATTTTCTTTCCACAGGATCCAGTAACAGGCCTATTTCCTGCCAGCCCTGAAAACAATCATGCCTGGATTCGTGATAATGTTTACTGTATACTGGCTGTATGGGGCCTGTCAATGGCATACAAGAAGATTGCTGACATGGATGAAGACAGAGCTAAAACATATGAACTAGAACAGGCATGTAAACATTTGTTATTTATTCTCACATATATATGCCCACTTTTTCATACACTCATTGAGTTACAGTCATCAAAACAGGTCACAGGTGGGTGTGCCATGGATCAGGTGGTTACTCTCTGGCCTCTCGCCATACAGGCCAGCGTTCAATCCCAGGCCAGTCCATGTGGTATTTGTCATGGACAAAATGGCATTGGGATGGGTTTTTCTCCTAGTACTGTGGGTTTTCTGTGTCAGTATCATTCCATCAATGCTCCATACTCATTCATCTATCACCAGTGCTATATAATCTTAGCAGTTCACAGCTTCATTAAATGACACACTTAAAAAATGATTACAGCCAATTTCAGTCATTTGCTTTTTACTCTTACTCGTGAGGTGGAGGAAATGCAGTACGTTTTGAGTGCAACTAAAGTGTTGTAATAAATTACAGCCATGTAATCTGCTCATTCAGCTATTGATTGAGTAATGGTTTTGTTAGTAGGAATTACTGTGTTTGTTATTTCAATTTAGATAATCCCAAAAATTCTTATACATTATATGGAGAGGGTGACTGTGTTTCCGAGCATAGGAAAATCAAGCTCAATATTGTGGATGTTATTGCTGCTGATAACTGAGCAGCTGGAATGGACATTTACTTGTCGTCTCTTATTACAATTGGACCTCAGGTGGTCTCACTGTGTGTGTGTGTGTGTGTGTGAAATTTGTTCTGTTCAACAAAGAGTTTACATTTGCAGTACTGTTGTAAAGTCTGCATCGTGGGAAAAATATAGTCAGAAGTTTTGTGAAAAGAAGTATCCCTCATCAAGAGTGCTGTTAAAATAATAATATACAGAAAAGTGGATAATTTTCAAGTTATAGGTTCAGTAAAAAAAAGAGTTTTTCCATACACACCATATAGGAACAGTGAAGGTATAGCTCCACTCATTCTTAACCTCAGCACTGTTTGGAGGTGAATGGTCAGCCTCATGCCTTGGCCACATTACCCTGGAGAAAAAGCCCCCACTAGCCATTAAATAGGCATTAAATTAAATGTGGATGTTCATGGAGAAGAGAAAAATCTCTTTTCCTTGCCAGGATCCAAACCCCAGATCAACCAGCCTGTAGCTTAGTCACTATGCCGACTAGACTGTCCCAGCTCCCTTTATAGGTTGAGTGCTGGACATACTTTGATCAGGTTTAAGTGGGAACATAAACAGCAAAAGTAACAGATGCTGGCATTATGAAAACCCCTATGCAGTTCATGGTGTTCCCTTTACATGACCTTAAAGTACAATGAGTGTGTTCAAAATCATGGGGTCCATGTTTCTCAAATAAACAAATTCTGACCATTATATTAAATTGGTCCTGACTTCATTATTCAGGGACTTAACTGAAGAAGAGAAAATATGTGGCAGTTGAATTTGATTGCAATAATTGAGTAATTTCCAAAGAAGTTGTTAATATTTCAAGATGAGAGGTTTGTCATGTATCAGGAAATATCCATGCTTAGGAGCTTGAGTTCAACACACAAAGACTCTGTTATGAAATAAGATAAGTTGAACTCCAGAGGGAAAAGGACTGTATAAATTCCCACCTGATGCAGACTTTGAATGCAGTATACCTCACATGACAGCTGCCATGCTCATGAACACAGCAGTAAGACCACTGTCTATTAAATGAAAAGCCAAACATTTGTAACTGACTTTCATGCAGCTTGTCATGACCTGGTGGCATTCTGCCCAGATATTTTTTCAATTTCTGCCCTCATAAATACTGATGTAGCAGCCATGTGAACTTCTTCCTTTCATGGAACTCCTATCTTCACCCTCACACTTTCTTTTCTTATAGTCTATCATAATGTTATCCTTTATTACATGCAGGTCTTCAGATGGTCTCTTCAATTCATGTTCTCAAGTCAAATGTTTTTACACATTTTTGAGCTGTACCATTTATGCTGTAGGAAGCCAAGATAGCTGAATTGGTACAGCGACTAAGTTACGGGCTTCGTAACCAAAGAATCAGGTTACGGTTTCCTTCAGGGACAAGATTTTTCTTAATGTCTATAGCTTCCAGAATGGCTCTGCATCCCAGCCAGCCTCCTGTCTGATCGATGCTGGGGGTCGAGCAGGTGGGATATAAAGGTTACCACTCATCTCCATATAGTGCTAAGGTTAAGAATGTGTGGAGCTACACATTGACTTCCCAGTATATCTTTAAGGTGTGGTGCTTAATTAAACAGAGGGACAACTTTACCTTTGACATTTTACGTGTGCATAATCACCAGTATTTGTTTAGTATACACTTAGGTGTTGTTCTTAGCATGATTCGGTTTCAGAGCTGTGTGAAGCTCATGAGAGGTCTGTTGATGGCAATGATGCAGCAGAAGGACAAGGTAGAGAAATTCAAGACCACTCAGAATCCACTGGATGCTCTACATGCAAAGTATAGCTCCTGCACTGGCCAGACTGTTGTGGGAGATGATGAGTGGGGGCACCTGCAAATTGATGCTGTTTCACTGTACCTGCTAATACTGGCACAGATGACTGCATCAGGTATGTCTTACGTTAATATTAACTGAGGCCACATAAAGAAGTTGCATGGTTGGTAGGTATGATGGCATTGGAGGCTTCCTATCCTCCACCTGCTGTTGTATATTTTTAAATATATTGTCATTTAGTGACACTGTGAGTAGCTTAGACTGTAAAGCATCAGATTGAAGGTTTATTAGTGAATACTGAATCGGAAAGAATTTGGAAGGAAGTGGTTGTGGTCTAATTTGATATAGTGCCTAGGCATTTGTCTGAAGGGACTGAGGAAACCTGTCAAAAGACCTCGGTCAGGATTGCCAGTGTCTGCTGATGTTCTTCTTAGATATTTCAACCCTTGATAAGACTAGGTTTTCTTGAAACATCAGGTGCCAATTAGCCAGTGGTGCCGCACCACATCTCAGTAGAACACAGACCTCAATTACACCACTGCAAAAGCCTTAAAAACTCACATTCGAATTAGTAGCTTTCCAAATACAAGTCAGAAGCATCACTATGTGAGCAGAGTTGCCAAGTCTTTGCCTTGTAGCTCTCTCTGTCCTGTGCCAAATGACACCAAAGTATTAGCTGCTAATGATGTATATCACTACCAACATTCCTGTAAACAGAATAGATAGATGACTGGAGGGAATATAGAGACATACACTGGAGGGGAAGCATAACAGCTCAAGAAAGGTGTGAAGATGGTCAATCCATGGGACTTCTTTATGTGGCCTTATGTTTCTTGTATGTGAATGTGAGTTTTGCTTGTTTTGTGTTTAGTGATGCTTTATCAGAAGTTTATATGATGTAAAATGGGAAATTGATTGTGAAGATTATTATGAGGTGGTGAAATATTAAGTTTCAGAGCCACAGTAAAGAATGAATTTAAGTTTTCTTGGGTGAGATTGTGTGGGATCCCCCCCCCCCGACATGTTTACTAAGTTTCAGTTCCAGTATTTTTTGTAAGGGCCTTAAAAAGGTTTTAAAAGCTGAAAGATCATTGAAAATTATTATGTACAGATGGATTGTATGTAGGTTGAATAAAAGTAATGGAGTATTAATCATTTGATACAGCTAATTTGTGTCTTACAGGTCTTCAAATTGTGTTCAATTTAGATGAAGTGTCATTCATTCAGAACTTAGTTTTCTACATTGAATCAGCATACTGCGTTCCAGTAAGTATTGCAAAGAGATATACATATTATTATTTATTTAATTATGCTTGGTTCACTGTATGTGATACATATTATTTTATCTGAAACAACTGGAAGTGGTCAGTGCCTTTTTAAAATATTGTCCAAATATTTGTGTTGTGGGGTCAAGGAAAACTGTGTAACCAGGATTCAAATCAAGGGCCTGAATACAAAAGCAGGGTGCTAACCATTACAAACATGAAATTGTAGGAATAACAGCTTCTTGTACTTAATAACTGTGGTGTTGATGGTGTTATCCTGTGTCAAGCATTAAGAACAGTCTGTGTTGTCTTTGATTGGCCCTATTTATATAAAATCTCATTTTCAGGTTTGCTTTTCTCACAGTGTGCTGTGACGTAAAAAGTGTAATCAGAAGGTTTCCGGACAATATTTTTTTCTCAATGATGACAGCATTTACATGCTATCCCATTCTGTGTCCTTCAAAGTGGTCCTTTTGTAACTTGACACACAGAGCCCAGCAATTGTCTTATTGTAGGGTACATCTGCCAATGTCCTCAGTTCTGAACTCTGCAAGTGTAGCCTGCAGTGGTTCTTGAATTATGTTCGTTTTTGTGTTTTATTTAATGACATCATCAGTATCTTAGACTATATAGTATCAGCAGAAGATAAATAAATGTGGAACATTGGTGGAATGATATTCAACAGTAGAAAATTGAGGTATGCTGAGAAAAACCCATCCCAGTGCCACTTTGTCCACCACAAATCTCACACAGACAGCCCTGGATCAAACCTGGGCTTCCACTCTGCAAAGTCAGTTGGTACAGGACTTCCAGTCAGTGTCATGACCGAGTCACAGGCTGGATGACCAAGAATTCAAACAGAAGCAAGAAATTTTTTTCTTCTCCATACTATCTAGGTGTCAGGAGCCTGCCCAGCCTCATATCTAGACTGTTTCCCTGGTATCAGAGCAGACTTATCAGTCGCATCCATCTAATACTGATCTTAGTACTACACTGAGCTGTATGTCCAGTCCTCCATATGATGAAGTGCTTAAATTTACATGTACCTTTACAGGATTATGGAATCTGGGAGCGTGGAGACAAGACAAATCATGGATTGCCAGAGCTAAATGCAAGCTCTATTGGAATGGCAAAGGCTGCCCTGGAAGCAATGAATGAACTGGACTTATTTGGAGCACGTGGTGGCCCATCGTCAATAATACATATTCTGGCAGATGAGGCACAGAAATGCCAGGCAGTTTTACAGGTAAGCAGCCTGTAATGAGCATCCTGAGACCATCGGGTTGTTCATGACAGTGTCACAACTGTTGATCTGTGCATCAGTTTTTGTTAGTTTGTAAATTGGTGGTTGTGCAGAACCTGTTCAGTCCAAACACAGTGAAAATTGAGTCACATGGGGCACTTGATACAGAAAAGTTTGCATCGTGCATGTGTAAGTAGTGTTCAGCCATGCTTCAGATTTTGGTTAAGTTATCTTGTCAAATTGACATCGGCAGGTTTTGAGTGTGCTGATGTATGAAGTCATACAGTATACGATTTCCAGTTGCTGTTAATTTGCCTGTCACAAGTGGAACCCCATGTGTAACTGTATCTGAGAGTAGATCTGTATTTCAGTCAATGCTACCAAGAGAATCCAGTTCGAAAGAGTTGGACAGTGGTTTATTGTCCATCATCAGTTTTCCTGCATTTGCTGTTGATGATCCTCAGTTGATTCAGCTCACAAGAGCAGCTGTTATATCAAAACTTCAAGGACGATACGGTTGCAAAAGGTTTCTTCGTGATGGGCATAAGACACCAAAAGAGGTAAAGCTGCATTATTTGTTTAGCATTTTGCAAGTAATATGCAATACAATGAACGGGTTTTTGAAATTCAGCAGGGGACTATTTCTTTTGTATCTTTATCATTCACTTGCTTTCTTTCTGTCCTTAATCCCTGATATGCCCTTATCTTCTTCCTCTGTTAAAACTTATTCAGGTACATCCTTAAACTTTAAATGACACAGTTTTGAACATAAAGCTGCCATCTGTGTATGTACATGAAAACTATGTTTCCGTGATAACACCATGAAAGTGACTTTCCATACACACATAGTCATATATATGGTTGTTAACTTCTGGTTCTTCAGAAGTCTGTGGTAAGGCTTAATGCATAATTTATTGTAATAATGTTATATTGGATATTGTCCAGTGTTTGATGTGCTGTATGACCAGCTTCAGATGATTGGTTGACATCATACTGACTCTTTATTGTATTCGTATTCTAAGATTAATGGTAACAGCTGGGATTGAACCTGAGACCTTTATGATATTAGGCTAGTGTGTTGACTACAAGGTCACATTAGAATGAAATCACCATTTAGAGAATCATTAAGTAACTCTGGAACAGAATCCTTCTTGAGAAGATAATAGTTGCTCATTTTCTTAACCTTTTAAAGACCTGCTTTCACATACGTGAATGCATGTAGGAAAACACCCCTAGAAATTTATTTTATGTATTTAGGCAACATGGAAATTTACTGCATTTTAAGACATACTGCATAATCTGTTTAATTTTTCACAAAATGCCTTTTATTTCATAATTTTATGTTTTTCTGTTCAAATAATATGTTTTTCATAAACCATGCACTAAAATTTAAGTACTTACTCCAGTAGGATAAAGGTTAAGAAATCCCTTGCCTTATATGGGATCTGAAGGTTCATTACCTCATTCACAAGAGCCAACTGCTGTACCCTGTCATAATTCAGTTGAATCCAATATATACCCTCACACCTTATCACTTTCCAAGATGCTTTTTAGTATATCCTATCATCTGTGCTTAGGTTTTCCAAGTGGGCTTTTTCCTTGAGAGTTTACAGTTAGTAACTTATATACGTCTCTTATCTCCCCCATGCATGCTATATGTGTTCTGTCCATCCCATCTTTGATATCGTGATCTGAATAATTTATAAAGCTTTTTCCTCACGTAAATTTTGCCATGTGTGGTACTTCAGCTTTTTTGTTACATTTGATTTCTTAAAGAATTGCCCATATTTGTCTTTATTTTCTAATTTTAGGATCCAAATCGCCTATACTATGAGCCATGGGAACTGAGAATGTTCGAGAACATTGAGTGTGAATGGCCATTGTTCTTCTGCTATCTCATACTAGACTACTGCTTCCAAGGCAACAAGAATGCTGTCACTGAATATACCGAAACCCTGGAAGAGGCAAGTTTGTATTATAGGTATCTATTTTAGTCTATCTTAAGCGAAATAAATGTGTTACCCTTAGCAAATTCATGGTGTATTATGTAGTTCATACTCTTTGAAATCAGAATGAATTATTGACGTAATTTAGGCAGGGGCAAATATGGTCCACCATGTTGGTTTTATTCTACCTACCCACATGAGAGTATTGGTGTCCAGTCGGTCATGCTGGGTGGTGAGTTTAGATTCAGCTGCTGTAGCACATTTTTCAATGTAAATAGTTATGCATGAGGCTTATTTAGTGTGTGTGTGTGTGTACCTAGTGTAGTTGGTGTACTTGCTGCCATTTTGTTCTTAGCTTAAAATACTTCTTTTGTACAAATAAAACACTCATAAAATATGAATCCAATAAAATACAACTGAATCATCTTTTTAGCTTTGCTGGTGCTCTGAATTCTCTCATTACTGGTTTTATGAAAAATGTGAATTATGGTGATGTGCGATAAAGATGTTGTTTTAACACTTTTGCTGCCAGCCAAGTTGCTTGTTGCTGAACTGCCCACCCAACCATTTTTACATGACTCAACAAGAAAACACTCTAAGAACAAACTATTTTTCATGTGTGAAGAGAAAGATTTCAAAATGGTGCCGTTACAAACCCCATCAAGTGACTAAAGCAGAAACTGCCTGATGAAACTGTGTTCCGAAGGTGCGGGTTCCCCCCCCCCACCCGTGTTCTTATCTGACCATGGTTGGTTACAAAAGTGAATGTGTTAATAGCTGATACGTTTCTAACATTACTTAAAACAGTGGATGTTGGCTAATGCTGTGGGAAGTTACATTGTTAGAACTGATATCTTCTTGCACTGCCAAACTACCAGTGGATACTTCTGGACGACAGAATATTATTTATTTTAGATGTATCATATACTTGAATTGAATTGAGTGAACTGAATTGCATTGAATTTAATGACATGAGTGTGTAGTACAATGTGACCTCACATAACCCATGGTGGTTGCTATTGTTGCTGTTATCATCACCATCATTTGTAATTAATTCATTTTGTGATGGTAATTTGTTTGGGTATTTTTGTTTAGTTTGTATTTTGAAGGCAGTGTTAACTGTGCAGATTATGATACGAACAGAGGATGGCTTGAAGCTTGTGCCAGAATTGTATGCTGTTCCAAAAGATAAGGTAGCAGGAGAATACCGTGAACCAGGTAGCCAGGAACGAGTTGCCTTAGGACGCTGTCCATTCATGTGGGCCCAGTCACTCTATATACTGGGTAAACTTCTACAAGAGGTAAGCTACATTTATTGTATGCCAAACAGTAGACCACTGGCATAGAAGTATAATTAATTTCCATATGTAAGCATGCCTGTTAGCTCTCATACTGGAGACCATGTGGTTCCTGCTGCCATATGTTGAATGATATTGTGATGGTGTAATAAGTTTAGTTGGGTGCAGGTGACTTCTGTAGAGGGTTAAAGTACTTTTAAGTAATTCCTAGACAACAAATATCAATGATTATTATGATCACTTACCTATGGCAGACCTCCTGAAGTGGTGAAGGGCGTGAATGAGCTAATACTTAAAAAAGTTTGGATGTGATTTCAACTGCTTCCATGAATACTAAACATACAGTCTGTGAATATGGTGATGAGACAGTGAGAGTAGAGCCAACACACTGAATGTCATGTATATTAAGTATACATTAGACAGTGAGCAATGTCCAATATACTTGTGGTTTACCAATAAACTATATTTACAAAGCTTTAGAGCACACATCTCAAACTCACAGCCCATCAGTTTATTTTATATGGCCCTCTCACTTATGTTTCTCCAATTATACAAGGCAGGCAATGTATGTATAAATGTAACACGGGGGCGCATTTGCATAACCCTTGTTGCCGTGGAAAAGCAATAAGTATTAAATATTCTGAGTGTGTGTGTAGCCTTATCCAGCATGCACAGCGCATGGGCCATATTACTGGCAGGTCTCGTTTGACACGAACATTTTTTTTGCCATTTCGCTTTAACGCGACTTGGCGTAGATGATCCATGGCCACACTTATCTTCTGTATGAGGCTAGCAGAAAGTGACGTCACTGCCAGGCCATCAGTCATGTGTATGAATTGATTACTTTGGTGATACAGTCACACGGCTCATTTAGTTGCGTCTTTGACAGCATTGGCTTTTCTTACCAACATGAGTGAGAAACGTAAATCTGCATCGCCTAGTGCAATCGAAGTGAAAAATTGGCGAAAGACAGTCAGTATTGAAGAGAAGTTAGACATAATAAGCTGACTTGAAAAACGTAAACGAATTGTTGACATATTCCGTAATGTCAGACTCGCTCATAGTAGCATGCGTACAATTCGTGATAATGCTGATAGAATTAAAGAAAATTTTAAGTAAGGAACTAAAGTGAGTGCTAAAAGAACTTCTTATTCAAGGAGTTCAACTATGGAATGTATGGAAAAAATGTTAAGTGCTTGGATAGAGGATCAGAATCAATGCCACATGCCTGTAAGCAAGCTTTTGTTTCAAGCCAAGGCTTGTTCCATTTATGAGGATCTGTCAAAGGGTGGTGATAATGTTAAACCATTTAGTGTTAGTACAGGTTGGTTTAGCAAGTTCATGAAGAGATATAATTTTCATAACATTCAAATGACTGGGGAACCTGTTTCTGCTGACACTGTGGCTGCTGAAAAGTTAGTTCACGAATGCAACACGTTATTGAGGAAGGAGATTATTCACCTAAACAAATTTTCAACATTGATGAGACTGCTGTGTTCTGGAAAAAGATTACTTCCAGGACCTACATCCCTTGAGAGTAAAAATCAGCATCCTGATTTAGTGCTTTAGAGTTACTGGTTACATGACTTGATTTGCATTTGGTGTGTCTTCATTTTCTTTCTTGTGTCTTTTCCACTTTACTTGGGTCTTCCAGCAACCAAGTCTGTCTGTCCTCCTGTAATGCCTTCTCATCCTTGTCAGTTTCGTCCCATGGTCTTCCTTCTGTGTGACTTTAATCCTAACCTGTTGTTCCTGTTTGTTATAACTTGTATCTGGTTCATATCTCACTCATGAGACCAGTTACCTTGACCCAATTCTTTTTGTCCTCTGTCATGACCAGTATAGTACCCAAAAGCATGCCATGGTTAATTCTTACCATATGCCTCTTCTTTTTAAGACCTTCTAACAGTATATATTTGTGATTTTCTAGGGGTGACATCTTGTATTTTGGTATTGACATTCCAATTTTTGGAGGAACCCATTACCAAATTACAGGGTGTCACATCTCAGAAAACTCTAAACTTGATACTCACTTCTGTTCAACCAAATGTGACAGCTAAACCCACCAATCAAATTACACAGTGCCACATCCCAGAAGGCTGGTTGAGTTGTTAGTATTTTTGCTCTTTATTTCATGAGGTCCTGGCTTTAAATATCTACCTGGAGGCCAGCTGTTCTGAAAGTAGGCTTAGTTTTCCTCATTCATTGCAGGCAAATGTTGGCATAGCACATTCACGTATGTCACACAAGTTTCCACATTCTTTCCAGTGTGTCATTCACAAATCATTCTTCTGTTTGACGTTAAATGACCTATACAGTTGATAAATGTCTGAAATAAAAAATGAATAAGTCAGTTGTATGTGTGATGGCACAATCTGATCGTTTTCTTAGTGTCATACAAAAGCAAACTTGTGGGTTATATTTTTCTTAGGGTTTTCTGGCTGTTGGTGAGCTAGACCCATTGAATCGCCGACTATGTTCAGAAAAGAAGCCAGATGTAGTGGTCCAGGTGGTGATCTTGGCTGAAGATAATGATATTCGTGAGAAGTTACGACAGCATGATATCATAGTGCAGACTATAGATGAGGTTGCTCCAATTGAGGTGCAACCTGCTAGAGTGCTAAGTCATCTGTATACATACCTAGGTGAGTTAAACACAGTATTAACTCCTGGTGTTAAAAATTGTAGATCACACTTCTTCCCATACTGTATTCTGAGGAATATCAGGATTCCACAGGGTGTTGAAGAAATTCAATAGTTAAACTTTTCTAATCATATATCAGTTATTGGTGCCAAGTTAATCAGATAGATTACAAGGTTGAGCTTCTGCATTATGACAGTGTAGTTATGTGGGTCAGCCTGAGTGGCATAGTCAGTATAGCGACTACACTATGGACTGCACGGTCCAGGGTTCGAATCCCAGTAGGGGCAAGAAGTTTTTATATTTTCCAAAAATGTCCAGACTAGCTCTGGGACCCACTCAGCTTCCTATTCAATGGGTACCATGGTTCTTTCCCAGGGGTAAAGCGCCTGGGGTGTGAAGTTAACCACTCACCTCCATCTAGTGCCGAGGTTAAGAATGAGTGGAGCCATACCTCTACTTCCCCTGTATGCCTTCATGGCATGGACAGGGAAAACTTTACCTGTACCTTTTAGTTATGTTGGTGGTTATCAGCATTTTAGAAGAAACTGCTATGATCAAGACAGAAAGATGGAGGCAGTAGATTTCTCTGAAACCTTAGTAAAGACCTACAGAACTACACTGTGTCCCAATGCAGAAGACCATGTTGTCATTGCTCATAAATATGAATACCTCAGATCTCACTAAATGAGAAAGGTAATTCTTTTATCACACAGTTCTTTATGCAGTTGAAACAGCTATGTAAAGTAAGCCAAGATACATGTATGTGTATATATTAATTAAAAGTTTGTTTAACGTTAATGATGAGTTGTGATTGTGCTTACAGCAATATAAAACTGAAAGGCACTGACAATTTTTTCTAGGGCGAAACAAGAAACTTGGACTGTCTGGGCGCAGATCTCGTGATGTTGGTATCTTGGGCACTAGTAAGCTGTACTCTTTACATGATCGGGTTTTTGCCTTCACGCCACAGGTTAGTGTTGCCTCCGTTATTCTTACATACACACACATGTATGAATATACAGTTATCCCCCTACATTACGTCATAGTTGGTTTCAAGACTGGTGATGTTAGTCTAGGCGACATAAGTTGAGACAGATTTTCTCATAAACATGATGTTAAAATGGGTTGGATGTTTCCATTTACTCTGTTTTGACCAAAAAAAAAAAAAAGATGTATTTGTACACATACTTATGAAAAGTTTAGAAAAAATATGAAATCTGACAAACAAATGACAATTGAAGGAGGAGGCACTTCCTCTTGAACTACAGGCAAGTCATCTGGATCATCATCTCCAATGTTCAACAATACAGGTGGCAGTGCATGAGGCCCTGAAGATGACCTGAAGAAATCAAGCCCTACAGTCTGGCAAGACAAAGACCTTTTCTTCTCCTTCAGAATCTCCTCGCAGCCAGCAGGATTCTCATAATTCCTTGTCTAATTGTTGCTGCTTGCTGGTCATTCATACCAGTGGCCTCAGTTTCCTTGATCCCACCTTCAATGAGTCTAAGCCCCTCAGTCAACTTTGAAACGGTCATGGTCCACTTTTTAGGCTCAGGCTAAGGTTCCTCAGCTTCTGTAAGGGCACTTTGCTTCCGAGTTCTAACAAGATATTTAAGCATAAGCTCCTTATCATGGAGTTCAGCAACATAAAGACATCTTCAGCATTACATGTACGAAGTTGCATGCTTGGCTTAATATGTTGGGTCTGGGGGGCAAACAACATAAGTGTAGAACAATATAAGTCAAGACGACATACTTCAGGGGATTACTGTACTAACGAACCTGTTATCTGGGAAACTCAAGACAAGGCTTTCAACCAGATGGCAGCATTGAGTGATGTTTAGGTTTTCTGCTTCATCTTTGGAGGTTCCAATTTTTAGTCTCGTCTTCGACACTTTGTATCGTGGTAACAGGTAAGGCTCTCCCTGTCCACGCCATGAAAATATTAACCTTGGCACTACATGTAGCTGAGCAGTTTAACTCCTGACAGCTTTCCTTCAGGAAAGAACCTCGGTACTCACTGAATAGGAGCCTGGGTGGGCCTCAGAGCCGGTCTGGACAGTTTTGGAGAAGAAGAAAATTTCTTGCTTCTGCCAGGTTTTTGAGCCCCAAACCATCCAGCCTGTAGCCTAGTCGCTAGTCCAAGCAAATGCCAACATAGTACCATAAACTAGTCCACAACTGCTTTATTCCACATCCTTTTTATTTTGTCGTTCAAAATTGTTCTCCCCTTTAATGCTGAATATCCTGTGCAGTTTAGAAAGCATTGTTAAATTATCTAAGGAACAACATAAAGCTTTCTATAATTGTGAGACTTGTGTTGTTTTTTTGCACCTGAGCTTTCTGTTGTCAGTGACTTCATCTTGGTCAATGGCACAGCATAATAAGCACTCCCTGAAGGTGCCGAACATTGAACATTGTTGGGACTGTCACTTTATTTTGCAGCACAAAAGTCCACAAGTTTCATCAACATGTCTTGTGAATTTAAATGTGCCATACATCTTTGCAAACCCTCGTGTATGCAACAGTTTAAAAAGTTTTAGTTTGGGAATGACAGGGAATGAGAATGCTTTTGTTGTCTTTTCAGATAATAACAATGCTCTTTGCCAGATGTTATCAGGATCATCAGCTCAGTGAAGCTGGTATGAATGGTACATATAGCATGTGTGAGAGGGAGGAGAAATGCAAAATTTGGTTATAAAACCTGAAGGAAAGAGGCCACTTGGAAGACCTGGGCATAGGTGGAAGTATATTAAAATGATTTTTAAAGAATAGGAATAAGTGTGGATTGGATTTATTTGGCTCAGGGTAGAGATCAGTGATGGGCTAGTGAAAAGAAATGAACCTTCAGGTCACATAAAATTCTGGGATTTTCTTGGTTAGCTAAATAAATGTCAGCTTCATCAAAAGGAATCTTCTCCATGGAATTAATTAGTTTTTATTTTAATATCTCTTGAAATCTTCCTTATAGTTGACAGACTTGACTCGTTTCTACATCGCCTCTGATTACGAGTTAATGATTGACATTTTCAAGAGTGAATTGAATTTCCTGAAGTCTTCTTGGCAGAACATGTTAGGCCGACCACTTGTCGTCATGGCGATGAAGAGCATCCATCTAGGTACATGGTGTGATGGTGTGTGCTTGCATTCATTTTTGGTTTTTATGTCTTTCCTGCTTGTCTGTTTGACATGTTGCAAGTGGCCGAGTTAGAAACAAGGTTCTTAGTCTCTGTGTGCTTGAAATACTATTAGTGTCTTCATAAACTGTATGTGCAGAGCTCTTCTTTTATGACATTTAAACATTTCTAATACATTCCAAAACAGATATTATGTTACAGGGAGAAAGGGGGATGGTATGAAAAGAGAAGTTCCAATAATGCAGCATTAACTTTGTTGTATTTGTCTCTGCGTCTCCATGTAGCAACTCACGAACCACTAGATATATTTCATGACATTTGGTACTATGGAATTTTACTAAATGTTCTTGATATGTTCCAATTTGAGTTAAAATCAGCCAATAATAACAGATACTTTACATGAAGATTCCATGTTTTTTTGCACTTATTTCAAGTGTAACTGCAGAGTGTTTGAACAGAAGTTGTACAAAAAGTGAAATACATTTTATGCTTACTACACTTTTTCTGTACTGGTAAGTCTTGCAGTTTGCAAGATTTCCTACTGTGTTATCCAGACAATGAGAAGTATCCCATGTTAGTAATAGATCATTGTCATATACCTTTAGCAGTATATTAAATAACTTGTCTAGTTGAAACCATATCATTAGGTAACCTAAGAATTAGATCTGTTCCATTAGCATTGCATCATTTACTTGTTTTGATCACATACTTGTATGGTTGAAATAATATTGCATTATAAGTTGTGTTCTTCAGGGCGTTACACCTTGCATCTGGTTACCAGTGTTCTGGAGAAGCCATATTGAGTAGGATGGAGGATGCAGGGTTTCACTAAAACATTGTTGCTAACAGCATGTCAGAGTACATGGTGCTGTAACTCAGAAGACCATGATCTGAATCCACACCACCATGAAAACACAAAGTGTCATATAATGTTTCATCTCATTCCTCTATAAACCCTAATTTCATAATATATGTTTTGGGCAATTTTTAACATTCAGGTAGACACAGAACTAGGATAATGATGTTAGGACAGCTTTGGCACACATCAGAGGAATGTCAGGTGCCATCAGGAAACATTCTCAAATTAAAAGAAAATTTCATTACTTCATGTTGTCAGTGCAAAGAAAGTGAGGTGGCTCAGTCTTTGTGCTTTTTTAGTTGATAGGATATTTTTTGTGACTTTCTGGTGTGACCAGTAGGTGGACACTGCTCATTTCACCAGGTCATGAACTCATGCGGAATGGCAAAGGATGTGAGCTTAGAAATCCTTTCCAATAAATTGTGAAGTGAATCATGTTATCCACGTGCGCACCTTCAACCGTTATTGTCCGGCCTTTAAATCCCAATGTAGCCACTGAAGGCTGGAGTTATTTTCATGAAAAGTGCCCATGCCTGCACCTGTGTGAGACAGCCTTGTCCCTTTCGGCCTTTATTTGCCAAAAGGGACTCCAATGCCCTCTTCAGCCAATAAAGGTTAAAAATTATGCTGTCGTCTTGTGGGTTATCACACTGTGCTGTCTGGTAGGTACCAATGTACTGAAGGAACGTGTTACCTCCATGTTCTGTGTCTTTAAGCAGAATGTTCCTCAGAAACACTGGTATCCCTGTACCAGACTATATGGTGTCATAACCCTCAAGACCACCAAGACCACAATATGGATTTTCGCTACCTTGAAGACCTCAACTTGTATGCTTTTATGGTTATTAAAGAACTGAATTTATCCATTTTATGTTGTGGTAATCAAAAGTGTTTTTAAATCATAACTTTGTATCACAAATTATGACACTAAATTTGAACATGGCCAAAGTTATTTCTCCTCCCCCCCCCCCCCCCCATGAACTGGAATAGTTAGTGGAGAGGTTTCAGTTGAATGAGGGGAACCTGGTTCAGAATTTTCTAGTTCTGTTTCTGCCCTAGGGTATGATTAATGTATGAACTCTGATTACATCTTCATTTCAGTTGTATAAAGTTGCAGTATTTAATAAAAATTTCCACTCCTGAGAAGGGATGGTATGTTGAAACTAACGCATGGTGGATTGTTTCCCTTTGTTGCTTGTTGTCTGTCTCACCGTCAAGAACAGAATATCGATCTGGAACATTATTACACCATGAATGACATGGATCTGCTAGCCAACAAATTCAGCAGTGATCTCGCTTTCCTAACGATGAACTGGCGTTACATGCTTGGAAGACCAACTGTCACGATGATTGCTCATGCTGGTTTGATGGGTAATATTTGTTTCTGACATAACCTTAACTTTCAAAGCTTCACAGATCACAAGGGCATCTGGGTGGTAGCATGTACTGTCTGCTGTCCTCTTTCATACTGCCTTGTGAAGTGTTGGAGATGTAACTTACATTATAGGAGACAATTTTCCCATAAATAAAGCTGGCACTTAGCATAAGGCATTGGTCATATAGTATGATGATACATTTCTCTGCACCTGTCATATCCATTCTTATAATCATATCATACTGTACAGTGTTACAGTCATCAGGCTTGGACACTATGTGATGTGGTTGGTAGGTATCTGCCTTCCATACTGTGTAGTGTCATAGCTTGAAGACGACAATGTGAATTCTTATTACTGTGAAAAGCTCAACTCCATATATCAGATATTTTTATTAGGAAGACTTTATATTTGGCCACTTTGTATTTCAGTATGGCTTTGCATGTAAAAGCTTTGTGTGATAGTTACTTTAGATAAAGAGACTGTGAATTCTTTACATCCAGGTTTTGGGGTAACCTTAGCTGGAAATTATTTTCCATTTGACTATAATAATATATGCCTAAAGAGATTTCCTCAGGATGGGAGATTCTAATCTGTTTGCCATTACCGGTAACTAAATGTGGGATGTGTCATCCATTGTGTGTCCTATCAGTGGAGATACCCAAATTTACAAGCTTTTTGTATGTATGATCTGTATGTGTGTGTGTGTGTGTGTGTATTGCTTTTTATTCCTAGGGGCATCCCATATTTATGCTACATGTACCAAAACAAACACACTTCAATTTGTACTCTGCACTTCACATTGAAATTGCCTGCTCCAAGATATACATAACCTCCATTTTTGACATAGAGCTTATGTAATATAATTACCACCTATACTGAAGTGTACATGCAGCACTAGGCTAGTTGTAATGATAATCAGGGAACTTACATGAAAGTTACTGTGCAGGTATTACACATTTCCTTTGTATTTAAGGACTGAATTTTCTGTCTTCAGATCAAGGGAAAATCCCACTAGCACTGTTAACAACAATGAAGAAACTGAAGAGTGGATATATCAATGGAACCAGGTACTTGATATTACAGTGAACTCCAGTATTTCTTTTTCCTTCCTTTCATCATACTTTTGTTCATGAACAATCCTTACAAAATCATTAGGTACTGCCTGGTTTGTACATTGCCAGGTATGTTCAAATGACTTGAAATTGTGGCCTGATGTACTTGTTATTAAGTAGCAAAAAGTAATAAACCATTGTAGCAAGGACTTTAAATTTGGCATGGAAACTGGTTGTAAAGATATCTTGATTTTTTTTCAGGGTTACTCTGGGAAACCTGAATGATTTTCTTAATACATCATGTATCACCAATTTAAGCTTCCTTGGTAGCCAAGAGGATGGTTTGCCAGATAGTACGTATATAAAATTTAATAATGCTATCATGCTTATGTGTGGGTAAGAATTGTGGTCTCTCACACTAAAGGAAGAACAGAGGCTGAAGGTGTTCAAGAATGGGGTACTGAGGGGAGTATTTGGAATTAAAAGGGAGGAAGTGACAGGAGGATGCAGAAAACTACAAAAGTGTGGAGACCCATAATTTTTAATATTCTTCACCAGATTTTGTTAGGATGATTAAGTCAGATAAAATGAGATGGGTGGCACAGGTAGCATACATGGGGGATGTGAAAAGTATATGCATAATTTTAGTAAGAAAAACCTGAAATAAGAGACCACTAGTCATATCTAGGGACAAATCAGACGGTAATATTAAAATCGATCTTGTACTGTTTATTCAGTAATAATGTGGATTAATATGCCTTGTGTGTGTGTGTGTGTGTGTGTGTACTTGAATTAAAAATTCTTTGCCCATATGAAGATGCTTCCCTTGCCAGAACTTCTAGAACACCCTGGTTGAAAATTTATGGTTTCATACTTCAAACGAAATGTATTAAAACTTAAAGTGATTAGAGTTCATATTACGTAGGACGTCCAGAAAGTAAAGATACAAACGCAATAATTTTTTTTAAAAGTAGTTATTAACAAAATTGAGTGAAAAAACTCTTAACACATACCTTTAGCTATTTTTCAACATAATCACCACCTTTGTCATGGAATTTGTTTAGCCTGGGTACGAGGTTTTGTATTCCGATGTCATAGAACTCCGCCGCCTGTGCACGCAACCACGTAGTGACTTCGTTTTTCACCTCTTTGTCTTCGTGAAACTTCTGGCCTGCCAGATGTTTCTTTAAATGCAAAAACAAATGGAAATCGCTGGGAGCGAGGTCTGGGCTGTGAGCGGGATAGCCGGCCAGAAGTTTCACGAAGACGAAGAGGTGAAAAACGAAGTCACAACGTGGTTGCGTGCACAGGCGGCGGAGTTCTATGAAATCGGAATACAAAACCTCGTACCCAGGCTAAACAAATGCCTTGACAAAGGTGGTGATTATGTTGAAAACTAGCTAAAGGTATGGGTTAAGAGTTTTTTCACTCGATTTTGTTATTAAATATTTTTAAAAAATTTTATTGCTTTTGTATCTTTACTTTCTGGATAACCCTCGTAACTAACTTCATGGTGCAGCCTTCATTGAAACATGCTGATAATTACTTAACTGTGAGGAACCTGAAAGTTCATTACTGTTTTTAAAAAACCCACCATTGACCCCCAGACAATCCAGCCAAGTCTGAGGCTCCATGTCAGAATTCATAACATGCTACTTTTCATGGCAAGGGTTTGTTAATCCATATGCTTGAGGACCACCCTTTATCATCTGTTCATTACTGTCTGTTTGACATATCATCAATCCTGCATGTTTTGATGCTGTCCATATATTCTGTCAGTAATAACATGCTAAATGTGCAGATTTAAAATACATGTTATGTAAATTGCTATTGGACCATGTGTGGTATCGCACGTTATAATTGATGTATTTAAAATGGATTGTTTAAATTAACTTTCCCAAAGGACTTAACCCTCAAGTGCAGACATACTTGGAAGAACACTTGCTGAAGTCACTTACACCTCGTTCACAACTTTTGAACCGTCCAGCCATACGTAAAGGAAGCAGTATGAGGCGCCGTATGTCAGTGAAGGGAGCCATCAGGAAGACTCGATCCATAGCAGTAGAACGTAAGTATGACACTTGTTTAGGACTGGTATGAGAACTTAACTGTAGAGAAAGTAAACGGTACAATGATATAGATGCTTTCATGCTAATTGTTTTTCCATTCTTGTGTGATGATACTGTATTGTGGACTCATATCTCAAGAGTCCTCTGAACCTAGCCAGTTTCAAGATAAATTGACTAAACAGTGCTGGCAGTACTATTTATAATTCTGGACCACTAGGTAAAAGAAAATCGAGGAAACGGGCCTTGAAAAGGAAATAAATTTCCCAATTAAAATCTCAGGTGAACAGCTGCATCGAAGTTTAGTTTGAAACAAGTGTTTTGTAGACTGCTCTCTTTATCAACAGGGTTGGTGTAGGGTAAGAGCAATGTGTAGATGAAGATGTGTCTGGAGCATTGGTGGAATGATATTGACAGGGGAAAACCAAAGTACTCGGAGGAAAACCTGTCCCATTGCCATTTTGCGCACCACAAATCTGACATGGGCTGACCTGGGATCGAACCCATGCTTTTGCAGCGAGAGAGGTCAGCAGATTTAGGGAGTGACTAAGTCACTGAGATAGGTATCGGTCAATGTTATGCCTCTTGTTATTGTGTCGCACGCAACAGGAGGGCAGAGTCCAATTCAACAGTCCTGACTGCTACTTCAGACCTAATTCTCTGTTTCTTAACCTCTTAGTGCCAGGTGGCCATTATGCCAGCCACTGGTACTCTTGCATGTTATGCCATCAGGTGATCTATCAGCCACTACCTTAAGTGCATTAAGTGTGCTTCTCATCCACAAGATTTTAGCAGCAGTCACATTGTTGAATAACATGACTTTTACTCACTACATATCTCAGTAATTCTGTGTTTCAACAGGTCATCAATTTTTAGCATAACCTACCCATACAGCCTGGCATTAAGGTGGTTGACCTTGAGAAGTATCCTCCTTCCATCCATCCATTTACTGATAAGGTTTCCTTTTGATTGTATATCCATCAGTCTCAGCTTGAAATTCTTCATGCTGCAGAGTTGTAAATAGTGACACCAGGCAGTGCTTTAGTCACATCACTTTAAAGATAGAGAGAGCACGTTTTTCTGATACTTGACATGGTGTCATCACTCAAGAAAATTAGTACAGTGAGATGTTGATAAAACAAGGGTGTTAAGTTCATTCCGTTCTTGGCATTTTCTTATTTTTGTATGATTCTCTTTCTTGTTTTCTGTAACTGTTCAAAATTACAGTCTTCTGGGCTATGACTTCATGTTCTTTTGGTAGATGTATGCCAATACTGCAGAGGAAACTATTGTCCATCTTTACTCAGAAGATGGAAGTGGTAGTTTTCTTCAAAAACTACCAAACTACATGCCAGAATACTGTAATTTTGATACTCTCTACTGTGAAAACCTCCGGTCTTCATAACTGTTCTTTGTTTCTATCTCCTTCCTTAGAACACTTTGTCATGTTGAACTGCTTACCTGTTTCTGGTGGGACTAACAGCATGAACACTTCAGCAGCAGATATCACTTCACAGTTCCTTATGTATTACAAATTTCATGAATGTTGTATCAGGAACACATAGTGCAAAGCAGAAGTGAGTCCATTTGAAATATGTATGTGTCACTTCATACATATGCAGAGTCAGAGTAGCTCAACACTATATCGACTAGGCTACATGCTGGATATTTGGAGAATCTGAGTTAAATTCCTGGCAAGGGTGAAGGATTTTGTCTTTGTCACTGCATCCATTGGCACTGGGGTCTACCCAGCCTCCTGTCTATTGGATACCACGGGCTCTTTTTCCTGAAGAGAAAGCAGGTGTGGTGTGGCACTCTCCACTCACCTCCATGCAGTTCTGAAAGTTAAGAAACAGTGGCATTATACCTCCACAACAAAGCTAACCTTGATAGTGGGTTGCAGTGATAATCTTCACCTTTCACTTCACACCTAAAAACTACTATTTCATTTACAATTCAAATTTCTGTGGTGTAATTTGAGTACCCTTAGGCTTTTTTTTAAGGTATTGCAATTTTCTGATGGAGGTATTCTTTTCAAACTCTTAAGGACCAAAGCCTGCTATTGTAAAGGATCAGGGGACAGTTCTATCCACATCTCATCTCCCTTTACATTTTCCAATTGACTGCTCACAAGGAGATATTTTCACCACCAAAGTAACTGTGCATTTCTTGTCTCCTCATCCAAACTACATGTCAAAACCATTATATCCTCTTGTGTTTCACTGTTTGAACAATATGAGGTGACTTGTACGTCATGAACTTCCTCATTATGCAGAATCCCAAATTGCAGCACAGTACATGTCCTGGTGAAAGACTGTTATGTGTGATTCAGGTGACGGAACATGGAGGGTCTAAAACAAGAATGAGAATGTGTTCTCAAGTCATGTGTTGCTTTCTGTTTTCTCTATCTCATCCTTTGTTTCATTGCCTTTCTTTTCTTCTCTCTGTCTTTTCTCTTTCTGCCTCTCCCTATCTTTCCCTCACTCACTCATTCTCTTTGCCTTCCTTTCTGTCTGTCTCAGTATCTTTCTATCTTCCCCCCTCTGTCTTTATGTTTGTTTCTTTCTTTCTTTTTGTCTTTATATTCCTTGTTTTGTTGTCATCTTGCATCTCTCTTGCTGACTCTTCCTCTCTTTGTGTTGTTTCCTCTTTCTTTCTTTCTTTCTTTCTTTCGGTCCTTCCTTCACATCCTTGGCTTCATTGCTTGTGTGCTGCAGTAGGATGCATGGTAGTTTTGACAGCTATCATTGTATCTTGTAGCTGATATTTTGGGTATGCAAGGTGATGAGCGTTGGGACAGACGACCATCTACTGTTGTGATCCCATCTCATTTGACAGCCGATTCAGACCCAGGCAAGGCATCCCCTCGGTCACCCTCACCTGAAGATGCAGCGCCATTATGGAAGCAGAGTGTGGTTCCCAGAGCAGCAAGGTGAATATTAGCAGGTATCTTTAGACTGCAGTTTCTTGTGCACACTGGAATCGTAGTTTGTGGTTCCTCACTTTTACAGCACAAAAGCTGAAGTTGCTTCTGTGCCTAAATCGAGTGTATGGAGATATAGCTGTACTCATTCATAACCTCAGCACTAACTGGAGGTGAATGGACAGTGTTATAATGTGGCCACTTTAATCCCCGGGAAACTGGTTCCAACTACTCAATGAGTAGGAGGCTGTGTGGGCCTTAAAATATGTCTGGACATATTGATGATTGTTGTTGATGATGTTGTTGTTGGTTCTAATTTTGTATATTTTAATAGTTCTGTATTTGTATAGATCATAAGATAAAATATTCTGAAAATAATAGCAGTTACTCCCAACCACATTTAATGTACTATTGTACAAGAAGTATTAAGTAAATTCATGGCCAAATGCAGAGAGAAAGAAGCTTTTTTTTTGTATCGGAGGGTTGACAGTGCAGATATATTACAGGATGACCACAGAGGCCACACAGTATGCTGACACAGAAGTTGAAGAACTTCTGACAATGCTTAGAGAAACTGAACATCTTGAAGAACAAGGGGACATTTTACAATACCTTGTTGATACCCAGGGGCTTGACTTCAACACAGGTGGGTAAATTGCCTGACTGTGTATGGAATTTTAAAAACGGATACCATAATGCATAATGAGCTACCCTGTGGTGTATCTAAAGCTTATTGCTAGTGACATCTGGTACTAATTTAGTAAACTAACCAAAAATAATTGCAGTAACTTTCAATTAAAATGGGGGTTCTTTGAAGATATATCATTTTATCACTCGTCATGGGTTAATATAACAATAAATTTTGCAATAGGAATTGTAGAAGATGGGAAGAGTGTGACAGTAAAAGACTTGCTGAAAGTGCTGTATGAGAAGGCTTGTCAGCAGAAACTATGGGGTCTGGTCCGTCATACAGCTGGGATGCTCGGGAAGAGAGTGGAAGACTTAGCCAAAGCAGTGACTGATCTACTTGTCCGACAGAAGCAGGTGATTGCCTTATTGACTAACTACATATCCAGGCACACCAGTTTTATTTCCACCTACTGCACAAAGCATAGTTTTTGCGCTGCTACATGTTTAGGCAACCTATTGTAGCTATTATCAGGGAACTATAATATTATAAAGACACAAATGGCATATCATATGTCAGTAAATGGTAAGCACATACACATCAGCATTATACAACAGTCAATTGATGTACAGTATTACTAAAGCTTATTCACAGTAAAATACAAGTGAAGTATTAAAATGTAAGATGTAAAAAATGTAAAAAAGTTATCTCCAGACATCTAGCAGTATTAAATACCTCCTGTTTTTGGTGGAGTGTAGATCCAAGGTTTATGTTGCACGATGTTTACGCCATGAGTGATTGTGCTGCACTATAACGTTAAATACATAGCCAGGGTTTCTTGTGAAATCTGATAGACACCAAACTTAACAAGAAATGTACTGTCTTTAAAGGACCCCATCCTGAGCCAGTTTATTCCTGTTCACACCTTCACATTGTGTTTCTCTAAGATTTATTATCATCTGATGTTCACGTGGCCAGGTGTTACAAGTGGCTCTTCCTTTGATGTTCCATTAAACAAAATTTTGTATGGATGTCTCAATTCCTCGGTGTGTGCTACATGTCCATTAATGTAGAATTTATCACAAAAAAAATTCTAATGATACCAATATTACTGTTATAATTCAATACATGTTCTGATTCAACAAATTCTGTTATGACCATCAGCAGTGTGTTACCTCTTATGGTGATTTTAAACAGGAAAGTTAATTTATGAAGGTCTTATGTCTTGAGATTTGAGTTGCTAAAATGATATTACAGGATGTGACGTCTAGTTCAGTAGATAGGTACCAACATTTTAGAGGCATCTGCTGCCTCCATCTTCAGGGTGCAGATGGAGGCAGCAGGTGCCTCTAAAACATACATATCTGTGACTGTGTATGGTGTTATATCACACAAGACCTAAATCTTACTGTTGTGTATTTATATTATGTGTTAATAAGAAACAGATATAAAATACTGGTTCTGTGAGCTTAACCAAAGGCTGTGTATTTGTATAGGTGACAGTTGGCATGCCTCCTGCAAATGAACACACTGTCACTGCACCACTGCCTGAAATTGAACTGCGACAGTTGATTCATCAGGCGTATGGTGATGATGAGAGCACTGCCATGTTGACACAGGTAATGTTTTGGTCAGGGGTTCAGAGAGGCCTGTTATCAAACTGAGTGTGTCTGTCTCGTTGGTTAACAGCCCTGTTAATGAGCTGAGTATGTCTGTCTCACTTGTTAACATCCTTGTTAATGAGCTAGTATGTCTGTCACATGGTTAACAACCCTGTTACTAGCGTATTCGGAAAGTAAGTACTGTTTGCGAATATTTCCGTCGCAGCGCTCAGTTAGTGATTTCGCGCATGCATCCTGTCTTCCCTCATTCATTGGCAAGCCACAGACGCCAATACGAGAAAAGCAGATAGTGTTTACATATTTTTCTGTGCGTTTAAAATGTTCAAGATGATCAAGTGCCCTGCCGACTGTGAAATACGGTCTGTTATCCATTTTTTGAATGCAAGAAATCTGAAACTGGCTGATATTCATTGTCAAGATATGTGAAGTATATGGTGAAAATGCCATGAGTGATGGAATGGTGAGGAAATGGGTTAGAAAGTTCAATGAAGGTCGTGATAACGTGCATGATGAGCCGTGGAGCGGCCAACTGTCTATGGTCAGTGGCGGCCACATTCTACTACGAGGAGGGGATACAGAAACTGGTGCCCCGTTATGATAAATGCCTTAATAATGGTGGAAACTATGTAGAGAAGTAGTTTAAGGTATGGCAAATCTGATAAAAATAACATATTTTGAAAATAAATTTTAGTTTTTTTTTTTAATAGCCTAACGATACTTACTTTCCGAATATGCCTCGTATGTCTCATGGGTGAACAGCATTAATGATCTAAGTGTCTGTCTCATGGATTAATAGTCCTGTTAATGAGCTGAGTGTGTCTCATGGATTAACAGCCCTGTTAATGAGATGAGTGTGCCTGTCTCATGAACTGACAGCTCTCCAGCCTGACATTTCGTGGGGTTTATCTGCCAAATGTTATGGCCAAGGGGGTAGATACAATGGGCGTTTAAATCCATCTCCTAAAAGTTAATATATGAGTAAACTTTAATTTCTTAATCTGAGTGTTTTTTCTACTTCAAAGTTTTATCTACTGTATACTGTGATACTGGAATGAGAATGAAATCTTGCATGATAGGTGGACACATGTGCAATGCTCATTTGTATTCTGGTAGGATGCTGTACTGTTGTTTGCTGAAGAGAACAACTTTGACCTTTGTAGTGGTTTGGCAGGTCAGAGTCAGACTGTTAGATTTTATGACCAGTAATTGATATATTCCATTTAAAAATACATTGAGCTGAAGTGCAGTCGTGTCTTGTGAGGACGAGTTATTTCTGTTGTGTCAGACAGAGTTTTCTGTATGTTCTGTCTGTTTAAACCTCTGCATAAATTTGACTTTAGGCTTGTTATAACCTGAATACCTAACAAATGTTGACCAGTAGAAAGTGACAGAGACTTACATTTTTTTGACAGGATCTATATGTTTTGTGTACAAGTTTTGCCTGGAGACAAGGGATCCCTACCGAAACTGTCAAGGCCAAATCTTTACTTCTGAGTAACAATCAGTAGCTCAGCTCTGTGTTCTCTTTTCCAGGAGTTACTAGTGTATTTGGCAATGTTCATCAGAACGGAACCACAGCTTTTCCTAGAAATGCTCAGGCTTAGAGTTGGTTTGATTATTCAGGTGAGTGTTATTTATGTTTACAGCAATTGCCATCCAACCACAAGGTTTACATTCCAGAGGAACACTGTAATTGGCAGGACTAAGGCATAATTGTAAATTTGTGGTTGCATGATTCTTCAGTAAACACAAGAAATATGTAAATAATATATCCAAAAATAAGCAGACATTATATAAAATGTGTCTTAGACTTACCACAGTGGTAGCCTACAAGCTAGAAAACTAGTGTCAGCTCATATTAAGGTGGAGCTGTCATTGTGGAAGCCACTCAAAATTAAAAACTTTGTGTATATGAGACAAAGTGGCACAATTAGCAAAGCTGGGTGCAAATGGAAAGCTGCTGATTCATGAATCAAATCGTATGGTTGACAAGGCATTTCTGTGCTTTACTGTTGTGTTATTTGTAATGTACAACTCAGAATTTAGGCTTGAAATGTGTAATATACCCAAATTTACAAAATTTGGGCTTGACACAATTATGACTTTGAACTTATCCATGAAACTATTAAGTATTTCCTGCTGCAAGGACTAGAAATTTAGGTGCTCGATTTTTATGCAAAGGTTGCTGTGTTCGAGACCATCCTGGAACTGTATGAGATACGATCCCCTTCCCTCTGACATATCTAAAAGTTAATGTGAGGTGCGACAGGGTAGTTTCAGGGGTACTGTGATGGTTAGTGACTTTTACAGAGCTTCACATGGTCTTCTGGGTACATACGTCATGTAGGATAATATTTGTTGTAACTGTCTGGTAGAAGCATGCTGCCTCCATCTTCAGGGTGACTGCATTTGGTTCAGGTGGATGCAGATGTGATGAGGAGGAGGAAGTATGTTATATATGTAGGCAGGTTTCAAGGATTTCGACTAATCAGAGCTACAGACATCTGAAACGCTGGAATAAACTTGTTAACCTCTGTGGTATATGAGTGCAGAAGACTGCCATTTCAGCAAAACTCACTGTGGAAACCTGGAAACTTGTGTAGTATAAAGCGTGTTGGAATTTAAATTTGATGTCCTCCACATTTCACTAAAATTTTCCACAGATAACTTTCCATTGATTGACGCGTACACACTATAGCACTTGACAAATACTGTGAAATCACATTTTCAGTGAATATGCATGCTGTTGACTTTTATTTATTCTGGAAAGACAGGTTGATACCATAAGCAGTGCTGCTGTCCAGAGTCAAATTTTTTAAAGAGAGTTTTTTACTCCAATATTGACTGAAGCTTAGCTACCTTTCAGTGCTGTTTATTGCTGCCATCATAGGGTCCTATCTGTTACTACGAGTTTCAACTTCTAATAAACATACATAACAGAATAGTAAGTCATAACCTTTACATACGGACAGTGTTGCTACGATCTTCATTGGTGCTGTACCTTCTAGAAATTATGATGCTGTTATTAGCATGTGACAGAGGTGTAGCATCACTATACTTTAAGATTTTGACCAAAAGGTGATGCCACTACAGGATGACTTCATCTGAGTAGGTACAAGCCCTGGCTGTTATTGTTGTATTGTTTCTGTATTGTAGGTAATGGCCACAGAACTGTCTCGAACATTGATCTGCACAGGAGAAGAAGCATCCGAACACTTACTAAACCTGTCTCCATTCGAAATGAAAAATTTGTTACACCACATTCTGAGCGGGAAGGAATTCGCTATTAGCAGTGGTAAGTTTGCATGCTTTTTTATGCAGTACTGAAATTTAACTTATTAGGGATATAGTCAAACATTTTATTATATCTTATTTATTTGTTTCTTTATGGTTTATTGAATGACAGTGTCAGTAGCTCAAATTAATAGCCTTGAATTGTAGGATTATTGATGAATAGTGAATTGGAAAGGATGTGGAAGGAAGTGCTGTTTGCCCAAATTGAAGTAGTATCCCAGTTGTTGCCTGAAGGTACTAAATAATACCAGGAAAAACGTCAGGATATCTGGCTCCGTGCTGCATTTTTAATCTGGAACTCTAATGTTCTTGGCCTAAAATGAAGTACTGTCCCAGTTTTTGTCTGATGGTACTGAGGAGTACCATGAAAAACCTCAGGATATCTGGTCTCCCTGCTGCAATTTTAACCTAGGACTGAATGATTGTGGCCTAAATTGAAGCAGTATCCCAGTTTTTGTCTGAAGCTAGTGAGAAATACCATGAAGAACTTCAGGATATCTGGTCTCCCTTCTGCAATTTTATTCTGAGACCTACTAAATACAAACCAGGAGTGCTGCCCACTCTGCTATGACGTTTGGCACTGTGATTTGTTAAGATATTACTAGTGGGAAGGCAGAGTTCTGCATCTGTAGGTTTCAAATTAGCAAGCAGGCACTTGCCACATCAAATATGGAAGTCTGTACCTTATTTATTGATAGGTGCTAGATGAGTGTAGAAAGCTGAGAAGTTAGTCATCGTGACTAACAAAAATTGTCATACTATATCAAGCAGGAGCAGAGGGGAAGAAAATTTAAATGGGAATAATTTTCTGGTATATATAATTCATGTGTGTGTGTGTTTGTGTTTAACTTAATGACACTGTCAGTTGCTAGGATTATACAGCATTAATGATAGATAAATGAAGTATGAGTATGGAGCACTGGAGGGATGATGCTGACAGGGGAAAGCTGAAGTACTCAGAGGAAACCTTGTCCGAGTGCCACTTTGTCCACCTGAGGTCCCACATTGCTTGGCCTTGGATCAAACCTGGGCCTCCTCAGTGAGAGGCTAGTGGTTAACTGCCTCAGCCATGGTATGGCCCGTATATGTTTACGAGATGGCACCACAATGCAGTTATGTCTCAACAATTTAAGCTTCGTATTTGGGCTACAGAGATCTCTTATAAAAACTGTTTAGCACTTTCAAAGGCTAGTGTTAATGCCTTGTCATGATATGAACAAAGTCACAGTGAAATTTAACTTGTCCCTGTGCATGCCATGGGAAGCATATAGAGGCATTAGAGACCCAAACATGTGATAATCACATGGTGATAAGTCCAAGCTATATGCAGACAGTTTGAGCACCTCCCATCACATGGTATTCAGTTGGTCCTGAAGCCTCTCGGCCACATGGGGACGGGCACTGTCGTGAAGCAGGTGATGCTGTCTGTGAGTTTACCCTGATGGTCGTCCTTATCTTGGTCTGCAGCTTTCAAAGTGTTTGACGGTAAAAGTTTGCACTGATTGTGTCATGACGTGGTTTTAAATCCAGAAGCGGTGGTCTGTTGATGTGCCCCTAGTCCAGTTTGAACGGATTCACCAACTGGTGTGCAGTCTTCAATCAACGCTGTAATGTTGAGTGTACACTTATACAGTTAAATGTGCTGTTCTGTATAACTGTCTGCCAGTGTGTTTACTGAGTCAGATGTGCAGCTGTGCCACCTATACTGCCACAGCAGTGCTGCTAATGGATTTCAGTTGTACATGCCACATTCAATTCTAGGATACAAGCAGTAAATTTAAATATATTGCATGACAAGTAATCGCACCACAGTTTCACAGGAGGGCTTAGTGAATGAGACAGTATGTTTGTTTGATACCCTAAAAGGGTTAATTTTTAATAAATTCTTACACAGCCTATAGCACTGGCACGGCTGTGAGCTGTTAAAGACTTAACCTCACAAATATTATTATCATTTTTATGTTTTTTTCTCTCTCTCACTAGTTGGGCGTGGCAACTTCTCAGTGATCAGTTGTAAATCAAGTCGTGTTAGTAAGGTAAGCATGAGCCATGCCTTTAATGAAATACTGTATTCTTGAACTGTACCTGGCAGTTTGTCAGTCTCCTGAGTGTTTCATTGTGTGATTATGGTGTCAAGTAATGATGTTTGGAGGAACTGCTGCTTCCTTTACGGTCAAAATTTGAGGGAAGTTCTTGATTGAACTCCTCCAACTAACTCCATGATGCAGCATCTTTAATGAAAGTTTGCAGTTGGTAAGATGGTGAAGAGATTTACTGCTGTTATAAATCCTAACATTCATTACTGTGTTCACAAATGTCATTGTTTATACCCTATTCATAGCCAGTTTAATCCAATCTCACATCCTGTCACAACATGAATACAGTAAAACTCCGATTTAATGTTCCCGCATTTAGTGAACTCCTGGATTTAGTGATGATTTTTTCATGTCCCAACAATAGCTCCATATAAACAATGTAGCCTCCACTTAATGAAAACCTCGATTTAGTGAAATATATTCTAATCCCCCAGCAATTCATTAAATAGGGATTTTACTGTATTGTCCTATCTATGCTGTCATCTCTGAATAAGTCTCTTTACTTGATTTTTTCTGCCCAGAATAATTTCTCATCTGTCCTATGTTTCTTACATGCTGTCCCCATTTCATTCTCCTTACTTTAATTGCATGAACAATATTAAGTGAAAAGTACACATTATGAAGCTTTGAGAATTTTGAGAGTTTTCTCCACCAAACTGTCACTTTCTGTATCTTAGGTCCACATATTCTCTTTGGCAGCTTCAGGCCATGCCAAAGAATCTGTCCAAATTTCAAAACGTTTGTGAAATTCTGTAAGATCTTAGTTTCTTATGGTTAGGGGTTGTTAGCCTCTTCTCCAGCCCCTTGCTGGCTATCCACAACCATTTACTGAACCTACTCACAGCTCTTCTCCATATCTGAAGGCCTTCTCCTGAGGATTTATTACATAACCTCAGTTAACCAACACACCAGTAATTGATGAAAATTATGGTATTCAAAAATGTGACGTCATCTGGTAGGTACGTATCAACATTCAGAGGAACCTGCTGCTCCCATCCTGAGGGTAGAAGTGACTTGTGCCCTGAAGATTGAGCCAGCACATTTGTCCAGAATGTTCGTACATATCTGCCAGATGACATAAGATCATATTCCAAAAGATGTTTATTGTATTGTTCTTTGTATTGTATTGTATTGTATCTCACATCTTTGTAATTTATTACAGAAAAGCCAGATTGGTAGCCTATTGGGAGGTGATTCTGAAGGGATTGAAGATGTTGAATCTGACCGTCAAGGACAATGGCTACGAAGACGCAGACTCGATGGAGCACTTAACCGAGTACCTAGAGATTTCTACCCACGTGTCTGGGGAGTACTGGAAAAAGTAAGAGAAAAATCTTTTACATTTAGCATAGCAGTTGCTTGAAATTTCATAAAATAAGACTCATGTTACCTGTTGAAGGTAATTTAAAAAAATAAAGGTTAGTGTCCAGGACTGTGCCATGAAATGAGCCACGACTGCCTGCTTGAAAACTCCTACTACTATGTGTGTCCCTGTACTGAGGCCACAAAAAGAAGTCCCATGAATGGAGACAATGACAGCACTTGAGGGTTCCCGATTTCTGCCTATTACACGCAGTTTCCAACTTACGTAAGGCTTCCTTTCCTGAAAGTTCTACATGACCCAAAATTACATAAGTCAGAATTGACCCCACCCGCACTTATTTGTCACACTTCATTGTTTATGTATACATTTTTACGATGTCAGTGTACATGTTTAAAATGTTATTTCTGTCTGTTTTTTCATACGAAACACACAAAGTAAAATACATTTAATAATTACAGTATTAATAATACAGTATTAGAAATATTATAAATACAGTATTAAATAAGCAAATTTTCCATAGCTCAGAATTTTTTTTACATAAGTCCAAGTTTACATAAATTGTGTATAATGCAACCTGGAAAGTGCCTGTATTGTATTTCCTCCCAGCTCCCTCTGGCCTATGTCAGCAAGCCCAAAGTGTTATCACCACCAACATTGGTATGAACAGAAGAGCTAGATGACTGGGGAATACAGGGAAGTTCTTTGGAGGGGAAATGTGACAGCATGAGAGAGATGTGAAAAGGGTAATTCCATGACTTTTCTCTCCATGGCTTAAGTGTATCTGGTAGCAAAGCCTGTAAATTGATAAAAGGAAGTTAAGAGCAATTCATTTGCATACATTTACACTTCTGTTTCAGTTTAATGGTATTATTTAACTTCCAAAGAAGTGAAGCAGCAGAGATGAAATTTTTTAGATAAGTTGCAGTATATACATCTCCTGTCCATGAAATGAATCAATAAATAAGAGAAAAATTAAATATATTTAATGTAAATGAAATCACTGTGGATTGAAGATTTAACTTGCTAGAGCATTTATTAAGAATGAATGATACATGCATTCCCACGTGAATGTGTGGATACATTCCAAGCAGCAGTAGAAATGTATGTTGATCAAGTAAAAGATGGAGAGATCAGTACCCATGATGGCTATAGAACAAGCCAAAAAATGGTTTTTGCTCTGTTTTTATGACAATCTTACGTCAAATATAACAACAGAAAATAGGCAATTGCTGTCACTAGGTGTTCAGCATACTCATTGCAGCACTGGTAAGCAACAAAGCAACTTGCTACCAGTCACAATAGAATCTGTGTTTAAGTCACCAGCATATCACCATTCAGTATTTAAAGTTTTATACCTACTTTTACTTATATTTAAATTATCTTTTGTTGCTGTACTATAATAAATATAGGTTGCCTACTGTTCATGCTTTGTACATTCTACCAAACTTATTAAAAATGATAAAATCAAGGATGATTTTATGGGCACAACATATAGCGTGCATGAGAGCGATCAGAAATGTGTACAAAGTTTTGGTGGAAAACCCTGAAGAGAAGAGACCTCTTGGAAGACCTAGGCATAGATCAGAGAATAATATTAAAATTGATATTAAAGAAATAATTTGGTGGGGAGTGGGGGCATGGATTGGATTTGTCTGGCTGAGAATAGGGTCTAGTAGCCGGCTGTTGTGAACATGGTAATAAACCTTTGGGTTCCATAAGATTTGACAGCTATCTTGAGTAATTGAGCAACTGTTGGCTTCTGAAAAAGGTGTCTGATCCATGGAGTTAGTTACCCTTCATTTATTCCCATGTAGCTCTTACCCACTGTTACTAATTGTATATTTGACTGTGCAGAAAACAAATGAACAGGGACTTTCTCCACCACTTTATCAAATGTTGAATCTAAGTAAAGGTAATGTCGAAGTTATCCTTATGCTTGATTTTATTAAGCAGCATGCCATAAGGAGATGTACAGGGGAGTGGATGTATAGCTGTGCACATTCTGAACCTCAGCTCTAAAGTGAGTTGAGTGGTGTGCTTCATGCCTCGGCCACATTACCCCTGGAGAAAGCTCCCCTCACATCCTTTGAATAGGAGACTGGGTGGGCCCCAGAGCTGATCTGGATGCTATGGAAAAGAGAAAAAGTCACTGCTGCTGTTAGGAATTGAACCCCAATTTGCCAGTAATCCAGTCCATCTGAAAATGGTTTCCAGAATATGCAGTTACACTATTCACCAGTTGTTAAAGTATTCCCACTTCATTTCATGTAACCTGTGTAGTTAAGAAGCATCATAAAATAACCTAAGAATTAAATTTTAACTGAGTTACAGGACATCTCTGTGGATGTGTAACATTGAATAATCATAGCTTCAAGTCAAACGTAGTTAAAGGGAAAGGACTGGCCTTCTTGTGGCAGTAATCTCCTGTCTTTCTGAAATTTTAACATTAGATGAAGGTGAATGGTTAGCGCCACACCGCAGCCGATTTACCTCCACAGAAAGAACCCTGTGCCCATTGGATATTAACGTGGGTGGGCCATAGAGTCAGTCTGAATGCATTTGCAAAGAGAAATGTCTCCTCCCCTGGTATCAAGGCCTAATTCTCTGGTCACCCTGCCCATAGCCTAGTACTTTACAGTCTGAGATGTCTGGCTCATGAGTCAAATATCATATTTTTTAGTACATGTAAGGTCTAGCAACGTATATTTCTTCTCTTACAGTGTCAGGGACTAGCCATAGAAGGCAGAGTTCTCCCTCAGAACTTGACACAAGAGGTGAGTCATTCAGAGTATGACACTGTCCATATACATGTTTCAGTTCTGAACTGTTGAGCAGGTAATAACAGAATTTTGTATTGCAGGTAAGATGAATTTAATTTCAATTAGTATGAGTTCAGTGTCACATGGAAAAGCTGAGAAAGCATACACGAGGAAGAGACAACTTGAAAGACCTAGGCATAGATAGGAGAGTAGTATTAAAATGGATCTTCAAGAGAGAGGGTGAGAAGGTCTGGATTTGTTTGGCTTAGGATAGGGGTCACTGGCAAATCATAATGAGAAATATTTTCAGAGTACCTTTGCTGTAACAGATTTGTCTGCAATAAATGAAAAACACAAGTGAAGTGTGCAGAATTTCGGATAACACATTATTTTGTTGGGAAAAAGAATTTTCTTACAAAGACAGGTTTCTATTTCTGACAGGTTTTTTTTTTGCATTCATGCTTATAATTTTCACATTGCAGATGACACCTGGAGAACTGAAGTTCGCCTTGGCTGTGGAGACAGTGCTGAACTCTATTCCCCAGCCAGAGTATCGACAGCTGATTGTCGAGGCCCTTATGGTGCTCACCTTAGTTACTGAATACAATGTTGTTGGCTCTCTGGGAGGCATAATTGCAGCTGAAAATCTAGTGCACAAGGCCAATCAGATCTTCCTTGAAGACCAGGTCAGTAATGCATATCTCTGTTTTGCCTCTTGCCTCAGGTAAAAGGATGGTACTTCAGAGACCATCTGAGCTGCCAACAGAGTACATAGCTGCAGTCAGCACAGTGTGACCACTGCTAAGCACACCTCAGAATTTCCAGGCAGTGTTATACCTATTTCAAAACATTTTCTGTGTTGGGAGTACATTCATAGCTTCAGTCACCACAGACAGTTTTGAAACAGAAAATGCTTGATGGTGCATGCACAGTGCTTCCTCTCATAACAGCTTTCCTCTTCACCCCTGCAGCAAAAACTGCCAAGTAATCTTGTCCCTGCAGTTATTTCTTTTGTAGGTTCAGTTAGAGAAAACTGACTGGTACAGTTGAGTGACTGCCAGTTCTTCTGTCATTGTTTCTGTTTCATGCTGGTTATTGAATGAAAAGTCTCCAATGTGTTCTATCTTCCCATAGTCTTTCCTCTTTGATATCTTGCCTTCTCTTTCCTTTTGTCCTGATGTCTTCCAATACGTGTTTGAAAGATCTTGTTCTGGATGATCCCATAGGTTTCTTTCGTCCAGGTTATAATTCTGATGCCCCTTTCAGTATCCTTGTTCTGTTCCTTGTTTTTATAAGGCCAAAACATCATCACTTCTTGTCTCACAGCCACTGCAGCTTGTGCTCTAATCATACCACCACCACCGTGACTAATTGTGCTACCAATTCCTGTTGACAGATTTTTAAATCCAACTTCTCTAAAACTATAATTTCTAATTCTCGTTTCTTCCCACAGTACTTCTCAAAACTGTCATGTCTCTTGCTTGAATTTTTAGTTTTGCTTCTCTTCATAAGGGTCCACATTTTAGTGGTTAGATGTTAGAATTTGTTTGAAATATCCTTATAGATGGCTAGCAGTCTTTGTTTCATATTTGGGAGGTAGCACGTTCAAATCTTGGCCCAGCAGCTAGCTGTCCTAACTGACCCCCCCCCCCTTCTCCCTCCCTCATTTCCTCCAGGGAAATGCCAGGATAGTATCCTGAAGATGGCCATGACCTAGTCTTTCCCAATTCATCATTTACAGGACCTCTCCACCCAATTCACGCTACATAATGTAAGCAGCTGCAAAAATATCATTGAATGAACAAAGAAATCTAACCTTAGGTAACGTTAGTTGTGGAGTTAGTTCCTGGCCTGAGTGACAGTGTTTCACTCAGGTGCTAGGATATTCCTTGCAAGAAGGCAGTTTTATGCTTCTTTGGCTCTCATCTAGGCACTGGGACTGCAGGAAACTGATTTTTGTACAGAACTGGATTTGGAACTTTGTATTTCATTTAATTCTTCACAGATGGCTGACATGTCAGGTATTATGACAGAACATTATCTTGATATATGTTTGGTTGCTTGGTTTCTAGTACCTGCAGTTGTAATATGTTAACTGTCCTGCTCTCTTCTCTCCTTGGTAAGAGCACAGAATCCATTTCTGTGATGGGAGAGAGGGGCACATTGTGCGGATTCTGATGCCCCTAATGATAAACTGACCATCTGATTGATGGCGGTGGACCTAAAGCTTAATGTGTGTTTCCATCGATGGAGGTCTGGTATTCTTCACATTCCCAGAGTTATGCAGATTGAACTGAGAATACTCTGAATGAGAGTCAAATGCCATACCCCAAAACCACTAGTCTACTCTATTATCAAGTTGAACAAAAATGAAGGAAAACAAAAGTTAAAAGAGACAAAAGTTGCTTTGCCCTTCTGAGCATTATGGTGGCTAAGAAGGCTGAGATCTTTACAAATAGGATATAGACATCAGTCCCTGAAACACTGCTAGCTATGTTACAGAGCACTAAAGTTTTAACAATCTGCCTCACAGACTGTGTCATGTTGGTTTTAACGCTCTTAGTGTTAGGTGACTAATCTCAGCCACCATTTTAATCTTTATCCTACTGGCGTGGGTATTTAAATTTTAGCGCACTGTTTATGAAAAATGTATTATTCAAACAAAAAGATAAAATTATGAAATAAATGGCATTTTGTGGAAGATAAAACAGGGATTATGCAGCATGTCAAAAATTCAGTAAATTTCCTTGTTGCCTAAAATACAGAAAATGAATGCCTAGGAGTGTTAAGGTCTTTAAGAGATTAAGTGTGTTAAGCTTCCCTCTTGTCCACAAGATTTCAGCAGGAATCACATCATTTAATAGTGCAATTCTTTTACTCACTACATACCTCAATATTTCTCTTTTTGACAGGTTAGCAATTTTTAGCATAACCTGCCCATACAGCCTGGCAATAATAGGGTTAAGAATTCCCACTGAAAGACGAACTGCTGCATGGTGGCTGGCTGACACAAGCAGGCACATAGTTGCCCAGGTGTGTGTGTGTAATACAGTGCAATAAGCACATTTGTACGTATGTTGCAGATGAAGGTAAATGGAGATGCAACACTTTGCTGTGCGAAGCCAAAAGAACAGAGAGAGATGACATCAAGTGGGAGCCTTCTGTGTGGAGGAGCAGCTTACATCTGTCAGCATTTTTATGACAGTGCACCAAGTGGTAGCTATGGCACAATGACATATATTACACGAGCAGTTGCTTCACTATTAGATTGCTTACCACATGATGGAGATGTGGATTGCTCCATCAATTGAATGTGAATGTTGGTAGACATATGCAATCTCTTGTTTGAGACCAGTAAACAGGATCCTGAATACAACACGGAGACCAGCTTGTTAATATCACTCTAGAAACAATGGTCCTAAGAGTCCAAAAGTTCCTTATTCATTTTTACACAAAATATACAGTGGCCTTTATATTTTCACTATTTTACTGCTGTTCTCAGTTGTTATAACTGATTTTCCCTATAAATGCCTTATTTTTGACATTATGCCACAGTATACCGTATTGGAATGTTTTTGTGCAACAGAAAAGTAAAAAACAAGGAGTTCTGAGTAGAAGTCATGAGCTGACTTCTCTTTTGCATATGTGTCTAGACCAACATATGTATTACTGTTGCCTTTGTTTTATTTTAATTCTGTGAAGTATTATGTAAATATAGATTGTGTATATGTTATGTCAGATATAAGCTCGTAGTTTTGCACTGTCACCATATTTGCAACTGTTGACAAATACAAATATGTTACACAGAATGTGTAGGGCTGTTCATAGTCTACTCTGTACCGAATTTAATGTGCCTGACTCCAACCGTTCAGTAATTCTTCTTCTTCTTCTTTGGCTCCACTATCCAAGAAGGATAAACACCTCCCTAGTTGCTCTCCTCGATCCATTTCTATCCTGCACTACTTGTCTCCAGTTAACAATTCCTGTCTTTCTTATCTCATTCTCTACATCATCTTTCCATCTAGCCTTGGGTCTCCCCTTAGGTCATTTAACCATTCAGTAATTATTGCCATAAAACTGAAACCACAGAAAAGTTTCATGTCCCTACCGTCTTGTTATTTTATATTCTATGAGGTGTATACAATGAAACCCATTCAAAGCACTGTTGAGGCAGTGTAGATGACTCAGTTGTCCAATTTTATCTACAGACTTTCCTGTAATTTTACCTCTCATTTTTTTGCAGTATCATTTTTATTTTATACAGGTCAGTGGGCAGTCTCCAGGCTCTTCTTTCTTCCCAAGGTCTTTTTTGATTTCATGTTCATTCCCCTCTTCATATCTGAAAGTACCTGGCCAATCCATCTTGTTGTGTATCATTCCATATATCTGTTTCCTTTAAATTTTAATTGTAAACTACAAAACCCTGTAAAGAATTTTATATTTCCTAAATCCTGATACTGTCTATCGGACTCAACACTATCAATCTGTGTTCTTCCTTTAGAGTAAGAGATCAAGTTTCACACCCATATACATAAATTCAGTCTGGTGTTAACATGCAAAAATTTAGTTACCTTGAATCCAAGGAGGCAAGGAAAAGGCCTGTAGGCTCACATGTGAAATACGCAGTACACCATGTATAGGAAAACAAATTTATTTGCTTTGATATTGATTTACAGATGGAAGCTATGATGATTCACTGTGTCGAATTTTGTTATGCTGAATGTTGTTTCCTTGATGAAAATGGATTTAGCTTTGAGAGCCATGATGACGATTTCCTGCAAGAGAGGTTGTCTTGAATCAGTCATTATGTAAAGTGAACACGCATCTACTGTCTCTCCAGTCCTTTCTGCCGCCTCTGTTCGGTGGTTGCTAACTTTCCTTTAGTATGAAACTAAGAAATTACATCCATCACTGTTTCACTGCTGAACAGCCTTATGCATAACGGTATGTGTTCTGTAGTTATGACTGTATCATCTCATCATGCTACAGTGATAAGTAACAGAAAGGATAGAATTTTATTATAAGAGAGGATAATCGCTGTGCTAGCTTGAAATGTAGCAGGAGGTTGCCCCATTTTGGGGGTGGTTCTGAATAATTCACTTGTGATATGGCAGTCCAAACAATTCTTGACCCACATAGAAAGATAGTAATATTGTGTACAAAGTGTGTTACGAGCATGGGTCTGTTGACCGACAAAAATTCTGCTCACCACACATTTGAGATAAAAGGTCACCTTTGTGATCTGGTCATTTCTCCACTCAAAAAAGAGCCACAGGTGCCCACTGAGTAGAGACAGGTTGCGCCTCATGCATGGTCTGGATGTGGCAGCGAAGAGGGAACTGTTTGTGTCACAGCCAGGGACATTATTGCTGGACTGTCCTGGCCCATAATGAGCGTGTGAAGGAAATGGTTGTGACCTACCTTCAATGGTCACAGTGTCCACTGCAAGGTGTTCAGGATACCCACAGGAAACCTTAAAACTTAATGCCAAAAATCAAAGCTCAGTTTCCAGAATAAGAAGCAAGAGTGTTAAGATCTGGGAGGCAAAGAAGAGACAACCAGAAAACAGAGAAGAAGAAACAAAAAATCAAGATAATTTTAAGATAAATATAATAAAATAAAGAGGTTTTCAACATGAAGCTAAAAGTAAAATTCCAAGAAGACTGACATCAAGATGGATGTAACACATCTTTTACCTGAAGATGGAGGCAGTAATTCCTCAAAAACCTATCCCATATCCCAGAAAGCATCTTAATGAGTACAAAATGTTAGGAAAGATATCACAAAGGAAGGAACTGAAGTAAAAATGAAGCTATGGGAGAGGTTTTGTCGCTAGGCTAGCCACATGAAGTGGAAACAAATGATGAAGAGGAGAAAAACACGAGAACAAGATCATGATTATGATTTTGATTGTGATTGTGATTATGATGGTGACGGTGATGGTGGTGATAAATATTTGATGTCCACTTACTGTTGCTGTAGGCCACTTTCATGTTCTTCCAAGGCTGCCTTCACCCCATCTATGCCTGCTGCCTGAAGCTTCTCTACTAACTCTACTCGATACACATGTTTCAATGGCTGTGGCTTGTTCATAGCTTCTTCCAGGCTCATTTGCTTCTTGATGGCCTCAAACATGGATAAGCCATACCAATCAATTTCTTCTTCAGTGTACTATATCACATGTAACAATAACTCATGTTAACATAAGGCATAATGGTAACTTTATGTACCTCAACCTATGTACTAGATAGGAGAATTCAACTTCACACTCCTGCCACTTTACCACCACCCCCCAACCCTCAGGAAAGAGCCCCTCATACCCACTGTACAGAAGACTAGGGAACTCCAATACTTGGTCTAGACGTGGTGGCAAGGATAAATCCCTTCACCTGCTGGGTACCAAACCTCGGACATCCATGCAATGGGAAAGTAATCATGCATGGTGAGTACCCAAGGTGAAAACTTGAAGGTGGTATAGCCCCGGTTAGATTAATCAGCTGCATTATCCACAACAGAAAGTTCAACGGACAGGTAGGAAGCAGGGAAATTAAAGAAGTTACTGGCAAAAGTAAAAACATATTAACACAGACAGTATTCACATGCCAATGTCACTGAAAGCTAAAAACATAATATATGTCTTGCAGCATGGCAACAAAATTGACATCCTGACACGGCTGTTAGCCGGAGAAGATTTTGTTAAAAACGTAACGCTTAAATAGAAATCTGTCTTCAAGCAGGGAGCTCTGAAATAAGAAAGTCTGTCCTACCATTAACTTGAAAATAAAGATTCATTATTTATTACAGAGTTTACAGAAATCTCAAAATTTAACTGAATGACTTACATTTTTCAAATACTGTTGATATGTGTTATACACATCTTCTCTTTTAACTGGATCATCTGGATACAAATCTTTCTTGAGTAAAGACAAGAGCATTTTACGTTTCAGCTTGAAAGCAAGATGAGATTGCAGATCACATGCTGGTGTCTGAAACAAACAGACCTGTGTTTCTACATTTATTTTTTGAGACACCTTTGCCTTTCAAATTATGGTCTTCTGGTACTGAAATACCTTGCAGTTTCGCAGTTACCAACATTTCAAAGGAACCTGCTGCCTAGAAGTCTCCTACTGTGAAGTGGCAGCAGGCACGTCCTAGAGAACCATGAGAATCTCAAATCTCATAATTTTACAAACACAGGCATAACTAAAACATTCACCTTCAGTATGTAATGGTCCAAGCCATAGTTCTCATGAATCAGATCAAGTGCTCTCTGTGTCACAGCAGTACTCATGTGTTTGTTAAGAATCTCACTGTAGACGACAGTGCGATGAAGGGTTGGGAACCAGTAGTGAGGCACACGTCGTCGGCGTGGATGACGTTTTTGGAACCCTCGTACAATCCCCTCTCCTCCCCATAGACCTTGATGACATTCATTTGGGAACAACAGTGGAATTCGAACATTCTGCACAGGAGTTCTGCAACAGACCAGTGGTGAGTGTTTATTTAATTTGCAGGTCAAATGGGTCCATCTTGAAGTGACCATGACCTGGTGAACATCATACAGATTAAAAGTTATTATCACATTTATTATTGATGACATCATTCCCATATTAATCATCATCTTAGTACGTATTAAACATTATGCAATGACTGGACATACTTTACAGACACAGTATAAGGATTGATTCATCTGTCTTCCTGATATGTGTCATATGAGCAGAGACAATGAATGGTGGATGGGTAATGATTTTTATGGGATGTTATGGCCTATTTGAGGGCAGTAACCCAATAATGGTGTGGGGAAAGTGAAAAACACAAAAAACCTGTTGGAATAGCCAGTAAGACAGCCAAGATTTAAACTGGGTACCTCCTGAATATAATTCTCAAACATGGGTATGGTATAGAAGTACCACAGATGATAAAACTCACAAAATCATGTATTTGTCATCAACATATGACTCCAGCATGTTATACTGTAAAAAACTAACTGCAGTAACAAGTATTACAACAAAAAATTCCACAGCCTTAGGATACTGTAACCAGGCCTTGCACTGGGTCCACTTGCCTTCCTCCTCTGAGATGCCAGACATATCTACCTACCATTATGCAAACAAGATATTTCTCTTAAAAGTCACAGGCTTTTGGGATGTGATTCTCCATAGCGTGGTAAGTATTGATGTTTTGGAGGAGTCTATTGCTTCCATCTCAAGGGTAGACTACCCTGAAGATGGTGGAAGCAAGTTCCTCTGAAACACTGGTACCTTTTTAACAGACTACATGGCGTAACATCCTGAGAGATGGTAATTTTAAAAATATTTATCATTCTAAGTTGTTTAGCAGGAAGGCTGTTGCATGCTACATACACTTCTTCTGTTTCTGGGTTCCGCTTCCATTTTCCAGGTTCGGGTATATAATGAACAGGTGTTGGTTTCTGTTTCCTCCATTCATGCCAAAAATGTTTATAAGCTTCAGGAAGTCGAGCAGCTACACCAACTGAAAACTCATCTGATCTCTCAAATTTAAGTATCCTGTTAGGAATCTAGGAAATTAAAAGATACATATTTAATTTACAAACCACTTATACAAGACATTGCACTATACTAGATTTTACAACTAACTTGATGCCACATAACTCATGCTGTGGTCTAGCTTGCATACAGTATGCTGCTTAGAATAAAATAGAATCAAAAAATTTATTTCAATCCATAGATCCTTCAGTGGACTAGGCCAATGATGTAGAATGTGTCACAATACAAATATAACATCTGTTTCAAATATGACTGTAACTGCATAATAGCTTTCACATTGTGGACACCGTGCATCTTCGTCATATTAAATCAAGTTACAGACCAACTGATGCACTTTTTAAAGCACTTTTTAAGTAGCTTTATTAAAAATGTACTATTTTAACATTTTTAATAAAGCTACTTAAAAAGTGCTTTAAAAAGTGCATCAGTTGGTCTGTAACTTGATTTAATATGACGAAGATGCACGGTGTCCACAATGTGAAATTTATAAGTGCTCAACAAGCAAGAAAAGTATACCAACATCAAAACATCAAGAAAAAGCTACTGAGGACTAATGCTTCAATTTGGTTTAACAAAATCTGCCGGCACGAGAACTTACAACCAAAATACATCGATATTAAGATCAGCGGCAACAACAAAAGAAGCCATACTACCAAACAGGCTGCAATCAAACATCGCATCAGCCTCGAACTGAAACACCTCTACAAAAAGAAGGCCCTCCTGAATAAACAACTTTACGAAACGCATCTTGAATGTGCGAACTACTGGCAGGAATCATGGTACCTGATACAAAGAAAAGGGGTACTATTTTAACATTTTTAATAAAGCTACTTAAAAAGTGCATCAGTTGGTCTGTAACTTGATTGCATAATAGCTATTTATAGTGTTACAGCAAAAGGACAATTTTCCTTGAAACCGTTGCCATTTTCTCTTGCACGTTTTAAGGCAATTTAGAATTTTCATTTGAGGTCAAGCTTTGTACAGAATACAAGTGACAAAGCAGATGCCCTGTAACTGCTGACTTAAACTTTTATACTGTGACTTGGAAGTTTTAACAGTTCGTGGAGTGTTATGGAATAAGTTAATTCCTGCATAATAAACTCCCTTTGGTACTGAAGTTAGTGCTTGGCGCAAGTAGGTCATACACTATGCCTTGTGCTTATGTCATGTCTATTGCTGTCTGAAACTTTTCCCTGTTGTCTACAACATGTGTTAATAATAAAAACAAGAATTCATTGACAAATGAGAGAATATTAAACTTCCTAATATTCCCCTACAACAGGCTTCCATTTTACCGCCTGTAATTATTCTAACAAATTTGTTTTGGATGTAAAATACCTCCTTGGTGTATGTTGAATTTCCCCTAATTATGCCATATGACATGACAAAATGGAAGAAAAATAAACTATTCTAGATTTTCCATTTTCATTAATGATATAACTGTCCTCATTGCATAGGATGCAGAACTTGGTTTAGGGATAGTACACTCAAAGTGTGTGTTCGAATAGTATTACTTTCGTTATAAACAAATTTAACACGAATATGTACAAATAGCTTAGACTGGATGCTACGGAAAAGCTGGAGGGTACCTTACTTAAGTTGTCCTGTAATTTTTTTACCTTTACAAAACGACGACCACGTTAATATGAGTGTTCAGGCACTTGACGTGTTTACGATTTACTATACCTAATACAACCCATTCGAGCCGAACGCAACCAGCCACCTACACCTTTCGACAAAGGCATCATATCACCTCCAGGGGTTGCGTGTAGCTGAGGGAATGTTTACAAATGCTTGAACAGGAGAAAAAGACGGCTGTGGTTATTAACAATATTAATACATCCCCCCCCCACTCGCATTGGCTGATTTAAGAACTTATAATACTTTTGACTTTCAAGGATGTCAAAGCAAAGCGTCCAAGCTTGAAACGATACGTACTTAAACAAAATGCAATGCACGTTAACAAAGACCACCATTAGGTACAGCATAATGTATAACCAACGTGTAAAAACCCCTTAAGGTAACTGTAAACCATACCTCATAAACTTTTTTGCTGGTCATGTTTCAATTTCTTTTCATCTTTCAAATGTGTGCATGAAGCAATAAATTGTTACCGCACGTTATCGGAACGCAAGAATTCATTTCTCAGTTGGTTAGCATGGGAACAGCTGATATCACTACTTCCTCTGCGTGAAGTTCTATGAAAATTTCAATGGGCAAAATATTATTCAATTCTGTAATTTAGCGGTCAAATTTTATCTCTTTAGTACTTACGTTAATGAAGCAGAGTACGTTACTTTGAAGTCGAAAGGTAGAGAAATTTATGTTAACCTGCTGTTTGTATTGTTCATTAACCTCTCTGGTTGCTAACAACGTATGTATGTATAGAGTATAGCACGATATACAGGACAACAACTTCCGTTACAAGAAGCAGTATATTTTTTGTTGGAATTCAAGAGCTGTCTGCATGGATGGGACTTATTTTTGGTTGTCATATTTTTTTAACTTATAATACATTTTCGACGAAGGTATGGTACGAACGAAATAATTACACTTTCGACTGCCCAGTTTAATAGGCACTGCGTGGAAGACATGGAATTAGTTCATATGAAATTAGTAAGATGATGTATGTATATATGTCCATACATGATGGCCCAAGTGTGCCATAGTAATTAGGTAAATACACGGTAAAATATTTTATTTTCCCATCCCTTTAGTTAAAAGTAATTGTAAGTACTGTGAGAGTTTATTTTAATTTAATCATGTGAAACGCATTAATTTACTGGAGTCATGTAATTGGTCGTGAATATTTGACATTTCAGTTACTACCTACAGAGTTCTGTATTCGTGATAAGGACAAAGGACGTGGGGAAGAAATATGGATGTTGCGTTATTAATTATGGCTACTGACAGTAGTGATCCTCAGTACGTTAAGGTGATAGTTTTTAGTTCAATGCATATTTCAGATTGCAGTTCTGTCGTCGTTGAAGCCGTAATTGAGTTGCGACCATTTGTAGTTAAACTTATAGGTTATGTAGGAATAATATCGAGTTGTGAAGGCTGTGTAACACTGGAGTAATTACGACGATGAGGATCAGAGCAGGATTATGCACATTGAATGTGGAAAGGTTTTCCAGAAAAGACTAAAAAGACCAGCAAATTTCAGGGTAGCTATTTCCCTGGCTAATAAAGTATCTAATAAGGACAAGCCACTTTGCTGCTGAGCTGCTCTTCCTGGTCATAGAGACAATGAAGTTACAGTTGTTAGACCAATTAGTAAGACAGCTGGATAAACGTTTCACTCATTGAAACTGGAAATGAAGTGGGCAGAAAATTATATACATCAGTCATTTTGTGTTTGTCACAAGGTGAACAGGTCTCTGAAACTACTGAATGAATTTTAATAAATTTGTTATTGTGCCATGAAAAGAAGGAAGAGTTGTCCCTGTGCTTAATTAAACTCCATGACATGAGACATGGAGGGGAGTGGAGGTGTAGTACCATGCATTTATAACCTCAGAATTGCATGAAGGTGAGTGGAGAGCTTCATGCCAGAACCACTTTACCACTTGGGAAAGAGCCCTTGATACTCATTAGGTAGAAGGCTGGGTGAGTCCACAGTAGTTAAGAGAAAGAACTCTGCTCCTGCAAGCAGTTGAACCCCAGTTTTCTGGTGTGTAGCCTAGTAATCATACTCACTGAGATGCCCAAGTTTTCCTTACCCTAAGTCATCACTAAGATTCAATTTTTGTTTGTATTAATCTGTTACATGTTACTTTACAGGGATCTGAGATTCAACTGTATAAGCTTTCCAAGAATGTCTCATAATATAACCTGCTTTGCATAAAATGTTAGAATTTTAAGCTTTTATTCAAAATAGTTTCTGATAATGTGATTATTTAACAGAGTTGGTGAAAAATGTAGTTTGACGGTACACATTGTGATTTTGGTAGTGTGAGTAGCTTTGTGATAGTACATCTGTGTATCATCATCATCATTTATTCACATTCCATGAATCTGAGTTTACAAGAAACAAAGGAATAGAATTGGTTACATGAAATATAAAATAAAGGTAAAAAAGAAGTTATAAAAAGAACAACAAATGTAATAAATATCATATTAAAGTATGTCAATATCAACTATGTATGTAAGTAGCCAAGAATGCATTTATAAAGTTTGAGTGCTCTTGGAATACAGCTTACCAGTCTTCTTCTTAACCCACCCAAGAGTTTGTTCTCTTCTAGGATACAAAATGTGGAGTCCTGGTATTGAGGCTGGGGAGGAGCCCCCTTCCTCACATCAAGAAGAAGAAGAGTTGAAAGATCAGTTTCAGCAACAACAGGAGAAGATAGCAGAGTTGAAAGAGCTCTTGAAGCAAAATGAACAGAAATTAATGAATAAAGAAAAAGAAGTTGAGGTAAACAGAAGTAATTTGAAATTTGGCAGTGTTGAAGATTTATATTGGGGTTTTCTTGTTTATGACACTGTATTGTCTGGTGAGTGGGTGTCAACTTCTACCCCGAAAATTGAGGCAGTTTGGTCCTTTGAAACATAGGTACCCACCTGCCAGACTACATGGTGTAATGACTCAGATGACTACAATATGAATAACAGGTTAATGCATAATTATTTAGCCCTTGAAAGTTTCTTAACACATTCAGTACAAGAACTTGCATTGCCATCTTTACTGAATCATAAAAATGAAGTACATTTGTGTGTTCTCTGCTGAAAGTAATAATGTAATTTGGAGGTAATGTCTGTCCACAGGTTTTATATCTGAAAATACTTGACAAATCTAGATGAAATTTTGTATTGGGAAGTCCATGGTTAAAGTTACTGGGAAAAAAATGGCTTGTCACAAAAGCCGAAACATGTAGCAATATACTAATATAAATGTAGTTATGATTGACGGTTTATATTTCATCTTTGCTTATTATTTTAGCCTGAAGACAGCGACCGATTCTGTCCCGCAACATAGTTCTTTATTTGCTCTTTATTATTTTTTATTTTGTATTTCTTTTTACTTTTATTAACTATAAAACACCAGATTACGGACAAAGTCCAAGAAGCAAAATAATCTTAAACAGATAGGCATATACGATTTATTCCAAGCATTTATTTTCCTCATGGCAATAGCCATAGGATGAAATATTCAGTCTAGTAGCACAAAGTGTGGCAGCAAAAATTAAACAAGTTATAAACTGTAGAAATGTCATGAAGCAGGCCATGCACCACTACAGTTGGTTTGGCAGTGGTCAGATTAATGTCTGAGGAAAACCCACCTTTGGATATGCATCATTACACTTATCATCTGAGTGGAATATAATCATGGACAAGTTAGACGTATTTTACATGCTGGACCATGTTCATAGTTCCTCATGTAAGTCACACACTAAAATTTATCATGAAAGTTTGCAAAAAGAAATGTATGAATTATGTTATGAAATGTGATGCAAAATGTGAAAGGAAAACCCGCTTTGTATGGCAAGTAACATTGTGAATTAAATGGGTAACGTGTTTACATATGCTTAAGTGTGATTGTGTGTTTCGCTTTTAGCAATATGCCACAAAGCTTTCTAACATCAAATCACGTTCAAAAGCGTCTAAACGCACGTCTTCAATGCAGAAACAAGACTCTCCTGAACATGAACTGCAGGATCCAGAGACCCCGAAGGTTGGAAGTCATAAGGAAGAAATATCAACTCCTGGGAGGGGCAGCACAGAGAAGATGCCAAAAGGGAATCTAGTCCTCCTACGTAAGAAGTTAGAAGAAAACAGGTACAGACAAGTAAACATGTTGGTACTGTTCTGATGATGGTGTTGAAATAAGTTTAATATAGGTCAAAACACATACATGGGCAATGTAAAAATGACAGCTAGATTTATGGGTATGCAATATGCTTCTGATTAGTTATGTGGTGGTTACCCAGGATATGGCTTATCATTGTGCATTTTCTTTTAACCTTCTTATGACTGATACGGATGTCATCAATGCTGCCAAAAAACACATTGAAACCAAAGAGGAAAGAGGCAAAGAAGAGGGAAACAGTAAGCGTGTCAGTCACAGTGTGGCACTTCAGTGTGCTGACATCTTAACTGCAGTACACACATGAACGTGGCTTTGATTATAATGACATTGCAGCTGCAACAACAATTCAGACTACCGTGAGAAGTCTATAAAGAGCTCTCAAGAACAAACAAAACAAACATAAATTATATCTTAAGATAAATATTGTGAAAGCCATTGTAGGTTTAACCCTTTGGCACTGAATGTTGTAGATTTGTAATGCACAGCATGGTGCTCAAAACACCAAATCTCAACTACTGCTGATGGCCAATTATGGCCACGTATGTAGCCCTTTAAATTCCTGTCTGCTGTGGTCTTCTGCAGATTACACTGGACGTTTAATTCTGGCACCTGAAAGAGAGAGGTTTACTACCTTTTGGACTTACAGTCCTTGAGTAGGCATAAAATTCAAGCATTCAAAGAACATACAACACAAGCATATTTATTATTGGTGTGAAGCAGTAAGTAAAGTGGAAGCAAATATATTTGAGCTTGGCCAGCAGACATCCCAGACAGACACAGATATGATCAGGATTGGTCCTAGGGAAGTTCATGGGTTCTGTTATGGATCATCCTCCCCAGGTGTGCAGTCTATTGTTTTATATAGTCATTTACTTTATTGTGTTATTAATATCTGTAGCTTATGTTGAATGTGCTCATTACTCTTATCCAGCCAAGTGTAGTGTGTTGGTCATCTTGGAAATTAATAGTAATTTATAATAAAATTGAAGAATACCTATACTGTCATGTTCACAGAAGCCTGTCACTCATCACCAAAGAGAATTAAAATGCTCGAAACCTTATTTTAACCTTTATCGTCCTACTTGACCATATGCTGTTCTCTCTAAAATGTACTGGCGAATGGGCCTTCATGAGATACAGCTGGCATTTAAATCTGTCTCCCTAAGGTTAATCACCTTTTTTGCAGGGTGAAATTTGAACAGCGTGGTAAGGAAATGAGTGAAAATAAGAAGGGGATTGAAGAAATGGTTCAGCATCTAAAAACACAGTTAGATGAGAGGGATTTAACAATACAGGAATTGCAAAGAGGAATTCAAGCCACCCAGTCACCTGCTAGATTTACAAAACTGCAAGAAATGAAGGAACATGTAAGTATCTAGATGGTTAACTCCATACAGTAAACCCTTCTTGAGAACATAACAGTTGGCCAATTGGTTAAGGAATTACTCGTGTTGTATATGTGGTAAGATAAACTGTATGTACCCAAATATAAGATGACCACATTCACAATCTTCAGTTTTCAGGGAAGTATGTATACAGAACATGTTTAACTTTGTACATAATTATAAAGGCAACCCCCAATTTTTCAGATCATGAAGTAGGAAAACGTTTTTATCTTATATTCAGATACATATCCCTGGGTGATATCTCCATCTTGTTTGAAGGCATATTTAGCCAGGTGTGGGAACTTGCATGTGCCAATGAACTCAGAAACTGTGCTGGCAGCAGCCTAGCTGCTGGTAGGGGCACCCATGCCAGACTGGTTTCATGAGGTGTCAGACAAAGAGTTACCCTGGCCCTCCAAGTTGGGGGTTGGGCATGGGGCTGACATCCTCACCTCATAAAAATGCAATTGTCCCAAAACCCTGGTAAGAGGGAGGCCATGGCCCAAAAACAGGCCAAAGCACCATACAAGGTGAAGATGTGTATGTGTTGTGTCATACTGCAGTTCTATCAAAGCCTATAGAGACAACTGCAGTCCTTAACTAACCAAACATACCCAGCCAGCAGACCTCTGTGTGGTCTACTGTCCCAGTATTCCCCTTCCTTTGGGAATGAACACTTGGTATGTGTAATTACAGTGTTGTGGGATATGATACCATGTAGTTTGGTAGATGGGTACCAGTGTTCCAAGGAACGTGCTGCCTTCATCTTCAAAGTAGAAATAGGGGGGCAGCAGGTTCCTTTGTAACACTGGTACCTCTGTACCCAACTACACTGTGTCATATCCCAGAGGACAGCAATTGTAATTGTCACTTCTGTGAGAATCTCAAATCTCATATGGATTAATAATCACTGGTTCAGTCAGAAATACAATAATTCATTAAATTAATTTTTCCTTACAGATAACCATTTCAGCAGACTATTCTAGCCAAACACCAGAAGAAATATCAGCACAGATTGTTTATAGAGACAGTAAGATTATGGAATTGAACAGCAGGGTTGCAGAACTGGAAGCAACCATCCTTGACTTGGAAGAGAATGTTCGTGAAAAGGATTCTGTGATTGAGGCTCGAACGAAAGCAATTACACTGATGTCAGAAGACTTTTCAAGAAGAAATAAGATAACAGTAGACAATCTGGAAGAAACACGGGAAGAGATGAGAAAAATGCAAAATAACTTTGTTTTTCAAGAGGTGAAAATGCAGGAAGAGAATAGAAGACTGAAAGAGGAGCTGGCAACCAAGGATAATAGGTAAGAGCAATAGTTAATTGATTCTTGGTTTATTTGCTGACATTCTTTCGACTGTGTAGGTTATATAGCATGCATTGGGAGAAAGATCTGTGATAAAGAAGTTGACTATTTGAGATGCTGTCACAGTATTTTGCTTTAGGGACTGAGGAGAAACCATGAACACCCTCAGACATATTGCCAAGCCTCTGGGCCTAAGACCTGCTAATTAAGTGTATGAGGCGGAGTCCTTTTGGACAGCTGATAGTTACTCGGCTACTTAAGAAATCCCCCACCTTTTATTGATACCAGATACCCCTGATGATGGTCAAATAATGACCGAAACATATGTAGGGTAACTTAAAGTGACATTTTAATTCAATAGTGCAGTTGTAGGTTGTTAAGTGAATTTTAATACCATAATGCACGGTGAAGAAAAAGTAAAATTGAAACCAGAGGTTTATAATCATTTTCACAAGATCTCACCACTGGCCTCCATCTGGAGCCACATGAATCAGCTCAGCATCCACCTCATTTATGTAGTAACCATTTTGATATTACCTTCCCATCTGTGCTGAAGTTTTCCAAGAGGTCTCTTTCCTTTAGGTTTTTGCCAATTTTATACTAATTTCTCTTCACTTTTGTGAGCGCTACAAATTATGAAGGTCCTCATTATGCAGCTTTATCAGTTGTCCTGTCACTTTCTGTCTGTTGGGTTCAAATATTCTCCCAGCACCCTATTCTCCATCATCCTGAGTCTGTGTTCTTCCCGCATGTTTTTACATTAGAGTAAGAACACAGACCAATATGGTTTTGTATATTTTAATCTTGCCCATGACCTTCTGAAATCTGAAACATCAAGACTGCTTACCACTCCAGTGCCATGCTATCTCTGTGTGTCTGTCCCCACCCAGAACTTGTCCATCAACAAAGACTATACAACTGGAAGTAAACACAATCATATTATTGTCTAGATCGTTGTTATACAAACTGATTTGTGGAGCCACAGGTTTTGCAAGGCCCCCTTAAATTTTAATTTTACTCAGTTCTTCAGTAAGTGGTATTACATTCTTAAGAAGAAGGATCCCCAAACAAATTCAGTGGTACATGCCTCGGGGCAGAAGATCTATAGGACGTCTGACAAAAAGATGGCTCAAGACCATGACAGACCACATGGTCTAACACATGTTTGGAAGGTGGTGGTGATGACATTCTTAAGATAAATGGAAAGTTCCTTTGATTGTGTCGCATTGAATTGACACTGCTGCTAGTAGACTACGTTTACCTAACTTTATGTGATGTAATAGTTCAAAAACAGAAACAGAAGAAATTGAAATTATGGTTAACAAACCTAACAAGGCACAATACACTGACTTCATTCCAAATCAATGCATTCAGTTTGATTGCATTGTGCTTCACTATATGTAATTAGTCTTCTCTTTGATTTTTAACATAAATATGTGCCACCACATTCAGTTTTTAATATAACCATTTTGTTGGTTTGGGAATCAATCAGGTTTTATCAAACCTGAAAGGGCTTCACAGCAAAAAGTTTGGGGAACACTGATCTAAGTCATTAGGCCTTTGAAGATTAAACCAAGTTTAGTGCAATGGAGGTTACTGAATGAACACTATATTCTAATGAGGCTTCCTTGAAGGATGTGCTGTGACAATGATGCAGGTATTAAAATTCATATTTCTTATAGTACCAGATTAAACTCTTGTGTCTTACTGAAGATTCCTGGGTTTAATCTGAGAGTAGTTCACATTGGATTTATGACGCACAAGGCATTCAGAAGTGATCTGATTGGATTCAATTTTTTACCGCCAATACTTATACCTACAGTTACCACTTCCAAGGTGTGTGGTAAGCTTAACTAGCCAGCACATCTGTAGATTTACATTTATTTATTTATTTTTGGTTTATGTAATTATACTGCCAGTAGCTCAGACTATGTGCAGAGTTTTTTTTTTACACGGAACTGAGCAGGACTGAGAACTGCATAACAGCAGCATCAGCAGTTGCAATGCAGTGCCATTATCATCTTCTGTATGATGCACAGTCTGGCAATAAAGAAATGCCCCTATAATGCAGATTGTTGATGTACACTGTGTTAGCAGGTTTGTAGATTCTGTGAGCAGGTTCCACTTTAAGATGGACATCTGTAACATGAAGTGGTAAATTGATTGTTAAATAATAAACTACAAAGGATAGGGAAGGAAATGGTGGTCTGATTTGTGGCACTGTTTTAACATTCTCTGGAGGGACTTAGGAAGACAGCGAATCATGTTAGGATAGTCTGTGTCCTACTGAGATTCAAAGTTGCGCCTCTCAAAAGTCAGAACCGGCTTGCTGAGTTGAGTTCTTTGTTACATCCTTAATTCTTAGCTGAGTGTTCATCTCTCAGCACTTGGCTGGACACAAGCAGTTTTGTGTATGTTTCAATATTTTTCAGGTTGCTTCAAGCAGAACAGAGTGTTAAGACTTTGGAATCTATCCGGTTTGACCTGAGTACTAGGAATGCAGAACTGCAGGAGAAAGTGGTGAAAGTTCAGGAACAGATTAGAGAACTGCGGAACAGGCCTTCAGAAGAGCAAGACAGTACGAGGGTGGAGGACCTTACTCGCCAACTGGACAATGCCAATAAACAGATCATGAAACTGAAAGCACAACACAAGACCAAAGTGAAGAATTTGAATAAGCAACTAGATGGGTTAAAGCAGGTAAGAAATTGTTTGTAAGTAGGAGCAACTTTAGAATTTGCTAACCATCACTGAATTTGGTTATACCGTATTTGTGTATTTAACCTTTTCCGTGTTCAGTTTTTGGGCTGATTTAGAATAATGAGGTGTCAAACGGTAACAAACCCCATGTGTGATATCTAACATACCAAAGGAGCCGATATAGTAGTAACACCCAACTTGTGTTTGAAAGATACCTGGGTCAAATCTTGGCCAGGTCATTAGCTATCCTGACTGAGATTCTTTATGGTTTTTCTCGGTCTCTCTATGTAAATGTCAGGATAGTACCCCAGATTAGGCCATGACCATTTCATCCCATATCCTTTCCTCTTTATTACTCACTTACTGCATCGTTCAGCATGTATAGTCTAGGCTATTGACAGAATTTTAAAATGATCCATGAATAAATGAGTCCATACAGCAGTTCTGCAGAGTGATAAAGTCAAGGAAGTGCCGTTCTAATGGTCGACAGATGTTTTGTGGGCTGTCAGTGGAAGTTCATCGTGAGTGTAATTTTACTACACAGCATATTATTACTTTGTATTATAAATCAGAGTTCTTTTATGAAGATGTTTGTGTATAAAGCTATTCACATTTCACATATTCCTCATGTACAGATGTTGAAAATAGTCTGAGAATGAACCTGAAAAAATCGGGCAATTTTTAACATGCAAAAATGCCTTATCAGAAAGTGGCCAAATAATAGATACATTTTCATGCAGGCACTGTAGTAGTTCCTGGACCATAAGGTGCACCAAGAGTTTAGAAGGCAAATTGAGAGAAGAGTTTTATTCACATTTTAAACAGAAATTCACAAATACTGACTCAACAAAAATCTTCAGTATCATCAATGGCAGTATTGATCCCACATTTCCCAAAGGCTTCACAATTGTCTCGTGTTTTACTGTCCATGCCTCTTCATAAATCTGTAACACCAAGTAGCTGCACCAGCAATATCACTGATGTCGGTGACCACCCTTCTTGCTTCAAAAATGATCATTTTTGTAGGCATAGAAATTCTGTCTTTTGTGTTTGTTATTGAGTTCTTTACCTCTGCTTCTTTGTCAGGCCATTTTCCAACATGTATATGAAAAGTTAACTCTTCTCTTGCCTTCTCCATTCATGTATCAGTTTATTGTTTTAAGTTAGTTTCATTTGACCTGAAATTTAACTTTAAATGTACACTGTACAAAATCCTTATCTCTTTACTGCACATTCTGTTAGGTGACAAAGCTTATTTCCAGTAAACTCATTATCATTGTGTGGTACTGAATGGCAGGTGTAAGGAACAATGCAACTTTGTTTCTCTTCCTCCAAGAACAATCATGTTCAGCCTCCAATGAATACAGGAATTTCAGTTGCATTGGAGGTCATATTGATGCCACTTTGATCCATAAGGTGGGGGTCAATTTTATACCGTACAGTAGACCCTTGCTCTTCACGAGAGTTACATTCTTGGAAACAGTACAAACAATGAAACCACAATGTGTGAAGTCAGGACCTTGTGAGAAAAATGGGGTTAGGGGAAGCAAAGGCACACAAAACATCATGGTACGTAAATTAATGATTAATTGACATGAAACCATTTGTGTTGGTGTTTATTAGAATGACGTAAGTGTTCCTGGCTGAAAGATGTCAGGGTGATCGGATGGTGTGCAGTGCATGGTACAGGGGGAGATGAAAGACTTAGTGAAGAAAGAGGTTATCTTCAGTTGCTTTGCCTCCTCCTGCATGTCTTTTTACACCTCCTTGTATGGTGCTGTGACGGCCTCCATTGTGTGCTTAAATGTCGGGCACCTATCTGTGAAGAAATAAAGAAATGATCATCCACCATCAGGAGGCCTTTTATCAGAGCACTGGTAGTCAGTGGAGGCCTCTCTGCATCAGCATCAGAATCATCCTTACCTTCTGGTCACAGAGCATTGTGAACTGTTCAAGATCTTTCTCAATTAACTCAGCAGTGTGAGTATTAAGAATTTCTGGATATCAGCCTCCTCCAAAGCTCGGAGTCCTTCTGGAACATTAAGGTCTAATATGAGGATGTTTCTTACTTTGTCATGCTGGATGGGAAATTCCCTGAAGTGTTGTTTTTCCAGCAGCCATTCAGAGCTGTGAACTTCAGCAGATGTATGGACTCCCTCGTACTTACTTTGCAGTCAGCTGTGCTGCACATTTTCCAACATTTACAATGTTCTCCTTCTCACTTGAATCCAGGACACTGTGCAAGGTGCAGCAAGTGTGTAATAGCTCTTCATTGTTGCGGTGATTCCGTGGTTGAGGGGCTGCAAGAATGAGGTAGTGGTGTTTGACAGATGCTGAATTTTGATATTGGGATGGGCAAGACCAATATCTTGTGAATGCCCTGGGGCATTACCAAGGACAAGGAGGACCTTGAACACTAGATTCTTAGACTTCAGATAGTTTTCCTAACCAGCCTTTAGTGGCATGGCCTTCTCCCTCACCACAGCACCAACAACTGACAACCATTGCTGTGTCATCTTCCAGTCATACACAAGGCCCTTTCCATCTTTTCAAGGTTTCATAATGACTTACACAAGAATGTTTGGACTTCATGGAACACTGGCCTTAATGCTAACCCTCGTCTTGTCTTCACCTTTCTTGCTGAAAGAATCAATTCGTTTACACCATAATGGCATCTGACTGCAGTAGTACTCTTCCCCCTTTCGACCTTAACCATTACCCCCACTTTCTTTAACAGAGACGTGAGTTTCTTTTTCTTTTTATCCTTAGGCTCTTTATCAACACATCCATCACCCTAAAGGTAAAAGGTAAAGTTCTCCCTAGAACAGGCCATGAAGGCCCAGAGGGGGAGTAGAGGTATAGCTCTACTCTTTCTTTAACCCTGGCACTAGATGAGGGTGGGTGGGCAACTCCACGCCCCGGCCGCTTTACTCCCGGGAAAGAGACCAGGTACCCATTGTACAGGAGGCTGGGTGGGCCCCAGGGCCGGTCTGGACGGCTGCGGAAAATCTCACCCCCACCGGGATTCGATCCCCGGACCGTCCAGCCCATAGTGAGTCGCTATACTGACTACGCTATCCCGGTCCCATCCATCACCCTAGCCAGAATTAATTAAAACATGAGGGCAACAGTTAGTTCTAAAAGTTGTGAAAAGTGCAGTTGAAATACATTCCATATCGCTCAGTATCTTAGAAAAGGGCAGCTGCGACAGATAAAATGGTCTGCAGGGCCAGGAAGGGTTGCTGATGTGGTCAGCAGAGTTCAGAAGGATGGAAAGCACTGGCCCAAAGCATTGCTGCTTTCAATAAAGCCTGGGATGTGGTTGTTCTGTTACCAGATGTCTGACGCCAATGAAGAGATTGTGAAGCTTCAGAACAGAGTTGCCGAACTGGAAGAGGACAAAGGTAACCTACAGTTACATCTGGTAGACTTTGATGAATTGAAAGGTAAAAACAAAAATTTCAAAACAATATGTTTTCCATCCTCCTGCACCACTATCCTGTGGTTGTGGTGCTGGTATGTTTTGGCAAGTCGTGAAAATGTTGCATTATACATCATTTACCACAGATAATCCAAAACAAAATTTATTGGCAATTTTAACGCTTTGGTATTATACAGATTTATCTACAAAGTGTCCCTGACATGGAGTATATTTCGTTTCATATTTAATGTTTATATCTCACCACATTCACTAAATTTATACCAGATGCCACAAGCACATGGTCTGCTGCAAGCAGTAAGCTTTAGACATACCAGATGGCAGTTTATTAAGAATCTAAGAGATTATAGTCTTTGACTTTAAAAACAAGATCTACTCACAAAGGGCTAAAATCCTTATAACTTACAGCCAGTGGTTAATTCAGTATGTTATCAGTTGATAGAACAGGAAACCACTGTTATCATTTATTGCAAAGAAGCCTGTTGAAATTTGGCTAGGTTATGTAGAACATGTAATTGTCAAAGTCGTGATTGCATAGCATTTAATTAAATTCTCCTACCCCTGTGACCATTTACCACTTATTTCATCATTTTTTCAACCCTTCCATCATGTTCAATGCTTAAATCTTTGTCACTCAATATGCTATAACTTTTTGGCTCCATGTCCCTCTTAACAACCTTGGCCTTCTTTGCAGCAGATACTCAGTCATCTCTGTTTTTTTGCCTTTTTCCCTCCATTGCTTCTCTTTCAGCTCCTGTACATTATTATCTACATCTAACATCCATCTCCATCTGGCCCTTCTCACTTTCCTGATACCTTCTGGGTTGCCATCAACAAGTCTCTTAGCCACCCTTGGTGGATGCATTCTGACCACTGTCCCAGCTGCCGATAATTTTTCCTTTCAATATCTGTCACCAAACAGAATATTCTGTACAATTCCTTCAGTTCTTGAATTCTCCAAACCCCATGGTCCCTTACTGGTTCATGCACCTTACTTTCCCACATATTCAACATGGCACTTGTTGCAGTGCACCCAGAACCACAAGACCATAGTTGTGTGTCATTCGTATGGTGCGACAGTTTGCTTACCAATACATATGTAAGAAGGGCTGTATGTTTCTAATATTGCTATGTAATGACCTTCTTGGCTGATATTTGAACACTGCCCATTGTCTCAGTTTTTTCAAACCACAACATTTCAAAAACTTGTTCTGTTTGCTATATGGGGCAAGAGGATAGTGCCAACAGCCCTGCCTCATTGGTCCCTTTGGCAGGGCTAGCCTCTGGTCCAGGGTCTCTTTGTATCTGCAGTAAACGAACATAAATTGCAAAATATATATCTAAAAAGAAGTTCTGTTTTGTTTTGGAGTATCTGTTACACTGTTGTTAATTACAGGTAGGTGGGTTAACTGTGGTAGAATCATGTAACATTTTCTGTTTAATTGATGACTGAAGGGAGGAAAGGTTTTGGCTTTTCTGTTGCTGGTATGCTAACATTACATGTGTATATACTGTATTATTATTTTCATATATAAAATCACAATTGTAATGTGATTTGGAGTATGCTGACAATGGTTGCTTCTTCAGTTTATGTACCTAGTTCACTGCATTTGGATGTGTTTCATATGATTCATGTGATTAACTAGATGACCTTGATTATGTACATTCAGTGCGTTTATTGTGAGGTAGGATCTGAATGTTTAAATATTATGTCCAGTGAAACCTATGCTGGCCATCCGTGCTTCAAATCAAATCTGGCTCCATTCGGCAGGTGGGGAAACTTCCAGAAAATATTGTTAACATCTCCCATTTTTATTTTTGTAATGCTGACATACCTAACTGTTGTTTTATCACCATGTTAAGCTTTTTTTTAAGCTGTTTATTATGTTGGAAACACATGATTTCTGGGCAGGTCATCTTTATATAAAGTCACCAAACAGGTTGGTTTAGTGGGGGGCAGGGTGTGTTATACATGTGGGGGAGAGAGTAGTGCATACAGGGTTTCTACTAGATGACGTGGTGTCACATCGTGTCATATGCACTGCCAAGAGAACCTCATATGTTATGTTTCTGATACTTGGTTCTATTTATTAATTTCATATTGTGCATGCAGTTTGGTACATATACTGAAGTTTTCAAATCATTGCAAGTTGTAATTTGCTTCTGCATATACAGCAGTGACATAAGGTCTGGGTTGTGTGGGGTGGTCTGTGATTTTTAGTTGGTGCAGGTTAAGAAACATATCATTGGTGGATGTCAGATGTATGATTTCTAAAGATTTTTGAAGTGGCTAAGAATGTAATTTTTATACAGGGATGGTGGAATTGGGGGGGCAAGGGGGTTGCTTCACACTTCTTCCCCCGTCGCAGTTACATGTTTATTTTATTTGTATGACCAGGGTCAAAAAATGTGTTTATCAGTAGCAGCTGAAAAGTTTTGGCTGTTGATGAAAATGTTTACGCTTGACATTTGGGAGGTGGCTTTTCGAGTTTCGGCTGTCTCACCGAGCACTGGACAGAACACTTGTGGTGCAGTCTTTTGCACAGATGCCTTCGTGTGGTTCGTGTGCTGTTGTCTGACAACTGATTTCCTTTTGTTCAGTTTTTTGGAATGTTTCTGACCTCAACATGTCAGAACTCCTGAATTTTTTAAAAATTATTGACATGAGTCATCAACTGACCAGAACTTTCAGCTCCTGTATTTACCCATTGGCTTTGGTCATGTTTTATCTTCTGCTGCATGCCATGTGTTAGTCCAGTAGACATCACCTGTATATAGTCTTGCCTGTCCAAGAGCCTGGATTATGGGGGCACGTAATTCCATTAAGTGGCTATGTGTCGTTCATTTCTTGTTATGAACCATCACATGGTTTGATGAGTGGAAGCCAGAAAGAAACAGATTAACTTTTTCTGGGAAAAAACAAAATAATTTTGTGGCTATCAGAGCTTCAGAGATTTTTCGACCCTTGTTTATGACAGTTTTGGGAGTTAGCTTCAGGAATAGACAACGCTTGGATGTGTTTCGTCCTAATTTTACACATCTCCAACATCTCTGTATAACATTTTGCACAACTGTTGTTATTTTCAAAGCATATCTGTGCGCAGCTTTTAAGTGAATTATTTCTTGCATCCTCTTGTGTTCATTCACGTTCATGTTTCTTGGTTGCGGGATTGCTTCTGTTTAGCACATTCGACCTCTGGCCTTCCTGTAGCATATTTCATTTCCCCAGAACTCTTGCATCTCTTTGGTAAAGGACTAGGGTTGCTATCTTCTTTTACATTACTATCACACAACTAATTTTCTTCACTGCACATGTCACATGCATGGTTTCAGCGGGATGCCATCTTACCTTTGTGAAATAGTCTACCTCATTGTTTATAGACTGTGATATATCAGTATTTAAGAGACATTTTATTTCTGTTGTGTACATTATTCCCTGTTAACACCATATCATTGGAAGTACCCTAATGTGGTCCTTCACCTAAACTTATCTTCAACTCCCAAGATGCAGGTAGCAGGTTCCCCTGAAACCAATTACCAGACTATCCATCCTGACATCCCAGGAGACTGTAATCATAATATTCATTGCCATAAGAACCGAAAATCTGATAGAGATGAAGGTACATACAAACTATCTGGATGCTCATCTGAGTCTGTTCATAGAGCTTCTTTCTATGGAAAATACGGATGTCTGATTTCATGCTTGTAAAAATAAAGATCTCATTTCTTTAAGAATTCTGTCTTCTGGGATGTGACACTGTGCATTGCATAAGAAATTTAGTGACATTTTAGACAAACCTTCTCCTGCCATCTTGACCTTCATCTACCCTGCAAAATGGAGGCAGTACTGTATATGCATCTGAAATGTTGGTAAATTTATACCATACTGCACAGTTCCACAGTCCAAAACAGTATTTTTTTGTCGTAATCACTTTGAGAACTTGAAATTTCACTTCTCATTTCTTTATCAAAATTTATATTTTAGTATTAATTTTATTATGAAACCTTCTTGTAATTTAGAGATTTACAGCAGATACATTAAAATGTTCAAGAAGATTGTTGTAAAATTATTCACACCTCTAGAAGAATATGCCTCAATTAAAAACCTAAGCAGGATGTTTTGTGGCATTCTTTGTAAGCCCAAGTTGCTTAACACTGTGTAATAATGTGACATATGTAGTTGCTGTTCTTCCACTTGATACTTATTACGTCCTTAACCAGTAAGTATATTTTCTGAAGTTAAGAATGTGTGAAACTGTGCTGCCACTGCCTCCATATGCCTATGGCATCATGCATCATTAAGCATCTATATAGGCAGTACAAACTTTAAAGCAGTCATCCTGTAAAAACATTAAGTTTTTGAATTGTAGATGTATGATAAATAACCTTTGATCTGGATCTTTATCTTGAGTATTGGCACTGGGCTGTGTTTTTGATGTTTTGGATGAATATGCTGCAGCTGTCTACAGGGTCAAAGTGAGTGGGTTAGTAGTGGGGCTACATGCCTGTATAACTGGACCACCTACTACCCTACTAACTTTGACCCTGAGGAGGTAGGCAGCATGTTCCTCCAAAATGTCAGCAGTACAGACCACTTCCACACGGTCCCAACACCCATGAATACAGTTAACATGAGCGCTGAACTTCCATGTGAACCTCAAATCAGTATTAAATAATCTTGTCACAGAAGACCCGAGATTTAAATTCTTGTTTGTATTGTTAAGTGCAGCTCCCACAACAGTGATATTTTATAGTACCACATATAAGTTTGTGTTCCTTGGTTTATTGAATAATGTTTTATAAATGGTTGTACTGCATTATTAGTCTACTGCTCTGTTGCATTCTTGATCATGTGTAGGAGCAACAGACATCGATGTGGCTAAACAAAGTGTGCAGAAAGCAGATGTGGCAGAAATTGTGTGGTGTTTTGTTTTTGTTGTTAGTGAAATATTAATTTTACCATGTGGTAACAGTGGTTTAAAAGATATCACCATTGTCATTGATAAACATGGCATATAAATGGTACTGTATAAAGTTAACTTTAATTTCAAATTCATAAGTTGACATGTAGGATTACTAAAAATTGCACACCATCTTGTACGAAGTGTTTTATTGTTGAATATTATTTAGAACCTGGTTTATATAAAGAACTTCCCATGAAACACTGTGATGCACTTGTGTTTCACTCCATCTTCATATTTGTGAACTTCTGGGTTCAACTCTCAGACCAGAGACCAGCTATCCTGACGAGACTTTAGGTAACTGACAGGACAGTGCCTCATTCCACTATGACAGCTTCATTCCTCATGCTTTACAGTTCATTTTTCATTAATTATACTACCATTTGATGTCATATAATCTGAGATATTGAAAGAATCTTTAAATAAACTGTCAATGTTTTATAAGCTTCAAAGTGACAAGCTTCTGATAAGTTGATAGATTGTCATCCCTCCAAAAATTCTCAGCACCTGTTACACCATAAGAGTTCTGATTACGTGTGTGGGTTCAAACCTGGATCTTATGGATGTTCAGACAGTTTGGTCACTCCTAGGCCACGAAGTCAGCCTGAAAGTCCTGACTGTGATTATCAAAGTCCATAATAAGATTTGGTTTCTTTTGCATTTCTTTCATACTGCATTTACAATTCATGCTGTGTTATCAGCAGTTGCAGTTTGCACCTGTATGTTCAGTTTCAGAATCGCATTTGCAAACCAGAGTGTCGGAGCTCGAAGAGAGAGTGTCACAGCAGAATCAGGACCTAGACAGTCATGTGCATATGATAGCATTACTGGAAGCAGAGAAACTTGAACATATGCAAGGTGAGTGAAGAATGCTGAACTGGAATATGAAAATAAATCTGGGAAAAGAGGATTATGTAGAAGTATGTTCAAAAGGTGAAAAGGGGGTAATATGTGGTGGATGGGGGTGGGGGGGGGGGTTATGGAAGCTGAGAGGGATTAGAAGCAAATGGAAACATAGAATGAAAAGCTGCTTAAGAGAAGATTTTAAAATTTGGTTCCATAAATAGGAATTCAGAAGGTAGTTCAGTATAGTTCAGAATAGTAACAGTTATGTGTAATCTGTGTGTATGTATGTGTGGAAGTATGTACACACACCCACACGTATATGCACACATGGATACATGTGTGTACGTACATGAAGCGTATGTAATTTGATGTTGTTTGTTGGCTGATGTTGTCAGTATGCTATCTTGGTAGTTGCTGGGAGGGACTGCGGAAAACAGGAAAAAAACAGGATGACCAGTCACTGGGTCAAGATTTTAACCCAAGACTTGGATTTCCAAGTTATTGACTTCAATGAGTAACAAATAAATAAATAATAAAATACAAAACATTGTGTAATTTTATTTTTGTGTTTGGATTTCCAGATATCTGTAGTGAAAAGAAGAAAGTTTCTAATTTAGAATCAGAGCTGGAAGGCCTAAAGACTTGCTTACAGGAACTTGAAAATCAGAAAGTGTCAGTGGAGATGAAGACAGTAGATCTGGAAGAGCAAGTTGACATCCTCACCAAAGAAAAGGCAGAACTTATGGAAGAGATGAAAGTGATGTCATGTGTGAACCAAGGTGTAGAAGAATCTGTGATCACAGCAAAAGTGGAGAATGATTCTGATACAAGCACTTTGTTGCGAAGTGTGGAACTGGTTGAACGACAAGAGGAGGGAAAAGAATTGGTAGCTGAAACTCAGGATTTGAATAAATCTTTGGAGCAGTTAAAGGTTGAACTTCTCAGTTCAAATAAGATTATAGAAGAGCAGAAGGAAATAATCATGGACTTAAAATCTAAGATAGACTCACGTGATGAGGAATTAGAAATGCAGAATGAAGTAATTACAAGGTTGGAACATCTTGGAGACTGCAGTGACCGAGATGATAGGATAGCAGAGATAGTAACAGAACTTCGTGAAATGGCAGGTGATCTTGAAGAGTGGAAGACACGATGTACAGAAGTGGAGGAGCGCCTGCAGGATTTGGGTGAAGAGAAGATGGAATTAGAAGAACGTTTCAAAGAAGTAAAAAGTGAGAATTCATTGTTAAATCGGGAGCTTGCTGAACAGAGAGACATTGCTGCTGATTTGGCATCTAAATTGCGAGAGCAGAGTAATGCAATAACTGGTCGAGATGAAAGAATATCGTCATTGCAGAGTTTGATAGAGATAAATGGTCACGCATTGGAAGCAAGGGAAATGACTCTTAAAGATGTACATGAGAGGCTCAACAGTGTGGAGAAACAGTATGAATTAAGACTGTCAGAGCTGAAATTGACTCTAGCTAATAAGGAGAAGGAATTACTGGATATGACCTCAGCACTGGCAAAACAAGACAACACCTTGAAAGACAAAGAAGCCCAAATTATGGAACTTAATGAAAGTTTACAGAAACAGAGCCATGAGCTTTCATCTCTTCAGCAACAGCTGTCGGTTGTTGAAGAAAATGTTTTTCATCAGTTCCGCGCACAGCTAGATGAAATGTCAGTGACTCTTGCACAGAGGGATGAATTAAACTGTCAGCTTGCAGAGGAATGTCATCATCACAGGCAGAAGATTGACACGCTTACTGCAGAGCTCGAAGATAAGGTTCAGTATATCATGAGACTTGAGATACAGACTGAAGAGTTGAAAGAAGTTGAACAACGTTTGCAGTCAGCAGAATCAAGTTTGAAAACTTGTGAAGAAGAGTTGTGCATCTGCAAACAAGAGCTCACTTTGAAACAGTCACAGATTGAAGACAAGATGGATAAACTGAGGCAAGTTGAAGGGAAGATGATAGAACTGACCGAAAAGAATAAAAAGTTTATTGCAAATTTGAAAGCGAAAGCTGTTACTATAAAAGGGCATGAGCAGAAGCTACAGCAATATGAAGCAGTGGTTCAGGCTAAGGAGAAGTTGATTTCAGAATTGAAAGCTCAGAATGAGAAGCTTCTAGAACAACAGGCTGATAAAGCAAACCTGGAGCAGCAGCTGAAAATGTTCAACATATTGACAGAGGAGGTGAATGAGGAACGGTCAAGAACAGAATTGATGGGTGATGAGCTGGTAAAGGCAACTGACAAAATTGTAACTCTTGAAAATGAACTGAGGGCATCAGAAGCCAAGATAGAGGAATTGTCATCAATGAAAGAAACGTGCATGGCACTGACCACTAAGGTGTCTGAGCTGGAACAAGAAATCCATATAACTTGGCTGGAATCAAGAGATAAAGATGATCAGATTATGTTGCTAGAAAAAGATACAGTCAGGTTAATTGAAGAGGGAAAAGCAAAGGAGCAAGAAGAGGTAAATAAGAGTTCAGTATTAGAAGGTAAAATTAAAGAGTTGGAAACAGAGTTAGTGAAACAGAGAACTGAAAGAGTGGAAAAGCTAGAGGCAGAGAAGAAGGAACTTCAGCAACAGGTGTTGAGTGCCAGTGATTCCATAGCAAGAGTCAGTGAACTTGAGGAACAGGTCAGAAGTAGGGATCAGAGAATTACAGAATTGCAAGAACAGTTGATGTCATCATCTGAAAGAAATCAACAGTCATTGTCAGCAGCTGAAGCGAAATTGCAAGAACGTGAAGCTGTTATTGAATCTTTGGAGCAGGAGCTTCTGAGGTTTACGGAGAGAGTGCGCCACTTGGAAGAAGGATTAGCATTTGTTGAGGAAAGACGTCAGTCACTTGAAAACAAAGCACAGACTTTAAGCATTAGACTTCAAGAGTCAGATCGAGTGAAAGAAGAGGTTTTTGAGAATGAGGAGATGTTGGAACAGCGTCTAACAGTTCTTATTACAAGTGAAGAAAGCCTGAAGAAAAGGGTTGAAATTTTAAACACAGAAAATGAGGAGTCAGTACAGAGGGTTGCTGAACTGAAAGCAGAAAATGTGAATTTAAGGAAGGAGGTAGTGAATACTGAGAGTACTTTGAAAGGGTTGCAGAAAGAATTGGAAAGACTGACACCTTTTGAATATTCATTTATGCAGGCATCAGAAAAAGTTGAAACACTGGAGGCAGAGTTGAAACGTGTTGTGACAGAATTTGAACATCGAATGAAAGAGAAAGTTCTTGAGGCACGACATCATGCAGAAAATCTGGAAACAGACTTACGTAATGTGAATGTACAATTAGAACATGTGGAGTTGGAAAAGAGGACATTAATGGAGCAGTATGAGAAATTGAATGATGTCAGGATAAACTTAGAAGATGAAATAGAGAGGCTGAACCAGACTGTGGAGGTTTACAAACAAACAAATGCAGATCTCAAGGAACAAGTTCAAGAAAAGTTATCTGTATTGGAAAGTATAATTTCAGAGAAAGAAGTGGCAAGAAAGGAACTTGAAGAAAGAGTTCAATTTCTTGAAACTGAACTACAAGGGAAAACCTCAGCATATGAAGAGAAAGAACATGTCATCATAGGGATGAATGCAAACATACAGATATTAGAAACAGAACTGAAGATAGTGTCTTCTGCAGTTGATACAGCAGCCTTGGAGAAGGAAGAGATAAAGAACAAGCTTAATGAAAGAATTGCTTTCTTAGAAAAGGAACTTGAAAGAATGGTATCTTCATTTGAAATTACTGCTGTGGAAAAGGATAGGATACATAATGAACTACAGGAAACAGTTCGATCCCAAGAGGCAGAATTAAAGCAATATCAGCATACGCTTGAAGCTACAGTGTCGCAGCCCCAGACTGAAACTGACTCAGGTGTTAGTAGAATCATTTCTGAAGAACATATTGCTAGTTTAAATGCAGAATTAAATCAAATGAAGTTCAATCTAACACAGAAAGATAATGAAATTAAAAGCTATCAAACACGTTTATTGCAGTTACAGTTTGGAAATGTTAAAGATGGTGGACATGATAGTTATGCATCTTTACAAGACAAAATATCACACTTGGAAGATTCAAGCATCACATTACAAGAAGCAGTACATGTTAGGGATGCACAGATTTCAGGTCTGAACACAGCTCTAACTGCTTCAAATGTGGAGCTCAAACAGCTCCAGTCTGAGGTCCAGAGCTATCATGCTAGAGTGGAGGAATTAATGAAGCAAGTCAACATGCTTGAAGGGGAGGCTATGAATAAAAATAGTTATATTGAGCAATTGCAAGTGACACTGGCCAAAACACAGGTTCCAGTTTCCTCACAATTGGAGTCCATAACACAAGAGTATGAAATGAAGTTGTCATCTCTGAAAAAACACAATGATGAACTGTTGCATGAACTGTTGAAGATTAAAGCACAACAGGAGGTAGCAGATATTGTCAGAGTAGCAGAAGAATGTGTTCATAATATTAACACATTGTCAGCGGATTCTGATAATGGATCCGAATCAGTAAAATTTCAGGAACCTGTACAGGCACAGTCAATTTCTACAAACATAGAAGCTCAGGTAAAGGCATTGGAAGAAGAACTGCAGTTTATGAGGTCAGAGAGGGCTGCAGCTTTGCTGAGAATTACAGAACTTTCATCTAGAATTCCTCCATCTTCTAGTGATACAGTCCTGATTCCTGAAGATGGTGCAGAAATGTCTCTAATGGAAGATAATATTGAAGTTGATAGACCGTGGCAGCAAACAAATAGAGCACAGCCAATTTGTGAATTAAAATCTTTTGCAGATGAGGACAGTTCCGTTGATGTGATCCAGCAGATAGTGGCACCAGAGACAGTTTTGAACCTTGGCTCTTCAAGTTGGGATGTGGGTGTGGAAGGAGAAGGGGAAGGGTGGGGTTGGGGTTCCGAAGAAGCCCACCTTGAAGAGGAGCATATACAGAAGCAGAAGGAGACTCTGTTGTGTGCAGAGCCTTCAGATGTGCTAAAAGATCGCATAGTGACTCTAGAGAACCACATCACAAATGTTCAAGCTGAAAAGGAAAAACTTGTCGAAGAACTACGCACTGCACAAGTTCGCAGTGGAAAGATGCTGAAAAAGTTAAAGGACTTGAAACTAAAGAATGACAGTTTGTTAAAGGAGAATGTGGAACTGGCACAGAAACTTAGTGATAAGAATTTTGGTGATCTTGATCAAGCCATTGAAGAAGAATTTAAAATTCGTATTGATGCTTTGGAGAAAGAACTTAGAGAAACGAGAAATGAGAAGGATACTGCGTGCAGTGAGAAAGAACGATTGGAGAGTCATGTAGACATGCTGACATGTGCCAATGAGAGGTTAGTGGAGATGAAAGAAAGACAGGATGTTGATATTGAGGTGTGGAAACAAAGGAACAGAGATTTGAGTAATCAGGTGCAGTCACTGGAATGGAGAATAGGGGAACTGATTGAAGAAAAGAAATCTGTACTGGAATCTCATGCAAGCAGGGAACAGGATTTGAATGAGCCATTCTTCTCTTGGGATAAGCATGGTTTCACTCCTGACAGTACACATTTTATTGACATAGAGTCATTGAATAATGAACTGCAGGAGAAAGTGTCAGCTCTGTCAGCAGATAATGAAAATTTACAGGGACTTCTAGAACAGCAGAGGAACCTACGGTTGGCTGCAGAAACTGAATTGCAGGAAATACAGCAAAGAGTGTCACACACAGATGCTGGAACACAGATTTGTTTTGAAGAAAATAACAGTTTGAAAGAACAATTGCAATTAGAAACACAGGACAAGACAATGGAGGAATTAAAAAAAGAATGTGGCAGACTCGAGGAAAAAAATAACAACTTGCAAAATGCGTATCATGCTCTGAAAACAGAATATGACCGTATGTGTACAGAATCAGAAGAATGTGTACTTGCAACTGAGAGAAAATGTGAGGCATTGCAGTATGAGTATGCAAAGAAAATAGAAGATATTTGTAAAGAAAAAGTTGAAATTGAAGAATATTACAGAAATGTACTTAGAGAACGTGATCAAGTTGTTGAAGATTTACAGAAACTAAGTAAAAATTTAGCAGACTTGACTCAACAACACGAGGCACTAAAGTTAGAATACAGCAATCTAAGAGAACATATAATCATGCAAGAGAAAACATTAGCTTTTGCAGATGAGCAGAAGTGTGACCTAGAACATGAACTAGCTCAGCTCAAATCACAAACAGAAAGTATCTCTTTAGGGTTAAGTGACACATCTGGATTATTGTCTGAGCAGAAGATGATGATTGCAGAGCTAGAAATGGAACTACACACCAAGACCGAAGAGACAGAAAGGCTGTGTCAGTTGATTGAGAGTCAGAAGCTTGAGCGAGCAGAAGTGGAACAGGATTGGAATGGAAGGGTAGAACATTTGAGAAAGGAACTTGAATTGAGTGCAGAGGATTTATATAAGCAACAAGATCGTTACAGCATGCTTATGAAAGAATATCAAGAACTAAAGGACCACAATAGTGAAATTATTCGATGTCACGTTCAGGAAGCTGTGAATGCAAAAGAACAAGAGATTGAAAGTATGAAAGCTCAGCTTATGGAGAAGGAAACCCAGTTTGTCATGGAGATTGAGGAAAGGTCCAAGGAAGACCCAAAACATAAGTTGGATGAGACCTTAGGTCTGCTAACTGCTAGAGACAGGGATATTGAAATTCTCAACATTAGACTTACACAAAAAGAAAAGGAAATTGAAGAAATATCCAGTATAAAGGCTAAAGACATACAGAATTTAAAAACTGTGCTATCAGAGAGCAAACACAAATTTGAGGAACTACTGGGGCAGAAAGACCAGGACATTTACAACTTACAGGTTCTGTTGGCTGACAATGATGCCAAAATAAGTGAACTTCAGCAAACTCTTGATGAAGAAGCAAGACAGTTATATGAACTACGAGAACTTCTTGAAGATCGGGAACTTCAACTAAGGCAGTTGAAGGATGAGCTGTTATTTGCAAGAAACAAAACTGCGCAGACCCTGTCAGTCGTGCAAGAACAACCACGCGACTCCTTGTCTAGCTCTTTAACAGATGAAAATCAGTCTTCAGTGGAAGATCATTTGGACAGGAGAGAACGGAAAGATAGTAATACTTCTGAAACACAACAGAGAGAACTGGATGTGGCACTGTACATGCTGCACCAACGAGATGTTCGGTGTGATGAACTGACATTGGAACTAATGCAGGTGAGATTTCTAATAAAATAGCTGGAATGTTGATACATATTGTGTTTTGTTTCTTAGTTTATTCAATGGTGTTTTCTCAACTCCATTCTTTACTTGACATAAAATGGATGATTGTGAAGGAAGTGGACGTGGCCTATTTTAACATACTGTCTCAGCATTTACCAGGAAGAACTGAGGAAAATGACAAGAAACTTGAGAAATTATTTGGCCTCTGGACTGACAACCTCCTAAAATGAACAAGGGTACCAACCACTACACCAAAGAGTGTCATCTTAATACAGGCCCGCTGAACCAACAGCTTGCATTATGTTGCCCACAGAGACATTTTAAATGAGAAAACGTCTTTTAACACTTTCCCTGGCAAAGCTGAGATAGAATGCTGAAGCAGTTTTGAGAACTTATGAGTTATTTATTTATGGAGACACACATTACAGTACTAATTCGTTTTGTAAAAATGTGTTAAAAGTAACAACACCCTAGGCTAGGTTGTGAATTGCATTCTTTAAATAAATGTTTCCTGTTATTGTCAGTATATTTTTATTGTACATGATGTATAGACAAATACACAGGTAAAATTATACATATAATTATGCATATACTTATCCATTCTTCATTTTGTGTATTGCATTTCATGTTGCCCATGTGCAAATCAAATTTTGCCAGAGTTGCCCACGCCACATGAAAGGGTGAGCAGACCTGTCTTGATACGTATTTTAATGTGTAACTTAACTCTAATGACAATGCCATTGCAGTTAACATTGTAATCACAAGTTTCAATCTGATACCCTAACTTGTATTTATTATGTGTGTTACTGTTGTTTTATCAGGACTATCTAAGTAAGTGCTGTCACAACAGACAAACACCGCATTTAAATCTGTAGCCACTACTTTATATTCATTATGTCTCAGAATTATATTTCAGCCCCAACATCAGCTTACCTGATTGCAGTTTTTACATTTTTCTCCCTTCAGGCAGGCTGCAGGATACTGCCGCAAATTATGTCACGGCCACTCTTTTCTGCACCCTTTCCAATTAAGTATTTACTGACCATGTTATCATTTTACAGTATATAATGTTAGCTATTAACACAGATGTTAAAGGGTCAATAACCTATTAATGTAGGACATACCTTCTGCTCGTAAAGTGATTCATCCCTTTATGTTGTAAACATTAAAACAATAAAACCATCTATTATGTTTGTCAAATACAACTTACATTTTAGTGGTACAAACCCAGCTACATGTACATGTTTCGACTTCAAACAAGTCATCCTCAGGCTGCCTAGAAGAAAGTAGGTCTAGGATTCAGGCACTACACCGAAGGTCTTAGGTTTGGAACCAGCTATATCCATTGTGAATTTTTCTGCAAATGAGAACTTTGTTGAGGATTCCATTCTTCTGGGATATGATGCTGTGTCAGTGGGTAGTCAGCTCTTAAGAGAATGGTTGATAATCCAAGAATTCTTCTAGGACCAATCATCCCTTGAAGAGGGTGCTGTGTTTCCTCAAAATATCAGTATCCAATTTCCTATTGACTCAGCATCATATTCTGGAAGAATGGAATCATCAGCTACACTGCTGTAAAAACCTCAGAACTCCAAGTACTTTGTTACTGAGGAATACTGTGACCATGCCATCTGCTGTAGGTCTTCTGTAGCAGCCACTATCCCTATCCTACTATTACAGCTAGTAATATCTGCTTTGCCCTGTACCCCATCTCAGAAATGGACTCTTTCTTGACAGTTGCAATCAAAACTGGGGTTATTATTCATAAGTGTCTGTTAACTCTGCAAGCTTATCCAGAGTCACATTTGAACATACATAAGTACTTTTAAGTTGAAACTGTGTGTGCAGCTCAACTGACTACCTTAACTAATTAACTCAGCGTTGGAAGGTTTTTGTTGTGAAGTTCATAGTTGCCCAGCTGGTTAAGATATTCCACACTGTACGTGGAGGGTAGAGGTTCATTACAATTAATCATCCCAGTTACAGGTTTTAACGTCATGTAACAGCATTTAATTTAAAATTTAATTTAATTTAATTTAAATTTAAATAATTTAATAAGTTTTTAAAAACTTCGACGATTCCAACAGACATTAACGACATAACACCCTACAATCACAAATTGCAGTGCTGAAATACATACCTCAGACACAAATGGACGTTATATACACCGGACCAATTCAAGAAAATTACGTGCAAAACCTTATATACTTGTGACTTTCAGTGTAAATATTAACATTAACGGAATAATAGTTAACTAACAGTGCCAAATGGACAGTGTTCAGTGAAGTGTACCTAACAAGGTGCCCCTGATGATGGCCAAATTAAGGCCGAAACATATGTAGGGTGTAGTGAAAATTTTATTTATATGTGCATTTGTTGGTTGAAGAACTAAATATTTATGGTATGTGTTGAATGGATTCAACTGGCTTGGGGTACAGTTGAGTAGCGGGCTTATGTAAACATGGTGGAAGTGCCTGACCAGCTGAGTTTTTTAAGAAATGTCCTTTGTATGGTGGTAGTGGGTAGAACTGTATCTAACTGATATGTGGTAGCAGAATCGTCTTTTACCAAAACTTGCCATTGGACATGATGCGGATCCTGCACACACCCATTCTTACAAAGAAAGGAATTTGCTTGAGCATAATTAAATAGAAAATCTGGCTGGCATATAAACTGTATGAGTCATGGAGCTGGCATGTGCTTATGATATATTGATATTCTTAAAAAAGTTATGCTGTTAAAAAGGGGACAAATTTGACTTTAGAAGTCAATTTGAAGGCCACCAGAGTACTTCCTTTGCAGTAATTTTACAGTGCTTTTCTTTTGACTTTGGTAGCTATTGGAAGAACGTGATACGCTGCAGTTACGTCTTTCCAATGCGTTACGCATTAATGAAGAGCTCCGGGGTAGAAACAGAACTTCAGCTACGTCTTCACCTGATAAAACTGCAGAGCACTTGCGGTCAAGAGAGCAGATGCCTCTAAACATAGAAGCTGCCGTATCCTTACCACCGTCAGCGAGCACCACAGTTCATGAGCCACAGGAAGATCTACAGGCCCTCAGTAAAAAGTGAGTATAAAAACAACACATGCTCGGCGCTTTGTCCTCGTTACTTCTACAATATTTTTATGTCATAAGTTATGCTTGTAATTTAAGAGTCTGTTCCTTTATTCATTTTATAATCTGCTATAACCCATAGCCATGGTATTACATTTTGTCTACCTAACCCTTTCTATGTAATATACATTATATTCAACGTTTAAGATTTTCCCACGTGTATCTTTTCCAAAGTACTCTGAGAGTGCTTTGCTACTTCTGTCTTTTATACAATACAATCTGCAAAATGTAGTTTATGTCATGCTGTTGGTTTTTTTTTTTTTTTTTTTTTTTTTTTTTTTTTTTTCCTGTGATTGATTTTAGACTCCAATGATGGTATCTCCATCTTGTTTAAGGCATATTTAGCTGGGTGAGTGAGCATGCATGCACCAGTGAAGTCATAATTTATGCCGGTGGCAGCCTAGCTGCTGGTAGGGCCATCCATGCTGGACAGGTTTTGAGCAAGGTGCCATACGAAGAGAGATATCCTGGCCCTCCAGGTTGGGGGTTCAGCATGGGGCTGACATCCTCACCTCATAAAAACAAAATTGTTTCGAACCCCCAGCAATGGGGGTGGGGGAGTGGCCCCAGAACTGGCTGAAGCACCATAGAAGAAGGAAATTGGTTTTAGGCGGTGGCTTTCTAACTGTACTTAACAGATATGAATGAAAGAAGCAACAAGATTTGAAATTTTGACTGTAAAAAAAAATTACCAGCACTTAGGACTTTGAATAAGTTTTTGTGACATGGGAAGTGTTAATAAAATACCTACATTTAATCAGTTCAAACATTTCAAAATAAATGTCACAAGATAATTACAAAACTTCTCAATAGGTATACTATATCATTTGCCTGACAAAGTTTTTTTAATCACCAGAATGGGTAAATACCCTGTAACACCCCAAGTAGCAAACATTACCAGAATGGGTGATACCCTGTAGCTCCCACAGTTATTTCCAGTAGTGCTGTATGATGTCTCATGTATGTTATGTATTCCATAACAGTATGTATGCTGTGTATTCCATAAATCATATATTTCCATCTCATTGGGAGTAGCAGCAGTGGTTTTTGATTCTCCTAACAGACGTGCTGTGTATATTTAGAACTATGGTTCCATAGAAATCTGCTTGTATTTCCTATGTTCCAAAGACTTTATAATACCACAAATATAAAAAAAAAAGTTTTTACCCGTTTCAAAGTGATGTCTTGTATTACACTTGTAACTAAAATTCTTGACTTGTCTCTCAGCTACTGTTTTGATTGGAACCCTTTCAGAAAATGGGTCATCTTCAGTCCTAAGATGAAAAGGGTGGGAGGCACATACTCATCGATTGGAAAGAACTGATCTTTGTTGGGAATAGTAGACAATGGACAAAATTCAGGAACCTAGTACAACTAAGTAAAAAAAGGTATTTTACCTACCAAGGTATTCATGTAACTGGTTTCTGCAAAAGTGATATTAAATGATCATAGCAGAATGTGTGGTTACGTTTTCTTGCTGCAACAAAGGTTCTTATTCCATCATGGTCTTGCACATTGTGACACATTCTTAAATCCAGCCGTGCGACTCTGATATCTTGACAGAAGTAGCCAGAGTCTGCAGTCATACACTTTGTTATATTTGTGGTACTGCTGTAGTGATTAACTGATACATGTCCTTCCCCTAATAAATACCTGCTCCTGTAGGTTATCACAACTACATAGCGTTGGATACCGTCGTGATGTGACGTTACAAGATGAACGAGAGCAACGTCACAATGAGCAGATGCGATTGTTGCATCAGAGGGGAAGTGGTATAGTTGTCGATGCCAGTTATACCCTTTGTAAGTATCTTCCACTTTATTTAAATGAAACATATTAATTATATTATAGATTATTGATCCAGTCACGTGTAGACATATTTGGACCATTATCGTATAAAAACATAGGCCGTGAAACATAAATCATACACTATTTCAATCTTTACAGAATAAACACAACACTATCTTCATTCTCCTCTTTTTTTATTATTATTATTAATATTATTATTATTATCATCATCATCGTCATCCTACATGTTTCGGCTGCGTACACTGGCCAGCATCAGGTAGAAACTTACAAAATTATAAAAGAAAAGTATACATTGAGTTACTTTGTAGTTAAAATTAAAATTATAAAATTGTAAAGACCATGATTACTTATTATTCCCTATAAGGAATAATATACATTTTATGTATGTTCTCATAGTTTAAAATTGCCAAAGTATAGCCCTTAAAATATATATAGATGGGAGAGGTCTCTGTTTTTTTTACTTAAAGATTGAGTAGTGGATCAGTTCAGTAGTGCATACATAATCTTGTTTTAGATGTTATATTTTGCGGATGGTGTAGTAGCTGCTGTTGAAAGGGACGTTCCTAGATGACTTCTTTTTGATGGAACACCCTGTGTAAGTTGGACAGCTCTATGGTACTTTTCATACAGAAGCTAGAGTTCATTTATTCTTCACAGGTAGTAAAGTATAAGATACAGTAGTATGTGTGTATAAAGCATACAGTATTGCGTGCACTCTCGTAGATATTATTTGTTTCAAGCCCAGTCCACTAGTAGTGGGCAAATAACATCTATGAGAATGCATGCAATCCTTTCTGCTTTATACACACATACCACTGCATCTTATACTTACTACATGTGAGGAATAAATAAACACTAGCTTCTGTATAAAAAGTACCATAGAGCTGTCCAACTTACACAGAGTGTTCCATCAAAAAGAAGTCGTCTAGGAACGTCCCTTTCAACAGAAGCTGCTACACCATTCGCAAAATATGACATCTATAATAAGATTGTGTACACAGTACTGAACTGATCCACTATTCAGTCCTTAAGTAAAAATATAGAGATCTCTCCCATCTATATATTACTTTTAACGGCTATGCTTTGGCGATTTTAAACTACGAGAACATACATAAAATGTATATTATTCGTTATAGAGAATAATAAGTAATCATGGTCTTCACAATTTTATAATTTAAATTTTAACTACAAAGGGGAGGCCTCCACCTCAACGTATACTTTTCTTTTATGATTTTGTAAGTTTCTACCTGATGATGGCCAGCGTATGTGGCCGAAACATGTATTGGGACAATAAAAAGAAAGGAGCTTGAAGATAGTGTTGTGTTTACTCTGTAAAGATTGAAATGGTGATTATATATATGCGTAACGGGATGGTGATTCCAAAAAAAAAATCATACAACTTGAAGCCACTTGCTTCATTTAGTCTGTTGCTTCCATATTCTTTTTCATCATCCTATCATGTTTCTCTCAAAACTGATAAACTGATCTCCTGAAGTTGGTAAGACAGTGAAATTGTTCCATACGAAAGGAAATTGTTGCATCTGTACCTCCAGCTAAGGGTTGCTTCAAAAATGTGTTTATAACAAAGAAGAAAATTAAGAATGAAAATTTTTGTTTTTAACTGCTAAGTAACTATAGTGTAATAAAACTGCTGAATCACTCCCATGGCAAGCTGAAAGCATTATTGTTTCGATTTCCGCATTAGTTTGAGCAATATTGTGTTTGAAATTATAGTCAGTGTAAACAAGAATGGTATGGTTTATGTATACTTTTTTTCCTCATTTTATTATGCACTTACTTGAAATTGTGTGCAAAACTACCCTAGATTTTTGTTATGTATTTAAGGTTTCCTGTTCAAGATTTCTAATATCTGTTTGTGTTCTTTTCTTATTCTGGCAGCTCGAGATGTCCAGAGTCCGTCCACTGTTCTACTGAATTGGATATGGGGACGCAGGTATGTTATTGGTCAACAGAGGTGTCAAGTATCAGAACTGGCAAACACAATTTTTTTTATGCCCAAATGTGCCATTGTTTGATCAGCATTCCATAGACAACTTATAAATTGTCCTGATATGTAAAGAATTAAGTGCCAAACTATCTCTGAAGTACTCAAAATCAAAAGTTTCTATAATGAATTCTTGCCACAAACAAACAAACAAAAAAAAAAAGAGAGAGAGAGAGAGCATAATATGAACTTTGTAGGGAAGTCATGACTTGTATCCATGTGTTTCATTAACAAAACTGTGTGACAAGTTTTGATGGAATTTGGTGTTGTGACATCACATTAAAAATTGGCAGGTAGGTAAATATTCATCTCTATGAGAACCTTAACTCCCTCTCACTAAAATTTGTTAGATGAGTTAAATTTTGGTGCATATTGGTTGATTGTATTGGCATGGCCAGTTAGCTTGGGGGTGAAGAGGGGAGGCTCTGCCCATGCACCGTCAACCTTTTTTTTTTTTTTTATCTGTTTCAAAAACATTATCATACTTCTCAGTTTCTTCTAAACACTGGAACAAAGCGAACTCCCAAAAGATGTAACAAGATAATGCATAGCAAGGAAATAGAGATTTTTAGAAGGGTGATAATGGAATGGCATGACATTGTGATAAACACTGTGTTTCCAGTAGAGTAAATGTTTTTGAAACATGTATAATCCTGCCTGGCCATTGCTAGGTGAGCCAAGCAGTGGCCAAACCATGCAGCTGCAGCTGTGTGCAGTGGTTGGGGGCTCAGCTGTCAAGAAAACAGACTACTATAATAACTGTATCTTTATTATAACCCAAAATGCATTTCTTCAAATCTTTAAAAAACGACCCATCATAAAATATGCAGATCTCATTAGGATCTGCAACTTTGTGTGACACATTCTTCAATGTGGTGAGCATTGAATGAAATGCAGGGTAAAGTAATTTCTGGTATTATGTAGCGTGATACCTCTAAAGGAACAATGGGTTTGATGATGGCCTTCTTTTGGGTTTCTACACCATGTAATTAAATGTTCCAACATTTTGGAGGAACGTACTGCGTCCACCTTTATGGTGACTAAATTTGTTTGGGTGGATTTCTTTATCCTGAGATTTCATTGTATCCTTAACTTGGCTAATGTAGTACTGTTTCAGATTTATTTGTTGAAACACTAATATCAATATCAATGGATATTTTTATATTTTTGTTTCAGTACACCACGTGTGATGCATGTGTGAATGCCAGATGAACCTTGGGACACCTTTTTATCTAATTTTCTAAGCAGAATGGTACGAAGCATGAAGATGAGTGTCCATTCTTGAGGGATATGATACTGCTTTAGTGGGTAATTGGATTGTGAAGTTTCAAGGCAATGAAATGTTCTTGTCTTTAAGGATTGAACATTTTGACGCTTGAAGATGAGTATAGTATGTTGCCTGGAAACATCGGGATGTGATTACCAACTGACACAGTGCTGTATCCCAGATGAATGGAATCTGCAGCTACAAAACTGTGAAAACTTCAGAACTTGTAAAGCATAAAGTTATTTGTGTTATATGATTTTTATACAAATCAGCACTTTCACCCAGGCTTTCCATGATCTGATTCTGGCGTGAAAGTTGTGGCATTTGGTATGCAGCAGTGACTTCACAATCCATTCCGTGACTTACAAAAATTGATATAAAACTGTTTTGAGATAGAATTCTCCTTATTTCTGTGTGATATGTATTTGTTTCATTATTCACAGCGAAATAAAATTTGGACATACAGTTTTAAACAAATAAGATGTAATTGACTTACCAAGGTTGTAGAGTCTGTAGTACCAAAATATGAAAAATTTTGTTCCTGTTTGGCTGCATATTCAAATTTTCTTTGTTCTGGTATAGTTTACCCTGTACCTAAATTCCACATCATGGAGGTATTTATGACATGAAGTAAAACTGCTTATATTCTTCACCTTGGCATTAGATTTTCTTTATGCTGTCTGTTCATTACACTTCTTGAAGGCAACCCAACGTCCTTTGAATAAAGAGATTGGAGAGACCCCACAGATGGTTTTCACGTGGTCAAGAAAAGTCCTGACCCTTCTAGCAGTCTAATCCTAGACATCCTGTACACAGCCAGTCATGTTACTAACATGTTGCAGCTCATGCAAAGAACTTGCTGTTTGTCAACAACAAAAATATCCATTTCTATATACAGTTAATCCCAATTTTGCATTTCCACATTTTTGCATTGTCTGCGATTATACGCACTTTTTGTGTTGTCTCGGCCAAATGCCCATAAGGACAATGTTTCCTGGATTTTACGCCATTTTAGGTGGTCCCCACGACAACATAAAATCAGGGTTTTACTGCAATTATATGGTGCCCCTTGGTAAGAAATGCTAGCCAAAGTTAGTTTTGCTGTGTGTTAGAAATAAATCAGGTCAGATTCATTAATTATGTAACTGGCTACTACTGCCTGGATAGTAGTTGTTTGACTTTTGGCAGGAGCACAACAGACTCTTCGCTGCCACTTCAAGATTGACAGTTAGGGTCTACCTAACCTGTCCAGTGAGTATCAAGAATATCTCACTGTGAATAAAACAGCTGGAGGACAATGCCAGCCACTGTCCAGAGGCTAAGGTCTAAAGCAGCAGTTCTAAACCAGAGGGAAATTTTGCCTCAAAGAAGTACATGAAGCCTCATAAGGGAGGGTGTGAGGGCATCGTCAGACATGGGTTTAAACTGTGTTAAAAGATGTCTTGACAGCTCCTTTTGTACAGCTTTTCTGTGCATGGAATAAATAAAATTTGTTTAAAATGGAAAAAGCCTCTTTTCCCTGTTGTGCACTGTAACAGGTAGTTTGATACAAAAATTATGTCACCCCTGAAAGAGGGGTTATATGAAGTGTGATTTTAATACCAAGAGGTCTATCAACTGACAGGGGTTGAAAAATCTGTTTTGCAGCCTTACCTCCATTCTGTCTGTGTGCTGTAATGGCATGGTGCTTAGGCACAGGAAAAACTATACCTCTGTCTGCCACACTTTAATATTCCGAAATAGGGAAAAATTTGTGTCCTTAGTCTGTCTGAATAAGAGATATAATAACATTTGATTGACTGTTCATTTCTGACTTTCTCTTTGTTATGATTTCTAGTGCAAGGTTGAACTGCTGTAGCAGCCATTGTGTGGCCTCTCAGATGTCAGTTCACGTTACTGTATGTTTGTGGAAGTTTTCCTTTAACGAGACATTTGGTATCAGCAAATATCAGGTAAAGAGTCATTATAGACTATTGTGGGTATCACAACAGAGTTGTGAATAATGAATAGCTTTTTGTAGAAAGCAGCTGCCTTGAAATGTCCATAATTTTTGCCACTTTGAAACAGTAGTGTATAAAGAACAGTACAGTGAATGCAGGTCATGGTGGCAACCTCAAGTCTTACAAGCAAATATTTTGTTACTGTAGACATATTACCAGAATCATTCCCAGCAGATGGCTATACAAGTGCATTTGTGTTGTGTGTATGAGTCATATGATGCAGTGTTCAGTTCTGTATTGCAGTAATATATGTTCTTTAGCATCAGGAATTGGATCCATTGTCAAATTTTAAGGTGAAAAATAAGATTATGTGAACTGATGCTTGTTGTAGCATGTTTCTTTTTCACAATAAGTATCCTGGACTAGGACTCAAGTAGAGAAATGAGTAACTTCAAGGTAATTCTAACCCTTCAAACCCCAGCAATAACATATGCACCACCTGCATTAATGTTTAAAAAACTACATCTTCCTGCAGAGTGTATTTGTGTGTCCCATATGATTCTCACAATAAGCAGCGATTATTTCTGTAAACATCTTTAATCAGTTGGTCTTGATATTGGAGACAGTGTGTTTACTGTGGGGTAGGAACTGAATCTAAATACAGTTCAGATGAATTTCACGCTTTAAAGGATTAACAGGTGACAGGACCCACAACCTGTTGAGTTAAAATATTATGAAAGTGGAATTTGAATTATGACTGATATTTCACACTGATGCAGGATAGGTGACCAGCATTCATTTCAAACTGTGGAGCTCTGGAGCCCACTCACCTGCATCTAGTATCAAGGTTAAGAACATGTGTAGGTCTTCCTCCATGTTCCATACACCTTTACAGTACAGCCTTCACCTCAGATATTGTGTCTGTTGAAGACTGTAAAATGATACATTCTTGACCCCCAAAAACTAGTCAAATCCAGTGTGGTTTTTCCACACTTTATCCCTTGTCTTACCTGTAAGAAAATTGTGTCTTTATGAATGGTAGGTGTATCAGGACTCCACTTTAAGCTGTAGCTCCCTCCTGCCAGCCACCACTGTCATCCTAACACCAGGTGTGAAATTGAAATCCCGCTCAGTAGGTGCCATGCTGCAAAACACTGCATGGAAGAATACAACATAACACAGGAACTATTAAGACAGCTGTGAAGAGGATGTTGCAATGGGCATGCAGAATGTGGCACCTCCAACAGACAAAAGATTTGTCATGCATGTCAAAAGTGCCGATGCAAATGTTCCAGTGTTCATACTTCACTAACTTTTAGATCTGCTGCTTACTAAATCACCCTTTGAAGCCTTTACTTTACTACACTGCCACTAAATACTTGCAGTTCTACTTATGTTGTTGAAGCAGTAAGTTGGCAAACTGATCTACCTTATTTCTGACCCTTAAGCAGACAGCAGAAGCATTCTGCACTGTTCATAACAGAGTCCAGTTCCTCATTGTTACACATTCTTTAAAACCAGTAATTGTGTTGTCCTACAAGTTAATCTGTCTGACTTGATTCTCTCAGATGCCAGGAATCTAATATGTTTAAGTAGACACATGAGGACCATATGCATCACATAATTTTATTTGTTAGTGTGCATTTAATTAAATAATCTGTTGTATTTATTGCAGTATTTTGGTAACCTCTATGACAAACTGTGTGCACTATTTTGATTAAATGTTCCCTGGAGGTATGTTTGTGTAACTTTTATTCAGTGGCTTCCAGAACAGAATGGTAGTTGAGAAGTCTCATTATAAATTGCCTTACCAGGAAGTGATTATTGTACATAATTTATAGTTTTAACTTACATGTGATTTATTTGTAAATAGCACTCACAAGATATTAAAACATTTTTTGTGCAGTGCAGTTTGTACAAAATAAAAGATGAAATGAAGTTATTTATAATATTGTCTGTTAGCTCATGGAACCATCCTGTAATTACATAACAGCAGACATGCCAGTCGAAGGTTAAGGTAGAAGACTGGCAAGGTACAGTGTGGATGTTTCATGTGTCCTCTGCAGTCTCTGACATACTCCTCCACAACATTAGTACCTACCAAATGACGTGTTGTCACAGAAGACCATATTCTTAATATTCACAGCCTTTCAGATCTCAAGTGTGATGTGGATTACTGACCCCCACAGTGGTTCAGATCTCTTGTTAAACTCTATGTTCCTTCCACCTACTTTCATCTTAATTTCACTGTCATTGGGTACAAAATGAAAACCTGCCCTGTGAATACTGCTAGACTATCAACCTATGTAAATTTTTCCCAAACCATGTAATAGATTTTTAAGGTATTGATACAAGAGGGTGTAACATGAAAGTGATCGATCACCTTTGGGGGGTGAGGGTTGTATGAGGCTGCTATATGCCCTATTTATATAGCCCTGAAATCACAACTTAACATGTTTATCAAATATAGCTACGTGACATGAACTATAGGATGCAAACAGATTAATAATATTTATTTCAAACGTTTTTAATATGAAGTTAAATATAAGGGAAACATAATTTATGTATTGATGTCAGGAATGTATAACCTCCAGTCTATGTATTGTATTTTTTGGTCAATTAACCTGTAACAGTGTTACATAAAAATAAGCTCAAATCATATTCAGATTTCAAGTTTCAATTAGTTCTTCTGCACCTAGGCTGTTTAACAGTTAAGTATTGTACATTCTTGCCCCCTCCAAATAACAAAATAAATTCCTTTCCGTACTACAAATGAATGTTAGTACTTTTAAACTTTAATCTTAAATCACCGTGCATTTCTATAATCAGCAATAAGTCACCAACAAATGCACAAAACAGTATACATCCACCGAACATACGGCACGGCTAGACCCTACATCACACCAGTATGCAGAACCACTTTCCCTAACTACTATGACACGCGTCGGCAAGACCTCGCACCACCATAAGAAAGACGCAATGCAAAACGAATTCATACGATACGTCTTCAATCCATCACGTTTTTCAACAAGCTCTACTACAGCTCTTACATAGTGCAGTGTAACAATCCAGTGAAACACCTAGAAGTGCAGTGAAAAACCTCAAACGTCTGAAAAAAACAGTGAAACATGTAATTTTTACTACACTTTTTAATTCTACACTTTTATCGTTTATGTTTTAACAAACTGTTTTATAACCACCTGAAACGAACAGTGAAGTTATATTGCGAGTGTCGATGACAGACCGTAGCCCAGCATTTGATAAGTACTATTGTAAACCCCTGATGATGGCTTCTCGCAAGCCGAAACGTATGTAGGGTATTTTAATAATGATAAAAGGTTAATTTATACCTTTAATGACAGTTTTGTGCATTTGTTGGTGACTTATTGCTGAATGTTAGTACATTCAGTATTAGTTCCACATTTAGTGTCTGAAGTTTGCCAGTGGAAGTAAATTTTAAAAGAACAGTGACATGTCTGTATGCATAGATGTCTCTGTAATAATTTATTCTTATAGTCCTAAATTAAATAATATAGAAATAATTTTATGTTATCAGTATTGTGTTAATAAGGTAAACTTTGTGATCATGACATACATGTCTTTATACAATCACCATACAGGTAAATAAATAAGGCAGTTCATGTCGCAAGTTGTGAAGGAAAGTCAGCAACTAAGTCTCCCTATTTTTTTAGGTGAATGGAGATAAGTGGAGACAAAGCATGCTGTTATCTTTGGACACCAGTTTTTATTTTTTCAAATTGTCAGTAGACTTGTTCAGGCACCTGTCATTGTATGATAATACATTCCAAGCCCTGGTGGTAGGAGATGTCCTGCTCTTGAAGCCACTTCTGGTCCATTGGATGTAGATGGAAATATATCAAAATGGTATTCAAAGAGATATTATGGGTAGACTGAATTTGTCTGGCTCAGGTGCTTGTGAACATGCTAATGAACCTTCAAGGTTCCACAGAAAGCAGGAAATTTCTTGAGTGGCTTATTGACAACTTCCTGAGGATTCTGACCATGGAGTTGGTATACTTGGATGCAGCTTTCTAGCCCTGAATGGTGCAAGAGCTATTCCAACCTCCATGATTTGTTATTCAAGGGACACATACACAATATTTCCATATACAGTCGAATTGCTTATAAACTACAAATTATTGCTCATAATCTGAATTAATGTTCCTATTCCGTCCTACCAGGCTCTGATCTTAACCTGGAGATCCTATTTTGTTTCAGCACTTTCTCATATTACTGGTGTTCCCCTAGCCAAAGGCTTGAGACCATTCTCATTGTAATGATTTGTAATACTCGTATATACAGATATTCCACCAAGCCAAATTTGAGTAGTAAGCCAGTTTAAAAATAGAAACTATGTTTAATTCAAATTACCTACGAAAATAACTGGGAAAAACTTCACAATCAGACGACCATGTTTTCTGCCACGTGACCCTCAGTAGATATATGCCGCTAAATTTAATGCAGTCTTTTCGCTTTCTAGTGGGCATTGTATTTATTTTATTGCATTCTTGATATTGTTCTGAGGCGTTTCTGCTATAGATTTGTAATATTAATCTTCGAATACTAAACTTCAACCATGATGCATCTTAAATATGTAACATTAACCTCAATGGTTAACCACCAGCTGGAAGCACATTTTGGCCTTACGCATTCTCTTAACGTCGTGACATGCGGAACTACGTCATATGCACTCAGTGATGTGCACGGGTTTAATTAGTTTATAATGTAGTGGAAAACACTCGCCAGTATAATTTTCGGTTAGAATGTGATCATTGTTACGTAGTGTGAAGTAATATCTTAAGAAGTTACGATACGAAATTACAAGAAAAGTATAGAGTGACAGACTTGAGCTTCTCACAGTGGTGACTATAAAAATCATCGTTCTGCTCTGAAAATGGAGGCAGTACGATCCTCCGAAGTGTCGATAAATTTCTACCAGACTACATGATGTTACGTCCCAGAAGGCTAACCTTCCATGTGATAGAGAGCTTGTGTTTGCATGAACGTAACAAAACAGTTTTCGCAAGAAAATCACCTCAAATATCCAGTCTGTCGAGACAACAGTGCCGTTGGAATCGCAAACAACATATAAGGTAAGATGGACATGTACAACAGTCTTAAAAGTAACTATATAGTGAACGTAAAAATGAAATTATGTACATACTCAGCTCTGTCTAGTGCCGAGGTTAAGAATGAGTGGAGCTGTACTTACACTCCATGTTTTTTCATGGTGTGCGTAGGGACAGCTTTACCTTGACATCACCTTACTGTACAATATATTATTTCAAAGAAGTCAAGGTGAGATGTGTTGATAACTCAATGAATAGTTACTCTTGGGACCAGGTTAGTATGTAGTAAATAATTCTGCTTTGGATGTACAAAAACAAACCGTTTTTCTATAAATATGTGGGTTAGATAACTTCAACCAGTGTTCTGATCAGATACATTCAGAGTTACTTAGTACAAACTGGAGAGGGTGGTGAGAATGAAGTTGAACTCGACAGAAAGTAAATTTAGTCACCACAGATGCTGTCTGCTACATTGTGTTGAATTAAATTAATTAAACGTCCTTGTTCAGAAATATAAATATAAATATCTTTTTGAAAAATGTACATGCATAAGAATTACTGAAATTTGTAAAGATGTGAACCTAACCTGGTATTGTCATAGTAAGGTTGCTGGAAGGGTTATGTTGTGAGATTACATCATAAGTGTGAATACTAGTTTATTTTTACATAGATCTTCTATGTACATTTAAGTATTCACACAGTATCGAACACTAAATATTAAGTCTGTAGAATGCTGTCATGCAGTCTGCATGCAAGCATGTAGAACATAATTATGGGATATACCTAGGAAAGAAAACAAATCAGTGACTTGTAAATTGGAGCATACCATTACAAACAATCCCATAGAGCAGCATTCTCCATGAAGAGTTGATAGTCACAAATTTTATGGACCCTTACATAACAGGTAACAGTGCTTAGGTCTACATATGTGCTGTAGTCTGTTGGAAGTGTTTTGTATTCTGGACAATGTTTTGCAACTCTGGGTGTTTTCTGAATGTGATATGACTTTCTGTAGTCTGACTTTTTCTATGCCCTGCTTACAAGGATCTCTCCATCTTTGTGCCTTTTTATCTGCCTGTCTATCTATCTATCTTTATCTATTTATCTTCTGTTTATCTATCCATCTGCTTAATACCTTCACATACGAATGTTTCTTAATTGCATGTATGTGTGGCTTGGTGTTTAATGAAATACAGGTACAACTTTACCTTTATCTCCCACCTATTTCTAGGTCTGTCTGTGTTCATTTCTCATCGCCTCCATACATGCCACATGTCCCACCCATATCATCTTTGACTCAGTCACACTACTTGTATTTGGTAAGGGTTTATATCATGATGCTTCTAAAGAATAGTGCCTTCTGGGATATGACGCCTTGTAGTTTAGTATAAATCTAACGACGTTTCAGGTTTTAGAGGCACATACTCAGTATACCCAGAATGTGGCGGTAGTAGGTTCCTCCGAAACATTTATAAATTTCTAGCAGCCTGCAAGGTGTTACGTCCTGGAAGACAGTATTGTTCGTAATCACCAACATTAGAACCTCAAGTCCCACATGAAGCTCTGCAGTATGTGATTTTCTCCATCGTATTGTAACTAATGTCTGGGGGACCAGATTTCCGTTTGGTAAGAAACATTTCCCTAATTTAATCTGCTCGTAACTTCGCTACGTAATTCTGATGGGATACAGTAACTGCTGTTATAACTGGTGCGGACGCACGCAGAGGACGAACGTAGCGTCTGTATTGCAGTTTGCAGGACAGAATTGAAGGCAGTCGTCTTGACTTCGTTTCTCAGGTTTGTTCATTATCTCTTAAATTACATTTCTGCCGCGGTATGTGTGTACAGTGATAACTGAAAAGAAGGATTTCTGAGTAATTGAAAGCGGTCTAGTAGCTTCACAAGGTTCTGAAGAGAGGATTTCTGACTAATTGAAGACGGTTTGGAGTTTCACGAGGTTCGGAAGAGAAGCATTTCTGACTAATTTAAGACGGTTTGGAGTTTCACGAGGTTCTAACGAAGAGGATTCCGACTAATTGAAGACGGTCAAGCAGTTTCACAACGTTCTTTCTCCAAGTTATTTGGACCGGTGTTGTCGGCGGGTGACCACTACGGAATTGACGATTTCCTGCAAGGTCACTGGGGACCACGTGGTCCTACCTAGTGGGTACCAGTAACCTTTCCCCGCCGTTATAGCGGCTGAGTCTTCCAACTCATCACACACTTCCATATGGTTGTTAAGAATGTGTGGAGCTGTAACTTCATTCCCTTACATTTTCGTGACGTGCTGCACAAACACTTCACATGCTGCGCTATGCAAAACTTCCAGGACTGTAGATATGAGGTTATCATGACGGTGAATATTAATACTTAGGTCTTATTGGATGTGACGCCGTGTAGACTGGTAGATAAGCACCGACGTTTCGGAAGAATCGTATACGTCCATCATCTGGCAGAAGAAGGTCGTAATCTTAATATTCCTTGACTGTTTTCCTTTCTTTGACAGCTGTCTTATGGTAGATTGAACATTATTTATTTGTTTATTTATTTCTCCCTTCCATTCTTCCTTCTTTCCATTTTCGTGGAAAATGTAAACGTTCGGGTTCAGTGCTAAATCCAAAGAATTATACATTCCTGAATGTTAACGCACGAAATGTATTCAGTTGCCGGCGGGCAGAGTAAAAACCCAAAGACCTAGTACCAGCGGAGCTAGTTTATAATTCAAGGTCATAGATGCCGCTTTCAACTTTACCGGCCCGGCTCTTCTTGACCACTTCAAAAGGATAGGCCCAGTCTGATTAAAAGGAAGGCATAGTCCAATGCCACGTTCACCCTGCGGGTAAATGTCAGTTTTCTCACCCGATCCCATCCATTGTATCTATTTATATGGAGGGGCGAGGATAGGGGAGCCAGTTTCGTCCATAACACAAAATTTAAAATGCCTCAAAATGGTTCATAAACTGTGTTCCGCAGATCGTTGGGTTCCGCGAGATGATCCAAGATTTTTCCTGGATAAATACCACCATTGTCGGATTTCATTATGCATACCACATCGTTGTTTTACATGTTCTTTCGGGTATTGTGATGGAAACACAATGACTTAAAAATAAAGAATATGTAATAAATAGCAGTGACAGAGGAAGTGTCTAATTCTAGGGGCTGGGGGTAACGGAATGACACGGTCGGGGAAGGCGATAAACGTTTGAGCGTGATAGAAACCGCCACCCTTCTTGCAATAGAAACACCTCTACATGCCAACAACCACCCTCTTTTGTACTTGGACTGTACGTACCTTTCTGCAATTTCCTTACATTCCGACCTGGAATGGTAAAGAACTTTTGATACGAGGTAAAGATAAAATTCGCCCTGTGCTTAATGAAGTACCATGTATTGAAGGTGCATGGGGAGTAGAGGTGTTGCTCCATGCAATTTTGAACTCCGTAGAGGTGGAGATGAGTAGTTCGTTTCACGCCCTGACCTCTTTACCTCCGTGAGCCTCCGGTACCCAATGGACCACCAGAGCTGTTTGGATGCTTTGGGAAGGAGAAATGTCTCTTGCTCGTGTAGGAGTCGACCCTGAGCATGTAGCCTAGTCGCAAAACTAACGTCTACTGCAACAGTTAGTTTTCATATTCTGTGGTGTCTGCTATGAGCATTATATTTTTGTGCATACTTTACAAAGTCTCCAGGGGGCATGCCCCATATATTTTTGGGGAAGGGGAGTGTTGAAGCGCACCGTTGCCTATAAGCTCTGCCACCAGTAGACAAGGACGGACATTAGAGAATTGAAGTGGTAAAGTCAAGAAATAGGAAGGGAGAATGAGGAAAGGAAGGGAAGGGTAGAAATAGGAAGAAGTGATGAAAATGAAGTAAACTGTCTGAAGAGGGTTGGGCCCTTGGCTCCTGATACTCACATCAAAACGTTTTTTAATAAAAATGTGTAATTTTTATAATTTGTTATTTTACTACACTGTTTCAACCAAAAGACATTTATGCTCAGATGAGTTATGGAAGGGTGTAGGCTTAGGTTATGTACAGTTTGCATATTTCATGTGTAAAATGCATATTTTAAAATGTTTTCTGCAAAAATACACATTTTTCAATCAGCGAGATAATAAATGCACATTGCATTATTTATAGGATTGGCCCTAAGTTAAAATATGCATTTTACATATGCAATATGGAAAAGCATATAAGCCTGAACCTAGTAGAGTGATTCCAAATGACTGACTACGTTCCAGAGGGATTGAGGAAAATCACAGCAAATTTGAGAATACTTTGGCCCCAGCTGTGGTTCATATTTAGCATCTCCTGAATGAGTCAGGCATCTAACTTTGTGTTAGCCGTTTCATATGTGCGTCTTGAAGGGAATTATCAGATCTTGTATATGGTATCATCAGCCATGAGTAAAGTGCAGCTTTAGTTGCCTTCACTTGTTTTTTCAGCAAACTGGGAGCATTGTTCATTTTGTCACTAATACAGCCTTTATTAATTTTTGTGCATAACCTAGATTAAGCATTGCAGTTGTAAACTGAAAACAAAACTTGACAAAGATTGAATTTCAAAGGGTAACAAGAACCGGCTTTTACGACTGCAAGAAAGAAAATGGAAGACATCCCCTTAACTGGCATATAATAAAATAATATTTATTTACTTTCCCTACAATTGCTTGTGGAAAGGCCAAGAGGGTCATTCCAAATTTTTTGCCGAACACCTTGATAATACCACGCAGAATATCACTGGTGCTATTTTTGGTATCAGTTAAGTAAGGTAAAGGCAACGGTAAAGGTAAAGTTCTCCCTAGAACGGGCCACGAAGGCCCAGAGGGGGAGTAGAGGTATAGCTCTACTCTTTCTTTAACCCTGGCACTAGATAAGGGTGGGTGGTCAACTCCACGTCCCGGCCGCTTTACCCCCGGTACCCATTGTGTAGGAGGCTGGTGGGCCCCGTGTCCGGTCTGGACGGGTGCGGAAAATCTCGCCCCCACCGGGATTCTACCCCCTGACCGTCCAGCCCGTAGCGAGTCGCTATACCGACTGAGCTATCCCGTCCCACATTTATCAGTTAAGTAATGGTGGGAATGGAGGAAGGCGTGTATAAGGAAGATAGCTGGGGGAGACAGATTGGTGGCTCTTCCTTGGAATGAAGATAAAATACACATTTAAAAAACTCATTCTTTATTCCGTTTTTATAGCTACAAATCTCTTCACTGAAATCGCAGTAAAGTATAATAATCTTTCATACTACCATGCAACTTTTATATCTGTGTATAATATATTTAAAATAAGGTAGGGAATATGTAGGAAAGACTTGTATCCCACCAATGATATGATGGGTTGGTCAGAACATTGAGGTATATCAAAAACTGTTTCTGTTAAGGGGTAGTCTGAACACGCGTTACGTTGGTTGTGACATCGTACTGGACAATATAAATTGCAGCTCAATAAGAGTAGGGCTTCACTGAGAAACTGGCAGCATTTGTTCACAAACTGTATGCATATATGATATGTATTCTGTACAGCACATATAGCAAGTACATATAAAACAAATTCAATATATGTAACATACTTTATATAACATCTTTAAAAACTTATTTAATATTATATGAGTCAATTTGTATCATCACAAGAAAATTCCCACAAGCTTTCCCAATCACACATTTTAAGGTACATATATTTACGGGTGCTCATTTATTTAATTTTTAACTACCATGCAGGATATTTTCCCGTAGTGCATTCAGTAGATTTAAGACTTCAAGCTTCCAGTGACTAAGTGAAAAAATCTTAAGGTGACGGCCACATGAGTTAAGTCCCATTGTTTCAGACAGCTGCTCAATCTCCATCATCAGTTGTGTGACATAGATGTGGCTGCATCAAACATTGGCAATGGAGACAGAGCAGGTGTCTGAGACTTAAACTCTGAACTGATGCAGCTAGTAGCATTTTCTGTAAAACATGTCAGTCAGATTTGAGACATCCAACACATCTTATATCAGTTCGCTTTGAGGTATTGTTTAAGAGGTGCTGTGCATCACAAATCCAATTACAAACATTTGAGATGCTTCAATCATCTGAATGCCTTTGAAGAAATAGTGTGAGGCACATTCTGCTATGCCTGCTATGATCTGATCTGGCCAGTACTGAGCAGGCAGCATTTTAGTTGTATACAGTTTAAATCATTTACATGTTAAAGATAAGACAAAAAAATTAAAAATATTTTCTTTTCAACATTCTCTATCTTGTCCTAGGCTCAGGTCTCGTTTCACACCATAACAATTCTTGTATATGCTGTGGAAAAAAGACGGTTGCAACTTGTTCTTCAGTACACAAAATTACTAATTTATATAAAGATCTGTCAGTGTATAGTCATTTATATATAACTTGAACATTTGAGAAAATATAGCTGCTGCATAGTTGATGTTTGTTGGTATTCTAGATCAGTGTACAGGTTACATTTCATTAGTTTTGAATACATACGCGCTAATAATTGTGTTTCATGAAATTTCTTTAAAATATTTTTTTCCAGGATATGTTCAATTCAGTTCAATTTTATGTGTAATAAAAGAATATCATTTGTCAGATCAAGCTCTAATGACAAATATCCCATTGGACACATTGAAATTTGGAGCTACACTGGAAGACTACATCACTAACAATAGCAGAAATATATTTAACAAGACATGTAAATAGTGAGTAGTGCATGGCACTAAAAACAGACACAGATATAGTCATCCAAATAAATTTCATCTGTTCATTTCAGACACATTCAGTGGGCCAGTGTGTTAATTTTGCCTTGTACCATGTTACACAATTACACACACTTCAGTGCCTTAGTTACTGTCTGACCAAGTACCAATGAAGGCTTCCCTCCATGTGTGTGGCTAGTGGAAACTGCTACAGTATTCTGTTTGCCACTTGTCACCATCTGCCTTCAGGACTCGGCAGACCAGTACCTTTCTCTCACTCAAGAGTAAACAAATAATACCAACATAATTCTGCATGTGTTTTGAAATATCAGTTTTGGAACATTTCATTTTGTTGATTTATAAAATGTTTTCATTGGTCTAGGATTTAGCTCTACTAACTGTTATACACCATTCAGTTTTTCTTGACACTTCATTCACATCTTAGTGAACAATAACATAAAATGTCACGCAACATAAAATTTTGGAACGCGTACCTTCTGGCCTTACAAACAGCAGTTACCATTCACACATTTTATCATCAGACAAACTATATTAGCTGATTTTGGTACATTTGCTCTTGAGATGTACATAACACAATTATACCTTTTACAGTTCTCCCAAATTAACATATTATTTTACATATTCTTTTCTACTTGTAAGTAATCATTTTATGAGTAATGTAATGACTAAATGGCTACATTATTTGATAAACAAAATAATAGCCCAGCGTTAAGTACATTTAACTACATTTTGCATTACATTATTAATGAACAATTAGAAGTGGAAGACAGGATAAACAGTAATGTCCCTTTCACATCAGTGCAGATGTAACCTCATTGACAGTCTTTAAGTAAAATGCATTGACTGTGGTTGAATTGAAAAATATGGCATGTATGTGAACCTACAAATCCACAGCTTCACAGCTTCTGTTTAATGTTAAGTTGATATGTGAGTACTTTGAATACAGCGATTGACACTTTCACTGTTATGAAAGTAATAAATTTGCAGTCAACCCAAGATTCACCTGATTTTGACACAATATCACTATTAGCTACATAATATGGCTAAAAAAGCCATGAACTTTAAGGGATGGCCACTTCTGTCCTACAAAATCTAGGGCAAAGAGGAAAACACTGTCACCTGCCAACAGTTTCTAGATTTGGAATTATAAAATGAATGTTCTAGACCATTATTCTAGCATCTACTCCTAGCCACTGCAGGGAAATGTCATTCCACATTGAAGAGTCCCTTGACAGTTAGTGGAGGCAAGACAAGGTTTCACTAAACAGAGACACAAACATTTACTAAGTGCATGCAAGTACACCTACCAGTGCTGCATTGTTTTAACTGCATCTCAACATGAAACACGATCATAATTCGAAAATGAAGTGTGATGGTGCAAATGAACTGACATGCAGGAGGTGCTAATACAAAAATATGTTATGGGACGAACTAGAAGATGGGATGTGTCCATCACAGGTGAAAAATATTGTCAACCCAATGATACAGTAGCTATTCTTGCACAGGATCATAAGATCCATATACTTTGCAAATGGGTATTTGGTGCGCATCTAGAAGTCAGAAGATCTGGCGGACAGACTGCAGGAACATTAGTGTGCTAACGTCCAGATACATGGAGCTGAATGTTTTTATACACAGCAAAATGTGTAACTTATTTAGAGAAAGGCACACAACCTGAACAGAACTCTTACAAGGATTACAAATGGGTAATGTGCATGAAGAAAACAAATGCAGTAACCTTGCATTATTTTGTCTCAGATTGATGCTGGCGGTGATTTTAAAACGTGAGTTTAATCATGCACCATAAATGCTACAAACATCAGTTGAAAATACCGAGTTACAAATTCATGTAATATTTAATCGCACAAAATGGTACTTAGAGTAATTCTCTTTTCTGTGGGTCAAGCCATTCTGTACATCATGCTGAAAATGAAGCAAATATTTCTGAACAGTTTTTACAGTTTGTACCAGGAGCAATACTTCTGGCCAGGCACTTACTCATGTGACCATTTAAGCCTAAAAAATTCGGGTATAAACCACTGAAATACCACTGGTTCATTTCCCACTCTTTTACTGTTGAGGACAATCTAGTGAAATCCCAAGCAGATAGTTTTCTGAAGCTTGTAAAATTAACCATTGGGACTGTGTCATTTAAGGAAGGTTGTACTGGAGAGTGGACTAATGTTACATTATTACAGTTAACTCCATGGAGCAGTCCTCAAGAAACTAGTCGAGAAATTCCCACATTTTATGGAACCTGAAGGTTCACAGCAGCCTGCCACTTGTCCCTATCCTGAAACAAGTCCAGTTCATGCCCTACCAACCGAATTATTTGAAATCCATTTTATTATTATCATCCCATCTATCTAGGTCTTCTGAAGGCATCATTATTACTACAACACAGTAAAGCCACCGAACAGATTGGAATTTATGAACATGCATGGGGAAACTGAAGCCACTCCATGGGTTTTAATTTAAAAAAGAAATCATAACTTAATCAGTTTGAATACTGTTGTTTTATTTCTTATTATTGTTATTTTTATCCAGAAAATTTGGGAAGGAAAAATTGAAGATAGGGACAAAAATTGGGCTGCCATACCTTAGCAGTAGCAGCAGCAGTAGTAGTAGTAGTAGTAGTAAATTTTAACTCTGAGTTACTGATATAAAAATTATGAGTTGATGAATCATGTTCATAACCCCCTCTCCCCAAAGAAAAATCTGGGTTGCACACCTGTATTCAAGTATTCACAGCAACTCACATGCCTACATGAAGCAATCCAGTTTAACATTGATGTCCGTAACACTATCTAGGAACCCACATAAAATAATTAAAAAGTTTATATATATTTATAATTGTTTAAACTTACGATTAATAGTAACCATAATTATACCATACTTATTTACAAAAATGACTCAATGACTAAAGCATTTTTATTCGTTTTTTGATATTATAACTAAATAATTGTTATTAGTGTCATTTTAAAGCGTATATAATTGCCTTCCCCTTGCGAAGCGAGGCTCTCATTATTCCATGTTCTCAAAGTGTAATTACAGTTATCTCAGCGGTATTAAGTCTCAGTTTTCCAGGGTCCTGTACAACACTTCGTTTATCACTATCATACTTCCAGGTATGGAGAACCTCCTTCAGTCATATTTTAACCCTTACAGTTTTGCTGTGATAATTAAAACTTCCTTTGTGTTGCCTTTGTACCTTAACGTTGACTGTATGTTATTGAATTTATGTGAACGTCTCTTATTTCCATCCATGATGCTGCTTCTAACTAGGGCCTTAATTTGTTGGTGCACAGCACTGCAATGTACTGGCACCATTTTCTCCATAAACTCAAAATAAGAAAAAAATCTATTTCTAAAAATGAAAACCGCCAAAGTAAAATACAAATAATATTTTTTTTACATTAGAAGATTCTCTTCTTTTTTCTTCTTGAAAACTTAGAAGCACACTCCCCATACACCTTTATATAAAAAAAAAGCACTGTATCTAACACTTTCATTGTTGATTTCTTTGGAAAATTGTTAAATACATACACATATAGATGTAGTTTTGTTTTTCTGGTATTTATAGGTCACATTTTGTCATTTGACTTTCCTCCCTTGTGATCTGCACGTTAAACTCAATCAAAACAAGCAATCTCTTCGGTTTGAGGAAGCAAAATTTGAAATCTTTTTAGCTGTCAACAGCACTAGTCAATGGAAAGATCCTGAACCTTCAATCCTGTGTGTACCAAGAATGTGATGCTGTCCTGCAGACATTTTCATGACCACAATCCTGTCACAGGCTCATCAAAAATGAATATCTCGCACATCTGTAGGTGTTCCAGCTTTCCCATACTCCGCAATTTTGTCTATTCCCCCAGACATTGACGAGTGATCTAAACTTGATCTAGAATTAATTGATCCGCTGCCATTTGCAGCATTTCCGCCGTTATCCGGTGAGCCTCCACTGCAGTTAACTTCTCGACTTTTTATAGTAGCCGTTACCATGTCTTCAAGTTGGTGCAGGCAACCTTGCAGGTACTCCTGGAACAGTGAAGCATGTGGTACATCAGGTCCTGTACTAACAATCTCTTACATCTAAGTTAACTACCACTTATTAAAGCATGGCAGGTCTATGTTAACCTAATGCACTTATAATACACAGTGTTCATATGCATATGACGGAACAGGCCTATATCGCATTCCTTCAAAATATACAGTTATGTTAAAGTCATACATGAACTAATCCCATGAAGCAGTCCTTCCTGAGAAGCTACTAATAATTATCACAGATCCCCTGAACAAGTCAGAAGGTGATATCGGTAATACAGTTTTTTGATTTATCTTCCATTAATGCCGATGTTGTGAACGATTGCAGTGCTGTAATTTGTTTTTAATTGCTGTGATGTGGGTTACGTGTTTAAAGGAACCAGCCCCTGCGCTTGCCTGTGTGTGTTCACTGCAGTGGGTAAGAAGTTTAAAGTAATTGTCCCTGAGCTTGCCTGTGTATGTTCATTGCAGTGTAGGTAAGAAGTTTAAAGTAATTGTCCCTGAGCTTGCCTGTGTATGTTCATTGCAGTGTAGGTAAGAAGTTTAAAGTAATTGTCCCTGAGCTTGCCTGTGTATGTTCATTGCAGTGTAGGTAAGAAGTTTAAAGTAATTGTCCCTGAGCTTGCCTGTGTATGTTCATTGCAGTGTGGGTAAGAAGTTTAAAGTAATTGTCCCTGAGCTTGCCTGTGTATGTTCACTGCAGTGGGTAAGAAGTTTACAGTAATTGTCCCTGAGCTTGCCTGTGCATGTTCAGTGCAGTGTGGGTAAGAAGTTTAAAGTAATGAGCCCCTAAGCTTGCCTGTGCATGTTCAGTGCAGTGTGGGTAAGAAGTTTAAAGTAATGAGCCCCTGAGCTTGCCTGTGTATGTTCATTGCAGTGTGGGTAAGAAGTTTAAAGTAATGAACCCCTGAGCTTGCCTGTTATGTTCATTGCAGTGTAGGTAAGAAGTTTAAAGTAATGACCCCTGAGCTTGCCTGTAATGTTCATTGCAGTGTAGGTAAGAAGTTTAAAGTAATGAACCCCTGAGCTTGCCTGTATATGTTCATTGCAGTGTAGGTAAGAAGTTTAAAGTAATGAGCCCCTGAGCTTGCCTGTGTATGTTCATTGCAGTGTGGGTAAGAAGTTTAAAGTAATGACCCCTGAGCTTGCCTGTATATGTTCATTGCAGTGTAGGTAAGAAGTTTAAAGTAATGAGCCCCTGAGCTTGCCTGTGTATGTTCATTGCAGTGTAGGTAAGAAGTTTAAAGTAATGAGCCCCTGAGCTTGCCTGTGTATGTTCATTGCAGTGTGGGTAAGAAGTTTAAAGTAATAAACCCCTGAGCTTGCCTGTATATGTTCATTGCAGTGTAGGTAAGAAGTTTAAAGTAATGAGCCCCTGAGCTTGCCTGTGTATGTTCATTGCAGTGTGGGTAAGAAGTTTAAGTAATGAACCCCTGAGCTTGCCTGTGTATGTTCATTGCAGTGTGGGTAAGAAGTTTAAAGTAATGAGCCCCTGAGCTTGCCTGTGTATGTTCATTGCAGTGTGGGTAAGAAGTTTAAAGTAATGAGCCCCTGAGCTTGCCTGTGTATGTTCATTGCAGTGTGGGTAAGAAGTTTAAATAATGAGCCCCTGAGCTTGCCTGTGTATGTTCATTGCAGTGTGGGTAAGAAGTTTAAAGTAATAACCCCTGAGCTTGCCTGTGTATGTTCACTGCAGTGTGGGTAAGAAGTTTAAAGTAATGAACCCCTGAGCTTGCCTGTTATGTTCATTGCAGTGTGGTAAGAAGTTTAAAGTAATGAGCCCCTGAGCTTGCCTGTGTATGTTCATTGCAGTGTAGGTAAGAAGTTTAAAGTAATGACCCCTGAGCTTGCCTGTGTATGTTCATTGCAGTGTGGGTAAGAAGTTTAAAGTAATGAACCCCTGAGCTTGCCTGTATATGTTCATTGCAGTGTAGGTAAGAAGTTTAAAGTAATGAGCCCCTGAGCTTGCCTGTGTATGTTCATTGCAGTGTAGGTAAGAAGTTTAAAGTAATGAGCCCCTGAGCTTGCCTGTGTATGTTCATTGCAGTGTGGGTAGAAGTTTAAAGTAATGAACCCCTGAGCTTGCCTGTATATGTTCATTGCAGTGTAGGTAAGAAGTTTAAAGTAATGAGCCCCTGAGCTTGCCTGTGTATGTTCATTGCAGTGTGGGTAAGAAGTTTAAAGTAATGAACCCCTGAGCTTGCCTGTGTATGTTCATTGCAGTGTGGGTAAGAAGTTTAAAGTAATGAGCCCCTGAGCTTAACTGTGTATGTTCATTGCAGTGTGGGTAAGAAGTTTAAAGTAATGAGCCCCTGAGCTTGCCTGTGTATGTTCATTGCAGTGTGGGTAAGAAGTTTAAAGTAATAAGCCCCTGAGCTTGCCTGTGTATGTTCACTGCAGTGTGGGTAAGAAGTTTAAAGTAATAAGCCCCTGAGCTTGCCTGTGTATGTTCATTGCAGTGTGGGTAAGAAGTTTAAAGTAATAAGCCCCTGAGCTTGCCTGTGTATGTTCATTGCAGTGTGGGTAAGAAGTTTAAAGTAATAAGCCCCTGAGCTTGCCTGTGTATGTTCATTGCAGTGTGGGTAAGAAGTTTAAAGTAATAAGCCCCTGAGCTTGCCTGTGTATGTTCACTGCAGTGTGGGTAAGAAGTTTAAAGTAATCAATCTCTGCACCCTCCTACTTACGTCTGATGCGATATGGGTTAGATGTTTAAAGAAATCACTCCCTGCCCTCTTCCCACGTTTTTACACCCTTTCAAAACATATGTGCCCGGAGAAGGGCACCCGTTACAAGTGTCATAATTTTTTTTTATTTACAAAAATTACGTGTGTGTATGAAATCCTGGTACAATAACTTATGTGCTAGATAAATGCATATTTCACTACTCACTGACAAAACCAATCAGAAGAAGCTGCAATAATTCTAGAAGTGTGATTCATTTCGTTAAGCCTTTTAAGTTATGCATCCATTCTCTTCGTGCCTGACACATTTCACTTAGGGATAATTAGTTATTAGGCTACGGGCTAGACAACCGATGAAATTCCTGGCAAGGGCAAAATATTTTTCTCTTCTCCAAAACGTCCGGGCTGTTCTAGGGCCCACATTTCGGAGTACACCGCCTCCATACTTAGGGTAGACTATACATGGTGTCATATCACAAAAGGCCACAATATTAATATTCGCTAAATTTCATTGATCCAGAACTTACCCTTTCAATGGCTGTGATGGTATGCAGTCTGTCCAGCAGCTGAGTTAGTGAATATCCGCTTTTCGCTGTCCATTCCAAGCCATGAAGAGCCGCTGCTATACTCGCGGCAGCAATTATACTTGGCGTGTACATAGAAAATGAGTAATCTGCAACAGAAACAATAAAGTGTTTTTAGGTAATGTTTCTGAATCAGTCTGAATTAAAATTGTTTTACTGTACAGTTAAAGGTGGGTCGGGATAGCTCAGTCGGCATAGCGACTCGCTACGGGCTGGACGGTCCGGGGATCGAATCCCGGTGGGGGCGAGATTTTTCGCACCCGTCCAGACAGACCCTGGGACCCACCCAGCCTCCTATACAATGGGTACTGGGTCTCTTTCCCGGGGGGTAAAGCGGTCGGGGAGTGGCGTTGACCACCCATCCCCCTCAAGCGCCGAGGTTAAAGAATGAGTAGAGCTATACCTCTACCCACCCTCTGGGCCTTCATGGCCTGTTCTAGGAAGAACTTTTAACTTTATACAGTTAAAGTGCCATCCTGTTCAGCGCTATTTCATCATCTCATCGGTCTGTGCTCCTGTTCCTTCAATTTTTTGTTGCCTCGACATTCGGCACACCGTGCATACAGCCAGTTGCATATTTGCGACCAGACTTTTTGTCTCCAAATTTCTCATTCAGTTTTTGCGATTCTCCCATATCAAATTTTCAGTAAGTCCGACAATGTTTGGACGTGCATACAACCATGATTTACATATGCGGCTTCTACTTTGTAAAAAAAAAAAACTCCAGAGATTTTTATTTCCAAAATTGTAAGTGCGTTGGTGGTGCAAAAATTATGAAGCAAACATAGGGTCAGCCCGAAACATGTAGACACCCCGGGCAGGCTAATCATTTGGCGCCCCTTCAAACCGATATTCTTTAAACTTCCTGCCCACGACAAGGCTGGTGGACATTTGACCAAGTTTCGGACAATGTTCGGGAAAAATATTTCGCGAGTGGAAACGTGAGTTTACTGGCACCATATTTCCAATTATTCTAGTAAAGTCTTAGCGCCCCTTACACCAGCCCTGGGCAAATATAATGTGCGGAACCAGTGCCGAGGTTCAGATAGCAGACAAGTGTACCTCCACGCCACCATACGTATGCATGGCGTCCTGTACAGCGGAGCACACGGACAGCTTTACCTTTAACAGAATTAACTAGCTGGTCTTTGTAATGGTGAGGCGTTTTCTGTGACGGAGGCACTGAAGTTTTAAATAGTACGTTATTTAGAGAAATTTCAGTCTTTGCAAAGTCGGAATATTAAATTAAAAAATGCGTGATTTCCGGCTTCCGCCGCGATGTAGATGAGATCTGCGCTCTTCTGGGATATTACGCAGCGCTGAGTGGTAGTTATGTACCGACGTTTCGGTCCCATCTTAAAGGGTCAAGAAGTTCTTGGACTTCTTAACCTTTTAAGGTGAGACCGAAACGTCGGTACAGAACTACCACTCAGCGCTGTGTAACAACCAGAAGAGCGCAGATCTAAATCCAAAAACTTTACAGCAGCATTATGCACATTAAATACACGTGCGTTTAAGACCGACGTGCTAAACTAAGCCATGTCGGCCCGACCCATTGTTACAAGCATGTATTCGTCACAATTTGAGAGCCCCGTATTTCACTGCATGAGCTCGCACACACGCTATCCAGTCTACAGTACTTGACATTTGCAAGCTGGAGGCGGTAAGGTAGACAGTTCCATGTAACTAATCATCATCCTGCTGGGAACACCCTACTAGGGCCTCCGCCGCAGCGGAGAATACAATATAGTTCCAGTCATGAAAAATCATAACACAAGCAGACCGACTGTATGCTGGAGTTGGAACAGGAGCGACACACAAAACACCTGACGCGATTCAGCAGGTCCGTTACACCGGCCTGGTGTGCACGTTGTTCATTCTCCAGACAAATATATGACGTTTCGGAGGTCGGATCTGCAGCCGAAAGTCGTACAGCTGGTTATAAGAATTCCCCGTCTTATATGAAACCGGAAGGTTCATTACCTATTATCAAGGGCCCACCACTAGATCCTTTATGTCCACGCCTTGGTTTCCAGAGTGGTTCTACATTCGAGGTTTGACAAAAATTGCATTTATAATTATATTTCTAAGTTCTTTTCTTTAGGCGAGAGACCAAATTTCACATGCACATGCGAGAATAAGCCAGCCTCTTTTACGCAGTGGGGTAAAGTGGACGGAACATGAAGTTGACCCTTTAGCTCCATCTGCGGGGAGCAGCTGTACCTATACTCCTCCTAAAAGGTCTGCACGGTGTGGTGCTGTTAAGCTCTGGGACAACTGTACCATTATCTTTACTCTTCAGAGCGCTGTAATTCGGATGCACCGTGTGTAGTCCATATGCCACTTCACACTGCGTGTGTCCCACGGACTGTGCCATGTGCCACTGATGCTCTTACCCTCCGATGTCGGGTCTGCCCTTGGAATTCGTAGGACTTCTCAGGCAGTGTTTCGGGACACGTTTTCAGCTTCATCTTGTCTTTATCGTGGTCTTTCCCACCCAGTCTGATAATCAACACTGTTTCGTGCTTATTTGGGTTTGTAGCTTATTCACTAATTGTGCCAACTGCTGCAGTATTATGGTTAGCATCAGAGTAAATCGGGGATAATACAAAGAAAGCGGCTGCCCGCCCCGTAGTGAACCTTAAAAGCAGAGGTAACGATATGTACCAGCTTTAACATCACAAAAAACCAGTGCATTCTGCCCCCCCAATATATTTACGTATTCCGTATGCTTCTATAAACGGTTATTTCCCTAAAAAGCAGTCACCGGTTGGTCTTTGCAACGCAAACACGGTGTATTCCGTGTGGCACGAAATTAATTTTGAGACATTATGTAGATGAACTTCTGGGCGATCGAGAAATCGTGGTTCGATTCCCGACAGGTGCAGGACATTTCTCTTCTCGAAACCATCCACATCGGCTCTAAGGGCCATGCAGCCTCCAATTTATTACTGCTGTACGGGGGAAAAGCGGCCGTGGCGTGAAACTGACCATCTAGTTTGGAGGATAAGAATGAGCGGAGCTATACCTCCACTGTACGTATGCCTTCATAGCGTAGAAAGGGACAACGTTACTTTTACTCCGACGAATTTCAGGTAACAATTAAATACTGTGCAAAATTTGCCTGTATGCATTTAGGTAATATATAGAGTGAGGCAGAATATCGGGCGGTTTCTGCAAGGAAGTAATTAAGACAAGAAAGGGTTCAGTTTATTCACTGATATGATAGACACGTGCATAATACAATAGAGAATTAACAGCAACCATGAACGCGTGGAAATGACATTTTGCAGGTGACCTCCATCACCACCTCTAAATCCTGTATTACACGTTGTAGAAAGTTGTTGGCTAAGGCTTGAACACACTGCTGAATTCACGGTTTTGAATCGAGTATACTGACGGGACGTCTCATACTTCGGCCTTCAGGTAGCCTCAAGAGGAAAAATCGGCTGCCGAAAGATCGGGTGAGCGGGGTGGCCATTTAGTGCATCCATAGCGAGACCAGGTCCTAAGGAAACATTTCTAACAATTTTTAAAGGAACATCATAGTAGTTACACAATTGTCGACCTACATGCGACACTATAAAAAATTACAATATTGTAAATATACGTTGTAATATTTGAGAGTTCTCTCAAAAACATTTGATTTTTAAGATTTTGTAGAAGAACACCTGATGATCGTTTGGGATCGAAACATGTAGCATTTAAAAGGGGAAAAAAAAGTGTTATACGGAATAGTCTGTATCTGTGCAACAAGATACAGCCACTGCCCCACAATGTACGGATAAGCAAGGAAGTCCTGCGCCTTGTGTTCACATGGCGACGCATTTCTCACTACGGATACATCATCTGGCCACCTCGATCACCCGACTTTTCAGCAACGGATTCCCCCCCCCTGCGAGGCTATCTGAAGGTTAAACTGTATGAGACACCTGCCAACATCGCGGACTAACAATGAATTCGATTCTACTGAAGCCATCGCTAACGACTTGCTGTAACGCGTAATGCCAGGTCGAAAGCAGCAGTGCAGAAGTGGCGATGGAAAATGTCACTTTCACACGCTGAAGGTTAAACAGTTAATTCTCCATTAAGTTATGTATGTATCTGTTAATAAATTGCTCTTTTTCATTCATTAGTTATTCCACTTCAAGAACGGTAAGGTGTTTCTGCGACACTGATTATACGAAACAGGAGAATAAATCCGGCCAGGAATTGAACGGCAACACTTTATTCTGGGGACAGGTGGTCCAAATGGCTTGTCAAATCTCTGGCCATCCTACCTGAATATATTGCTTAATCTGAAGTGAAACGTTTTCGAATACAAGTGAATTCGTATTGTGGTATTCTGTGTGTTGTTAACATAATTTTGAAACATACTATGCTGCGTCCACGTGCAGGGTACCCACCTACCAGACTGCACGGGGCCATAACCCAGAAGCTTGTTATTCGCTGTCGTGAGAATCATCAATCTCTCACAGACTATTCTGCTATTCTTATTGAATTACTAACCAATTTCTAGACAGGTTATGGTGATCAGTATGGTGTCAGCGCCTCGAAAGCCTGGAATATCATATTACTAACACAAATCAAAACAATCAGTTATACGCTTCTAAGAGTGGGCCGGGATAGCTCAGTCGGTGTAGCGACTCACTACGGGCTGGACGGTCCAGGGATCGAATCTCGGTGGGGCGAAATTTTCCACAGTCGTTCAGACCGGCTCTGGGGCCCATCCAGGCTCCTATACAGTGGGTACCGGGTCCTTCCTGGGGGTAAAGCGGACGGGGCGTGGGGTTGACCACCCACCCCCGTCCAGCGCCGAGGTTAAATGGTAGAGCTATACCACTACTCCTCCTCTGAGCCTTCTGGCCTGAACTGGGTGAACTTTATCTTTACCTTACGCTTTTAAGACAACCTTTATCTTGACTTCCGTAACAGCACCCAAATGGAACTTTTCGAACCTCCTGGTACGTTGCTACGACAGATGCGTGTACCTACGCGTGATGTTATTCTGTATATTCTCCGTAACTACAACTAAAGCCGTGTCAAGACTCAGGCAGTTAGTCGCCGGCCTCTCACCGCCGAGGAATGGGCTTAGTCCCAGTCCAGCCTATTTGGGATTTGTGGTGGATGAAGTGGTGCTGAAACAGGTTTTGCTCCGAGTAATTCGGTTTCTCCTGTCAGTATCATTCCACCGATGTCTTATGCGCATTCATCCATCCATCCATCACCGACGCTATATAATCTCAGCACTTGAGAGCGTCGTTAAATGACACTCTTAAAAACACCAAATACCAAGGCCCTTTCGAAATGCTAACAGTCGTTCATGTAGTCAATAAATTCTCCTCATTCTATGGAACCTGAAGATTCATCGACTTCCCCCCGAATCCAGTCCACTCTCATATCCTGTATTGTTTAAGATTCATCTTAATAGTATCCTCCCGTCTATGCCTATATCTTCCAAGAGGTTTTCCCACAGAAACCTCTGCGCAGGAATTTAGCTGGGAGGGAGTAGTGCGGCCGCCTCGGGCGGCAGAAGTCCAAGGGCAAAATTAATGTTTTGAAAGAAAATTTGATTGCGCTGAACAAATCATAAATTTTGAGTTAAATGAAAGGAAATTCAATAAATAATTGCGATGTTTTAAAAGTTAACAATTTCTGTTAGGGACGGCCATTTTGATTAGTCGCCCCGGGCGCTAAAATACCTATGCCACTGCCTGCACGTACTTCTCATCTCTGCCATGCGTAAGCACATGCCACATGCATATCCTTGATTCGGTCACCTAATGATGAGCTAAGAGTGCAAAGTATGAAGCTCTTGACTGTAATTTTCTCGATCAGCATGTTACTTCTTCCTTCTAAGACCCAAATATTTCCTCAGCACTCTGTTCTTCCCGAAATGTGAGCGACCGAATTTTACTCCCACACAAAACAGATGAAAATATAGTTTCGCTTGCGCAAAGATTACAGATCCTAAACAGAAACAGTGCATCCTTATTCCTTTTCTCAAAGTATGAAGTCTTATTTTATATTGCAAATACCAGCTTCCTCATTAACATTTCGTAATTGGTCCGATAATTCTGTTTCCGTTAGCTACATAACCGGAAACAAGTTTCGCGCTCGAGTAAGTGTGGCGGTCTGCTGTCACTTGCCGAGAAAGTGTACAGTACATGTCTTACTGTCCACAGACCAGAAGATGGCCCCTGCAAGGAATGTGATAGATGCGCATGCGCATCATTTCATGGAAAATGACCAGTTACTATTACTCATTCTGAAAACTGTCGCACAGTACACTCGTTCACAACACCCTACTCGAAATGCTTTAAGTTTTCAGGCTGTGTGTAGTAGTAGAATAGTCTGTCGCTTCTACCAATAGCAGTCCAGTCTATAGTCAGCACCGAAACAGACACGCCCATCCCCCGCATGGATCACCTCGTGGTATGTGGACTGTACTTATTCGTCTATGTTGACAAAGTCATTGTACCTTACTGATCACCATAACCTGCTTACAAATTGTTTGGGAAGTCACTAAGAACTATATATAGCATGGGTGTCTGGTTGTGATGTGACGCCATGCATTTCGATAGTGGCACAAACGTTCCGCGGGTGCCTGCTGCATCCTTCTCCTAGCAACAGGTTTCTCTGGTACCAAACCGCACGGCGTCCCTTCCCCAGCGACCGTCATCATAAGCATAATCCAGGGTTGACCGGCTAGACGAGCTTCAGGAGCCGCATGTTAGGACGCAACTTACGCCAAGTCATGCTTTAATAAGATATTTTCTTCAGTGGCCTATTGTTTTATTATCCACCTGCAGGAGGTTAGTTTCATTTAGATGATACTCCTTTCTGTAGAAAAATCTTTTCAAATGCCGTTCACGGTCAGTCTGGTGTACATGTAACTATCTGAACATTATTTTTACATGCACTTTGAGCGGGCCGCTTTGTCACCCCTGGCATAACCTACATTTCTGTTACACCATTGTTTTATTTCTTTCTCCCTCTTGTCACCGTTTCTTCTTGCTTACTTTTCCTTCGTCCTTTATCTACCATGACCATCTTTGTGCACTTTCATGTCAGTTTGCTTCCTTTCTCATTTTCCTATTATATTCGTTTATTTATTTTCTTTCAATGTAATTTTACTTCTCTCCAGTGTTTTGTTTCCTTTATTCCTTCATTTTGTTTCAATTTTCTCTTTGATTTCATCTTTAATAACTTGTCATTTTAAGCGAGGAGTTCCGTGAATGGGCAGTATGAATAGATTACTGCCTTATGAACTGTAACACCATGTAATTTGATAGATAAGTACTGACGTTTCGGAGAAGCCCTGAAGATGGAGGCTGCGTAAACCTCCGAAACGTTGATACTCACCAGGTTGCATGGTGTCGCATCCTACAAGACAGTCACCTTCATAGCCAACGCCGTGAGAACACCAAACTTAATCCATTATATATGAATTAGCTAAATGCCCTGCAGACGCTGAGCCCGCCCGCGCTATCTGCTTGTAGGAAGATGACAATGATAGCCGCGCTGCTGTGATCACCATACCATCTCCATCAACACAGCTCTCCGACAGAGACAAAGAAAGCGAGACGGTTTTAGTGTTGTCGTAGCCTTGAAAACAGTTGAAAGATGTTGGCCCCAAACTTTTGGATGGAGGCTCCGCTTAGGGCGTGAGAAAAAGTCCCCACCCCCTTACTCCTCCCACTATCTTCCCTCCAGCTATCGAATATGAAAATCTTGCAGTATCCAGCTACACAACACTCGGCTGCTTGTCTGACTACAGAGACTGACACAAATATCGTCCACCACTTCTTTAGTTGCCTTCCACTGATATCAGAGTGGCGATTACAGAGGCTCAGAGTTTAAGTTATAAGACACGATGGTAATGAAACCTTACACGGCGGAACTTTCGATATGAAGAAATCAAACATTAGGAAAAGAACAGATTAAGACTGGTCAAAAATATTGCACCTGCGAGAGGAATTGACAGGAGGAAGAATATTGCACAGTGAGGTTCATAATTTGTACTTTTTCACCACGCGTTGTTTACGATGGTCAAATCAAGGAGGGTGGGATGCACGGGACACGCAGCTGACAGTTGCATGTGATGTTAATATCAAAATTGATATTTAAAGAAACAGGCCTGGGGGAGTATGGTCTGGGTTCATCTGTGTCACGGAGAAATGTGGCAGATTCTTGTGAACAAAACAATGAACCGTGTTCAAATGAGTCCTCCGGTTAGGATCGTTATGTTTGTTCCGAAGGTTCGGAGGAACGTAATGTTTCCTTCTTCAGGGGGACTGGATCAGGTTCGGAAGGAAATCGGTCCATTATATAGGAAGCCGGCAAGTATTGTGACCAATCAGAGCTCCGGAAAGAGAAGAAAGGATAGATCTTGTACCAAGAAGTAATTGATATTCCCACATAATAGACCCATTTACTCATCACTTCAGCATCCACCTGAACGCAATTCAGCCACCCTGAAGATAGAACCAGGACGTTCCTCCCGACACGTCGTAACAAACGTGGCCCCACATGGCGTAATAACCAAGATTTGTCATTTGAACACCCGCCGCGAAAGCCTGAAACCTTGTAATCTTCGGGTTGTGAGACATGGGTAACCCATGCAACGGACACAGTTTGGGTTTTTGGACATGTGAATTACAGGTTTGATAAGAGGGTGGGCGTTGGAGGTGTCGACACAAGCTCAACCACATCCATCGGACCTATTATGACTTACTAGTATCATTTCGGTATTAAGTTAGTATAGTGGGTATAGTGACTGGACTGGGCTGTATTGGACAGTCGAGGAATCGAGGTTCGATTCCTGGCAGGTGCAAATATTTTTTTCTCTAAAGCGTCCAGACCGGCTCTGGGTCCACCCTGCCTCATTTTCAGTGAGGCTTGCCCAGAGGTAAAGCGACCGGCAGGTGAATCTGACCACTCACCTCCGTCACCTCCCAAATACAACTCCAGAGTTACTGCCGTTTTAGCTGGCATATATCGCCACATCCCATTACAGTGTGTTGCAACATCATGAGGCTATTGTGAACAAAGTAATAACCTTCGGGTTGCGTGGAAGTGGTGCATTTCTTGACCAGCTGAGTAACTACCAACTTTTGTACACGATTACTTAGCAAGGAAAGCAATGTGTTCTGCATGATAATTCAGTGGTCACGGTCTCCTGTTGCCTATCCATTCTCTTGCCCCATTCATGAAGTCGCATTCCTGCACGTTCTTGGTTCGTAGGGAGACGTAAGGAATTCTAACCCTCTTTTGCCTTCACCTGTTACATTGTACCTGTTCAAGCTTTAGGCAAGTGGCCCTTCTTGGTGCTGTAAATATTTCATTCCGCTTGATAGTGTCTAAATCCCTGAAATTCTATTGCCATTCCATACAAGTTAATTTGGCAGGACCGCTTCTTTATCTACGACAATAAAACACAGAGACAGGTTTATTTATTTTTGTGTACAGAGTATTAGATGGACAGGACATGTAGCACGCGGGGGAGCGATGGGGAAGTTCTATCTCTGAACGGAAGGGACTACTTGGAAGTCGTGGTATATTGGGAGGTCAGTATTATAGATGAACCTTCTCTATGTCTAACCCATTCAGACCAACTATGGGGCCAATATTAAAATAAACCTCGTTTCTGTTCTATTCAGACCGGCTTTGGGGCCCACCCGGCCTCCAGTACAATGGGTTCTGGGGGTGAAGCTTAACCCCACCTTCGTCTAGTGTCGAAGTTGAGAATGCGTGCAGCTATACCTCAATCCCTCGTACACTTTTATCTGGTACTTGATTAAGCACAGAGACTTTACCTTAGCGGGGATGAGGAATGGATTCATCTGGCGCAAGATGAGCTCCAGTTACGGGCTTTTGCGAAAACGGTAGTGAGGGTTAGGGTTTCACGAAGGGGAGGGCAATTTCTTGAGCAGCCCAACAATCTAATAGTCTCTCATGGACGATTATGATGCTTGGAACTGTTACCTTATTTCATATTACATACACCGTGCATCATGTAACAATCTTTATAACAACCAACAAATGCACCAGATAATATATATATATATATGTTTCGACAACAAGTTGTCGTCATCAGGGGGTGATGTTTTTGTATTCCTTTGTGACGAACCCCCTGAGAATGACAACTTGTTGTCGAAACATATGTAGGGTTCTTTAATATACGTTATATATGTATTTTATTTAGTGTAATGGTTGGTTGTTATGAAGATTGTCAAATTATTGCTCATTAAACGATGCTTTCAGTAGTCCAGTTAGGCCTGTATAGTCTTGGTGATTAGAATGCTGCTTCTTCTTCTTCGGTGGCTCCCCTGTCCAAGAAGGATAAGTGCCTCCGTAGTTGCTCTCCTACATCCATCCCTGTCCTGCGCTGATTGTCTCCACTTAACAGTTCCCATCTTTCTTATGTCATTCTGTATATCATCTTTCCATCCAGCCTTGGGTCTGCCCTTAGGTCGTTTTTGGTGTAAGTTGGCTTGCTATATATCCTTGGTGTTTCTTACATCATCCTTCCGTTGATTAGAATGCATAGTGAATAATGAATTGGAAAGAATGTGGAAGAGCTGGTGGAACAATTACAGCTACTGGATGTCCCTTGTACAGTGTGCCTGAGCGGCACAGCTTCATGGCACAGAAAGCCTACATCCGCTGAGACATCCCGTGACAGCTGCCGTTCTCAGGGACACAATAAAAGGGACATCTGTACCGTGCCGGCATTTGCCTGTAGGAGCTGAAAAAAGACCCTGAAACATCTGATTCAGTGTGGCTGGTGTCTGGGCAGAAATTTGAAACTGTGATCTCTATCCCGAACATTACGCTGAAGATTTAGGCACCAGGTTTTTTTTGGTGAAGGGCCCCGCAGCAGATGCTACGGACGCACCGCAGCCTTGAGGCTTATTGTGCAATCCTATCATAAAGCTGATTAGTGTTTTTTTTTTTCGTTTTTCATTGTAATGGAGCACCGGTGTAATGAAATTGACAAGGGAAAACCGAAGTACACGGGGAAAAACTTGTCCTAGTGCCACTTTGTCCACCACAAATCCCACATGGACTAACCTGAGATCGAACCCGGGCCTCCGCGGTGACTGGCCGGCGACTAATCGCCTGAGCCATGGCACGGCTTAGGCACCAAGTTTCTTCATCCTAAACGTTTGTACCCACCTACCAGACTACACGGTGTAGGTCACCCCCCCCCCCCCCCCCCCCCCCATCTCTTGTGCACATTTTCGTTCCCGCGGTCCGATTCTTTCGGCACGGCGTGTAGCGGGCCGCCTGTTGATTCGCGAATCTCACCAAGGCTAACATCTGACGTAGTGCCTCAGGTCGCTGAACTGACTGTCATCTAGCCTTGTGTGGTCGGACACTTTTTACGCAACTTATATTAACTAAGAAAAATACATTGACCCTTAATTACTTTTTATGACTTATTTTTGTTAAAGACCTTGAATAAAAACATAACGTTTTTATTAGATCCTGTTTGCACATGGTAGTTGTAGGGCTTTTGTAGGAGTTGTTAAAATTCTGCGTAGCTTTAAACACGTTCACATTTGGCGGCCTTCAAAATATTTCAGTTTTTAATCCTTTTAATGCTGGCGTTTATTAGAATAAAGCTTCTGTTAGATCTAAATTTCTCACGACGATCTTCGGGGATGTGACGCCGTGCAGTTTGGTAGGTACCAACGTTTCGGAGGAAACGGCCGCCTCTATCTTTTGGGCATATTATCCTCAAGGTGGAGGCTGCAGGTTCCTCCGAAACGTTGGTACCAATATAACAAACCACACGGTGTCATATGCTACATATAATCGTATTTTTCATATGTGTTACTGAAACCTGGTCGGCAGTGACTATTAACATTTTTCTCTGATTGTCCCCAAAACAAAGAAATGCAACCATGAAGTTGTTCACCTGAACGAACTGGCAGTCAGTCAGCTAGTCAAGATCTCCAGCCTTTTAATGGAATCCGAAGTTTCAATGCCTTGCACACAAGAGTCCACCACTAGTCCTTATCCTGAGCCACATGATCCAATCCCATGTAATCACGCACTCTTGCCTGAACTACTTTATGCTGTGTTTCATCGATCATCAGCAGCAGGGTGTAAGCCATTGAAAGACTTGTTCCGCTTCATGGCTGTCAGGCTTTCCATCTTTTCCGTGGTCGACCTACGTTTTCTTCTGCTGTAGGAGTGTATCTAGACACTAATGTGGGAATGAGTGTATAGTCCGTTCTTAACAAATGTTCTGCCCACTTGTATCTATATCTATAACACACAATACTTTGATTTAAATTGCAAAGTTCTCTATTTAATTTGTTTCGTAATGATATAATGTACAACCTACCACTGACCTCAAAAACTGCATATCCGCTGTCTCAGTTCTTTCGTCCGTTTTAGTAAAGTCCAATTCTAACACCCGTATAGAAGGGTTGGTGCGGACGTTATATTATATAGTTTCAACAAAGTTTTGAATGCCGCTGTAGTTTGATATTGGGGAAATTTTATAAAATCTGCGAACACATTCCGGTTTTGAACTAGAAGAAAACATTTTACGTTAAGAGTCACGTGCATACATTTCGAGCAGAACTTGCCAAATATTGGAGGGGATTGTTACGAACAAAGGTTGTGGAGAGAAATCAGACAAGCACCTTCTATCCGATACATTTTCGCAGTAATCTTATCCAGGGGTCCACAAATTTTACAAAAATCTAGGTACACCTCAAAATTGTAGGGCGCTAAGAGAGTGACATGAAACATGTTTCATACTATAAGTTTTAAAACTTTCGCGGCGACATGATTCAATATAGTCTTCTCGGGCGCACAGCCGCGTCAATTCGTTTGAATACAACGTTTCGGGGCCTAGCTCCGTCCCCATCCTCAGGCAAAACTCCTGAGGATGGGGACGGAGCTAGTCCCCGAAACATTGTATTCAAACGAATTGACGCGGCTGTGCGCCCGAGAAGACTATATTGAATGTTTCATACTGAGGACCCAAAATAATTAGGAAGCCATCGTAAAAAATTTAGTTTCCCAGGCGACTTGGCGCCCGGAATTTGTGCATCTCCGGTCTTATTGTTTTTAGCAGAAGGCCTTTTAGTTAACACGAAACTTGTAACAGTTCTTCACGTTCGGCACACCCTTCGTCACCTGCCAACCCTTCCATGACTTAGTCCAAGTCCATGCCACGCTGTGAGTCGGGATAGCGTAGTCGGTATAGCGACTCGCTACGGGCTGGAGGGTCCGGGGATCGAATATCGGTGGGGGCGAGACTTTTCGTAGCAGTCCAGACCGGCCCTGGGGCCCACCCAGCCTCCTGTACAATGGGTACCGGGTCTCTTTTCCTGGGGTAAAGCGGCTGGGGCGTGGCGTTGACCACCCACCCCCGTCTAGCGCCGAGGATAAAGAAAGAGTAGCGCTATACCTCTACTCCCCTTCTGGGCCTTCATGTTCTGTTCTAGGGTGAACACTTTACCATGCCACTCTACAACTGACAGTCTGTCCGTTTTGGCGCCGATGTAACCAGTTTTATTAAGTAGTCTGACCATTGCAGACATAGCCGCCTTCGGGCGTCCTCCGACAAGACGGGTCCTTATTCAGTATGCATATTTAAATATCATGTACAAAGATCCAGTTTTCTTACCTCACAGAGAACGCTGTCCACTATAGAAACCAATCGGTAAATTGTTTCGGGAAATAATCGGTGTTTATTCTGAGAATCATACTAAACACACAAATGCAATGTGTGGCAAAACGCAGGGTCTTTTCATGTTAAACGTGGCGGTACATATAGTAACCACTGGGATTTAAAGGGTTCTACTCAACTACAACTTATTTTAAAGTCAACAAGACGCCAGTAGTTGTTTCTTGTTGTCCTCTGGGAGCCTCTCAGAGTTTGCCAGGTCACAAAAGACTTTCATACTCCCATCATTCTCCAAAACTCTATAAATCATATAAAAATCCGTGAAAGGAAGGCTGGTAAATCGGCAGAATACGGTTCTCTGCCTTGCCAGTGTAGTTCTGTTTAGCAGCTTCAGGATATGACTGCTGTTATTTCTCTGATAGCTGTTTTTCTAACACTATTCATTTGTGTTATCGTTTGTAATTATCGCCCTTCTTGTAGGCTGATTCATGAGTTTGAAACCTGACCTTCTTCTTCAAGTGTGAACTTATAATCGTAACGTCACGGAATCTTGTATGACGTTCGATACACGACAAAGTGCGAAAAAAAAAATGTATGTAAAGACTAATGATGGTTTTATCTTAATTGAGCTCGGCCGTGTCATTGGCAGTTAATGTTTCTAAGCCGACGTCTGATGTAGTCAACAATATTGTATATTACTTAGCAGTGTGCAGAATACCTCGTACATAATTCAGGTATATTCAAGTACCCATAATGCGGAGTTTTATGCATATTCATCTGCTCACAAATGCAGACACTGCGAAAGCGAAAACATGAACTAAATATCGATATTTTTTTTGCAAATACAACAATCACAGTTCAGAATTTCGTATCCGGATTATATGCTTTGTTCTTGTTCTTTTGCTCTGCATGGCTTGGACTCGTGTTGCGGCTTTCACAGACTGCGAGAAATTTGTACCTTTGACCAGGGGTGCACAAATCCCGGGCGCCAGATCGCCCAGACGACTAAATTTTGTACGATGGCGCCAAATATCTGTGGGTCCACAGTATGAAAAGTACTTCATGTCACCCTTCTGGCGCCCAGAATTTTGAGTACCTGCTAGATTCTTGGAAAATCTGTGCACTTCCTGCCCTAGACCCGTGGTCACTTAGTTCATGGGACAAAAAATAAAAAAAAATATTTTCTCGCCCCTAAAAACAAGTTTTTAAATACGTTTTCTTGTTCCGATTCTAATTCTCTGATGAGAAAATGGCAGTACAAAATACAAAAGTAGTTTTGCTGTTAACAATTCTTGAATTACATAATTTTTTTTAGCGCGGAGGCGTTCCTGCTTCTGGACATTCTAAAAGTCATCTGAGTAAAACCATGCTGGCAACTGTTTTTTTAACTATTCCAAGCCTAAGTGTGGGATACAGGCCTGTCTTAGAATAGTAGAATTTTCACAATAAACAAATCTGAAAATCTCTTTCCGTTGGTGTGGTGCATTGTAGGGTTCCGAATGATTCGATCTCGTTTGTATATTCGTTGCTGTCAGATGTAGCCGTAAGAAACTCAAGAAGTCAGCTTACAGTAAATCACGTTATCGACAAAGCACAAAAATATTTTGCACTGTCTCATGGTTCTTTTCGCATTTTTCTCCCCTTGAAATCCGAAATCCATCTAATATGTAACAAGATAGGCAATGTACGTACAACTTATGACTGTGGCGCGTTCTCGTAACCATTGTTGCAGTGGGAATGCAACAGAGCATTGTGCATTTTTGAGCTACTTGTCACTGTCGACAATACAACAATATTGAGTGTTGCACAACAATGCTTATGTGGCGAATTTTAGTCGCCGGCAACAATAAAACGTATTTAAGTCTTCATGTGCCTGACATTTGTGTCCGATTTCAACGAAATTTGGACTTTCTCTCGACATATTTTCTTAAAAAATTCCAATATGAAATTTCATGAAATCTGTCCAATGGGAGCCGCGCTGATACATGCGGACAGACGGACGGATGACACAGCTAACAGGCGCTTTTCGCGACTATGCGAACGCGCCTGAAAGTCAGCCCTACTTCAAAAGAAATCTCCTTTACAAAGGTCTGTTGAAAAGTCCCTCGACGTGGTGAATTAGTGTTTGAAAGAGTCCAAAATATGCTTAAGATTCACGTCCCTCGTCCTACCACAAGTGTTTTGATTAGTACTGATCCCTTATTCACTCATATGTTCGCGATTTCGTCAAGTTTAAACTGTTAATGGCATTACCAATATTCGCGGGACTGTGGCAATGTTGGAATGGAAATACCCATGCATGTCGTTTCCATATCAACTCAGATCTGATATGATAGGGCACATGGAGAAGAAAAAAACCAAATGGACTCCTCGCGAATTGAAACGCGGTCTATACCAGCACATCATCTTCCTCGCGTCAGTGGTTACTGAGAATATTGATTTCGATTTGGCCACTTCTTTATCCCTCCAAATCACATGCACAGATCTAAAAAAAAATAAGCTAATACTCATGTTACGGGCATGCGTCCTAAAATAACATGGCGGACGGGCGAAATATACGGCAAAATATGGCTTGGAGTTTGTTGGCGATAACCAACAGTCTTTGGAATTAGACAAGTGAAATTTCATAATGGGATAAATCATAAACACGCCTAGTTTACATACGGCACATTCGTCACGTATTGCAAATTACAAGCATGGTTTAGCGACTCATACCAGCCTGTGACTTTTGTAAGACTCGCAAATATCAGGGCGTAAATTTGGGGCTACTAGTGAAATTTTGATATCAATATTACCGTCTTCTGGGATCACACCGTGTAGTCCGGCAGAAAGAACTTCCGACGTTTCGGAGGAACGTTCTGCCTCCATATTCAGGTTAGAAAATTTTGACTCAGCGTAGTGGAACAGCAGTTCAGCATTTCGTACTGCTTTCGGGCGAAGGATAATTAGTTGGTTAGTAGATTTTCGCGTGCTTCAAGTTCGCCCATGGCTTATCTTAGTTAAGTTTAGCCTTGGTGGCAATATATTATCTTGCTTTGCTTCCTTTCACGTTCCAAATAAGTACCCCTTCCCCCGGGTGGACCGTGCCACTCTTTCCTGCAGCAAGGATGTTCCTTGATCTCAAACACGAAGCTCAGTTTTTCAGCTGATTAGGAAATTCCTTGCACAGAGGAAAACGAATGTTCAGTGTCGAGATCACATGAGCCCATCCACCACTAAACCCTTTCCTGAGACAGCTGATGCCATTCCGCACCCCATTCCTTTAACATTAATTTTAAGCTTTCTTGGTCAGTCTTGATCATGTTATGGGGTTCTTGCACCGTGGGGCAGTGGGCTGTTGCCGACGTTTCGAAAGAACTTGTCTCTATCTTAGCGTCGAAGTAAATAGATCCAAGGCCAGCGCACACTACCTCGAACCGAACGTGACAGAAAAGAAACGCAGGTGCAAAATTATACCAAAATCTTTCTGTGAAATTACTTCAAAACGAAAAATGCGACTCACGTCGGCCAGGTGTATCTTTCCATCCATGCATGTCTTCCAAATAATCTCTTTCGCGTTTCCCCATCAAAATTTCTTCCCATGCGTGCTGACGATCTGTCTCACATCAGTAACCCCTTATTATGTAACTGTTTCTTACTCAGGTAAGATAAGTGCCCTAAGGTACTCACCCCTGGTCGAGAGGGCAATGAACGTCTGGGCGTGCCTGTGGATCATGTGAGCGTCCCACGTGTTTCGGTCGATTGGGAGTCTCACCAAAATGAGCTGCAGAAAGTCCTGAGGTGTGACGGCAGCAATGTCCCACTTCAGCTTCGATAGAACCAACAGTTCCCATCTCTGGAACAGAACAAAATTTAATCGAATACTTCCAACCTCTGGAAAAGAACAACGTTCAGTTCCACGTTCCCAATCTCTTGCAACATCTTTGGTAACTACCAAACTATACGGCGTCACATTCCAGAAGACCGTCATCTCAATAGCCACCGCCACGGGAACATCCAAACTTGCGCCTGCTCCGCCCCCCGTCTTACCCTTTTCATACCGTCAAACAAGAAATGTTGCAAATTCAAAAAGAAAATTTACATTTCACATGCTTAGGTATGGAGTCCACAGTTAACCCTCCAACCGATCTGTGATACAGGCCTAAGTCTTGGGGCAGACTGACATTACATTTACGACGTTGAAATCTTTTCGGCAAACGTCCAGACTGCAGTATCGACTGATGCGTGGGAAACCGTGACGTCTGTTTCCGGCGCTTTATGAATGAAACAATCATAGACCGCGTATCGTTTGTTATGTAGTATGTATGTGGGAACGGACAGTTGTCCTTGTGACTAATTAAAAGCGTATAAGAACGTATGGAGGAGCGGCATATCTCCACGCATTCATGGCCTCTAGATGAGGTGTGTGGCCAGCTTTACGCTCCAGGCGCATTACCCCTGCGGTAAGAGCACCAGGTATCCATTGAGTAGGACACTGGTTTTCTACAACCACGCAATGGCGCTTTCCTAAGCGTGATGCGGCATTCAGAAGTCAAAGCTGTAGTTTTAAATGGAACTGGTTTTTAAACGTCACGCGCGTATGTGTCGCGCAGGGACTCTGCGCAGATCCCGCTGCGTCGTGCGGCAGTGACATCTGAACCTTGATTTCTGCGCGACACGCGGTAGTCTGAGTAACAAGCTGGAGGATTCTTTTGTATTAGTTCTTTGTTGCGTGTATACCATGAGCTACAAAGAAGAATTAGATGAAAAATAAGTAGACTGTAAAATGTCTCTGAAAACTCCGAAAAATTTCCTGAATTTCATCTCACTATCCATCAGATATCTTCCTATCAAACTGCAGTAGCATCCTTCACCTTTTCTTTTCTTGAAAATGCCCGTTGCACCCTCACTCATACAATAAACGAGTAAATCATCAGTGTCCTATTCTTAAAGTATTATGGCAGCTGTGAGGTCCTGCATCTTCACTGTTAAACAACCACGCAATGACTTCCTACATCCCGTCGTTAAAACCCATCATCTCCGTGTCACGCAGGCGTCACTTCACTCGGTAACACGTCACGCTCGCGCAAGCGTCATTGCGTGGTTATTAAAAACCAAGCCTTAAAGACATATGCGGTGAGTCCACCTAGCCTGATTATAAAGCAGCAGGTTCTTCTGAAACGTCGGTGCATTACTACCAGGCTCCATGACGTCACACCCAGGAGACGTAATCTTCGTAGGCCTACCTCAAGTTAGACCACGACAGCTCCCTCCTTCATCCTTTACAATTCGTTACTCACTATTCATCCCACCATTCCAATCCGCACGCTGTAATACGAGCACAAGACCACCTGCAACCACAAGCTTACTCTTCCTTAAAATAAGGATAGTCGGTTAATAGAGAAGTCCCTCGGCGTCGTTCAGTGTACGTCGCAAATACAACAATTATACCGTGGGTGGACGTGATCGGATACGTTCACGAAGTGCAAAGAACTTTTCTGGTAGGCTAGAAGTTCCTTGGCATTGAGATGTCATCTTGTAAACCAGCTGATAGGACGGACAATCTTTGTGACGTCATCACTCATACAGAAACAATTACTGGAAGGTGAACGTCCTCCTTAGCGTCAGCCCATTCATCTCTTCAATGAAACATGTAAATGAAGAGCCAAGCCTATCTCCTGGTCTACAGACCATCGTTTTATCTGTAGGAGTCTGGGTGGTGTGGCAAAGAAATGAATGAATGTATGTCTGGGGGAGTTCAGCAGACCGGGAAACAAAAGACAAAAGGTACCGAGATAGGCCGAACACAATTCTTTCATCAGGAATACAGATCTCATCCTTCGTCTTCTTCCATTCTTTCTCTCATTCATCTCGTCATTCTTCCTGTCCTCTTCCTTGTTCAGCATCTTTTGCTGCTTTTCTAGCCGACTTTCCTTTCTAAAAAGGAAACAATTGGGTTCTGCTGTCTGTATACGTGTATACCGCCGTCTGAACGTGTAAACCAGCTGAGAGAATTTCACGAAACTTAGTATGAACTTTATGCGACTGGACGACACCCCATCGCCGTACTTTTTAATCCCCTACAGCCGACGGGCATGCAAATGTCAGGCGGGTGCGACACTAGCGACACTTAGTGAAGTGTCCTGAAATGATATGCGCGTAATAGATCTCGGAAATATATGCAGCTTTTTAAAATGTAAAATGAAAAGGTGGCGGCCGTACCAAAATGTTAAGCTTTTGGTCTGATAGCGATAACTAATTAAATATCGGAGCTAGGTACGAGAACCTCGTGTGCAGGTAGATCCTACACATACGTACATACTATACATGAAACACTGTAGGACAGTTACAAACATGGCGACGATGCAAAACATTTAACGCATACGAAGTCTGTACTTCAGTGAGCAGTTCTTCACAAAAGATAAAACTATTGTACTAACGAACCTATAGGATGTTCCGACATCCGTGAAGTACTGCTCGAACTCATTCCTCCTATCATTGTTACATCGTCTTTTCTCTTTCATGTAGCGTACTTTACATTTCATCAATCTTCATCGTCTCCTCTTTGCCCTGTTCTGTTTCTCATCCTCCCTTCATTAACTTCATCCCCCTTCCAAACCCTTACACTGCCGTTTCTCCAGCATCCAGTTTCATATCCAGTGTCTGCTTACGTCCCCAAATTAGCCTCTTCCCCTCAAATTTCCCAACCAAAATACTGTATGTATATCTCATTTCTCCCACGACCTAGACGCAATCTATAGGTAAAAATAAAGTGCGTGTGCGGCCACACTCAAGAACTTAACTTCAGATAGAGGCGTCATCAGCTTACGCCCCGAGCCATTTTCCCCCGGGGAAAGAGCCCCCGTTACCCACTCAGTAGAAGACGGTAACATTGAAACGGATATTAAAGATACGTTGTACTTGAAATATGTAACGCTTTTCAGCCGTAGGGGTTAGATGTGAACGCCCGGGCTCTCGAATGTGATTATATTTTTTTCAAATTACGATATTGATAATATGCTTGCAGAAACCAACGGCCTTGACATGTCCAGTGCTTTGGCAGCGTTATATAATGTCAAACCTGTAGTAGTAACTTACGATAATAATGTGAAGTACGAGGTAGATGGATGGATCCAAATGTCTCGGGATTGGAAACAATTGTTGTGAACATGGGTATCATTATAGAGCTAGTCGGGGCATTTCTGGACCACCTGAAAAACTATCTTCTCTTGACTGTATGACACCTTGGGGAAAAACTACGAAGTTATGGTAAAGGCGGGCGGCGTCCGAAGAGGGACATGGGACATCAACAGAGAGCATGCCTGCCCACCGTCCAGTTCCATGTAGGAGTGTTGCTGTCATCGCGTGTCGCTGTCTGATGTCCCGTCAGCACCTACACCACCACAACTCGGTATATCGGGGCAAGAATAGCTTCAGTACAGTAACTGAGATGGTTGTCACAATGTCATGACCAAATTAACCCTTTTCGTGTTACGAACGACATATCTTGTTTAGAAACATCGGTGCTTCTAGTCTGGATTTGGAGCCAAACACCGGCGGAAAGTAAACAAAAGAATTTTTACGTTACTGTGGAAAAACAAACACTGTAACAGCGGATCGGGGGCAGTCATCTTTCCATACAGTCTTAGCTTTTAGGCTGGAGTTAAAAGTAAAGTTGTTCCTGTGCTTAATTAGCTGCACGCTATCTGGACGTGTGATGGGCGGGGTTACAGAGCCACGCATTAACCTCAATACCTCGTGGCCCTCTGCGCACCTGGAACACTCCCGGTACCCGCTAGGTGTGTCTCACAGCCCGGTTGAGAACATTTTAGCCATACCAAGAACTGAATTCGAACTCCATGATCGTTCAGCCAGTAGCCTTGTCACTATACTGGCTGAACTATCCCGACACAGTGTGCCGGTGAGATTAAAAGCCGCCAGTAAAGGTTTACGTACAGAATGGTTGATGTAGGTCATTGTTTCTCAAACTTTTTGAGCCAGGACCCAGATTCGGCCAATAGCTTGTCTCGTGACCCTCGCAGTCAGAAATAAAGACAGGTGTAAAATAAAAAAAGCATGAATCCGAATAGCGAATGTGATATGATACTGACTTACTGAAGATAAACATACATGCATTTACATACCTCTGCATTAGTAGTGATTCCTCTTAATAGGTTGTATATGTAGAGGTAGTCTTTATGAACTTGTGAATTTGAAACTTTCCATGTTTGGCGAGGTATTCCTCAAACTGAGAAAGTTTTGCCAACTGTACTATATAACCGGCGGTAGAACGATAATTTTGTTTGGCTGAATCGATTATTTTTCGTTGAAAGGATAGCAACCCTGGTAGTCAGTGGTGTTTGTCATTTTCTTTATAATATGACAGTCAAGCCGACATTGCTATAGGTAATTATAATAATAATAATAACCATGGCTCAACAGCCCTATATGGGCTCGGGCCTCCTCTTTCCGAGGTTACTGGGTCGTGCGCATTCGTGGCAGTTGGTGACTGGCCGCGCTGCTTTTCTATCGATCCTGATGTGACCGCCAGAGCCATCTGGCAGGCAGTCAGGAGACTTGGGTGAAAAATTGGGGTTGAATTTTGCTTACGAAACATTTCTATTTATGCCCGTAAGGTTCTTTTACATGCCTTAAATCTACGACATGGGACCGACGGCTTTACTTCCCCTCCGAAGGAAGTTGTACTCCGGATTTTTATCACCCTTAAAAATCCATCGACCTCGGTCGGGATCGAACCCGCGAACCTTGGGTCCAGTGGCGAGCACGCTAACCACTAGTCCACCGAGGTCGACTATAGGTAATTACATTTACAAAAAAATGCTATTTGATGCACTTATCAAAATTGTGTCATTAATAATTAGATTCACGAAACTGCTCCACGGCCCACTCAGTATACCTTCGCCAGCCAAATTTGGTGCGCCACCCATAGGTTGAGAAACACTAACACAGGCTAATCTATACCTGAAACATGTAACTTACCCAGCACTTAGTTGTTACGCGTTGAGGAACCGTGGTTCTCAAGAATGTGAAGGCAGAGATTACTGTCTACAGCTGTGGTACTGTCTAGTTAGATAGGTACAAACATTTCGGAGGAACCAACAGCCTCCCCTCTTCGGGGTCGAAAAGGCCTTTCTACCCAGAAATGAGGGCGACAGGCCCTTAACGTGGGAGGTACCTATCTGCCAAAATATGCGGCACCATCTCGCGTCATAATCTGCACTCTTATCGCGGTTTATTCTAGCAGAGTGTGTTGAACTGTTTGTTATGGTTAATTTTCCGACTCCCCCCAGTATACGATAACACAGCCCACGACTCGGAACACAATTCATCACGCTCCACAATAAAGGCGATTATTAAGCCGTAAGATAAAGTATGAATGAACGCCTCTGCGTGACCGTTACTAGAGGAATAATGTGCATGGCAGTAGTTCTGAGGACTGATATGGGACAGCTTTCATAACACTATTCAGTACACAATGTAAAGGTTGCTTTTAACGGCAGGCAGTTAATGGTAGAGAATACGTTGTGCAGAGTTGTACACGTAATTCTGTTGCATTAATGACAGTACATTAGCTTTTCTGAAAACGAGGCCTACATAACCCGTTAATCTGTGGCAATTCAAATATGTCTGGATTGTGGCCGGTATAGCGACTCGCTACGGGCTGGACGGTCCGGGGATCGAATCCCGGTAAGGGCGAGATTTTTCGCAGCCGTCCAGACCGGCCCTGGGGCCCACCCAGCCTCCTATACAATGGGTACCGGGTCTTTTTCCCGGGGGTAAAGCGGCCGGGGCGTGGAGTTGACCACCCACCCCCATCTAGCGCCGAGGTTAAAGAAAGAGTAGAGCTATACCTCTACTCCCCCTCTGGGCCTTCGTGGCCTGTTCTAGGGAGAACTTTACCTTTTTTACCTGGATGTATAATACCGTATGAAATTAACTTTTCTGTTACCTGTTTCTGAATGCAGGCTTGATATAGATCATGAGAGCATATTGCATTGTAGTCGGCATGAATATGCGAGTTTTGACGTCCGGAGAATGAGAGACGGCAAGGGGCAGGGTATGGGGGTCGGTTACTGCCAAACCTGCATTTGCAAGTCTCAAGCTCAAGCTGGCAAAGGGTAATGTCCCTGGCCTGATGTTTGCGGACAAGGCAGTTTTATACCACATCTGAAGCGGCATCTGTGAAGGTCAAGTTAGCATATTCGCACCAGCTACTATGCTATGCAAGTACTGCGGTAGGCCGTGCCTGGCTCTGGCGGAGGCCCGGGTTCGATCCCAGGTCGGTCCATGTGGGATTTGTGGTGACAAAGTGGCACTGGGACAGGTTTTCCCCTGGGTACTTCGGTTTTCCCCTGTCAATTTCATTCCACCTGTGCTCCATTAAAATGGAAAAGCAGAAAGAACTTCATCTTCATCACAGGGTTACACAATAAACCTTCAAGGCTGCGGTGCGTCCGTAGCATCTGCTGCGGGGCACTTCAATAAAAAAACAGAAGTATTGCGGTAGGGTTTGGATGAGATTCGAATCCTCATTAACAGTCGTTTTAATTAAATACGTAGTGTCAACCTAAGTGTTATTCCTTCTATAAATGTTTAGCTACTACGTGTTATGGTGCAAGACAACCCAACCATGTCCCGGGCAAAGAATGCGTCTTTGGCTTATTTACATGCAAAGAAATAAAACAAATTATTACGCCCAGCTGTGTGATACATGTGTCTGCAGCAGTATATTTCTACTGCAATAAACATTAAGGTCCGTTACATACACAATATCCAAAAATACTTCGTTTTGAAGATACTGTCATGTAGACCTCTTTGCACATTAAAAGAATGTCAGCTGCAAATCTTACGTAGTAAGGTAAAAGTAGTCAAACGTAAAGTGCGCGCTACAATAGGCCATGAAGGCCCAGAGAGACAGTAAAGTTATAGGTCTACTCTTTCTTCAACCTCTGTGCTAGTTTGGGGTGGGTGATTAACGCCACGCTCACCCCCGGGAAAGAGACCCGGTACCCAATGTACGGGAGGCTGGGTGGGCCCCTGGACGGGTACGGAAAAATCTCATCCCCACCGGGTTTCAAACCCCATACTGTCCAGCCTGTAGCGAGTCGAATCTTGTATAGTGCCGATTTTTAAGACGAGTCATCATATTCCTAAGATAAACCCCATTGAAATTCCAACGGGTAATTTTTACGTACCGTCAAAAATACCTGGCCCAGGTAACTTCTGGAAATACAAAAGCGACATTTATACCATGATACTGAATGACAGAACGGTGATGCTGCAACCTACAGAAATTTTTTTAGCAAAGGTAGACACTGTAATACTGACTCGAGCATACCTTCCGCTATATCTGCTATACCGACAGAACGGGCCTTAGCATTATACGTATTCAGATCAATGGGAAAGAGACGGTAGTGGTGTCTTTTTGGGACTGAGTTTTAGATACGGAAACTCCTCGTGGAAACTGAAACTTCAGCGAAATTTTCTTCCGCTGTATAATCTACAATACTTTATGTTCCATCGTATGAAGAACAAAGTTTGGTATATTTACTGATGTTGATAGTCTTGATTAAAATACCTCAAAGTAAGGCACCGTGTGTGTACATACATCTAATGCTAGAGGTAACATTTTAACAACCTCTTCACGTAGATTCTGGTGGTTGTAAACATGACGTTGGTAGATAGTCTTCTACAAACATTCTACAATAAAAATGTTGGGGAATGTGCCTGCATGCTTGGGAATGGCTAGAATAGGGGGACCGTACCATTTCTGATACTGAAAAGGACGAGAGACAAAATCGGGGAATGTTATTCAGGGTCTGACCGGTGCTCACTAGCTTGGGTGTCCAGAGAACAGTCAATTAATTTCCAGTTATGTAAATTCGGTGAAACATTGTGGAAAGGTGAGAGCCGATACAGCTCAGTCATCGGCTACCACGTTATCAACCGGACTATGGGCAGAGTCGATTCCCGATAGATCCAAGCTTTTTCCTCCCCAAAGCGTCTAGACTGGCTTGGGGGGTCCACCAAACCTCCAGATCCATGGGTACCTAGGGCTCTTCCCTCAAGGGTAAAGGGTCCGGGACGTCAAACCATGACTCCATTCGCACATTAAACTTCATTATGTGGTATTTAATTAAGCACTTCACGGTTTAGGAGCATTCAGAATGTCAAATTACAAAACGGGAAACTGCATACGCTCGGCACTGACGGCAGATGACCAGTGTTGTTCTAACACACGGTCAACGTTTCTGGCCTTGTAATGGTACGTATACATTTGCTGAGTACATGAATCTGTAGCTATCTGTTTAGTTGTCACAGGTAGAAGATAAAGACGAAGGAGCACAGGGAGTCCGTGCAGACATAAACAACAACGGCCGAGAGAGATCGGCCAGGAAGTAAGCCGAGATGGTGCCTCCTAGCGCCGTCTCATCTTAAGTTGTATTTGTCAAGTGATAAAAACATCTGACAGCACAAAGCGTCTCCTTTATGGTGCAACGGTGCAGATTCCCCGAACTGGAAATATATTGCGGCCAAGGCAAACCAAATATCTGGGCCAAGTATACGTATGATATGACTACAGGGCCTTTCTTCTGAGGCTGATAGTGACTCACTCGGTCACCAAATTACCTGGTTATGCGGATCTCATTCATGTGTCCTGAGCACACAGGCATTATGCCTCTCCGAAACGCTGGTAACCACGTAACCATTGACCATACTACGTGGGGTTGAAACACAGAAAGAGCCGTGTCGCCTTTACCTAGCAGGAGGCATTACCGTGCCTCCAACACGTTGGTACCACCTACAAAGTACACGGTGTTGTACCAGGTCAGTATGGATCGTCACTGTGGAAACCTATCTCAGTTCGGCCATCTAGGGAATAAAAGTCCATCACAGGCCTCTGTCCCGCACTGGATAAACACTGACAATACGCGAAGATATGATTTTATTGCTGCCTCCATTTTAATATTACCTTTCACCGAACACCGGGGTCTAGAATTTCTGCTGCTTCGTTTCTTGGAGATCCAAAATTCAAATCTCGATGCAGAGACCAGCTGTCCTGGTTTCTTTTGCGGCCCTCTTCAGTCCCTCCAAGGAAATGCCGGGACCTTACCTTACATTAGGCCACGACCACTTCCACATTCCAATTACTTCTCGCCAGCTACCCTTATGTTCGACTCTAGTCTGAGCCTAGAACGTCGTTAAATAAATAAATAAATAAAATAGCAGCAGACGAGACTTTTTCTCTGATGTTAGCAAACATTGTAAATAATGCCCTTCATAACGTGGTACACAGGATTCCAAGCGGCGTTCTTTACAGTTTATTTAACTCACTTGCAACCTCTTATAAAGTTATGCTGGATTTCACAAATATTTATCAAAATCGTTATGACAAAACTCTATGGCCCCTAAACGGTCATTAATATTGACTTCTGGGGGTTTCTTAGGTTTTTCTTTTCTGCTACTGTTTTTCCCTCCATAAAAGGGTGCGTTGCATGCACGATGCAAAACTTTTGAGTACATCTGCTCCATCTGACCAAGCCCTATGGTGACAAAACAAATCGTTCACATGGCGGCAAACAGTAAGAAACCCACAGCCATTTGCGTTAAACCCATAATAATGTCCTCGTCTGTGTATCCACAAATCAGGAATGTTTTATAATCATTTCCTTCTAGTGTTTACAGACTATTTCGGTTTTCTAGAATTCCTGGAACTATATAAGCAGAGTATATCACAGTATGACAAGCTCCTCAATCTTATACACACAAAACCGATTCCAATATACTGAGAGGCCTTTGTAATCCTTACGCAAATTTGATTTGCCCTTTCCGGCTTCCCATTCAATGACATCACTCTAACATCGCCACACTTCTTAAAGCAAAGTGGCTACGTACGGTACACCTAAGCCAGAAATTTTTCCTGAAAATAATTTTGGCCATATTACCTGCACTGTATAAATACTACAATCAAAAGTATTTAAAGACATCATATATAAAAACTGTTCCCTTTTCATAAATATGTCGCTGTAAAGTCCTTCTTGGAATCTCAGACCTCTTGGGACTACTTGACATTCTGAAAGGCAGACATGGCGTCTTTTGATGCACTTCGATTCCATTGTTCTGAAAATGAAATGGCGTTTGGCAACAAGGACTGCCACGCAGGTAGCAACTGTCCCAGTAAAAGGCTTAGCCATGTGTTCTGCTTTGAACGTATTACACTTAGTACCTTACCTTGGTACTAGAAGAAACATATTAGTTTTCTGAGGCCTTTACTGCTTCTAAGACTTAAGAAGTGAGCTGTTTCAGATGTTACTGCAAGGAATAACGGACACTACACAAATGTAAAAATAAGAGATCTACTGCAAACTGAGAATGTGGTAAGGTAAAGTTCACCCTAGAACAGGCCATGAAGTCCCAGATGGGAAGCAGAGGTATATCTCTACTCTCTTTCTTTAACCTCGGCGCTACACGGAGATGGGTGGTCAATCCCATGGTCCGCCCGCTTTACCCCTGGGAATGACCCGGTACCCATTGTATAGGACTTGTGACCCGCAAGGGCTGTAATGTGTGAAATATTGGATCAGTGGGAGGGTTATATGTTAACTCCATGGAGCAGAGTCCTTCTTGACAAGCTAACAGGTCCTCAGCTAGTTAAGAAATTCCCCGCGTTTTATGGAACCCGAAGGTTCATTACCGCATTCACAGCTCCCGCCACCTGTCCCTATCCTGAGCCAGAGTAATCCAGTCCATGCCTCCCCATCCCACTCCTTCAGATCCATTTTAATATTATTATCCCATCTACGCCTAGGTCCTCCCCACCAAAATCCTGTATGCATCTCTTCTGTCCCCCATACGTGCCATATGCTCCGCTCATCTCATTCCTCTTGATTTGATCTCCCGAATGATATTTGGTGAGTACATATCATAAAGCTCCTCGTTATGTAGTCCTCTCCACTCCCCTGTTACCTCTTCCCTCTTGAGCCCAAATACAATCCTCAGCGCCCTATTATTTAACACCCTCAGCCTATGTTCCTCCCTCATTGTGAAAGACCAAGCCTCACACCCATACAAAACAACAGGCAAAATTTATACTAGTGATTAAAATGTCTTCCACAAGCATGCATCCATGTGTGCACTTCCCTCTGATCTACAACTAATAATTCATTTAGTTATCCTCGCTGCAGCTCGTTCTTACTTCAGATTTGATACTGCTCTTGCTGAGTACTCGATCCTCCGCGGTAACACGGTGTATAGCGATTGTGAGCAGGTTAAGGGCTGGGGCACCGACATTGCTCTTGGCCACCGTGTCCACACAGCGTCTCAAAACCAAATTGAGATTAACCTATAGGTGCTTGACCTCGGCATGAGAGGGAGACAAGTGATCAGATTCGTGCTCTAGCCGCTTTACCCCCTGGGACATAAGCCCCTATATTCATTGCATAGGAGACCGAATGGGAAAGACAGCCGATCTGGTTGCTTAAGAGATACTTGTTGCTCCCGCCGGGCGTCAAACCCCGATTCCTTGGTGATCCTGCCCGTAGGTTAGTCGCTATACCGCATGGTTTTCCCAGCCTCCTGTACAGTCTCTTGCCTTCGTTAATAAATTTCGTTCCTCTTCTGTTCTTCCCTTTCTTGTTACCATGCAGTTATCCTTTAATCTTTATTTAGAGTCCTCTGGTTTCTTGTTTCCTGTCTTTCCCTCCTGTCAGTTTACTTTCATTCTTTCACAACTGGCCAGCATAAAATCTCTTCCGCCAATTTTTGCTTGTCGGTGAAGTTACGTCGCTCATGCTCTCAAGTCCGGCGGACAGGAATGTTTCCCAGACCCCTCATTCTTCTTTCTGCTTTGTAGATAAGGGATGGGAATAGACCGCCAAAGTTAACTACAGAACCGAACAGGTCCCTCTCCAATGGGCCGGGGGAGGGGGGATGTACTTTCTCAGAAAAACTGTGGGCGAGGTGGATCTGGAGGGGGCAAGGACTATACCTTGTTGAACAGGTTGACCGCCCACATTCCACAACTGCCCCTTCCATCATCGCATACCAAGAAATAACCACCAGCACTGAAGAAAACGCAGACACTGAAAACATTGCCCCTCTCAATTTTAATAATTTATACCTTATCGCCAATGTTTCAGACGACCTTTATAAGCATCACACGTTACGTCATCAAGCCACACGGTGTCACATCTCAGAAGACCATAATCTTGACCGGTTTCATGGAGCATTAGCCGGACGGTAACAGAACGGAAAACAAGTTGATCTCTGAGATACTCAGAGTGGTGATTAGCGTTTGTTGAATGTATCCTTACGAAGGCAGCAGGTTCCTCTGAAACGTCAGTGTACTTCTGCCAGACTACACGGTGTCACATGTCAGAAGACAGAAAACTTTATGTAAATGCTAGGCTACTGACTGGGTGACCAGGTTTGCGATTCCCGGCTGGGCCGTTGCCTTTCTGGAGTCCGCTTATTTACGGATACTGAGACTCACCGTCGGCTGATTGTGAACTAGGCTTTCCATCCGTCGTACCTGATGCCTTGACCCTGTTTACAATATTCTACGCCGACATCGCGACAACATTATGAAAATGAAGATGGATTTATGAGATTTGAGGTTCCCATGGCGGTGAAGCTGGAGAGGCAGCGCGTGTTACTCGTAAACGCTGATACTTCTGTACCGAAATACACGTGGCATTAGACTGAACTGTTTGGCTTTACGCTCCGGACGATTTTATCAGTGAAATACCCCGTTATCCGTTCCGTATGGGATTAAGCTAGACACAGGCCCGATCTTGATGAGCAGACTGTGTAGGTCACATAACACTTAGGCTTCTGAATCCCCGAAGTCCGCAGCAACAGCTTTTAAGCAAATTATTCAGTTTACCCACTGTTGCCTTCCTACTGCGTGTTCGGGAACTGCCGGGACACATCACAACGGGGAGATCAGCTATCCTGATTTTCCTCAGTTCCTCCACGCAAATGCCGGGGCAGTAGCTCAGATTAGGCCACGACTTCCTTCAGCGTTCTTTCTATTTCCGTATTAATTTATCCTATATTTGATTATGTTTAGTCATACTGAAAGCGTCGTTAAATGATAAATAAAATATAATATACTAGTACGAGTGGCGCAGTATTGCTGAAACGTTGCTATGAGTGGCAGACAGGAAATCAGAAAAGGGAAACTTCGATTAGAAGTCTAAAAGATGAGGTGTACAGAACAGGGTTGGGATGCATTTGGTTGCAGGAGGGGGGCGGTATTTACGAGATATATGTCCAATAATTGAAACTTGGTGTAATGATATAAAAAGACAGTCAAGTACCAAGAAAATGAGAGAAATGAGATCTCTAGTTACATATTAGAGTATGAAACACGAGTGGAGAGAAATCTATATAAACTATCGTAATATGAACGAAATGGAATAATATGGTTTAGATTGGGAATTTGGAAATTGAGAGATTTAAGGAGACTGAAGATGAGAAAATGAGATACGCTGTTGAAATTTAAAAGAGATATATGGAGGAATTTTTTTTTGAATAAATCGTTACACACAAATGAATATACAGCGTACAAGAAAAGTAACTATCTGTACCAAATTTATACACATAATTGAAACATTCAGGCAAATTTTTATACAAAACAAACTGCAAATGGTATAACCAAGTGGAAAAGACACTGCAAAGTTTAGAGAAGGCTGGAGTGGAAGCATTGTAAAGAGATGTTTTTCTGTATATAATTTAGAATAGAATACATTTTATATTCTGAACAAACAGTATATAATAAACGATACAATAGTAAATACAGCAGATGTGTACTGGCAACAACCTGATGTCAGTCGTATCCAAAGGAATGTACTTGAGACTCAACAAATAAATTAGATTGACTTGAGTGGCCTACTGTATATCACATAATGTGCTTAAATTATCTGCCTAAAGTAGATTCAGATACTTCTACATCTGTTACCAAGCAAATAAGCCATTTCGACTTTGTTCCGGTGACTCTTCACAGCCGATGAACTAGCTAACGTGCCCACTGTATATGACGCTCTTCCTCATCCGTCAAAGTAGGCCTGCGTCAGTGTATCTGTATGCTTGGAACGTCCGCTGTCTTACGGGATGTGAAGCAATGTTTCGGAGTAACTTCTTACTTACATGTTCAGGGTAAATAATGTAGAGAAAAGTATATTATGTTACGTGCGAAAATACCGCAATCTTGGCACTCAACGCCGTGAGAACTTCTGATTTCACGGCGTTGAGTTCGCGCGGAACCTTAAAAATGCAGCTCGCCAACAGCTGCCGCTGACTGTTGCTGACCGGTTCTCGCATTTCGCTGTCAATGCTCACCTCACACGGCTGTGGCTTCCAATCGGTCGGAATCACCACAGGCACCGCGGTACGTGAGGGACAATGCCTCTGAAAATTCCTTCCAACCGCCCCCCCCCCCCTACCAAGACCCTAACCCAAGACCAATCTTGCTACAGAATGCACGCAATGACCTTGCCTCTTCTTTCCATTTATCATTTCATCAGGCCTCTTTTAGAACATTACTTGTTATTTTTATTGTATTTTGATTCTTTACCCACTCTTCTTCAGCCGTACTTCTAATTAAAGAACTTGTTATCGGCTGAAATAATTTTCCGGTCTGGCAGAACGAAATACACCACACCTCTTGCCCGCGATTGTTACATGCCAAGGCCACGGTATGGATAAGTAAAGTTGTCACTGTGCTTTAATTAAGTACCAGGCCACGAGGATGGGGAATGGCGGCATAGCTCCACGCATTCTTAATCTCCAAATTAGATGAAGGTGAGTGCTTAGCCCCACGTCCCGCCTTACTATGTCCGGTTAAACAGCCATGGTAACCCCTGGATAGGAACTGGGTAGACCCCAAATCCAGTCGGGAAACCCCATACCCCAGTCTTCCAGACTGTGCTGAATGAGCTGTACCAGCTCCATTAAAATATAATCTCGTTAGTATGTTCGAAATTACTACGGTTTGGTGGTCGTGGGGCACCAGTTCGTAGTACAGTACAACCTACATACGTAAAGGAAATGGCCACTTGGTAGGCACGTTCGCAACTAAAAGTTGAAAAAAAAAAGCCCCTGTTAGGTTCGTCAAGAATCTACACATACGTCTGTCAACGTGTAACTCCAGAACCAATGAACGGATTTACATTAAATTCGAGACTGGCACCTTTATCAAAATTTCTTAGCACATTCTTAAGACGTTTGATTAAAATCAGGCAATAACTGAAATTTCACATTGAAGACCTACATGCATTTCTGGTCGCATTTCGAGCTCGGGATTAAGAATGTGTTGTAATGTTTCTGCGTGCACCATCCACAAAGTCTTCATTCTGGGGCACTTGATTACGCCAAGCCAACTTACCATAACGAGCTCTCAGATCTGTATGAAGACTTTAGGAGGTGATGTGACATCGTGCAATTTGGTAGATATGTGCAGTACAGTAACAACGTTTCGGATGAATCTGTTACCTCCATCTTCGTACCCTCAAGAGAGGCACAATTTCAGGTTCATGAAAACATTTGTCTGAAGGAGCTGGGAAAACCACGGAAAACCGCCAGCATAGCTGGTCTCCGGGTTTGACGCCGGGACATTCGGAAAACAAGGCACGGCTAGTAGCACTTGGCCGCGACATTCGGAATTGTGAAATGGGTAAAGCCAGAAGGCTCAGTCGGTGTCAGAAGACTACATAGTGTTTAGACAATCAGTTACAACCCCTTAATACTGTGAACACGGTAATGAACTAATTAATTATTTCATTAAAACAAATGCACTACACTATTTTAGTTTTTCTTGTCCCTACATATGTTTCGGCACTCCTTGTGCCATCCTCAGGGGTGTCGTCGAGAGTTCACAGTTTTCAAATGCATCCAATTCATTTTCACAACATAAATTCACTATCACTGAATATCACTTATCTTCTTGTTCATGGTGGTCAGCTGGTCTTCTTTGGTGTTTTATTAAAATTGAATAATTAAAACTTTATAAATGAAGATAGTCGTGTGGTGTCTTGTGTACAGCAGTACACAAGACACCACACGACGGTCAACAACACAGCAAAAGGACACCATCAAATACGATCGCACAACTAATATACGTAGCCAACTGTCGAACTAAGTCTTAAAAACTTTTAATATTTCATACTACGACTGTCTTCATTTATGAAGTTTTAATTATTCGATTTTAATAAAACACCAAAGAAGACCAGCTGACCACCGTGAACAAGAAGATAAGTGATATTCAGTGATAGTGAATTTATGTTGTGAAAGTGAATTGGATGCATTTGAAAACTGTGAACTCTCGACGACACCCCTGAGGATGGCACAAGGAGTGCCGAAACATATGTAGGGACAAGAAAACACTAAAATAGTCTAGTGCATTTTTTAGAATAAAATAATTAATTATTAAAATGAACGGTATATATAATATAAAGTACGGTAATGAACTTTCGGGTTTCATAAAAGGCGAGAAATTTGTTCGGCTAACCGAGCATTAGTTTCTCAAAATGGAATTTGCTTCTTTGAATGCAGTGAAAATCTGTAAGAGACCGACTTGTGAGATAAAGATTCCCACAACCTGTGAATAAAGTGCTGCATACATCTTCGTGTTAAAAGAACGCAGCAAGCTCCTCCGAAAGCTGGTACATTTCTACCAAACTACACCTCGTCATATCCCAGAAGACAAGTCGGTATGCAGGCGGGCGGTCTAAAATTGAAAAGTTTGGACAGAGGACCCGAAACCGTGCAGATCTGTGCTCCGATGTGCAGTGCTGGTGGTCGGTCGTGTCAGTGGAGATCTCTTTCGCAAGCCACAGTTGGTGGGCCTGACATCTGTACACAGTTTAGTGTAAATACAAAACACGATTGCATTCTCACCCACTGATTTGTAAACTGTACAGAGCTCTTCCAATACGAGTAACGTCCTGCCCAAAAACATAACAGCATGTAGTGCAAATTCACGGCGTAGTCTTCTCTGATAACGCCGTGTAGTCTGGTACTTGGTTACCGGTAGTCGCGAGGGATTTGCTGCCTCAGTCTGCAACTGTACCCTGAAGATGTGGGCGGTAAGTTCCTCCGAAACGCCTATAACCAAATACCAGACTGCACGGTGTAACAGTAACGTTACGGTGTTCTGAAACGAGACAGGCTCTTGACTTAGCGAACTGGTAACATGAGACCGTTTAAAACTGACGGTCTTCGGCCATGTGAAGGCTGGTAACGTGAATTCAATTCCATTCTCGAAGTGTTTTCTCCATTACAATCTTGATAATTATTTGTGATGACGTCCAGACCGGCTGTGGGGCCCAACCAGCCTTCTATCCAGGGTGAATAAATGTACCTCCACTCCCCCACTCGCCATCAAGGCATGGTGCTTAATTAAGCTTTAGTTTTCTGTCGTTTGTGGTTTATGTCAGCGTTGCCAGTACCACGAGACTATTGAGAGTACAGTAATGAGATGTCAGTTATTAAATTAAACGGAAATGAGATGGGTGGATGCACTCGTGGCTTAATGAGTACTGTCCCGCTACTTGCCCGGAAGGACTGAGGAAAACCACAAAAAGCCTGGTCTGCTGGGTCTATGGATGAAACTGAAGGCAGTATGTATCTCCAGAATGGAAAGTAGCTACCAGACTACACGGCAGAACGTTACAGAAGACGCTTCTGGGTTGTGACGAAGTAAATTCAGAGGTTGGTGGTGGATATTTTCGTCTTCGCCATCTAGACGCCTTTATGACCTGACGCTGTGACTCAAGCTCAACTTGATAATAATATCTACATGACGATGGCTTTCGTCGAATACATACAGCTACTTTAACCCAATGAAGCCTCAAGTTCATCTGATCAAGGGTGCACAAATCACAGGCGCCAGGTCGCCGTGGCGACTGAATTTTGTAGGGTGGCGCCTAATGTTTGTGGATCCTCAGTATGGAACGTGCTTCATGTCGCCATTCTAGCGCACAGAATTTTAAGGTGGCGCCTAAATTTGTGCGCCCCTTGCATAATAAATATGAAAATTAATTTTCTGCCTGACAGAAAACAGTCTGTCTCCAATACAAAGGCTAACCGGTTGATGCTGTTACGGAAATAATCGCTGATTGTTTCAAGAATCTTACGAAACATATAAACATGACACTGTGTGGCAGAAATGCAGAATTTTCAAATTTTATAGTAATATTACAGGTTGCTGTTACGGAAATAATCGCTGATTGTTTCAAGAATCTTACGAAACATATAAACATGACACTGTGTGGCAGAAATGCAGAATTTTCAAATTTTATAGTAATATTACAGGTTGCTGTTACGGAAATAATCGCTGATTGTTTCAAGAATCTTACGAAACATATAAACATGACACTGTGTGGCAGAAATGCAGAATTTTCAAATTTTATAGTAATATTACAGGTTGCTGTTACGGAAATAATCGCTGATTGTTTCAAGAATCTTACGAAACATATAAACATGACACTGTGTGGCAGAAATGCAGAATTTTCAAATTTTATAGTAATATTACAGGTTGCTGTTACGGAAATAATCGCTGATTGTTTCAAGAATCTTACGAAACATATAAACATGACACTGTGTGGCAGAAATGCAGAATTTTCAAATTTTATAGTAATATTACAGGTTGCTGTTACGGAAATAATCGCTGATTGTTTCAAGAATCTTACGAAACATATAAACATGACACTGTGTGGCAGAAATGCAGAATTTTCAAATTTTATAGTAATATTACAGGTTGCTGTTACGGAAATAATCGCTGATTGTTTCAAGAATCTTACGAAACATATAAACATGACACTGTGTGGCAGAAATGCAGAATTTTCAAATTTTATAGTAATATTACAGGTTGCTGTTACGGAAATAATCGCTGATTGTTTCAAGAATCTTACGAAACATATAAACATGACACTGTGTGGCAGAAATGCAGAATTTTCAAATTTTATAGTAATATTACAGGTTGCTGTTACGGAAATAATCGCTGATTGTTTCAAGAATCTTACGAAACATATAAACATGACACTGTGTGGCAGAAATGTAGAATTTTCAAATTTTATAGTAATATTACAGGTATCACTGTACTTCAAAGCGCTAAACCTCTAAACCTCAGTGGTTACTACTATATGCACCACCTTTTTCGACGTTAAAATATTTCCACTTTGCCCACAGAATGCAGTTATGTTTTTCATATGATCGTAGGAACAAAGAATTATTGACCTTAATTTCAGGCTTCCGCCGCGATGTTGATGAAATCTGTCAAGATTCCGATACGTTGTCCCGAAACGTCGGTAAACAATTACCACACGACGCCGTGTACTAACCCAGAAGACCACAGATTTCAAAGAATTATTATTCTAGGCAGGTCAGTCGTTTGGACCTTGTAAAAGAGAAGACGTGTTTTCTGTGAGATAGAAAGTGAATTTTTAAATAGTATGTAATTGATGTCGGGCTTGTCACGGCTACGTGTTTCATTTCACGGACAGCCGTACCGTCGTTTGAAGCGTATTTTTTCAGCACGGGTAGTACTCACGGTCTCCAGGAAAAGTCCATTCATTCACACATCGGCTCATTCATACGAACTGCTAAGTTGCTTGTTTATCTCGAATGCAGCAGCCACGAAGGCAACAGTATCAGTGAAACAGAATCATTCATAAAACTGTGATTCATATACTTGTATTTCCTGTTTTTACACTGTAATTATGAATTGACTATGACCTGGACAAACGTGGTTCAATTCTCGGTAAATAAAATGGCCGAAGCGTGAAGCTAATTAAGGTCGAACTAGTGTGTATGTTAAGAATGCATGCGGCCACCTTCACTCGCCTTATGTGTGTGTTCATGGCGTGCTAAGGAATCCACCTTTTGTCAGCAGAATGTTTATTTCTGAGAAAACTTTGGGCTCCACTTTACGGCGCTTCAGGCGTTGACAGGCAGTTTATGAAGATCTCGTAAGAACGTCAGATCTCACAAACTCACTTCACGATTGAAGCTTTCGTGGCGAGTGAATCAAATTGTGACCACTGTATGAAAATAATGAAATCGTGTAACACACATTTGTGGTCTGCCCGTAACATCTATTGAAGTTTCGCGACCAAAATTTTGTTAGGATATCTCAGTTTTAAAGTTTCTATATGGTGGGATAATTTGCATGTAGTCTGGAACGTTTCAGAGAAACCTGCCACCTCCAGCAGCAGCACGAGCAGCCCGATCCTGGATATACGGCGGCGCAGTTTCGAAATACAGCAAACTTTACAGTCAGAGCCGTGAGAAAAATAAATCTCACATAACTCAGTTTCTCGCTACTGATATACGCCACACCCATCTGAGCCTCCGTTTAATCGCTCCAACTTACTTGGCTTAAGTGTCGCAGGGAGAATAGTGCATGATTATTCCTTTCTTGTTTACTGCACAAATAAAGTTCACAGAATGTGATGGCAATCTGTGGAGGCAAAGATCAAATTAGAGGTCGCCTCTGATGATCTCGGCGCATGTATGGTTCATTTCGTACCAGGCGACTGGTGGAATTTGACCAATACAGAGACATGCCTGCTGCTTCCTGCTTTGTTTTGTACCGCCTGTTTGTTATACCTGAACAGTTCACCTAATTAGAGCAGAGTATATCTGCGTTTGCGTTTCAGTAGACGGTAAATCTGTAGTGGTTAGCTGGTCAAGAAGTGTATCCTGCATTGTACACTGGACCAGAAAATTCACCACAACAATACAGTAAAGAACGAAATTAGGTGTTATTCTGTGACAACTCAGTCCTCTCCACATCCTCACGTGCCTATCATTTTAGAAGCTTTCGTAAAGCAGATGCGAAAGACGCCTATTAGGCATTGTCATGTCTGTCCGCATGCAAAAGTACGCCCCCCACCGGACGAATTCTCGTGAAATTTGGTATTTGGGATTTTACGTTGTGTTCACCGTGCATCTTGACATTAACTATCAATTTCTTCAACCAGCGAATGAACCTTTTTATTTTTGTTCAATTCACCCTACAATGTTTCGGCCGTGACTCGGCCATCATCAGGGGTACGTTGATAAGTTCACTTCACTGTTCACTGGTCCATTTTGTATTATCACGACCGTTACATTGTTTAAGCCTTAAACAGTGTCAGATGTGTCGACACATTCCGATTTTGATGAAAAGCTGAGCGTAACAAGACACCTCGCATGAAAACTTTCGTGTATTTATGACAACCTCTCGCCACCACTGGTCTTTGTAATTGGGACAGACTTCTTTGTGAGATACGAGCTGGAAACGAAGAGACAATCGACGATCTAAACATATCAAACGTCATCGATTTTAAATTTCCATATTTACGATATTAAGTACAACAAATGAGATATCTCGATGTTTACGAGATAGCGATTATGATTGTTATTATATGTGGCTAAAATAAGGAGAACTCTTACAGCGCGTGTTGTGCAAAACATGGAGAGGCACATTTACAACAGTCGCGATTCCAGAGTTTTTCTTGAAATTATTTACATTTTAAAATCTAGGAACAACAGTAACAGAGAGAATGCGCCAAATGTATTAACACCCTGAGGGCATTTAATAATTCGTTTTAATATCAAAAGATTTGCGCCTGTCTGTGGTTAATCCACATATCGGATATTAGGGTCTACTCCTGTTGGTATACACTAACGTTAAATACTTGTTAAAGTGAAATGCTCAAACTTTGAGAATTTGAGTTTCATTTATAACACAAATTTTTGGTCAGTCGAAGGTGAGGTGTCCTTGTGAGCACGACAGTGGGCATTCAAGCTTTATAAAAGGCTGAAACTTTCATGAATAGCTGAGCGACTGTTAGCTTCTCAAGGGCTGTGGCCTACTGTCGACATCAAGTGGGTGACAGTTCATCGATAAATAAACCGTACAGTAACAGTACGACGTACTCTGCTCCATGGAGATGGTTCCTTGGTTTTTGGTAGTACAACCTGTCTCCTGAATATCGCGAAACGTTTGGTTGTCATTATTATTGCAGTGGGACAGAATATTGCTTTTCATTCACGAGATTGTGTTGCGGTCGGTTCATTCCGACCCCCTGATAGCCAAGTTTCCTATATCCTGCACACTTCCTTCCCCAGTACTGGAACTGATAAGTACAGTTAAACTGATAAGGTTTCCCCACATGTCTATTATTAGACACATTCCAACGTTCCGTAATGGCTTGGACACAAGTCCAGGCTGTTAATGCCCAATCGCAAGAAAGATCAGAACAAATACAACCAGAACATGTTTCAATAAACGAAAGGAATTTCAGAAGTCGGATATCATTAAACTTCCCATCTTACCATACTGTGAGTTCATTGTCCTAAAACGGTTGCAACAGTTAAGGTAAAATGCTTTCTCTTTCCTACTCGGACTCATGGCACCGACACGTTGTCCCGAAACGTCGGTAAACAATTACCACACGACGCCACGTAATATCCCAGAAGAGCGCAGATCTCAAAATGTTCATATAATCTGCAGGCAGTGCCAGGAGTTCGTCTATGCATCAGACCCGGAGTTGGATCAGTGTATGATATACAAACCGTACGAAAAAAAAAGTGTATTATTCTTTCGCCCTTGACTGTAAGACTCTTGATATCAGATCTGCAAGCAAAGTGTTAATGCGGCGGATGTGACAGAGAGGGGTTCTGATAATACACGACAGTGGGAGAGGCGGAGCACCTGGTTATCCAGGTCACATAATGTACAGAACTGATATATCAACACAGAAAAACCTTTATAAGGATCTAAAAAGTACACATCGTGTGCTAGTAAAATTGGTAGATTGTCACGAAGACGTAGTGATGTGAAAGCAAAGGATATGTGGGTAGGGTTAAACTCATTCTTACCTAGGTACTGTAGCAATGAAGTACGTCACCACAAACTTAATTCGGTCGTCTAGCAAGTGGCGAACAATATGGCTGATTGTGCCGTACCGTCTTTACTGTGGATTGGTGACACTCCTGCTTCCTATATTAATGGTCCCGAGGTCTTTAGTATTGTTGTTCTCTGTACTGTTGAACTACATATGTCGATGGTCAACAATATGAAAAGCGCTTAGGTGTTCCATGTGAAGTGTCCGATATTTTTGTCCGATTTTAACCAAATTTGGATTTTGTCGACAGATTGTATTAAGTCTCCAGTCTTAGGCGTAACTTGGCTAATAACGCTGGGAGTGCAGAATCGACCATGGGTAGTGGGAACTTTAATTTACGAAGTAGTAAAGTTAGAAAGAGGGGGAATATTGGTTTGAACCAGTCCTTAATATACAACGACCTCAACAAAGAGCAAAGAGAATTTACAGTGCCTGTCTTCCTTTGTAACCGGGTGTCCCAGATGCCTCTATTCTGCGTCCCGTAAAACACAGTTTTTTTTTCATTTTTTGTCTTTACACCACCCAAATAATCGTTTAGAAAATACTTTTATTTTTTATTTGCCCCTCTTCAACTTAGCAGCCAAAAAAAATCTTAGGTAGAAAAAATATTGGGGGGGGGGGGATTTGCCCCCCTTGCACCTCCAAGTTACGCCTATGTCTTCAATATCAAATTTCACTAAAATCCATCCAGTGGGCGCCGCGCTGATAGGACGGAAAAACATGAAGCTAATAGACGCTTTACGTCACCATGTGGGACTGCGCCACGAAACGTAATGGGACAAGAACTGACGACAGTGGACATCGAGATCAGACTTTGGCGCCGTGTAGTCTGGCAGATATTTACCGATATTCTGGATATCGTACCGCCTTCATCTTCCGATATTTCTACACTGAATATGGAGACAGTACGTTCCTCCGAAACGTCTTAAATTTCTACCAGATTACACAAGCAGTAGGAGCCTACCTGAAACAGCTTACGGAAGCAATCAATTCTTCTCACAAGATCGTAAATGTCGCACACAGGTGTTAGCCCTCTGAAGTACAGAATACATCTAAATAGTCATGGGTCCAAAATTTTTCCAAAAATCTAGGAGCCACCCCAAAATTTTAGTCGCCAGAAGTTCCAATCCGAGGAGCCAAAAGTATTAAGTGCCACCGAACAAAATTTAGTTGCCCAGGATTTGTGCACCCGTGCAAGCAATATCAAAAAATTCCGTTCCTACTTCGCGAAGACCAGCCGGTTATATCTGTGGAAATAGCTGTCTTTATTGTGTGAACTAATTAAAACCCAAAATAGTTTCTTAATGGTGAATTGTATGTATGTATGTATGTATGTATGTATGTTGTATGTCTATATACCGTATTTCCGCAAGAGATAAGCAGCACTCCATAATTAGCAAGGTATTTTTGCGGATTTACGAGCAATAGCCGAATTTACCTTCCTGTGTTAAGATGAAGGGTGATTTTGGGGGTAATTTTTCAAGCAAAACATGCGTCTTATAAGGCGGGAAAGACGGTACACACACACACACACACACACACACAGAGTCGAACTCGGTTATAACGTCATGAATGGGACTGAATATTTTGTGTCGTTATAAACGAGTCTTGTTCTAACCGAGAAGTATAATGTTATGGTTAACATTGAGGAATTAATTGGTACCACAGAATATCTGACGCTATAGACGAGGTTTCGCATAAACCATATCGTTGTAACCGGGTTCGACTTTATATACTGTGTGTATGTGTGTGTGTATGTACATATATATATATATATATATATTAGTTATGAACCCCAAACATTTCTCGACACCTGAACTGACACAAGATGACAAAGCAAGAGTGACTTACCGCTAGGTCATCGATCGAGATGCTATTGTCGGTGTAAAAGACTAGATCCTCTGTAGCAAGACCATGGGGTTGCCGGAGCTTGGAGCTGAGCAGAAGGCACGCCGTTCCCAGCAGTTGCAATTGAGTTTTCCTGATCGGACACACACTGAGGAACCTGTCTAAGTAATTCATAGCGAGAGGGAACACTTCCTCCTGACACTTCTGTTCTTCGCACACCTGAAAGAAAAAAGTCATTGGTATGAGATTTGGGGTTGAAATTTGAAGATTCCGGTCTTGTGGAATGTGAAGCCGTGTGGTTTGGTTGATGGGTAACGGCATTTGGTGAGTGGGGCGCTTACGTGTGTATTCTACCCTGAAGCAGGAAGCAGTAGGTTCCACTGAAACGGTAGCCGTTCACCAGACCGCACAGCATTGCATCTCGTACGTCCGTAATCTAAAAAGCGAGTTTTTAGTTTTTCACACATGAGTGTTCAAATTGTGATTTTCTTGGTCTTGACTCCAAGTAGGTGCGGGGCCACTGTCTTAACAGTCACATGGGTGACATTATTTAACATGACCGTGTGAGTTACCTCCATCTAGTGCCGTAGGTAAAAGAATGAATGGAGTTATACCTCTACTCTCTCTACTTCATAGCGTGGACAGGGGCAACTTTACCTTTTACATGAGCTACATTATTTAAACACACATCATCGCATCTGCACCTCTACCAAGTGATATCTGCATGTAGGGTTTCTGACGGCAATTCTGTGTGCATTTCTCGTTCTCTCAAATGCGTGCTGCAAACCCCGCTCAATTCTTGCTCCTTGATTTGATACTTCATGACTGAAGACCTCGGCGTAGATTAGAGGATAATCACTAATATGGATCTGGAAGTGGTGTGGGTGAGTAGGTATGCGTTGGATGCAGCTGGCTCAAGATAGGAACCAGTGGTGGTATTTTGTGAGCATGGTAATGAAAATTCCGGGTTTCATAACTTATGGGAAATTTACTGACTATGTGGGCAACAACTGGCTTAGTGAGATGGTCTCTGCTCCATGGAGTTAGTACAGATTGTGAAGCTCAGTATTTTTTTCCATCCTATTAATGTCCTGTCTCGTGTGTTCAAATATTCAATTCAGTATCTTGTTTTTGTGACTTTCGTTGGATCGACACCTACACAAAGCAGCAGGTAAATTAAGTCCGTATGTTGGTATTTTTTTTTTTTTCGTTTTTACTGCAGACAGCAAATGAAACAGTGTTTTCCCAATAAACTGGTTCAGTGATTAAAAACAGCTCCTCTGTCCGACACAGCGCAGCAGTGCCTCCTAATCTTTCCACCTGAGGCTAAGAGTAAATCACATTCCTGAAATTTTGCTGTTTGTTGAATACCACACACTGGGCCAAGTCCAGTAACAGTGAGCCAAACATTAATCACTTAACCCTTCAACACTGTGCGGAGCCAATATAGACGTCCATATTCAGTGGTTTGCATTCATCAATTCTATAGTCTGGCCCCAGTCCAGCAACCAAGCAACCCAACATCATGGCAGAGGCCTTGACATTGAAAGACACAGTATATACTTCGTAACGAATTACAGCGCCAGTACAGACGTTCGTATGCACTGACTTGCATTCATCAATTTCATGCAGTTTATCCTACATGCAACCTGACATCTCTTCCTGAATATAGTTACATTACATGGCTTATAATTGCAATGCTAACTTCTCCCATGTACAATTAAAAGTACAAAATATTCAGTCTAAACCAACTGTTTATTTCTCAAGGAAATCAGCTACATATTTCGGCTAAAATATGTAGCCATCATCAGGTTGATTACGGAAAAAAAAAAAAAAAAAAGGAAACATTAGGAGATGCATGGGTTTGAGATCTGAAACCCATGCAGCTGTGCATTTCTTTTTGTTTTCTTAATCAGCCTCATGATGGCTATATATTTTAGCCGAAACAAGTAGCTGATTTCCTTGAGAAATAAATAGTTGTGTTTAGACTGAAATATTTGTACTTTTAATTGTACTGTAAACACAAAGTGGATGAATCATCCTAACATTCTTCCAAGTACGTTGACACACATTACTAATTCGTCAGTTCTTATCCAATGATAATACAAATTACAGCAAACACAGATAAGTGAATGTCCAACTTGCCAAGCTGGATTTTACCGTATAATCGTATTCCCCAAAAGCATGCAACTGGCCTGTATCCTGAGCCGGTCCAATACGGTTCATATTCTTACACCCTCCATCTCTAAGAACTGTGATATTATACTCTTCCATCTACGACTTGGTCTCACAAGTAGTGTCACGTTTTAGTAATACAGTTTCTTCTGTACCCACGACAGTCAGAACATTCTTCATTAGGAAACCAGTAATGTAGATGTGATCAGGTGTGGAAGCCTGTGTGTTGAGGCTGTAGTCTTCAGGATTGTGAAACCGTGTAGTTTCGGAGGTGGATATCAAGGTTTCGGAGGACCATGCCGCCTCCATTTTCCCGGTCTGAAGATGTTCCATCAAAATGTTGGTAACCACACTCAAAAATACACCGTCACAACCCACAGTATTTAGTGATAAGTGCAAATTATTAGACCCATTATCTTTTCCCTCTCTTAGGTCAAAATATTACCATCACTGCCACCTCTGTGTCCTTCAGGGTGACAAATTTTCACGTCCTTATACGATAACGCTATAACTGATTATTTTAAAGCTCTAGGATTTTAGAGAGGAAACAGCGAAGGCAAGTTACGAACTAAAAGGCCGCAACCATTTCCCAAATCACCCCCCCCCCCCCCCGTCAATCCTACATTATCCTTAACCTAAGATGTACTCATTCACAGCGTACATCCAACATGGTTCTCCAACCAAAATGTATATGCGTTTCAACAAATTTTGATATTCATAATTGTACTAAAATAGATCTAATTGTCGATGCTGATGAAACTGTGGCATATGTAACGCTGTTTTTACCTATGAATTTACATACTGTATTTCACTTGGGTTCAGTCGCGTTATAAATCTATTCGTCTGCAGTAAGATAGCCTGGCTGCGTCTACGTGTATTAACGTGATGAAACAGGTGGCAGAATAAGAAACGGCTCTGCAATGCATTCCTTGTGATTCTGCACATCTCATTTGATCTTTGGGGTGGGAGGGACGTTTCTTAACGACTGTCAGTATCGAATACTTTTACTGTCGAGTGGTAAGGCGACTGATGGATGATGAACTGGAAATTACTTGCAAGAGCCTGTGGCCTAATCGTGGCATGAAGTGACTGGATGAAACCGGAGAGAAAAAAGTCTGAAGCCAGCGGATGTCGCGGCAGATATTCTAATCATCTGCGGAATAAAACTGATTGGTTGTTACTTAGATACTTGTCACTGAAAAGCTGTATGTTACAGGTACTTCGCTGTATAGTCAAAAAATATTTACTTGGTCAAATTAGCAGCCACATAAGTTCGGAGTATTAGTCTCAACTATGGTCATTTTCAGATGATGGACGCGGAAGTGTGCACAACCTTTTTGTCTTTTGCTCTGAACTTATGGGACTGTGCCGCCGAGTAATTGGTTGCCATGGAAATAAACATGCACACGCCTCGTATGCGTTCATTGCCAAGGAAACCTCTCTTACCTTATATCGTTTATAGTATTATTGTATTTGTGAATTAAGCCTACCACGTGATCGAGAAGAAATAAAGAACGACACTTCAGCGTGAAAAGAAAATCACGAAAGTAAAACGTCCTCCATATAAAGAGATTTTCAAGCGGAAGTTGTGCGTCATGGGTTCTGTAATACACAGTTCAATATCAGCTTCATATGAGCCGGTGACCCGACAAATGTTAATATAGACCCTACAGTACAAAATTTCTATCGAAATTCGCTAATCAATCTGGTATTATACAACGAAGCTGTAAAGTCTTAAGACGTATTTTAGGAGACGAATGTATAAGAAACAATTATTGTTTGAGAGTAAACATTTAAAACTTACCTCCATCATCCATTCGGCAACTATTTTTCTCATTTGAGGGGTTACGTCTGTCTGAACACACTCGAAATATGAATTGGAAGGACAGTATCGCTCTTCCATTTGCAATAAGTTCTGTAGCACGCGTTCATCGTTCAATAAAACAGGATCGGGGTATGCCCGATAGTCACTCCCTGTCTCATAGCACAGAAGGTCCATTATATCGCTATAACAACAGCACACTAAACTTTATTTAAATTCCACTAAAATATATGTTAAGCTTTGATTCTGAAGAATAAGACACTGTCAAAATGTAGAGGAAGTATAGGTCATTACTTTGTAACGTAGATGGTATATTTGTGTTCTGTTGCTACGGGATCAGCTGATCGTGAGCGATGCGAAACTGCAGCGGCAAGCTGAGAAACCAGTACTGGTGAGGACATCCGCACCTGGCACACTACCAGGCCAGAATAAGTTCTGTTAGCACAAATTCCCTAAGTGGAGCCTCGGAATAGTCGGCTACCCGTTTAGCCAATGAGACGTCGTGTAATGAATGGAATGGAGTAGGGGTACAAGTCTTCCCAACAGGCAGAGTTTCCGGAGCAAGATTAGTCTGCAGACGGTTGACTCGTTAGCGATGTGAGCGCTAGAATTTACCAACCACTCGCAGGGTGTTGGTTCGAATGAAGATGTCTAGGAACTCATGAGGTTAAATTTCCCCTTAAGATTCTTTTTGGGATATGTTATACCGACGTTTCGTAGAAACTTGCTGTCTGCACCCTGCACTCGGAATCAAAGCGGGAGTCACCAACGGACGTTGGTATGCACGGCAGCATATGCCTGAAGACTGTAAGCATAATAATCGTAACTCTGACAACTCTCACAAGAAACTCCTTGCTGTTACTGAAATTTAAGGGGCATTACCATGTTCACAAAAGTCTGACAGTGGCTAATATGCCGAGGCAGTTGAATCCAGCGGCAGTCTCATATTTATATTTACCTCAGATCCACTGTAATATTATCATCTCATCTAAACCTAGGGCTTCCAAGAAGTCTCTGCCTTTGCATTTTCCTGAGCAAAATTTTATATGCATTTCTTACTTCTGCCACGTGTGCTGCATCACCCGCCTTTCTCATCTTTTACTTAATCTACCAATGATATTAAGTGAAGACCGCAAATTATGAGGTTTTCCCTCCACATTACTGTTGATTTTTGGCGGTACTTATTCTTAGACATCCTCAGTACGTATATGTGTAGGGCAGTGGTTCCCAACCTCAGGTCGCGACCCAAATCAGGGTCGCGGGGGGTCTGACGTAGGCTCGCGAGCGGGTTTTATGGAGAACTCGATGATTATGAAAAAAAAATCGAAATTTATATCTAAATTCAAACAATGATCGAGAATGTTAGTACTGCAAAAAGGTTTTTGTTAAAATTTATGCAAGTATCCATATGTCCAGTGCATTACAGATTTATTCCATTTTAATTTTTGCATTAACCACAATGTTTGTAATGTAATAAGCTCTATTTGAAAGAAATAACACATGTATTAAATTTGTCAGTCACTAAATTTTTACATTACTGTTCTTTTCATTTTATATAGCGTTACATATGTTCAGTATCTCACAAGATTTTATTAGAAGCAAATGATTTGTCTAACCAGCACTGTACGAGTTATTTAAATAAAGATTTGTTTCTTGCATGTTTTGTGTATTTAATATTGTCCGAAAAAAATATGGAATTTGACAACTAACATTAAAAATTTAGTATTTTTTTTTAAATAAGTGGCAATGTTATGTAGTGTTCAAGAAATGGCATTAGTACTGGTTGATTTATGATAAATATCACTGACTATTGCCGTTTCCATGGTAGGGTCGCGGTCACAAACCGTTTGCTACTGTAGGGCCACAAATAAAAGTTTGGGAACCGCTGGTGTAGGGATTCCTCTGCGATGAACACAGGTGCTTGATACCGTCATTTGAATTGGTTTCATGTCAAACAGCCATTTTACGAAATTATGCGTGAAAAAATAGACAATTGTGACAGTATCAGCAACATAGTAGTAGTAGTAGTAGTAGTAGTAGTGTGTGGTGGTGGTGGTAGCAGTTAGCATTTACAAATATGTCGCTATTTTCTCACAGACCTATGCATTAACATGATACATAAACCCCTTTATAACGGAATACCAAGGGCCTTGTAATTTCCGTTTATGCAGGTTTTCTCTTCTCGTACTTTCTTCCATACAGTGTCAACGTTCCAAATTTTGTGGTACAGCAATCAAAATTTGCATCGAAAGTATGTGTGTATTCGTGCATTACTTGTAAACAGATCTACGTGGATGTCCAACGAGACCACACAGTTACGTAACTTCAGCTGTAACATTTGAGAAAGTAAAGCATAAAATGTTAGCCCAATGGTTAATTAAGCACCACGCCATAAAGACGTAGGGGAAGTGAAGGTGTAGCTCCACGCATCTGACCTCAGCACTTCATGTACCAGCCGCTTTGTACCCATTGCACAGAAGGCTGGGTGGGCCCCACAACCGGTCTGGACGCTTCAGGAAAGAGAAAAATCTCTGCCCCTGGCGGGAATCGAGCCTCGGGTCCTCGGTTGTCCTGCCCATAGCCTAGTCACTGTTTTCAAAACAAAGAAGAGCAGGAGAGGGAGGAGGAAGAAGTATAAGAACAACAGCAACAACGAAAACTCTGCCGGAAAAGTAGGATAAATGGAAGATCAAGGGGGAAAAGTGGGAAGAGAGTAAGGTAAAGGAGTCGAGGAAAGATAAAACAAAGAGAATGGTGGTAAATGTACGAAAGAGAGGAGGATAATGTGGAAAGGCACTGCAACAATCGCACTGGGCGAGCGCTGCGGTAGGGCAGCTCAGAAACAACGTCCCTTCGCCCCGCTCTCGGCGAGGACACTGAATGCCACGGCCCCCCACATCAGAATATTCTGTAGAGGTGCTTCATGGCCATTAGTGGTGTGCACTGCGGATCTTTTCCATATTCGGTTCTTTTTTGTTTTCGGATCACCATTACAACCGACTCTAGAAAACCCGTCCTCTTCGTCCCGTTAAAGATAAGCAACGAAGATTTTAGTCTCCTGGGAAGTGATGTCGTATGGTTTTGTAGATAGATCTCGGTGATGAAATGCAATGGGTACCGTGGGCTTTCTCCTCGGGGGTTAAGCGGCCAGGGTCTGAAGCTGACCACTCACCTTCACCTACTGCCGATTTTAAGAAACAATGGAGCTATGCCTCCCCCTTCTCCATGTACCTACATGGCATGATCAGAGACTGACTTACAATTAAAGGCATGGACGTTCTCTGACGATGCTTTCTTGAGATTTAAGGTGTTACTTCAGGTTAAAGAGGCAGCAGGTAGTTATCATCCACAGAGCACGGCGTCACACGCCGGGAGACTTTATTTTAAACAAATTGGCTGTCAAATAAAGTGCATTCAGCTTATCTACTTGGAATCGTGTATTGTCCTTTAACAAGTAAAGTGTCGCAAAATACAAAGGCTAGAAGTAGGATCAGGTAGGGTCAGGTACGTAAAAAAGGAAGGAAAAAATGATTACGTAATGTTAGAAATGGGGAATGCGGTCAGTTGTTATTTATAATATACTTATTTTTCCAGACTTAAAATATAGAATATTTTATCTTTTGTGGTCTTTATTGCGACATTGCCAGTAGCTTGGATTACATAGCGCTGACGGTAGGAAGACTGGTATAAAATTGGTTGACGGTAGGAAGACTGGTATAAAATTGGTTGACGGTAGGAAGACTGGTATAAAATTGGTTGACGGTAGGACGACTGGTATAAAATTGGTTGACGGTAGGAAGACTGGTATAAAAGTGGTTGACAGTGGGAAGGCTGGTATAAAATTGGTTGACGGTAGGAAGACTGGTATAAAATCGGTTGACGGTAGGAAGACTGGTATAAAATTGGTTGACGGTAGGAAGACTGGTATAAAATTGGTTGACGGTAGGAAGACTGGTATAAAATTGGTTGACGGTAGGAAGACTGGTATAAAATTGGTTGAAGGTAGGAAGACTGGTTTAAAATTGGTTGACGGTAGAAAGACTGGTATAAAATTTGTTGACGGTGGGAAGGCTGGTATAAAATTGGTTGACGGTAGGATTACTGGTATAAAATTGGTTGGGATTTGGAATAAATCGGTCGTTGTCTAATCGAGATACTATCCGGGCTGTGGAGAGACTAGGGAAAACCACGAGAAACCTCAGGATTACCGGTGTCCCCGCCGAGACTCGAAGCACGCTATTCAGAGTAGACGTCTGGAACGATAACGCGCCATGAAACTGCTGACCTTAATGGAGCGTGGTAGACACGGTTTATGGATAAAATTAAAGAAAATTTTATGCAGCAGTCTATAGGTTATCTAAATTGTAAATCAACTTTTAAATTTCTCACAAATTTGATGACGTTAAACGCTCCTTTGTTAAGTGAAAATAGTGTCTCTATCTTTCAAAAATTTCTCTCGCGTTAAACGACTTGTAGAGTGCAATTTTTGTGTGTCTCTTCACCGTGTTAGTGGACCTTTATTTCTGAACAAATTCAGTTTGTTGGTCTGCAATAAATACGACGTGTGGAGAAGAGGACCAACCGAACCGCCGGACGAAGATTCATGTCCGGTCGAAAGAGAACGAACACATCGTCAGCATCGATTCGACATACAAAATGACCTTTTGGATCTGGTCGCTCGCAAAGGACGCATCTGTAATGGCCACGGTCACAGAAGTACTGCTGCACTCTTGACACTAAAGCCACAAGTCACCGACTTCGATTCCTGACAGGGGCACATATGTTCTATTGGCAGTCTCTGTTCAGGCCGGTTCTCGGGCCTATTCTGCCTACATTTCAGGGGTTACCGGCTCGCTTCCCCGAGTGCAAACCGAACGGAGAGTGCAACTGGCCATTCCGAAGTTAACAGTACGTACAGCTCCCAGTCGCTTCTACATCAGCCCCTTCCAACCTATGATCCACGAACGTTTTGTTGGTGGTCTTCAGATATTTGTACTGAATGTAATTTTTGTACTGCATCTCATAATTTCCAACAAACAAACCTCTTTCCTAATTTTATGTTACACGTACCGTGCATTTTGTCATAAGTTTAAGTCAAACCAACTAATGCACAGGAATTATTAACAAAATATGTTTGTAACTCCTACATACGTTTCGGCAATCAAGTTGCCATCCTCAGGGGGTGCATCAAAGAATCACAAATATCTATGAAGATGGGACCGATACGTTGTCCCGAAACTTCCGTAAACAATTACCACACAACGCCGCGTAATATCCCAGAAGAGCGCAGATCTCTTTCCTGTTGTTTTATATGTAAGTTTGTCACAATGAGGGACGAAGTAGACTGAGAGTGTTTGAGAAAAGGGTGCTGAGAGGGAAGGAAGAGGAGGCTGGAGAAAATGGCGTATGAGGAACACCATGGCTTTACTCCTCACCAGGTGTTATTAGGATGAACAAATCAAGAAGTATTAGATGGGCAGAGCATGTGGCACGTATGGAGGAGAAGAGAAATACATTTAGGATTTTGGTTGAGACACTTGAAGGAAAGGGACCGCTAGAAAGACCTAGGCGTAGATGGGAATATAATATTAAGATGGGTCTTAAAGAAATGGGATGCGAGGGCGTGTACTGAATTCATCTGGCTCACGATAGGAACAAGTGGTGGGCTGTTGTGAAAACGGTAATGAACCTTCGGGCTCAATAAAATGCGTAGAACTTCTTGACTATCGGAGGAACTGTTACCTTCAAAAGGACGACTCTGCTCTGTTGTTAGTTAGTTAGTTAGTCATGCCTCCTCTTTTTCAGCTGTATTGCGTTGCAAAATGCGATTTTGTGCTACGATTATTATGATCTTTGTAAAGTTTCATGTTTGCTAAAGTTTAAGCACAGGATGAGATCTCGAAGCGCGTGGCCAGAACTCAAGAACTGTGAAGTAACGACTCTGGGGTATAATGGCTGACAGCGCAAATAACATCCGAGCCAGCGCCTTTCTTACGCCACCCGAATCTACATACATTCTGCCCTTCAGTACCATTTGGCAGCAATCTGACTACAAGATCAAGGTCAATAGCTTGCCTTCGCACATTTGCGTTTCTGTTAGTCACTTACTGGCTCACGCTTGCTTACCTACGAAATTTGAAGTTACCACATTTTCAAATTGACAATGAATGTAATATGTTTGCGTTTATTCTTTTGAAAAGAAAGAGCAAGAGGAGGATGACCTTCCTAATTTGTGATCCTCACCAAATACTGTTAGCATGACCAAATTAAAGAAATTGAAACTCAGAATGTATTATGCATAGGAGGCGGGAAAGTGTATACAAAATTTTGGTCGGAAAAAGTCCATGGTAACCATACAGTGGAGGAAGAGTTGGGCCCCAGAGTACGTCTGGACATTTTGGAGAAGACAAAATATTTTTCGCCAGGAAGTCGTGACGGCATTTCTTACACATAGTGTGTTTATATGTACATTAATGTCTTTTGGATGTGACGTCGTGTAGTCTTGTAAACGTGCGCCAACCTTTCCGAGGAATTTGCTACCCCAATTATCCAGGTAGATCTAGATGATGCGGAGAGCAAGACTACACGGAGTTACGTCCCAGGAACCATCGTTCTTCATAGTCTCCGTCATCGTAGCCTCACATGTACTTGCAAATTAGTACGCTACGCCATACTAACAGCGAGTACGTCCCCAAAATTAACCCGATGGAATTTTTAATATAAAAGCAGTGTGTTGTCTGTGAGGTAGGAACCGGACTTTTAAATGTCATTTACATAAATTTCAGGTTTCAAAAGGTTATCAGAATCTAAAAAATGTGTGTGTTCTTACGGCGCAGTTATTTACAGCTTCTATTGGCTTTTGAGTGGAGGGATTTGGTGGGGAAACCTGAGGGAAGGAAACCACTTGGAAGACCTAGGTGTAGATGGGAGGATAATATTAAAGGTATCTTCAGGAAACAGGGTGCGGGGCGCGGACTGAATTGATCTGCCTCAGGACAGGAACAAGTGCTTTGAACACGGTAATGCACCTTCGGGTTCCATAAAACGCGGAGAATTTCTTGATTCTCTGAGGAACTCTTAGCTTCTCAAGAACGACTCTGCTCAATGGAGTTAGTTAATGACATTTGAAACAGTGGGTCTAGATTAAAAGCATGTCATGGAACGTGAGATAAGGAAAATCTTAATGGCATACGGAGAACAAAGATGTACTTCAGAACGGAGTACGTCGTTGCCGGTCTGTGCGACTTCTCCACGCAAGAGCACAGCGCCACTGTGGTAACAGCACGATCAGCCGCACTTCACTTGCCGTTAATTCACCGTGTACGGAGAAACAAGGGCAGACGGAAATTTCTGTGAAACAATATGTCATTACTTTGTTTTTGTCACAGACATTGTGACTGTCAGCGTGTGTGTGTGTTTATCAGCTTCCGGGTTGCTGTGTTCTATACAGTATACTCTACATACGGATGTCGTTACGGTAACAAATACTGTAGGTAATGTGTGAATTATATCGCAAGCAGGACGGGTAGATTAATTTTAAGTGAAGTTAAGGTTTGTTTGTAGAAGCTAATAACAAGAAAGAATATTCATATCATTTTCCCACTATTGCTATTCAGTTACCATCGACCATATATAATTTTACTATTTTATTGTAAAACAAAAATTTTGTAAAACTATGGGTACCACATAAAATATGATGTTTTGTATATTGCATTTTTACCTGCCTTTTATTGATTGTATATTTTTTAGCCTGATGATGGTCGATATCTAGACCGAAACATGTAGCTTTTAAATGAAAACGCAGTTGTGTTTGACTATTTAATATTGTTTTGAAGGGAAGAAGGCTTCACATTAAATCAAATTATTATTATTATTATTATTAAGCTCTTGTTTATTAAAGTGCTGAGTCAGAACCCTACTGGTCAATAACAGAATTCAGCATAAACATACGAAACAGTGACAATGAAACAATAACACAAGTGCATGCCTATAAACGAATGACAATGAAACAGTGAGACAAAAGCAAAAAAATGACTTGCATAGTTAAACTGACACATGGAACAGATTGACTATAGAACTACAATTAATGTGAAGTCCGATGAATTTTAATTGCTTGCTGTCTGGAGGTATCTACATCTGTGCAAACCCGGTTTGTCACTGATTCGCAATTGGCAGAAGGATAGTTTTACAGGATGAGCTGACGTGAAACACAGAAGAGCCTGTGAGATTCCAAGCGGTAATTCAGAAACTTGTTATGTTCGTAGTAGATGGAAGAAATTTGAACACCCCCAAAACATTAATTGCAAATATTGAATCAAGTTGAAGCTTTCTGTCCTGTACGGCATGTGAATTGGGCCGGGATAGCTCAGTCGGTATAGCGACTGGCTACGGGCTGGACGGTCCGGGGATCGAAATTGCCGATCCCAGTGGCCGTGCGGTCTAAGGCGTGGGTCTGCGGCCGCTCGCTTGCTAGGATTGTGGGTTCGAATCCCACCGGGGGCATGGATGTTTGTGTTGTGTTGTAAAAAGACGGTTGTGGACCTAAGTGACATGAAAGGACGAAAAATGATTAATACAGAACAAAAATGGATCAAAGGGGAAAACCCAGGAATCAGTAAAAAAAAAAAAAAAAATCCCGCCGGGGGCATGGATGTTTGTGTTGTGTTTGTTGTATAAGGACTAGTATGGAACATAAGTGACATGAAGAAGGACGCAAGGATTTAAAAGTACAAAATGGATCAAAGGGAAATAACGGGACAGGGGAAGAAATAATAAAAAAAAAATCCCGGTGGGGGCGAGATTTTTCGCAGCCGTCCAGACCGGCCCTGGGCCTACCCAGCCTCCAATACAATGGGTACCGGGTCTCTTTCCCGGGGGTAAAGCGGCCGGGGGGTGGAGTTGACCACCAACCCTCATCTAAAAGGTTAAAGAAAGAGTAGAGCTATACCTCTACTCCCCCTCTGGGCCTTCGTGGCCTGTTCTAGGGAGAACTTGACCTTTACCTTTACCTTTACCTTTACCTTTACGGCATGTGAATTAAGAAAGTGACGTACAGCAGTGTGACTAGCCATGAAGGTCCTGCGAAGGGAAAGCACTGGTCGTAAAAAACAGCTGCAAATTGCGCTGTATGCGTTCAAATCTTTTGGCATCAAAAGACGTAATTGAGCACCATATAACAGATGCGTGCTCTAATTTAGGTATAAAGATTGAAAAATATAACATCAATAAAGTATCATTGGTCAATAATAATAATAATAATAATAATAATAATATGGTCGGTCAGAAATAAGTTAGCGTAGCTTGTAGTTTCGTAACTAAAGGACCTTGGATCATCCCGCATACAGCCCAGATCTGGCGCCGAGCGATTATCATCTGTTTTCTGCGACGAAGCAAAATATTGGCGGTCACGGATTTAAAAATAATCGCGAGGTACAAACAGTTTTGACACGATGGCTGATAACAAAGGACACATGGAATAGAAAACATCGTGGCACTATGATAAGCGCCTCAGTTTTTGGCGGGTCAATGGGGAAAAATGTGCGTTGGCTGTACAATTGAATGTGAACTGTTTTATTAGACATGAAAATAAAGAACCCAAAATATGCTTGTGGTGTGAAATTATTTTCTGGCCGATTCTTATGTTTTGTGGCACTTGTGTCATGGCCGTGAATATGAGGATTACGATTTTCTGGAATGTGACGCCGTGTAGTTTGATACATGTTTCGGACGAACCTACTGTCTTCATGTTCACGATAAAAACGTTGGTGGCTGTCTACCTGAACACGTGGCGTCGTATCAAATAATACGGTACGCACGCTTCATAGTAAGATGACTACAGTACGCTCAAAGCGTCCTCAGGAGTTCTGGGGCTCGAAGTCGACCCAGTGACCAGTTAATCTGACTCAGGCTTCGTAGTTTTCTTCACTCCCTTCAGGTAAATGCGGGGTTAGTGCCTCGAGTTGTGGCATGACGGCTTCCTTCCACATCCTTTCCAATTCACGACTCACCAACCACCATATCAGTCGGCGCTGCATGATCGCAGTTCTTGAAAACGTCCCGAAATGAAGTAAGAATAAATGGAATAATAATACGGTATTTCTCCTTTCCCTATCAAGGATAGGGAGCCGGAGTTGCTTAGTGGGTGTAGCGACTTAAGCTACGGACTGGACGGTCCGGGGTCCGAATCCCGGTAGGAAACTTTTCTCTTTTCCAAAATATCCCGACCGGCTCTGGGGCCAAACCAGCTCTCCTATTCAGTGGTTACCGGCGTTCTTTCCCGGGGTTAAAGCTGCCACGGCGTGAGGTTGACTACTCACCTCCGTCTAGTGTCGAGATTAAGAATGAGCAAGACTTCAGTATAGGTAAAAAAAGCAATCCCATTACAGGCCTGGACAGGCCCAGAGGGTTCCAGGAGGTTGAGGCTCCCAGATTTCTAGACAATCTGTACATGGTGGTAAGGTTGTCAGCCTTACGCACCGGCCGCCTTCACCCCCAGGAAATATTCCTGGTACTCATTTCTGTTAGAGACTGAGTCTACCCCAGAGCCATAGTGCGACCGAAAGGATTATGTCAATGAAAAATTTCCAGTGACCATCGGGAATCGAACCCGCGACCTTCCGGCTTGTAGCGCAGTGCCTCAACCAACTGCGCCACCGCGTGTCCCCCAAGACTTAAGTATAACATGTACAAAGTCTGGCAATGCCTCTTCATTCTCGTGAGCTGTATCCTTGTGTTGTCGCTAGTTGCCACCTGACCGACTGAACGCTGTCACAACAACGTATTCAGTAATAACAGCGCACGAAATTATGAGGAGAGTGCGACACAGAGTTCGTCAGTAACTATATCTGTTGAGCTGCACTTTTATTTTTGGAGGGGAGATACACAATTATAGCGTGACCGCCGCGTGAGTGTATTCTTTAGTTTCCGGTTTGACTGCGATAACTAGTGAAATTGGATACGGAGATAGATCATAAAATAACTACAAATTATATATGAAATATTATTTGTTAAGTCAGCAGTTACGGACATGGTGACGGTACGAAATTTAGAGGTTATATCCTATAAATTTAACTTGAGACAGGTATTGTACTACATAGACATGAAATAACAGTAACATTAGTAGTAGTCATAGCAATATGTATAGGAATGTAAGTCTATGCGTTAGGAATGTAGACTGTTGGATGTTCTGCTTGGATGTCCTCGGGGCCGCCGAGAGCGGATTCGGACCCTTGTGAAAACATTCTTTGGCCCCCCCCCCCCCCCCCCCCCAACAAGGGCGGACCGGCTAAATATCTGTACAGTAGATCGGGAAGACCGACTTTCAGTTGCAGAGTGACTTTGGGCTTGGTCTGAAAAGGTTAATTTGTACATGGACAAATAATGATACTACAGAGAAATACATAAACATATGCAACATATTTGGGCCCCGGGCCCCCTTCCGGAGCGCCGGGCCCCAGTAATTTGTACCGGCTTCCCCCCGCTCCCTTCTTGTCGGTACTGGTTGTCCTTGTTGCTAATGCAGTGGAACTGAATGACTGCAGTTGTGTGCATATATTGGCTGAGAAGTATGCAGTCAGCTGATGTGGTGCTGATGCTGCGCGTGAACAAACGAGAGGAAGAGACAACATAACAACGTTCGCTGCGTCATGTCCTGAGCATGATGTGGTGCAACACACAACTGTCAGCACAGCAGCAAAACATGTTCCGAATTAGGCCTTGAGGACTAGTTATTCCAGGTTTTTTTTCTTTTTTTTTTTTGGGGGGGGGGGGGTTCTACCATCTATCTTCTGATTTATCAACGTATTATTTCTTGTGAGATTTGAGGTCCTCACAGCATTGTTCATGAAATTCAAGTCTTCTAGGACAATTCAATATAGTCTTCTCGGACGCACAGCCGCGTCAATTCGTTTGAATACAACGTTTCGGGGACTAGCTCCGTCCCCATCCTCAGACAAAATCAGTTTTGCCTGAGGATGGGGACGGAGCTAGTCCCCGAAACGTTGTATTCAAACGAATTGACGCGGCTGTGCGTCCGAGAAGACTATATTGAATCATGTCGCCGCGAAAGTTTTAAAACTTATATCTTCTAGGACAATGTTTCCAAAACATTTTTGCTCGCAGACCCCTTTTGTCTTCGAAAAATAGCCACGGATCCTCACATCCTTGCTCACGTAAATATACGAGGGCTGTCCAAAAAGTATCCGACTATATTTTTTCCCGCGGTAAGTAATGGCGAAAGGGTGGGGAAACTGAGCGTAGTGGTAGAAGGGACTTTCATGCGCATGCTTGATTTTTTGCTGCCTCGCAACACCGCCGGATGCGTCTGTCGCTGCCAGATAGCGAAGTGGTGTAACACGTGTTCGTCGCATTCTCGTTTCGCTCAAGATGACAGAATGTTTGGAGCAGCGATACTGCATCAAGTTTTGTCAGAAACTTGGGGATACCCAAGCGGAAACAATCCGCAAAATTCAGCAGGCTTTCGGTGATGATGCAATGGGGGTCACTCAAATTAAAGAGTGGTTCAACCGCTTTAAATATGGCCGCATGTCGGCGGACAGTGACCAGCGTTCCGGGAGACCGTCAACGAGCCGAAATGCTGATGTCATTGACAAAGTGCGGACATTGATCATGGAGGACCGTCGTTTGACCGTCCGGGAAATTGCTGATGAGGTTGGGATCAGCAGAGGTTCCGCAAACACGATTTTAACTGAGGATGTGGGCATGCGAAGAGTGGCGGCAAAATTTGTGCCCAAGCTGCTTTCGCCGGAGCAGCAACAACTCCGCCTTGAGGTCGCGCAGGACATGCTGGAGTGCGCCAACAGGGATCCTGAGTTCCTGAAGATTGTGATCACTGGTGACGAGTCGTGGGTGTACGGATATGACCCGGAAACCAAGGTCCAGTCGTCACAATGGAAGCATCCAACATCCCCGAGGCCCAAAAAAGCACGACACGTTCGGAGCAATGTGAAGGTGATACTGACTGTTTTCTTCGATTACCGGGGTGTTGTGCATCATGAGTACGCACCATTAGGCCAAACTGTTAATAAGGAGTACTACCAAGAAGTCCTCCGTCATCTTCGTGATGCAGTTCTGCGCAAGAGACCGGAGCTGTGGGACGCACGCAACTGGCAGCTGCATCATGACAATGCCCCAGCTCATTCATCACACCTGATCCAGGGTTTCCTGGCTAAGCACGGCATTCCGCAGGTTCGCCAGGCTCCCTACTCTCCTGACATGGCTCCTTGTGATTTCTGGCTGTTCCCGAGATTTAAGACACCGCTAAAAGGCGCCCGTTTTGACAGCCGCGAGGACATCATACAGAACGCGACGGCGCAGCTGCACACCATTCCAAAACAAGCCTTCCAGAATTGCTTCCAGCGATGGAAGGACCGCTGGGCTAAGTGTGTGGAGTCACAAGGGGCCTACTTTGAAGGGGATTAGTTATTGTAACCACCCAGATACAGAACTTTTTTTTCCCGGCCCAAGGTCGGATACTTTTTGGACACACCTCGTAGAGTGTCCGGATGACAGGTATGCAAAATTAGATATTCACGTCTCAGAACTGATTTTAGATAGATACGAATACATACCAGTAGCATTGCATGATTTGACCGTAATTAAAATGATTGTTGCTCGCTTGTTGGGTACAGGAAGTTTCTTAATTAGATATTCCAAAGGTCATACGACATAAACACATCTCCAATTAAAGAAGATCCAAGATTATTTGTAACAAAACATTGTTACTTTAATTTAAAAAGTAAATAAACTTCAAAGTGGCCATTACAGAAATGTATCCACGGATCCCCTTTGAACTGGTCGCGGATCCCTTGGATTCCGCGGAGCACACTTTGGGAACCACTGGTCTCGGGTGTTACGACATGTCGACTGGTAAAGAGTTACCGACGTTTAGAAGGAACGTATTTCCTTCATATTCAGGGTCTGGACTGCTTGACCCTAAACATGAAGACACTACGCTCCTTTAAACGTCGGTGGTGCACTGAGGTTGACGGTGGGATTTCCGAACATTTAATGTGAACTGTAACAAATTTTGTCATTTCTGTGCTACAAATTGCTCATTTAAACATTAAATTAAAATAAATTTAACTGTAAGTAATTTCTCTTTATTACCATTCACAATAATTTTGTATTTGTTGATTCAAACGGCTCTATCTCGGTAACCATTCAGAATTAAACACATATTTATATAAATGTTTTTCTCACAATGACCGATACTATTACCTTCCAAAATATTGACTTTTCCACCTGAATCACCCTGCATGTATATATATATATATATATATATGTAATGTATATATGTATGTACGTACGTATGCATGTATATATGTACGTATGTAAACAATATATTTACCACTGTCAGAGCTAACAAACTTGAGCGGTCTGTTGTAGGTTAATGCACTTAAAACTGATAACAAAATCTGTTGCGACATTAAACAATGAAATGTGTATAGCTAATTGTGAATTTTATGTGCTGCAAGATGAAACGTGTTCAGCGAAGGCTGTGTCAAATCACTGTGACCATGATTTGTGTTGTTACGTATTCCCACTCTTTTAAGATTCAGATTCGTATTTGAGGTCGTTAACTCGAAAATACTAACTACGTCATGTGAGGAAAATGTGAAGTGTTCATGGTATGAAAGAATTCGGGTTTTGTGAGACGTGTTTGCCCACACATCCGCCTAAATGGTACAAAGGTGGGACACGCCTGGATCTCATTCACTGTAAGTCGTGCTAAAGAACCACATAACTTGAACGTCTGAATGAACTTCTACGTAAATCGTTTGAATCATTTGACACATTTCTAAAACACGGCCTCACATCCCAGAAGACAATGAACTTCTACGTATATCGTTTGAATCATTTGACACATTTCTAAAACACGGCCTCACATCCCAGAAGACAATGAACTTCTACGTATATCGTTTGAATCATTTGACACATTTCTAAAACACGGCCTCACATCCCAGAAGACAATGAACTTCTACGTACATCGTTTGAATCATTTGACACATTTCTAAAACACGGCCTCACATCCCAGAAGACAATGAACTTCTACGTAAATCGTTTGAATCATTTGACACATTTCTAAAACACGGCCTCACATCCCAGAAGACAATGAACTTCTACGTAAATCGTGTGAATTATTTGACACATTTCTAAAACACGGCCTCACATCCCAGAAGACAATGAACTTCTACGTAAATCGTGTGAATCATTTGACACATTTCTAAAACACGGCCTCACATCCCAGAAGACAATGAACTTCTACGTATATCGTTTGAATCATTTGACACATTTCTAAAACACGGCCTCACATCCCAGAAGACAATGAACTTCTACGTACATCGTTTGAATCATTTGACACATTTCTAAAACACGGCCTCACATCCCAGAAGACAATGAACTTCTACGTACATCGTTTGAATCATTTGACACATTTCTAAAACACGGCCTCACATCCCAGAAGACAATGAACTTCTACGTAAATCGTGTGAATCATTTGACACATTTCTAAAACACGGCCTCACATCCCAGAAGACAATGAACTTCTACGTATATCGTTTGAATCATTTGACACATTTCTAAAACACGGTCTCACATCCCAGAAGACAATAATCCCCACACGAACCGCAGTGAGAGTCTCACATCTTACAGTGTCAGGTACGCCATTCTGAGCCTTGTCCAACCTGCAGGTTTTGCGTGCGCCTAGACAGCTGTCCACAGTGGTAAGTTTGATCTGTCTAACGTGCTAACAGTAGCGAGATACCATGACAGCGTAGTCGATTTCAGATCCATTATTAGGCGTTCTTTGGAAAGGAAGAAATAAAGCTTTGTGTGGACAGCATGTCTGCCTGTCTGCCTGCGTCTGTCTACTATTTGTGACTATACGTTTAGGCTACTTTCTTTTACGCTTGTCATCTCGTTGTGGTAGATATAATAACAAGAGAAATAAAGTGCCGTCAACTCAACTAGTAAGTATTATATTTTCAATTTGGCAACATGTTTCGACCTCAAGGGTCATATTCAGGCCAGTAGTATAAAATACATGAAAGAAACTCCTTTTATGTAGAGACGAATAGCACACTTAACTATCTTGATTTGTCTATACAAAAACTCCGCGATAGCTTTAGTTCGCCATACACAGAAAACGTACATCACACACAGCTCACTGTACACGAATTTTGTACTGATTTTTGGTATCAATTTGCTGTAAAATTTGAGATCTTTTATTACATTTTGCAGTTGTATGTCAATCCGTTTTTTTTTCTTCTGTACCGCCCGACGATGGCATTTATTATAGCCGAAACATGTAGCTGTTGATATTCTTTACAATATATGTTGTGTTGACGGATTATTTGTTGGTATTATTCTCAGTACGTATGATTACTATGGGCCGTATGACCAGATAATTGGTGTTGCTTTCCTGCTGATGTAAATATCTTTCTGTTCGACCGTGTATTCAGTCATACCGGCTCTACGTCTCCTGTCCAATACATACCGGAGGTTATTTTTGCAGAAGTAAAGTGGCCAGTGGGTGCAGCGAACCTCCCACCCCATATATACAGAATGTCCAGCTTAAAGCGGAACACGGACATTGAATATATAAACCCGCTAATAGAGTGTATATTATTAACAATCTGCATTATACATAGCGTTTCTTTTTATTGCGGGACTGCTTGCCGTAGAGTGGACGGCTTGGTATTGCATAGCGACCGCCCGTTTTCCAGTGCTCTGTCATGCTCAGTCCCGCGTTAAAAAAAGACTAGCTCTGAAGGCTATGGAAGGTTGGAGCTATATCTCCACTCCCCTATTCGTTGTTCTTGATGTGGTACTTGATTAAGCACAGGGACCTCTGCCTTCGAAACAGATAAACAATCCATAAAGCTTTGGATTAAGAACCATTCATCCGTGAGTGAGCGTTGCGTCATTGTGTGATTGCCAGATGTGGGATGGTGGTTAAGAGACGCGCCCCTTATCTGTGCGTTACGGCGTCTTTTTCATTACAATCTTTGTGCAACCGAAAAATCCTTGAAAGGTCTAGTTCGATTCTAAGCTTTTCAGTTCAGTATAAGAGGAAGACAATAGCAGTGTGTGTGTGGGAAATATGGTGATTCAGGTCGTCACTTCATCAGTAAAGCCGGCGAGGATTCTACTCTTTGACACCACGGTACCGGGACATTTTCCATACCATATGAACAATTATGACCCAACTGGTTCAGAGCAGGATGTATTCTCTTGAAATCAATTAAATGTTTTCAACCAAATTATCAATAAATGATGTATATTGCACTGCTGAATCTCAGTCTTTTGATACCTACATCCCTGTGTGGCACGCAAAAGTCGACTGGAAGACAAGCGGCGTGATAACGCATGCGTCATCACGTAACAATCACGCGCGTGGTTTTAGGCAGACCATAATCCTACGGTACGCATCAGTCAATTGATGCGCGATCTCGGAATAATGCATCACGCTTTACGCATTTCGCGGATGCGGCCTTCTTAAAAACAAAGTCTTAAGTAAGCTTAATAAAGGCTTTTTCCTTCGCAACACCATAAAGACATGTTGGGGACTGGGGCTCAGGCTCGTCTGATGTTTAAACTCTGCTCTAGATATAGGGGATATGTCAGACTTACGCCAGGCCGCTTGACCCCTGGGGAAAGAACTCGCCTGTCTGGACGCTTTAGAGAAGAGAAAGTCAGCTTAATAACTGCAAAAAAAAACTCCGTTGTGAATCCATTGTGCTGCGTTATAGAGTGCAAACTTTCTAATCCATTGTAATGCCTTATGGAGTGCGCGCTTTATAATCCAGTGTAATGCCTTATGGAGTGCGCACTTTATAATCCAGTGTAATGCCGTATGGAGTGCGCACTTTATAATCCAGTGTAATGCCGTATGGAGTGCGCACTTTATAATCCAGTGTAATGCCGTATGGAGTGCGCACTTTATAATCCAGTGTAATGCCGTATGGAGTGCGCACTTTATAATCCAGTGTAATGCCTTATGAAGTGCGCACTTTATAATCCAGTGTAATGCCGTATGGAGTGCGCACTTTATAATCCAGTGTAATGCCTTATGGAGTGCGCACTTTATAATCCAGTGTAATGCCGTATGGAGTGCGCACTTTATAATCCAGTGTAATGCCTTATGGAGTGTGCACTTTATATTCCAGTGTACTGCTTTATAGAGTGCGCACTTTCTAATCCAGTGTACAGTGCGTTATAGAGTGCGCACTTTCTAATCCAGTGTAATGCTTTATGGAGTGCGCACTTTCTAATCCAGTGTACAGTGCGTTATAGAGTGCGCACTTTCTAATCCTGTACACACTGCGTTATAGAGTGCGCACTTTCCAGTCTTGTGTACTGCGTTATGAAGTGCTCACTTTCAAATCCTTCAATTTAAGTGGGTGTGTTAATTCGACGTCGCTCTGTGTGGATGAAGTTTCATTTTTTGCAGCTCTGTCTCTGTGTCGCGACGGGTGTGCAGAAATGTAAAACAGTAGCTTCAAACCGCACACTGCTTTGCCTGCCATATGGTAATAACTCGCACACTCAGGAAAACAAGGGCCTAATTCCTATTTTCTCGATTTCTTTCCACTTGGCGTCACATTAAATGTTTTTCAATATCGTTCTGCACAGAATACCTGTAAAAGGTAAATTTCACCCTAGAACAGGCCATGAAGGCTCAGTGGGGGAGTACAGTTATAGCTCTACTCTTTCTTTAGCCTCGGCGCGAGATGGGTGTGGGTGGTCAACGCTTCGTCCCGGCCGCTTTACCCTCGGGAAAGTACATGTACATTTACAATGCTGAGGTTTATTGGAAGTTAATTGAACGATCCGTCAGTAGCTTAGTCTACGCAGTGCGGTTATACCGAGGCCACAGAAACAAGCCCCGTGAAAGGTAGGGCCTTTCGTGTGTACCGTCTAATCCCTCTCCATTCCCTCTCTTTCCTGAATCTTACGAGCCCAAAATGCTTGCCCCCAGCCAACTTTATCAGAACAGATTCGTTTCACGACTTGGTGTACTAGAGTATAAAGAAGTAACCTGAAGGGGTAAACATAACGGCCCGGAGGAGATTTGGGGAAGTCAGGCCGTGACACTTGTTTCCATAACTCAGTATAGCCAATAACATGTGGGGGCGGTGATGGGGGGGGGGGGGGAGAACTAAATCTGACGTCAGTGAGTTCTTGTAAGAGTTCGTAGTCCCTTCTTGTTCTGACAACTGTGCACGGAGTTGAGGGGGGGAGGCTGTGTCTGGAGCCTGCCACGTGATTTCTAAATGACATCATTAAGCTGTGGTTACATTGACCTCCCCCACATAAACCTGTGTGGTGCTGCTAATCGATAGGAATGTCCCCGCTTCATATCCAGATCCTACATTGTAAAAATTACTAACCATACTGCGGGTACCAAATGCAATGGCTGGTGTTATACAAAGAGGGAGTTACTGATTTATGCGTTTCACCCACACCTCATTCATGATGTACGTACATGTGCGGTAAATTTATACGCACAGAACATGTAACCATAAAGTGCTGGCCGCCAATTGGCTACCAGACGGAACGGAGTGGAAATGCTACTACACCCACCATCTGCTTTTAACTTTCACAGACTGTACTTTTGCCCACAGAGTGTACAGGAAAACCTCCCTGTTCGCGGTTCTTATGTTTTTGAATAATCCTGAACCGCGGTGCGCAAAGTTAAGGCCTTATGGGAAAAGTGAGGTTAGGGGAACGAGACACATGAAACGTGATAATACGAAAAATAATTCCTTCCCCTGTCCAATTTGACCAACACCTCAATCACTTTCCTTTACTTTTATCCCTTGGCTTGTCCATTCCATTAGCATGTGCATCACCCTTTCTAGACTTTAAAACGCAAGGGCAACAGTTATAAAAACTGTGAAAAGTAAGTCGAAGTATATTTCGTGTTACGATATCTAGCTAGCTAATAAGTGAGGCCCGCGCGCAGATGCGGTCCCTTGTGTGTTTTAACGCAAGCACGACCGCGTATACGGAAGGGAACTGCACCCGTGATGTACGAGGGTGGTCACAATAGTTCTGCCGCGAATAAGCGAAACTGCGAAACAGGTGGGTCTGCTGTGTTCATTTTTTTTTTCGTGTAATTCATTCATACCTATAAATGGCCCAAGTCTACTACGTCGTCAATTCTGTCGGTATGCAGTAGTCATTGTTGTTAGTAGTTGCGAATGGACCAAAAGATGGCAGCATTAGACGGCACTGAGAGGTACCTGAGCTTGTGACATATTCTTAAAAATGTGTGATATCCAGCAGTCATGCGTATCCTAATTCAATTGTCTTACAGAATTTTTCGAGTTCTAATTGTGCATGTTCATTGAAGGTATGATTGCACGAAAACTTATTCGAAAGGTATCCCCCCATGAGAACTACTTTCCCTGTCGAAAGGTGTCCCCGTGGGTACTACTTGACCAGTCGAAAGTTATCCCCCATGAGAACTACTTGCCCAGTCGAAAGGTGTCCCCGTGGGAACTACTTGCCCAGTCGAAAGGTGTCCCCATGGGAACTACTTGCCCAGTCGAAAGGTGTCCCCGTGGGAACTACTTGCCCAGTCGAAAGGTGTCCCCGTGGGAACTACTTGCCCAGTCGAAAGGTGTCCCCATGGGAACTACTTGCCCAATCGAAAGGTGTCCCCATGGGAACTACTTGCCCAGTCGAAAGGTGTCCCCGTGGGAACTACTTGCCCAGTCGAAAGGTGTCCCCATGGGAACTACTTGCCCAGTCGAAAGGTGTCCCCGTGGGAACTACTTGCCCAGTCGAAAGGTGTCCCCGTGGGAACTACTTGCCCAGTCGAAAGGTGTCCCCATGGGAACTACTTGCCCAGTCGAAAGGTGTCCCCATGGGAACTACTTGCCCAGTCGAAAGGTGTCCCCGTGGGAACTACTTGCCCAGTCGAAAGGTGTCCCCGTGGGAACTACTTGCCCAGTCGAAAGGTGTCCCCATGGGAACTACTTGCCCAGTCGAAGGGTGTCCCCATGGGAACTACTTGCCCAGTCGAAAGGTGTCCCCGTGGGAACTACTTGCCCAGTCGAAAGGTGTCCCCGTGGGAACTACTTGCCCAGTCGAAAGGTGTCCCCGTGGGAACTACTTGCCCAGTCGAAAGGTGTCCCCGTGGGAACTACTTGCCCAGTCGAAAGGTGTCCCCATGGGAACTACTTGCCCAGTCGAAAGGTGTCCCCGTGGGAACTACTTGCCCAGTCGAAAGGTGTCCCCATGGGAACTACTTGCCCAGTCGAAAGGTGTCCCCATGGAACTACTTGCCCAGTCGAAAGGTGTCCCCATGGGAACTACTTGCCCAGTCGAAAGGTGTTCCCGTGGGAACTACTTGCCCAGTCGAAAGGTGTCCCCGTGGGAACTACTTGCCCAGTCGAAAGGTGTCCCCATGGGAACTACTTGCCCAGTCGAAAGGTGTCCCCATGGGAACTACTTGCCCTCCTCGTTTCGGTGGAAATCAACTGACTAAATTCCGAGTATTGGACGGTCGCAAATTTTCTACCTAAAGGTAGTTAAACGATACTTCTGGGAGTAGGTCGCCGTACGAGGGGCTGAGCAAACACCGAATTTGTTGAGAAGTGATTGAAGGACGACCGAGCTGTGGCCATTGAAAGAAGTGACACCGAACATGCAGGGAAAAAAGTACTTATCCTAGGGCCATGCGAACGCAAGTTAAAAGGCAAGTTACGTGACGGTCGAGCCACGGACCCTGGAGATGGAGGTGTCGAAACAATTTCAAAAAAGTCATGGGATTTCTTAGACAGCCGTGTTTCACAAGAATCATTCTTCCTATTACAAGCAGATAACTCCGCTTGTTAAGGTACATTACTTTGTCTGACGACCTGCATCACTGCTTTACTCAGACCGTCTTGCGTGAGGGCAGCAAGCTGAGCGCTCGCCGCAATTTCAGTTTAGTGTGGTTCGATGTAAAGCAGTTAAGATTGGATTTTTACACGCGTTGTTTAAGGAAGTTTCTTTCGACTTGCAGACATTCGTCACATCTAGCAAGCATGTTCATTGCACGTCGACGTTTATACGTTAAGCAAGTGTCTAATGACATCGGGGCCGAGTGTCTAACACTTTCGCTTTCATATCTGATAAGTCCCACAGTTTAAATTTCAGCCCTGAGAATGGCTATCCTGAGAAAGGTTTTGGTGATTTTCCTCAGCCCTTCGAGGCAAAGGCCGGGATAATACCGATCTTAAACAAAACTGCTAATCGGTTCCTTTCGTATCCTCTCCAGTTCATTGTTTACTAGTAACAGTATCAGTTGGTGTTATAAAATCTAAGCTATTGACAGCGTCGTTAAATAAAGAACAAATAAAAATAGGAATGTGCGCTCATTTTGAGACAAATTTGTGTACAGGATGTCAACATTTTAGGAATAAGTTCAGATCTTTTGGGATATGATGCCGCGTCGATTGGTAAATAGCTGCCAACGTTTCGGAGCAGCTTGCTGCTTCCATCTTCAGCTAAACTCTGTCCAAGAAGCATTGAATCTTTATCAACGCGCTATGAGAATCCCAAATCCTGCATTTTAGGCGCAGTGTCTTATGACAGTCTCTTATTGACGACATTCTTTCATGAATATCGCAAGATAATAACGTGCAGCAATATAAAGTTATCATGTGACCCGACATCACTATGACGGTCAGGCCAGCGGCTTTCACAGGATGAGCCAAGTTTTCACTTCACGCAGCCGGCGTCGGAAATTTCCGTGCTGACATGCCGCGGGACTGAGCTCTGTGTCTACATTTCCCGTCTGTTTTCCGACTTTCTAGGGTCGTAAAGCCGAGTCCCGAACTGTACATCTCGGAGAGGGAACAGAGTCCTGTTGAAACCAACAGTCTCTAAGCTGGTAAAGAAATTCCCTTCCTGTATATAACCCAAAAGTACACTAGCGGAGTCCGGATATTCAACACGGCTAATACGAAAAGCAGCCATTGGACAGTACCTTTAACCAGATTCATTCACGTCCGATCCTCAAATCCCATTTTCCAAAGATCCTTTTTAATATTATTCTTTAATCTCTTCGGTGGCAGCCGGAATAGCATCGTCGGTATAGCAACTAGGCTACGAGCTGGACAATCCGAGGTACGAATCCCGGCAGGGGAAAGAAATTTTTACTTCTCCAAAACGTCCAGACCGTTTCTGGGGCACATCAAGAGCCCTATTTAGTGGGTACCGAGTTTTTTCGAGAATAAAGCGGCTGGAGCGCGAAGTTGACTGCTGATCTCCACCTAGTGCCGAGGTTAAGAATGAGTGGAACCGTACGTCTACTCCCCCTGTGTACCTTCATGGCATGGACAGGGACAACTTTACCTGTATCACCTCGTCGGTATATTACAATGACACTTCCCAAGAGTTGCCTTGTCTTCCCCAGCTACGTGACCAGTACATACATACACACTACCAAACTCCATGGAACGGAGTCTATGAGAAACTGATAGTTGTTCAGCTACTTAAGTAGAAATGAAAAATTATTTATTCGTGGCTCGTTCTTGACATAAATCCGTGCCCATGTGACACCTAACACTGGACGAATCCCCAATCTTATTATAAGGCCGGAAGGTTTATTACCCTGTTGACAAGAACCCCCCCCCCCCCCCACGGCCCCTCTACTCATACACACTCGTGGCGTACTTTGATAGACACATACTTTAGTATATAGAACGGTGCAAAAGTCACTTGACACTGTAGACAGCACGTAAGTGATCCTTCCTGGCAAAACACGTACTTAAATTTCCTGCCTATTCGAAATGTTCACAGTGTCTTCCTTCTTGCATTGATATATTGTCCATGTCCGACCGCCTGCACATAAAGTCTCACAAAGCTCCCTGTTATCATCAGTGTAACTGAAGTCGTCTTCATGAAAAGTGTCAAGTGTCTTTTGCACCATCCTGCATTTTTGTGTGCCACGGCGTGGAGAGAGCTGAGAAATGTTTTAAGTAGCCTAAGGATGGATGTACATCCCCTGGGGTGTGCGATAAGCGTGTGTGGTTGTCGTTAGAATGCAGACTGCGGTCTTGTGGGATGTGGGATGTGACGGATTGTAGGTTAGTAGACAGGTATCAACGTTTCGGAGGAACCTGCTGTCTCCATTTTATGCCGTTACAGATGCTGATACAAGGTTCGCGCGACAGACAATGCAGATCCACGTTTTTGTCCTCCAGGCGCCAGAAAGGTGTTCAGGCATGAAGAAACGTGTCCACGGCCCGACGGATCGACAGACAGACCGACAGGCAGCCAAGCTTTTCAGCTTCATATGCCTCCAGTTAACCCGTCATGGTCACGGTCAGTTTGTTCTCTTTTTTCACCCACATACAACTCGTTTTGCCACCGGCTCAGTGACATTATTGCATCACCATTATCACCAGGGTATAGACAAAAGGTGAAGCTATCCCTGCACTTCCTTAACTACCACTCCATGAAGACGTAAGGGACAGTGTAGGAATAGCTCCACGTATTCTTATCTTAACCTCGCCGCTAGATGGAGATGAGAGGTCATATCCGCGATCCCGTCAATTTGCCCCCTAGGAAAGAACCCCCCAGCTATAACCATTGGTTAGAAGGGTGGGTGGGCTCCCAGAGCTGGTCTGCACCGTGTGAGAAAAAGAATTTCTTAACCCTAGTGGGAATGGAACCCTGATTCCTCAATCGTCGAGGCTGTAGCCTAGTCACTATACCGTCTAAATTCTGCTTATTTGTCATGGAGAGAAGAAAAATGGAAGAATAAACAAAAGAAAAGAAGAGGAAAAGAAAACGTGTCCAATATTTGGGGTGTCATAAAATGGTGGCTGAGCACTTTCTGGTGCCTTGCTGTGTCTCACGCCTCCAATCGACCGGCAAGATGCCTTTCTTGTTGCTGTATCAGTGTTCTAAATGCAGGCCAGGCATAAGATAAGGGAGAAAATATCGTATTTAAAACAGAGATCAGTTGCTATTACTTGTCAGTCATGTTCTTAAATGGATGCGGTTTTCCATTTCTCCTACGCCAGAATTTAGCCAGTGGCGTTAGCGTACCAGAACGTCAAAAGGCAACCCCTGACTGTATAGTTCGTTGTTTGTCGCCAGCCAAAATTTTTCGATCGCCACTGGTGACAATGTGACATTTTTTAAATTATCATCATCTTTGCCTAACCTGTTCTGAAAGACTTCTTGAACAGGATGCTGATCTTGCCGTCTTAACATTGTAAACAGTTTCCAATTCATTATTTGTTAACCTTCCTAACATTCGACGCGGTACAGTCCGAGTTGCTGATAGAGGGATTAAAGCAACGATAAACAGCGGACCAAACCTGAACACTCCCTAAAATACTTATTATTAACCGTTCGAAGCCTTAAAGTAATCGCATAATATACAAACATTCAGTTCCTACCTCGCGTTAAACACTCTTAGTCTCTGTATAAAAACCAACCGGTTAATAATAATACAATATAATAATAATAATAATATTATTATTATTATTATTAGCATCATCATGCGAATTCCTTAATTCACAGCAGTTTCGCTGGTTCTCAAGAGTACGGGTCTCGCTGACCAAGCACTTCTTATTCACTGTTCTGCCAATAATTTCTGATTATACGGCATGTATTAAGTATTACTGCTTTCTGCATTAGAATGTGTAGAACAGGGCGGAGATTAAGCAGTTTTAAACTTTCGTGTAATTTGTTTGGAATAATACCCGTTGTGGATAGTACTAGTGGCATTATATAGGCCGTTTTCAGTTGTCATATTCTTACAAGCCGTTCTGTCAAGTCTGTATAATTCTGGAGCTTCTCGGTGATGGTGCTATGAAGGTTGTGACTGTTGGGAATTGCTACATCTACTAAGTATGCATACTGAAGCATACTTATTATTATTGTTGTTGCTATTATTTCGTTGTCTCTTGTCACAGGCCTTTTAACCCCGGTACTTCTGTTGAACCAACGGTGATCCCCACCTCTCAGGCTTCAAGTTTCAGACTGCAGTACTTTTCGCATTATGTGTGATATTCCAAGTACAGCTGTCTGTTGTAGTGGATCTGTTGAATGTTTTCCTAGCATGGCTTCCAAATTTATCGTTAAACCTTCTGTTACATTATTGTTGTTGTTGTTGAAGTTGAAGTTGCTGACAGTGCCTACCGATTAACACCGACTAACAGCTTTAATGCGCATTCGGGAAATGATCGCTGTTTACTGTATGAAGCTTACGTAACACATAAATATACCGTGTGGGCAGAATGCCGAAGCTCTGAGTGTTACAGCTTGTGATACGCATAGTTACAGCGGGGTTGTGAAGGTTTAAGCGACAGCACCTTGGCAGTGAGTCTCTGTAAGCCTGCAGAAGAATTAGTGTATTGCGGGGGTGTGGGGCGGTTCTGCGCTTCGGTTGGTTTGACGTTGGGATATGCGGCGACTCGGACTGTGCTGGATGTGGTGGAAGAGAAAACACTTATTGCCCTTGCCAAGAATCCAAGCCCCGATCATCCAGCGTTCTGATCGTAACACGGAAAAGTTGGTTAGAAACTTAATACTTTTGCAAGCTAAGCATCCGCATTCTGAAGGGTTCCGATGTCAGAATCGCAAACAGCTGCTGCTGCTTCAGCATGGCTCATGTGATTGGAAGAACAGCGGACAGGATGAAGTGCTCGTGCTTGCCTGCGCTGTCATCATGTAAGGTATATCTGTACGTCTGTGCGTTCGTTTGTTGTCTCTCACACTGATGGAAGATAGGCCTAATATAAGGAACTGGCGAATCTAAGGACGTATAGATTTGTCGACGTGTAGCTTGCAGATAGGAACAAACTATTCGTAACCACTGCCCCCGCTTTCGCATTACTGTTCTACCCGGACGACGAGGTTGTCATCTGCCAAGCTTAAGAAGTCGCATCCCAGAAGTCCGTAGTCTCGAGGGGGATATCTATAGGAGGGAAAGTAAGAAATTAAGGAGAGTATTATTTTTCCTGCCTGAAGATAAGTGACAGCGAATAAAAGATACAAACTGTCCTTTGGCAGCAAAATTTGGTTGCTTTTTGACCAGTGATAATGCTGCAGTAAGAGAGGTTAACGTGACTGATCCATTGGTGGATAATTCAAGTAAGGATTTCTCATATTTTGTTTTCAGAAAGTGTGAAGTCTAGTGAAGTCCGGAAGAACAGGTATTAAATGTAGGTCGTAATTAAATTCCATGCAGTACAGCTAACAGTTGCTCAGCTAATCAGTTACATGTCAGTGAACCCAAATGTTCATTACCGTATTTACAACAGCCCTTCACTGGTCCCTATCCTGAGCCAAATGAATCCAGTCCGTACTCTTCCATCCCGTTTCTTTAAAGATCCGTTTTAAGGTTATCCTCCCATCTTCGTCTGTGTCTTTCAAGTGTCCTCTTTGCTTGAGATTTTCCCAGTAAAATAATCCATGTATTTCTCTTCTCTGTGCGTGCAACATGCCCTGCCTACCTCAGCCTTCTTAATTTGATCATCCTGGCAATATTTGACGCGGATTATGTATCATGCTAACTAAGACTGATGTGTGTGACCACTAAACAAAGAGAGATGAAGCAGCGGAGGATATGTAGCCTATTAAGATTACTGTCTTCTGGAATGTGATGCCCTGTAGTCTTGTAGGTAAGTACCAACGTTTCAAAGGAATCTGCTGTCCCCAAGAATTACTCATGGACATGAGATCTGGGAGCCGGGATAGCGTAGTCGGTATAGCGACTAGCTACAGGTTGGACGGTACGGGGTTCGACTCCCAGAAAGAGATTTTTCTGCTCCAAAACTGTCCAGACCTGCTCAAGGGCCCACCCAGCCTCCTGTACAATAAGCACCGGGGTTATTTCCCGGGGATAAAGCGGTCGGGGCGTGAAATTAGCCACTCTCGTCAGGTGCCGAGGTTAAGAATAAGTGGAGCTATACGTCTGCTTCCCCTGTATGTTTTCATGGAATGGACAGGAACAACTTTTACCTTTTCCTAACTTTTATGGACGTAAGAACTGAAGTTTATGTGGCGGCGGTAGGGTAGAATCCATCTTGATGATGAAGGCAGCATGTACTCTGAAACGTCGGTGCGCGTACCTTGCTGCATCACACCATTTCCCAGAAGACGCCAATATTCAACCACTGGAATAATTACAAAATAAGGAGATTCGTACATTGTATCCTTCGCCTAATATTGTTAGAGTGATCAAATCAATTGGAACAAGGGTGTCCAACTTTTTTGGCAAAGGCCGTCAACCGTTGTTGTGGGTTGGTTCGCGGGCCAAACGTGTATAAATCACAATAAGTGGTATACCTAAACCCTACGTTCTTGTGCTATCTTCACAGCACACATATAATTTTAAAATGTGACCGCAGGTCGCATAACAACCTCGCGGGCCGCTGGTTGGACACACATGGAATAGAATGTTGTGGGTGGGCACATGACACGTTGCGGAGATGAGAATTGATTGCAAATTTCAAAGAGTCTGCTTGGGAGAGCTAAGTGTAGATGGGTGGATAATGTTAAAATAGATCTCGGGTAAAATATGGTGTCAATGAAGATGAAAAGAAGGCCGCAAAAGGCAGTAAATAGAACAGAATCGGCTTCTGTATTTAAGAGGTCAAGACTCTCAGAGGGCCTAGGGCCAGGGAGTAAGTAAATACGGTGTCAATAAATGGACGGGATCCAATGAATACGGTACAGCAACTTGCCATTTCACAAGAGGCGGAGATTGAGCGACCTGTGAAGGTGCAGGCGAAGGCTGTGCACAGAGGAGTTATTTGCGTACTTCAAATCCTGGTGTGTTTCAAGGAACAGACATATGATGTAATAATAGTTACATAAATGTTGATGGAAGGAGGATCTATTTATACGTTTTACTGCAAGGAATGTCACTGTATGTTTCCTTCTTCCCAGTGTTTGTGAATGTAAAGCAAGTGTGAAGTCACCATCATCAATGGAATTTCCGGCTTAACCGACATTTTACATTCCATGTGATATTTACTGGCATCCCCGTGTACTGTAAAAGTGTTAGTAGCTCAGGACCGGGCTTCGTTTCCCGGCAAGGACAGAAATGTTTCTCGTGTATACCGCGTCCGGACAAATTCTGGGGCGCAGCAAGCTTCCTATCCAATGGATCCCTTGGGGGGGTGGGGTGGGGGTTGAAACATTGCGGTGGTAACGACACTTTCTTTCCTCTGACTTCCATTCCGTCTTTGCCAAGATTAAGCAAGAGCTGAATTAACGAGGAACTTGGTTCGATACCTGGCAAAGGAAAATATTGCTTGACTCTACATAGCCTCCAGACCTCCTCTGGGACCCACCCATACTCTTATCTAATGCGTACCGGGGATGTTTCTCCGGGTGTAAAGCGGCCGGAGCGTCAAGCTGACCACACGCCTCGTTCTAATGTCGACTTTAAGAATGCGTAGGACTGTACCTCCACTCCTCCATACAGCTGCGAGTACAAGCACAAAGACAGCTTTACCTTCGTGGTGATGCTGTGTACTGAGAAAAGGTTTTCACATGTCAGGCGGGGGCTTCCATTATGAATTCACCTTGGACTGAATTGTAATTATGAATCGCTGGTATGAAATGACTATATTCGTGGAAAAGAGTGCTCCATCTTTGTACAGATGGCTCTTATTTATTTGCATCTAAGAAAGAGAAAGTAATAGAAGGATGATAAGAATTGCATAGGCAAAGGTGATAAGGTTGTTATTGGCAGTCCCCACACTTCATATATAGTATTAGGGCCATCAAATCGAGGAAGATGATATGGGCGTGGCATGCAGCACGTATTGTTACGATGAGGAATGCGTACGATTTGTTTTGGTCGGAAAACCTGAAGTAAAACCTCTCTTAGCTAACCAGGGCGTAGACGGAAGAGTAATATTAAATTGGACCTTATAAAAAAATTTGAGCGTTGTGTTCTGGGATATAATGCCGTGCAGTTATCACGTTTCGGCGGCACCTTCTTCTCTTTCTTCAGGAAGAGGCAGGCAGTGTTCTACAAAACGTTGGCACCTATCTGCCAAACTAAATGTAAATGGAGTCACATCTCAGAAGACACTAATCTTTGCAGTATTGTTCCGCTGTCCCCTGTACTAATTTTTGAATCAATATACGGACGGTCATGAAATGTGATATGCCTTATGCCACTAGAGGCAATACCAGTTTTTAAATTCTTGGTTAACTTCAATTAATGATATAAAGTCTGTTGTACTGAGAACTTTGGAAGTGGAAGCGATACTGCAACAACTTAATATAGTTTCCTGAATATAAGTGTCGTAATAGGATTTCAGAAACTTTCAAGTTTTGTTAAGAAAATGTTTGTATTTTGCAAAATAACAAAGATGTCGAAGCAAACCAGAAGCTTTTTTCCTGTTTCGTAGGTTTCTAGGTTCTACATTGCAGCATCAGCATTATTTTATTCTATCTTAGTTTTTTATTTTTGTTAAAGCATGTTACAAACACTGAAGTAAATATTCTACATAGTGTGTTAACTTTGTCTATAGAGTCTTAGAATTTCTTGTCATAGCCGTGCTTGTAATCGATTTCTTGCAAGCAATATTTGTATGTTATGATCTGTCTGTACCAAATTATACATTCCTGGGTTCAGTATTATGTTAGCTTTATCATATAGAAAGTTAAAAACAGTTTTCGCAGGACCACCATGTTGTTATTAATGAGTGTGGTAGACTGGAAGGTACACGTTGTTGTTACTTCCAGCGGCGTAATATTTATACCAAGTTTCGTGAAAATCCAAGTTTGTTCAAAAATTGACAGCACGAAACAAAGGGAATCAGGATTTAAAAAGCCTGCATTTTAGCCTACTGTCCTTCCTTGGTCGGGGGGGGGGGGGGGGGGGGGGGGGGGGGGGGGGAGAGGGAGAATTAGGCTTTTAAATCATCGTACTATGGCTGTGTGTCCTTTTTATTATGTTTTATACACGTGTCAATCAGAACTGGGTAAATATTCATCGGAGCGAAAAATATTTGGAACACACATTACGAAGAGGACTGTTTATGCCCAATACGCTGTTCACATAAGTCTTGATGTCTGATAATTATCAAACATCAAGACTTCATATAATTCCACAACACGGACAGGTACTATGCACATTTCCAAACCCGTACATTTAACAGTCAGCATTTTTTTTCCGAATATACACGAAGACTGACGAAGTTTCTAATTGTTACTAATAATTAAACGAAGCTTCTTCCGAGCTGAATTGTTTTATGTACTTTTTCTTTTCGTGGCGCAACAGCCCCTAGTGGGCCAGGGCATTCTCATTATCCAGGCTTCATAATCACATTCAGACACACCACACTCGGTAGGACTCCTCTGGACGAGTGATCAGCCCGACGCAGAGACCTCTACCTGACAACACACAACACTCAGAAGAGACAGACATTCATGCCCCCGGCTGGATTCGAACCCGCAATCCCAGCAACCGAGCGGCCGCAGACTTACGCCGTAGGCCGCGCAGCCACTGGGATCGGCGGTGTACATATATGAATATATATTATTTAATTAAATGTAACTAAGAAAGATTTTACAGCCGTTACTCTGTAAAAAATTTAAACTTTTTGTTTTTTTAACTTTAAATTAATTGGTGCGTGTAGCTTCAACTATATATATTCGAGGGCTTAAACACACCCTGAAGTCCAGTTCAAGTAGCTGCTTGGTGTCTTCGGCTGTGCAGTGCAATGTGAAGATATTGTGCAAATATTTGCAAAACAAGCGAAAGGCGACGCTCTTGGAATGACGTCATATGCTGAGGAATATCATAGGTGGTTTTGCACCTGTTTGTGTTTTAAATGTCCTTCTATCGAGGAAATTTTTGTCTGATATAAATTGGAAGACAAGGCGATAAAACCATGGTTATATAAACATGACAAACCAGATCAAACAGTAGCAAATGAGAGGAAGTACTGCACAAGAGTCAGCTTCGTACCTGTAGATGTGTGTGAGAGATAGGAACTTATCATTGCTGCGGCTAGGAAGATTACTGTCTTCTGGGACGTGACGCAGAGCAGTTTGTTAGATGGGTACCATTACTGTCTTCTGGGACGTGACGCAGAGCAGTTTGTTAGATGGGTACCATTACTGTCTTCTGGGACGTGACGCAGAGCAGTTGCTAGATGGTACCATTAGCTCTGGACGTGAGCAGCATTGCTGATGGGTACCATTACTGTCTTCTGGGACGTTACGCAGAGCAGTTTGCTAGATGGGTACCATTACCATCTTCTGGGACGTGACGCAGAGCAGTTTGCTAGATGGGTACCACGGTTTCGGTTTCGGAGTATTATGCTACCTTCTTCTTGCGTGTAGAAGAGTAAAGATTGCAAAAGGAGGTTCTTCCGAAACGTTTGTTGCTGTCTTCTGGAATGTGACTTAATGTGGTATTGTAGATGGTGCCAATGTATCAGAGTATCCTGCTACCTCCATCGTCGGTGTGGAAGAGTGAAGACGGAAGTAGCAGGTTAGCCGAAACGTTGGTGCCAATTACACTACATTAACTTCAAAAAAACGGCAGTCTTTACGGATAAGTTTGCGTTCATATTCTGAAAGAGTTTCTTGTTCGAAATCTTAACAGAAAATTTCATGTTTATTTCCCCGATTGAATTAATTAATTAATCGGTCGCGCTTACGGGGTTTGACAAATGACATCACTGAGTCTAATCTGACTCTGGACATAGGTTTATGCTTAATTTTTGTGCGCTTGTTGCATTACAATGAATGCTTAAACCAGGGGTGGCCAAACCGCGGCTCGCGAACCACATGCGGCTGTTTGACGTATAATGTGCGGCTCGCGGAAATATGGTGGCTGAGCTCCTTTTTGCATTACAATTCATATAAAAGGTAAATAACAAATTTTCAAGCTCTATAATTATTTACCGGTATAAACTGAGAGTCCGCTGGATTAAAACGTAAGTTTAATGTTCATGGTGAGTAAATATATTTAAGAATTTTTGTAACAAAATGTGCATGTAACAATAAAAAACGTGTGTGTATTATTTGTTCATGTCTTGCGGCTCTCAAACGTCTGAAGTTTATCGTATGTGGCTCTTACGTTAAGCAAGTTTGGCCACCCCTGGCTCAAACGATGTTTCGCAGCCGGATATGAATTTCGATTAAATTAGTACAGTGTTTGTGGATGTGTACCCTGAAGTACTCGTAACGGTTATATTGTGCAATAATTTTCTATCTTTTCAATATACAAATAACATGCCTATATTTTGATAAAATTAATACAGTTTGGTCGGAATGTCTGAATGCAAAAGAGACAGCTAACATTCTGACTTGAATTTGGCAGATGCTGATTCGAGTTTCCGCTAGGACACCGGCTAGGACTGACCGACGTTTTTCATGGATTTCCTCATTCCCTCGAAGCTAATGCCGACATAGTGCCTTGTCTAGGCTACAACAGCTTCGTTCCAAATCCTTTTTAGTTCATCACTGACCAATCATCTTGTCATTTGACGCTATATAATCCGAGTGCTGCAACTGTTGTAAAACAAACCACTGTAACGTGTATGTTCCTCCGAAACGTTGGTATCTGCCCACAAGACTGCACGGTGTTACAACTCATAATACAAATTTTTTATGCTGTATGTACTGTGCATTTTATCATGAGTTTAAGTTGAAACCAACTAATGCACAAGATTATTAACAGAGTAAGATATATTTGTAATCCCTACATACGTTTCGACAATCTGGATGCCATAGTTGCTTGTGATTCTTTGATGGACGCCCCCCTGAGGATGGCAACTTGATTGCCGAAACGTATGTAGGGGTTACAAATACATCTTACACTGTTAATAATCTTGTGCATTAGTTGGGTTTAACTTAAACTCAGAATACTATCTTTAGGTCAATCATACAGGTCTGTTGCTTTTATTTGAAACATTCCTCGAAATTTCATTTGACTGTGCAGTGTGATCAGCTGTGCAAGGGTAGGTTTATATCTGCAGAAATATACGTGAAGGCTGACAGTGTTTTACGTCAGATTGCAAGAAAATAGGTTTGGAAAAGATTGCACATTACACTGGGATATACTTCTCAAGCCTTGTTAGTTTCCAATTTTAGCCAATTACTTCCGTTCGTTGACTTATTTCTTGAGTCTGTTTTACTATGACGTGATAATTTTCGATGTTTTGTTCCAAACTACAATTTTAAATGGCTAAAGAAGTTAAAATTCCTACTCGAAGAGGTTCAGTGAACTTTTCTGTCGATTTTCGATAATTCTCACTTCAATTGTTTTCTCTTTGTTTCGAAGGAACTCGCCGTGCAGCGCTACTGGTTATGAATTTTAATGTTTTTGGTTCGCACGTTGAATATTACCCAGTCAGCTGTATGTATCCGTTACCTGTGAAAGATATTTCAAGTGTGAAAAATTATATTTGTGTGTAAAAGCCTTCAGGAAGAGTTTTTAGTGGTGTGTTGCACTGAAGTTCCCCACGTAGAGTATGTGTTATACCATTGTCTTAGATGTGTGGAATGATATGAATGTGTGTGTCTTTTTCTGGGCAATTTTTGTTACAAAAATTTATGATGGAGCAACATTTTTGTTGGGAATTTGGTTTTGAATGCTTGAAAAAGGAAACTCTTCACATCAGTTTGATGTATTGCTATTTATTGTATTTGCGGCGGTGAATGTTATGACTGCGAGGTCATATGATGTGACCCCGTGCAGTTTGGTATATGGTCACCTGTGATTCGGTAACATCACTTTTCGCCTCTCGGCTCACTTCTATCCTAAAGATAAAAGCGGCAAGCTTCTCCGAAACCTCGATAAACATCTGACAAAGTACACGTCATCACATCCCAGAAGACCGATGTTTAATTTTGCGTATTGACTGGAGTTTATGTGTACTTTATGTGTTCGTTGTATTCAAATATGGCATAACACTCCATGATAATTAAAATGTAAATCTCGTAAATGTTACCTTCAAGGAAAGTCATTCGATGTTGCTGTTAAAAGATTAATCAAGATCAGGTTACGCAAAGTACTACCAGGTATTTGAACCCGGTATCTTCGGAAAACGAAGCAGAGGTCGTATCACTTTGCTGCCACATACAGTGATACGAACCAAAATACAGTCGAACCCGTTTATAACGACATCGATGTATACGACACCTCGCTTATAGAGTCAGATATTCTGTGGTACCAATTAATTCGTCACTGTGAACCATAACATTACACTCCTCGGTTATAACGACACCCGTTTATATCGACACAAAATATTCAGTCCCTTTCATGACGTTATAACCGAGTTCGACTGCACTTTGCCCCATCTACTTTACTTTTCAATTTCGGGCAGGAACACAGTTTCTATTCAAACCGGCATTCAGACCGGCTGTGGGTCCCACAAATCCTCCCATTCAATGGGCACCACAGAATTTTCCGGGGGATAAAAGGTCTGGGGCCTAAAGCTGAGCACTTACCTCCATCCAGTGCCAAGATACCTCCAGTGCCCCATACGTGTTCAGGGCGTGGTGCTTAATAAAGTACGACGACGACTTCACGTTCCCATTAATACTGTACCGAATTTCACGTAAATTATTTGAATAATATCTGAGGCTAATACATTCCGACGGATAGGATCTGCATACCGAATGATCGCTTTATGCACCGCGCAAAGGCGTAGAAAGGACAAATTAAGACGCAGTTCACCCGTTTTGTATCTGGAAAGGCAATATGGACATGTGTCATTTTTCCTTGAGCGTAAAGTTTAATGACTGCGTGTATGCCGGCCCACCTAACTACCTGCCTCATAGCATATTTGTTCAACCCCTATCTTTACACTCTTAATCGCGAAGGTGCCCACGCCTTATCGCCATGAAGACACTCCTTTCAGATTAAAACTGCCACAGATCTAAATTAAGTCCACATATAGCTCCCGGAAAACTGCTAGGGACCGCAGAATGGAAGAGATTGGCATTAGACTGCAAAGTCTGGGAGAGAAAAATTCAGGGAGCTAGGGCCCGGAATTGGGCTGGAGTGGTGGTGGTAGTAGTAGTAGTAGCAATTGTTGTCGTCATCGTGTGTTGCAGGAACCTCAGTAGCTCAGTGGGTATAGTGACAGACTACAGACTGATAGTCGAGGAACCAAGGTTCTTTTCTCGAAGAGAGCAAAAGATCTTGCTCTTTCCCAAAGCGCCCAGACTGCCTCTGGAACCCACCCAACCTCCTGTTCAGTGACCACTGAGTGTTCTTTCCACGAGGTAAGGCAGCTAGGGTGTAAAGTGACCACCTATCTCCATCTAGTACAGAGGCTGAGAATGAGGGGAGTTTTCAATCCGTCTCCTGTGTGCCTTCATGGCATTGCACTTTAGTCAGAAACGCCTTTTAGGTAAGATCTGCGCTGTTCTGGGGTATTACGCAGCGTTGAGTGACAATCCTTTACCGACGTTTCGGGACAACCTGTCAAGAAGATTTCTTGACCTTTGAAGATGGGACCGATAGGTTGTCCCGAAACGTTGGTAAAGGATTACCATTCGACGCTGCGCAATAACCCAGAAGAGCGCAGATGTCATCAACATCGCGGCGGAAGCCTGAAATCACGTTTAAGGTATTTTATTGGGGATAAGGTAAAGTACAGTTGCCCTTTGCTTAATTAAGCACCATGCTATAAAGCTGTATGAAGAGTAGTGGTACAGCTCCACCCATTCTTAACTTCTGCACCACATGTGAGAGATCAGCTGAGGTTCCCAAAGAGCCTCTGGTATCAGCTGAATAAGAGGCTGGGTGGGCCGCAATTCCCCAAACGCCGAGCCCGTGTAACAGTCACTGTACTGCCTGAGCTACCGTGGCTTCTTTCATTAGGTGTCTGTACTGAAACTTGTGGGACAGATTGAAACTTTGAATCCTGAAGTTCTTCCGCATAATACTTTAAATTCATTTCCGACTTCGCAGAAGACACACCACGTATCCAGCACGAAGTCCAACCGATTAATGCTCTTTAATGAAATAACCAGTTTATTGTTGGAATAAATACACTGTGGTGTAAAATGCTGAGTTTTTAATGTTAGAACTGGTGGTACGTATATTTACCACTGTACTTGCAAGAGTTAAATAAATGGCTTGAAGTTAAAAGGGGGACTTAAGAAAGATAAGGCGCTGCTAGGTGGGGCTGTTAGCAGAGTTAATAGGATTGGCTATCTCGCAGTTTTTATATGCATTGTTTTTCTGTAGATAAGCACAGAATCGCCGTTCAAACACTCGTTTGGGCGTGTTTCATCTGTTTTGCGCAATAAATATTTAATCTTTAAAAAGAAAATGTTCTATAAAAATAAAAAGACTGTCGATATTGGTCAGGCTTATCATTGCACGGTAAGTAAAGGTGGCGTAGGGTTCTACGCGCATGCTCTTCTGAACTGTGATTATAACTACCCGACTTATTAAATTTTATTTAATAAGTGGCAATGTTATGTAGTGTTCAAGAAAAGGCATTAGTATTGGTTGATTTATAGTAAATATCACTGACTATTGCCGTTTCCATGTTAGGGTAGCGGATCACATACCGTTTGCTATTTAGTGCCACACAGATAAAAGGTAGGGAACCGCTGGCCTAAACCAACGGTGTCACCTGAGGTTACCACAGACTTGTGGATCCCCCAACCCCTTTCTTAGGTTTGTGGGTGTGCTTGTGTATAAGGAACGCCTTGTCATTTTTTATTTATAAAATATGTGTGGTTTTTTTGTCGACCTCGGTGGACTAGTGGTTAGCGTGCTCGCCACTGGACCCAAGGTTCGCGGGTTCGATCCCGACCTAGGTCGATGGATTTTTAAGGGTGATAAAAATCCGGAGGGGAAGTAAAGCCGTCGGTCCCATGTCGTAGATTTACGGCATGTAAAAGAACCTTACGGGCATGAATAAAAATGTTGCGTAAGCCAAATTGCCTCCATTTCTCACCCAAGTCTCCTGACTGCCTGCCAGATGGCTCTGGCGGGCACATCAGGATCGATAGAAACAGTAGCGCGGCCAGTTGACCAGTCACCAACTGCCACGAATGCGCACGACTTAGTAACCTCGAAAATAGGAGGCAAGAGGAGGCCCGGGCCCATACAGGGCTGTTGAGCCATGGTTATTATTATATTATAAAATATGTTTTTAACTTGATTTTTTGTTCACCGTGCATTTTGTTAATATATAAATGGAATGTATACCGACAAATGCACTAATTAGTGCATTTGTCGGTATACATTCCATTTATATAATTTAAAATATGTATTTGTTCACTTAATTTTAGATAACCGTTGTTCTATGGAAACATGGCGGAACACTTGGCCAACGCACGCCGGTGTGTTGCGGTGTACTGGTTGAGCACTACTGCGGTAATACTTAATTAAAGTGAAGTATACAGATTATCAAGTTACACACTACGTAACTTGCTGCGTCTACCTGATACTGGGTGTTGTTTAACAAAGTAAAAGAACTACCTTTTGAAGCTTGTATGTCTGTCTGACCTAGTAGAAAGACCTTCCCCTGTGGAAATTTATTTTTAAGATTCGGTACAGGAGAGTCACTGAATGTTGTCGCGCAGTTCCGAATCTCTGTCATGTTGATCCACAAAAAAGTTGGATTGGCTTTGGTCCATAAATGGAAAAACAGGCCAAAAGTAAGGTTTATAAACTGGTGATAACCAGGCTAAAAACCACTGCTCTGAAGATTTATATGTACATGTATTTTTTTTTTCCAATGGCTCGACAGCCCCATGGGGGCCTAGGTCGCCTCATTTTTTTTTTCGAGTCTTCACGATCACACACTTTTTAGACACACCACACTCGGTAGGACTCCTCTGGACGAGGGACCAGCCCGACGCAGAGACCTCTACCTGACATCACACAACACTCATAAGAGACAGACATCCATACCCTAGGCGAGATTCGAACCCACAATCCCAGTAAGCGAGCGGCCGTAGACCCACGCCTTAGACCGCGCGGCCACTGGGATCGGCTATGTACATGTATACAAGGGTGAAACAACCCAGGGCGCCAGGACGCCCAGGCGACTAAATTCTTTTACGGTGACGCCTACTACTTACGGCTCCTCATGTCACCATTCTGCGGCCTAGAATTTTGAGGTGGCTTCTAGACTTTTGGAAAATTTGTTAACCGCTGCGTCTGTATTTGGTTGCTTAGACCAGGGGTCCACAAATTTTTGAAAAATCTATTAGCCAGCTTTAAAATTCTAGGCGACAAAAGGATGACATGAAGCAGGGGTTTCACAGATTTTAGACCCCGCCGTACAAAATTAAGTCGCCCAAGATTCGTGTACTGCTGGCTTCAGACGGTGTGACAAAGTTATCATGTATCATATACTTCACAGCAAGACGCAGGCGTGTCATATTGCCAAACTTATTTATGGATTTCTTAGTTTCGTTTAGTCTGTGCTTGATTTAATATGTAAAGTAGAGAGGCGTTTGAGATTTGATGTGTTCATGTAATCTGTGGTCTTTTGGGTAATTACACGGCGTCGTGTGGTAATTATTTACCATCCTGGAATCTTGACCCATGAAGATGGGACCGACACGTTGTCCCGAAACGTCGGTAAATAATTACCAGAGGACGCCGTGTAATTACCCAATAGACCACAGATTACATCAACATCGCGGCTGAAGCCTGAAATCAAGGTTGATGTGTTCATGGCTGTGAAGATTCGTTTTGTGTTATGGCACTGCGTAGTCTGGTAGCTGGTTGCCAAGTCTTGCGAGAAACATGCCGCCTACATCTTTACGGTATACCCTAAACTTGAGTAAGCTTGAGAGGCATTCCTTTTTGTCCAAAACGTTGGTACTACCTAGCAAACTGCACACCGAGGCCACAGTATGAATCTTGGTCCATTCCGTTAAACTGTACGCCGATAAGAAATGAAACTGCAGTTGCTTGGAATTGATATGAGTACCCGAGTACCCGCCACTGTTCCAAAGAAGTCAGCTCATCTTGATGCTTTCTGTCAGTAAACTTACATTCTTTGTTCGACCTTCGAATCTTCCTCTCACATTCTCCTTTCTTTTTCTTAATTTTTTCCTTGTAAGGGATCCTGGTCTTTCTCTTTCATTCTTTTTTATCCTTTCTTCCCCTCTGCCATTATTTCTTGGTGGGAACATGTAGACCTACCTGTTGAACAGAAATAGTAACCCACTTTCATTCGTGTTAATGGGAAGCCGCCCATTTAACATGGTAAGGAACGCTGTGCTATGTGGTTAAGGAGTTTCGTTAATTGGAAATCCGCTGCATATTGGTCAGCTCCATTTTGATAAGTCGTCATATGTGGCCATGTGTCAGTGGCGGCTGGTAGACCTCTTCAGTGTACTGACAGGGGATTTATGTCAGTAGATTCAAGTCAGATGAGCCAGGCGGTCTCTTAATGTTTTCTGACGAAATTTGAAATGCGGGATTTCAGAGGTTTCACAGCGGTGTTGTTGATGATTCGAGTGTTCCCGGGTGAGAGGCCTTGGATGTTGGGTGCATGGTTCCTGACGTCTTTCAATGTCCAGCAGTCCGAGAAAAAATTTCCTTTCTACTTCGTCTTATCCTTCCTTTATGCCCCCCCCCCCCCTTCCCCGTCCCATCACCCTTGACGTGATCACAGTAATATTTGGTGAGGGTTATAAATTATGAAGTTCCTCATGCGGGTCTCTCCAGCCTGCTCTGTCTTCCTGTCTCTCTCAAGTCCAAATGTTTTCGTCAGCACCCTGTCCTCAAATATTCCCAATCTGTCCTTCCCCCTTAGTGTGAGAAACGACAGGCTTCACGGCAGTAGTACACACTTCATACATGGACAAGTAGGCTACAGTACCCTAGGACAGCTCTTTTCAAACGATGGTACGCGGACCGTTGCCTGGTGGTAGGTGAAGAAATTTAGGATTTTTTTTTTTGAATAATTGAAATTTAGAAACGTTAATTGCACTATTACAATTGTTTTAAATGTGTTGAAATGTAGAGAAAACATGAAGTGTATACCAAGATAGAATTTGATTGTCCGAATATAACTACAAATTCTCCTCTGTCGTCTAATCGCGTTAAATTAGAAAAGTAGCAACTGCGAAATTTGAAGTTTCGACAGCGTTGTTGTTTCGCTGGTTGGCAGGCTTGAAGACTTCAAACCTGCCAACCAGCGAAACATCTCGGAAGACCAGTATCCTGAAAGTAGGCATTACTATTTACAGTACCTAGTGGTACGTGTACATGTTTTGTGTTGTGTTGTGACAGTGGTACGTGAGAGAAAAAGTTTCAAAAGCACTGCCCTCGGACACGAAGCATCCTATAGATGTTGAAATTTCAGTTGAAGGAGGTAATAGAATTTATAAAGTTTATAATAAAGGAAATTCGCTGTTAATATTTACGTGTTTTATAAACAAAACAGCATATTGACTTTTATACTGATGTTCGGAACAGGGGTACACAAATCCCGGGGACCAGGTCGCCCGGGCGAAAAGAGTTTTTACGGTGGTACGTAATATTTGTTGGTCCACAGTATGGAACTTGCTCTGTGTCACCCTCCTAGATTTTTAAAAATCTTTGGACCCCTGGTTCGAAATATTTCTAGTCGTTTGAAAACCCTGTAGCTGTTGCAGGTAGCTTTGAGAGAGGAATTCGAATCTTATACTGATACTTACCTGGGGTTCTGGTTTCGTATTTGGTTAACGTGGGCTTACCTCTCAGTTTACTGAAAGCAACTTTGCAGAAGAATGGCGCTTCAAAGCAACACAATTATTTTAGCACAAGACCATAATGAAGGGTTTCGCTAACTACAATAGTATTTCTGGTAAACACTCTACCTGGATGTCTATTTCTCCTCCGTTAACAAATAACACAAAGGACAGTGACAGCTCATAGGCAAGAAGTCTTGAAGATACCTTTTACAGCAAGTGAAACATGATTTTACTGAAGTACATACAATGCTCATTTACAGGTTCTTACAAAAGGAAAAGCCATCTCATCTGGCCCGCAGTCAGAATTATATTGATCAATGTTCCCACCCATACAATGCAAAAAGTAAAATTTTACAAAATCTGAGTTTAAGACAGATTTATTCCCGTTATGTCGGCGTGAGTAATGTTTACGTACGATATTATATATACCGGGTTATAAGTTGTTAATTTTGTCACGAAGCTTGTCTTAGTCTGATTTGACAGTTAGCGCTACAGTTAAGAAAGGCGGTAAACATTTTTTTTTTTTCCAGAATGCAAACCCTATTTTACATGGGTACAGTAGGGTTAAAGTTTAACCAAGTACATATAATAACAATATTGTTACTTACAATTTTCTATTGATGTGGTGTATAAAATTAATGAAACATTTGAGTTTAACAAAATCCGCCATCCTTCTTACAAAATAAACACCGAAAGACCAACCCAGCAAATCTTCCTTTTCTCTAAATGCCAACAACCGCCCTCCTTTGTACTTTAACTGTACATAAATGTTTTGAATGTTATTGAATTTTGTTTCTAATAAATGACACAGTCAGTTGTTTAGATTACGCAGCGTCGGTGGTAGATGGGCCAACGAGTATGGAGCGTTGATGGAATTATACTGACAGGGGAATACCGCAGTACTGGAAGGAAACCTGTCCCAATGCCACTTGTCCACCACAAATCCCATGTGGCACGGTGACAGGCCGGCCCTGAGAGTGATTTATGTACAGACTGTTAGGGCATTTCGGTACTATAAGAAATACTTAAATTTCGCATACCTTGTCGTCTGTTATACGCAGGAAGATTGTTCACACGCTGCACCACTATTTGTATTCATAGTTCTTAATTGTTAAATGGCTCTCGCGTTATTTGGTGCTCATGACTTCTGGACTAGACACTACGGTGTTCTGATATCTTGCATCAAATCTGAAAGCTTCGCTAATGCAAGCAGTTAAGACGCGTCTGAAATACGCGGGCAGTGCAATAGCACGTGGTCCGATTATGGCGATGGCGGGACAATACTGGCATCTCTGCAGTTTCTTTCTTCTTTCTTTCTTTCTTTCTTTCTTTCTTCTTCCGTCCTTTCTTCTGTCTCTTTCTTTCACATTCCTGCTTTCATTGTGTTCTTTTATTTATTTGTTGAAAATCACCGTTTTCCGGCATATGACGCCGTGTACGCTGACATAAATTTACCGACGTTTTGAAGTAAGATTTTCAACTACCGCGAAAAGTCGGTAAATTTCTATCAGAGTACACGGCGTCATATCCCAGAAGACAGTAATCCTCACACTTATCACAATGAGAACCTCAAATCTCTTGTAGGCCTGTTCCTTCAGTCGTTTGCTTTCTTACTATCTACCTTTCGTTCCTTGCTTCTGAAATTCTTTATCTTTTTCTGTTTCTTCTGTCTGTTTTTATTGTTGTTGCACCTAACGACAGTTTCAGGATTAACCTTTGTTCTAAACATTCCGTTGTGATAATATATAAAGTATAAAGATGTAAACTGTCAGTCACAAAAAAACTTTTTATTTTTCCAGAGATTTAGTGTATTTTACAACATGTTTCGGCCAACTTGGCCATCTTCAGGTAATACAACTATGTACAAGTACAGGAATTAAAGAGTTTTGTTGTGATTGACGGTTTACTTCTTGACACTTGATAATTTCAGGATTATAATGAATTGGAAAGGATATGGAAGGAAGCGATCGTATCCTAGTTTGATTTGGTGTCCCGATATTTCTGTGAGACCAAGGATCACCACGGAAAGCCTCACTAAGGACAGCCGGTCGCCGGACCGACATATTTGTGTATTTACTTAATTTTTTTTTTGCAAGGTAGCTGTACAATTATATCGGACGTTGTCTACTATCTGACGTACTGTGAATATACACGACGTTTCGGCAGTTGTTTCTGCTCTTGTTTTCAGCCTTACGGAATATGAGGCACGAGGGATAACATGGAACGTAATAAGTAGCAGGCTTAAATAGTAATTCGAAATTTAAATATTTGGGTTTTTACAGTGGGGGTTCTTTAGATTTTAGTTTTTGGAGATTGTTATATTGTGTAGTGTTGAAGATTGACACGACGCTTTGCTTCGGTGGGACATTCTGCCTCCCACTGCTCCTCCGAAACTTTTGCGTCAACACACAAAACTGCAAGGTGTCAAAAATCCGAAGACTATCAGCCTATAAGTACTTTGATATGTCAGTAACTGTGCATCAGTATAAAAAAATAGGCCTTGTACGTGTAAGGTAACATTGTGGCGCGTTCGCTTTATATTTACACCTCCCCGGCTAACCTAAGAGCCTGATACCATTTCACTCGAAGAGAGCACTTTTATGGCAATTTAATTTTCGCGGCAACAATAACACTTATCTTAGGTCTTCATGTAAAGATATTTTCACGATTTGAAACAAATTTGGATTTTATAGACATTTTCATAAAAGTCCCCAATATCACGGAAATCCTTCTAGTGGAGACTCGCTGATACATGGGATTGACTGACGGACGGTCGGATGGATGGGTGTGACGAAGCTATTAATAGGCGCTTGTCGCGACCATGTTAACGCGCTTAAAACATCTGTTCGCAAACGCTGTATTTTTAGATGCGTTTGCAAAATTGCGAAAAGCGACTATTTGCTTCGTCATTCTGTCTGTCCGTTCACGTCTGTCCGCGTGGATCAACACTTCTCCCACTGGACGGATTTTCATGACAGTTTGATATTTGAGGATTTTTTTCGAAAATTTGTCAAGAAAACTAAAGTTTGGTTAAAATCTGACAAGAATAACGGTTACTTTACATGAAGACCTTATATGAATTTGTGATATCTCTCTGAATTCTTCTTAGACTGAGAAATGTTTCAGACAGAAGTTTTGGAGAAAATAAGAACACACATTTTGTGTCCAATACTCCCCCCCCCCCCTAAAATCGTGCCGTTTATGAGATAATGTGAAAAATATGGTAGAGCCGGACAGGCCACAGATGACAATATAATACGGCGCATGCGCTTTGCATGCCGGATACCGAACGCAACAATACAGACACACACTCATAATATTTAATACTCATTATTGTTAACAGCAGTACGAAATATTTTGTAGCGCGACAACAGTGCAAAAAAGAACCCACTGTTCCATTTCCATGACAACACAGAACACTTTTATATTGTTGACAGCTGCATTTACGCAAAAAACAATAAAAGGGAAGGTATCGTTGCGTTTCCATGGCAACAATTGTTACGCTTACGCGCCACAATATAACGTCGCACGTACCGTCTGTCTTGTTTGTAACGCTATAAGCCAAGTGCTCACAACAGCGCCAAGGTATTTTGAATTGTCAGCGCTTAACACTGCATTATAGCCACATACCACAGACTGGCGGAAGTATCACCATGCATCTTACTGTCTCTTTTGCTTTGCAGTGCAGGTAGATATTGTTACCACACGAAGACATGGAGGTATTAATACCGTGTAACAAGCTGCAGTAGTTCATTATTCCCCTCTGTCTAATTATCTTCCTTAATGTTTTTTTGACTTTACTCCAGCTTTGTTCCGTCTACTTTCCTTTCTCATCTCTTTCTTCTTCTTCTTTTCTTCTTCTCCTCATCCTTCTTCTTCTCCTCCTCCTTCTCCTCCTCCTCCTCCTCATTCTTCTTCTCCTCCTCCTTCTTATCTCCAATATTTTCAAATTACATTCTTCTCTCATATGAAATTTGACGTTTCCAAGGCATTAAATTTTAGATTCTCTTTTCTCCTCTGTAACACCGCGTAATCTATTAACCTGTTATTTTCCACCCCATTTTTTATTTTTTGTTTCGTCCTTTTTTTCTTCATTTCATCTTATCTTTTTCGTTACCACGTGACCCTCCATTTATGCGCCGTGTCCAGAAAGCCGCGAACTGCTTTGTTTTTCATTGCGCTTTATTAAACGTTGTCGGTAACGCAATCATGTAGCATCAAACGATAGGGCGATTGGAACTCATTTCGTGACCTAAGTTTAGATGGAAGGATAATATTAAATGGGATGGGAGAATGTGGACTGGGTTTATTTGTTCCAGGATATGGCTCAGTGGCGAGCTCATGCGAGGTCGACAATAAATATTTCGGACCCATAAAAGACAGGAAACTGCTTGACCAACTGACCGAATATTGACTTCTCAAGAACGGTCCTCGATGTTTTAATATGACATTTTTCTCCCATCTGTGTGTAGGCCTTCCAAGTGACTTTTATCCTTCAGGTTCTTCTATTAAAGTTTTATGTTCGTTTTAAACTGCTTCCAGATGTGGATACAGCGTTAATCAGTCGTGGATAGCCGACAAGAGGTCGTCCTCGACCTTGTGCGTTAGGCGGGAGGTTAATAGCACCTCGGAATGTTGCGAAAAGTCACAGAGGGCCCACTGACAGGGACAGCATTGCCTTATCGTAATTGATCCGCCAATGAAGAGACATGCCGCGGAACTGCTGACCTAGAGGCGTCAACCCATCTGCGATCAACCACTTTACAACTACATTCCATTCTTGAAGGCAGTCAGTCCTAACTCCTAACCAGCAACACGCCTGATGCTTCCCTTGAGAGCCCCTCCCTTGAGCTCACATGACGTCATATCCGGTCCGGGCAGTAACTTAGCTGCTGTGCTTCTCTCCATCCGCCTACTCTTCTCATCTTGATGCGAACTGAGATGCCGGCGGTACCGCAGCACAGCATCCATTCATTCGAAATGTTATTCGTTGAAAATGCAAGTAAATCAAGCACTGAGTTTGGAGTTTTTCAGTCCTCTGACGCAAGACTACTGTACGCGTATTCTGGTAAGCGAAGCCGTGCAATTTGGTCGATAGGTACGTACCGACGTTTCAGATCACAGGCACACCCAGAATTTTTCTTTGGGGGGGGGGGGGGGGGGGCCTGAGGCTATATATAATTTTGTTTGATTTTAAAAACTATGTTATGAAAATCATGTCAAAATATCCGACCCAACATCTGGTTAGGTTACAGGGAAAATTAAAACTAATTGAGAAAGAAGTCTACATATTCGTAAGTTTTTATTACATTTTTCAATATTCCAATGACTAGTCATCAGCCGGTTTCAGTGGCTGATTTAGGCTGAAGCGTAAATCTCGTAAAACCTTGATATTATCGTGTTTACAAAATCTGTGTTTTAAATTTCCCTTTGGGGGGTGGGGGGCTGCACCCCTGCAGCCCCCCACCCCTTAGATGTGCCAATGTTTCAGATGAAGCTGCTTACTTTCATGGTAAAGACTTGGAAGCAGAGGCAGCAAGTCTATCCGAATTGTAGGTACCTACCAAGCTACACGGTGTCACACCCCAGACGATCGTCTTCCTGTAGCGAAACAGGTGACAGCCTCGACGTGAATGCGATGGGGAAGCAAGAATAATTACAGAATTGTGGGAGGATGTAAATATCACCGAAAACATAATAGCGCAGCCCGTGTAGTGGCCAGAGTATGGACTGGGCGATCTAGGAATCAGGGCTCGATTCTCGGCAGGGGCAGAGATTTTTTTTCTTCTCCACAACGAGCAGAAGCCTCTGGGTCGCACCCAGCTTACTGTTCAGTAGATACTGGGGTTAAGGCGGCAGGTGCATGGACCTGACCACTCACCTCCATTACTGCTGATAATCACAGTTAGTGTACCAGCACATAGTGGCGTAACGGTGAACTGAAGACCGGGACAACTTAGCCTTTTGCTAAATGCTGTTATTGTGAAGGGATACATGGACTGTAACCACTCATCTGGAACCCTAAGCTGCATTACGGTGTTCACACATCACCGCAGTTTCCTCCGTCCGGAACTGATTAAACTCGGCTGATTCTTCACATCCCGCTACATCTAGGTCTGCCATTTGGTCTTTTTCCATGGGCCTGCCAGATTTGGTACACGTTTACTATTTCTCCCATGCATGTTTGAAGATCCGTCAATGCTGACCTGATTATTTATACCACAGCGTCTATTGTAAAACCGTTCGAAATGTATTTGTCTGAACTCAAGTTCCCTTCCGCTTCCTTAACTGCTCGGCTAAGAAGTCCCATGAAATATGACTTTTCCGAAGATCGACAATGAAATGTGGCGATAATCTTATAAGTGCTGTCTTGGTGTGTGGCACCCCGTTGTGTTTTCTAATACGAATCTAAAGGACCTTGTCACTCTGTCGACACAACTTTATTGGTAAACAAATTCTCTTGGCTTTACAATAATAGCTACATGTTTCGACTTCTTACAAAAGCCATCATAATATTAAACCGTTATGAAAATACAAAGCAGTAAAGGGTAGCCTTATATAATATAACAGTTCGATGTGGTAGTGGAAAAGATATTATGAATTTTACATAATTGTAACTAAATACGAGTATAGCAAACACAACATAAAACTACATGGCTAAAAAAGTAACAATATATATATATATATATATAAACTATTGTAAATGTTGTATCTGACTGCCTCGTTGAATTCACGTGTGACATAAGGTTACTTTTATTCGTTTACATTTTATAACGGTTTAGCCTGATGATGACTTTAGTAAAAAGCCGAAACATGTAGCAAGTTATTGTAAACAAAAAGGAATTTCTTTACCAACAAAGTTGTGTCGACTGAGTGCAAAGGTATTTTGATTCATGTTATGCGTGTTCATTTGATCTCCTGAAAATACAGTAGATTGTGAGGATGGGAAACGAATGCAAGCGTCTGAGTGTCGTCCATTAGAGGGCTTTGGTATTAGCGGTGTTGAATCTTCAGAGTCTGCTACCGGAAAGTTACGGTAGTTAATTAGTACAGTGGATCTTAGGGAAATAGATTGCGAATATGAGAGGTGGATGGAACTGGCTCAGCGTTGTCTCCGTCTCCTTTGGGCTCTGTTATGAGCGGTGTTAAACCTTCGGGCTGTAGTACCAAATGGTGTGATTCTTTGTGAATGCCTCAACGCGAAAAGAAATTAAACACGTGTAATGGCAAGAAGTGTGGTTGTTACCACCCACGAAGCAGAGCTGTAAAGCAACTGAATGTCCTTACGTCGGCACATTCTGCTGCCTTTTGAAACTTCAATCTGTGCACTTCTTAAGAACCATTTAAACTACAGCGGTAACTATACATACCACCTGCAGTAACATAAAGAAGCGCTACGTGTTGCCCACACAACCTGTTCATGGGTTCCGTATGACTTTCACAATGAGCATTAACACACTGGTTTTGTGTTTACTGCCAAATTACACTGTAGCCATAGGCGGCCAGGCTTTTGGACTTTGTGATCTGCTCTAAAGACAGAAAATCTTTCGCGATCTGCCATAGTACTTAATGTATTAATATTAGGTGAAATAGACAAAGAAATCTAAAACAGCATGATGACATCAAACATTTAAAAGTACAATTGTTTCATTTATTGAAAACTGATGTTTTCAAACTAAAAGAATTTACCATAATTAAAAAAAAGCACACCCCAGAAGGCAGCCTACCTTTCCACCAAGTGTATGTATAATAGTAGTCTGTTGCTGCCTAATGCTTTTCAGTTATTTGTTGGTCTGGGCATTGACACAAATCCCATTACAGGCCTGGACAGACCCTTAGGGTTCCAGGAGGTTGAGGCTCCCAGATTTCTAGACAATCGGCACATGAAGATGGTAAGGTTGTCAGCCCTATGCACCGGCCGCCTTTACCCCCCAGGAAATATTCCTGGTACTCATTTCTGTTAAAGGCTGAGTCGACCCCAGGGCCATAGTGCGACCGAAACGATTATGTCAATGAAAAATTCCAGTGACACCATCGGGAATGGAACCCGCGTCGTTCCATTTACCATAATTACAAGGTGTTTTCATTAACCTTCCTATTGCGAAGTTTATGCACGACACTGCATATCTTGCGAAACTTACTGAAAGTGGGTTCATAATTACTTAGGCACAAGTGAAGGCGGTATTCTGAATGTTCATCGGTCAGACGGTTGCGGTATCTTGATTTAGTTATCTTCATCTGGGAGAAGGCTTCTTCGCAGACGTAGGTTGATCCAAAAAATGCTGTCAAACAAAGAGATGTTGATCGTACTGAGGCGGCAAATACATTTTGATAGAGACCAAAAAGCGGCCGCCATCGACCATTTGGCCACCTGTACTGTAGCACACCCCAGAAGGCAGCCTACCTGTCCACCAAGTGTATGTATAATAGTAGTCTGTTGCTGCCTAATGCTTTTCAGTTATTTGTTGGTCTGGGCATTGACACAAATGACGCTTCTCCCCTAAAAATGAAGGCATCAGGTTCCTCTGACGCGTCAGTATCTGTGTACCAAAGTGCACGATGTTGGATCCCGTAGTTACTGTAACGAGAACACGAAATTAAGTCCTTTGAATCGATGACCTCCCCATATCCGTCGATCAGTTAACATTTCTCCTTGCAGTGCACTTGCCTGTACAGGTAGGACCCGTTTTACGACAGGGTTAGGTTCCAGCAAAACAGGGTCGTAAAATGAAAAGTCGTAAAACGAGACCAAAATAGGACCTGTTTTACGACAGGGTTAGGTTCCAGCAAAACAGGGTCGTAAAGTGAACAGTCGTAAATCGAGACCAAAATATAATGTAATTGAATGAGATAGGTTCCAAAATTCCTAAAATTTTTCCAAGTATGTACTAATATTTAAGGTAATATTTTGAAACAGTCGTTAATGTGAAAAGTCGTAAAATGGACCGTCGTAAAACGGGACCTACCTGTATTGCCCTCCAGTGGCCACTTGATGGCGATAACCTTCGCTAGCGACAAGTGCTTTGGGCTGGTTAGCATGTCGTAGAGGGAAATACAACAGTAGGTTGAGAGTGTGAAGCCTCGTGCGCAGTCATCACCCACCATCTGTGTGACTTACTTCCGTGGCCTCTGAATGGTTGTGGATGGTGTTCAAGATGAGAAGGAGTTTGGTGGTAGGAGACTGGAGGTTCTCACAGAGGTGTTGCTGAGCCACACCATTTTCGTAATTGTCTTTTTCACATTCAGAGAGATATTTTGGAACCACAAAGCCTTGAACAGAAAGTGTAAGAGCTTGGAAAAACATTTTAGACAAAGTGAAATCTGCAGTCTTCTGGGGTTTTATGCGGCGTCGTGTGGTAATTGTTTACCGACGTTTCGGGACAACGTATCGGCCCCATCTTCACGGGTCAAGAGTCCGAGTAGGAAAACGTAAGTAAACAATTACCACACGACGCCGCATAATACCCCAGAAGACCGCAGATTTCATCAACATCGCGGCGGAAGCCTGAAATCAAGATTTTAGACAAAGTCAAAAGGCATGTTTCTACAAATGCTTTACCAGTAAGTGAGCACTCAAATTACGGGAGTGGTGGTGTGATTCGCTTTTCAACCCACCCGAATTTTCCAAGGACATCATTAAATAACTACTTGACATCTGTTATGCAAACATTTAAAGGCTTCTAGTGTGATTTTCTGGCAGTGTAGTAATTTCTGTAGCGATATACAGGGCATACACAAAAGAATGGTGCGGTTTATATGGTTTATTCAATTGATACCGCACCATTCTTTTGTGTATGCCCTGTATAGTCGCTTTAATGTTACCATTTTAGAAGCGTTTTGCGCTGTGTGTGTTAAGATGGCTCAGTCCATCCATTTGTCGGAACCGGGATGCCGTAGTCATCACAGTGACTAGGCTACGGTCTGGACGATCAGGGGTTCGAATCCCGGAAGTAACAGGAGATATCTTTCTTCTCCAAAACCTCCACACCGGCTCTGAGGTCAAAATGGAGTACCTCCTGATATTGTCTTCCCATCTCAGCCGTGGTCTTCCCACAGGTCTTCTTCCATGAAAGTTTCTATTCATTACTTTTTCTTTTCGGTATTCTAATATTATCCATTCGGACTATATGACCAGCCCATTGTTTTCTGAACTTAATATATTTTACTATAACAGGTCCATTTATATTGTTCGTCTTATATCAATAAAAGTAGTTCTGTTAGATTGATATGTCCTGTTGTGGATCTCTAATAGTGCATACACAACGGGATGTCTCAAACCAAGAGTGTATTACAAGCACGTTGAAGTTTTCCGTCTGCACCCCGTAAAGGAGTAAAGATATTTCCATGTATTTCTAATTTCAGCACTGGATGAGGCTGAGTGTGAACTTCATGCCCCGCCGTTTTGCCCCCGGCGCTCATGGAACAGGTGGGCCATAGAGCCGGTGGGACGTTTTGGGGAAGACAATTACCGATTACCCGTACCGGAAATCGAACTACGATTTTGGGCCTTGCCATGACTAAGGCGGTTAATCGCCGGCCTCTCACCTAAATGACCCGGGTTTGATCTCTAGGTCAGTTCATGTGGGATTTGTGGTGGACAAAGTGGCACTGGCACACGTTTTCTCCGAGTATTTCGGCTTTTTCTCTTGAGTATCATCCCACAACTGTTCCACGCGTCTTAGTTCTTTTATGATCGACGATAAGCTTAGTCAGTGGCAGCGTCGTTAAACAAGAGGAGCAAGATTTCTCGGACGTCCAGCCCCTAAACTAGTTTCTGTACCGACTGAGCTATCGCGGCGTTTATTAAACAATAAACGTTACTTTTATTTTGGACTTTGAACAGCGTGTTTGTTTCTTACAAACAGAACATTTCTGAAATTGGATCTGTTTCCGTCATCAGGTGTAAATATTCGCACTCAGCTGGACCACGTACAAACAGCTAGTCTCAATGTCAGTGAAGGGAAGTATCGTATTCGCAGAAAACCAAGGCACGGTCTTTCTTGAGAAGCTGAGCAGTTCCTCATCTCGTCAAGAAATTCCCCGCATTTTATGAAACACGAACGTTCATTACCGCATTCACAACAGCCCACCAACACTTGCCCCAATCCTGAACCACATAAATCAAAACCACTCCTTCCCATTCTGTTTGTCTTAAAGATACATTTATATTCCTCCTGTGCCTAGTTCTTGCAAATGACCTCCTTCCTTCACGTTTCCCCACCAAACCCTGTTTGCATTTCTCTTTTTCCCATATGTGCTACATACACCGCCCATCTCATTCTGCCTGACGTGATCCCTCGAATAGTATTTGATAATATTTAGTGAGAAGCACAAATTATGAAGCTCCTCGGTGTGCAATTTTCTCCTCCATTCCTCTGTTACTTCCTCCCTTTTATGCCCCCCCCCCCAACATCCTCCTCAGCCCCCTATTCTCGAACACCCTCAGGCTGTGGTAACTAAAACCAGCAAATGCACATGTTTATGAAAATATATTATAAACTTAGTAATACCTCCTACATTGATTATTTGTACCAACAAATGCACTAAGACAGTTTTTTCACTGTTTTCTTTATTATAAGGATACCTCCTACATGTTTCGGCCACTCTTGTAGCCATCCTCAGGGAGGTGCGTACCTCCCTGAGGATGGCATTACTACGTTTGTAATAAATTTTCATAAACTTGAGAGCATTTGTTGGTTTTAGTTACCATATCTAACTGTTCAATGCAGGTTATGGATCATTTAAAACCCTCAGGCTATGTTCTTCCCTAAATGTGAGAGACCAAGTTTCCCACCCATATAAAATAACTGACAAAATTATCTGTATATTTTAACCTTTATGTTTTGGGATAAGAAATAAAAAGACAAAATTTTCTTGACGGAATGATAAAATCGTTTCGACACCGTGTGTTAACATTTCGTGACATAATCTTTACGCCGTCGAGTTGTTAGCCCCTCACGAGAGGACCACCCCTTGTTGGCCGTCCGCGACTGCTTATTCAATACATTCGCACCTACCCTCTGTATCTGGCCCCAGCCACTCACTGTATCCAAGTATGTGACGTCAATTCTTTTTACGGCAGTCAGTGTTGCAGTGTGTGGCTTTTTGGGTCGTGTTGGGTGACGTTTCGTTGGAACAGGCGCTATCTTTAGGTTCCTCCGAAACGTCGGCAATCACCTACTTTCTCCATAGGAAACAGTACGTCAGATTTTAGGTTTTTGTGCATTTCAGTCTGCGAAATTTTAATAGGTCTCAAGAAGATCGATGTTAGTCACCTGGGCGGCAGCTCATACGCCATAGAACGTCTGCGCTGTCTGTAAGGTAGTGCGTTGTATTGCCGGCGAGATGAGGATTTCGTAATGAAGACAGAGATGAATGGGTTGATGCTGCGGGTAGCGGGGGGCGGGAGGAGGAACACAGACTCGCGGCAGACAAAGGCATTCCAAGCGCCTGCGTGTGTGGCGGCCAGTGTGCGAACGATGTTCCAGCCAGCAGTGCGAGTGGTGCTGAGGCCACTGTCGGGAGTTACATGGATGTGTGACGAGACAAAGGCCGGAGAAGAGAGGTGATATGAAGTGAGAAAGGACCGTGAAAAGGAGGGCAAGAATTAGGCGCTGGAACAAAGAAAGGAATGAGAGGTGGAGATGGAAAGTGAGATAAACAGGTTAAGAGAAGGAAACAAAGAAAGCAAGGAAATAAAATGAAGTCAGTAAGAAGAAAAAGGAAGGAAATAAGAAAAAGTATGAACTTCAGAGGAGAAGGGAAGACTTTTGTACGGAGATTTTCACGGCATGAAAAATGTTCTGTTCTGGGTTATGACACCAGGTAATCTGGTAGGTGGTTACCAAATTTTCAGAGGAATCTTCTACCCTGAAGATGGAGGCAGTATGTTCTTCCGAAATAATCATATACACGTATCAGACTACACGGTCGCATAACCCAGAGGACCACTTTCTAAATAAATCCGTCATTGTCAATGGGCTTTTGACATTCCAAGCCCGATTTCTCTTTTTACCTGCTTTCTAGGCCTACTTCCCACATATTCTCTCTGGTGGGCTTCCAGCTGTAATTTCATACAGATTTCTTGTTTTTCTCAACGTATTACGTGCCCCAACTATCGCATCCCCCTCTGTTGTACCCTCTGAACAATATATGTCAAACAGTGCTTACTAATTATGAAGTTCCTCGTTTTGTACTTCTCCCCCCGTCCGTCCGTCCGTGCACTTGTTTCCTTGGGTAGACATATTCTCCTTAGACACAATGTTGTTAGGGTGAGAGACGCCGACCCACATAAATTTAAGCTTTATTGTAAAGCATGTGGAGCTGACAGCTGCCGCTTCTAAATTTGAAATCATTTGGTGATTGGCATTAGTCTTAATCCGTCATTTTCTCGTTAGCGCCCTCTTATGTAAAAATGGATAGACTGCTCACATTCTGCACCTATTGCTTTTTATTCATATATGTTTTATAGGTCTATTTTTACCTATTTAATTCGCTTCTTTTATTTGACCCTGTCGGTCTTTCCCACGACTTGCTTTCTGTTCTCCAGTAACTACAAAATGAATGAGCATTTTCTTGGTGCGCTGTAATACAGTACAGCGTGCTGTGTCTGTGCAACAGTGACCCAACTCTCATACCATTCTAGCAAAACATTTATACGTACGCAAAATGAACCAACTGCATTAAGCGGTGTCAGAATATCACAATCTTAAAGCATAATGGTAACTATATGTACTACCTGCCCTAAGATTAGGAGATCAACACTTTCCCCACGATGTGTATTTAAGGATTTGTTATGATTTTCACAATCAATATTGATTTCCCTAAAGATCATTCACCGATTGATGATTTTAATGAAGATGGAGTGTACTGTCTAATAGTTAGGAACAACACTTGCAGATGTTAAAACACAGTGTTTGTACACCGTCATACAGAGCTTTTGTTAGAAAATGAATCTTATTCACGTGGAGGTAATATTAGCCTTTATTAGTAAATGAATTTTGTTCACGTGGAGTTAATATTAGCCTTTATTAGTAAATGAATTTTGTTCACGTGGAGTTAATATTAGCCTTTATTAGTAAATGAATTTTTTTCACGTGGAGTTAATATTAGCCTTTATTAATAAATGAAATTTTTTCACGTGGAGTTAATATTAGCCTTATTAGTAAATGAATTTTTCACGTGGAGTTAATATTAGCCTTTATTAGTAAATGAATTTTTTCACGTGGAGTTAATATTAGCCTTTATTAGTAAATGAATTTTTTTCACGTGGAGTTAATATTAACCTTTATTAATAAATGAATTTTGTTCACGTGGAGTTAATATTAGCCTTTATTAATAAATGAATTTTGTTCACGTGGAGTTAATATTAGCCTTTATTAGTAAATGAATTTTGTTCACGTGGATTTAATATTAGCCTTTATTAGTAAATGAATTTTGTTCACGTGGAGTTAATATTAGCCTTTATTAGTAAATGAATTTTTTCACGTGGAGTTAATATTAGCCTTTATTAGTAAATAAATTTTGTTCAAGTAGAGTTAATATTAGCCTTTATTAATAAATGAATTTTTTCATGTACAGTTAATGTTAACAAGATTCGTTTACTCATAAAATCTGTGTCTGACGATGTACAAGTACTGCTTGTTAATAAAGATAACACAGCGGGATGCCGAACGTCAAAAACGTGAAAGCTTTCAAACGTTTTTTATACGAATATTGGGCCTCAGTGGGTAACGTTCAGTCCCGTTAGAGAAATACAGTGCAATCAGGAATTTTTGGTACTAATAACAGACCTACAATCCTTACCAGTTTCAATTTTTTTTTTAGCAGGTAGTAAGCTTACCAAAAGACATCCATTTAGTTGACGAGCATATCGTCATAACGCTTGATGTCTAAAATCGTAAGTGTTAAAACTTACCAACTGTCACATAGATACAGACTATTCCGTATAACATGTTTTCTTGTTCCTTTTAAACGCTACATGTTTCGATCCCAAACGATCATCAGGCGTTCTTCTACAAAATCTTAAAAATCAATGTAAAATGTTTTTATTTGAGAGATCTCTCAAATATCACAACGTATATTTACAACAATATTGTAATTTTGTTAGTGTCGCATGTAATTAGACGGTTGTGTTACTACGATGATGTTTCTTTAAAATTTGTTAGAAAATTTACTTAGGGCCTGGTTCTTAAAATAAAATTAAAAATTAAGAAATTAAACGTCAAAATTTGATGGGTAAATGTCCACATATTGATTCGAGTAATTGGCTTGCCACTGGTCTTTGTTTTTTGATGTTTTTCCGTTGTGTAGCGCTGTAAGTCTTGCATATATTACGGAGAATTTACTTTATTGATACGCTGTTCAGATTTTTATATATGTTACATTGCCTTCATCGATTATTTCGTCATGCCAGTATCAGTTTTAAATTTTACTTCGTTTCTAGACTTTACGCTGTGCACTAGCGATGTTTACTACGCACGTGGCAGTATATTACTCCAAGGGGATGGATACCATTAAATTGATTACCAAGTATGATTTTACATGTTTTGTACACGTATGAAATTTGGCCATTTGCCAAAAGCAAAACACATAGACTGAGGGTGAGGTATGGGGTTCTGACGGTAGGTAAATATAAAGAAAACGTTCTTCTGGGATATGACGCCGTGTAGTTTGACAGATATGTACACTTATCCCTCACTTGTCGCCGGAGTTAGGTTTCAAGACCTCCGTGAAAAGCGAAAATCCGCGAATGATTGATCGCCCCTCCAGAAACAGTGTTTTAGTATTTTTGCAGAAACATTGTGATGGTAACTGCTCCCCCCCCCCCCCCCCCCCCTTACTTCTTGAACGTCATGCGGTACGGCTCGAAGATCTGTTCAAGTTGTCGAACAGCTTTGAGGCTCCTGTCCACTGAAGGGTTCGAGTGACGTATTTTTATTCTTGAGGCGAATTAGCGAAACGGGGAATTACGAACCTGCGAAAAGCGGGGGATGAGTGTACTAAAGTTTTAGAGGAACCACGTGCCTCCGTCAGTGTGTATTGCGACGACGGAGGCAGCACGATCTTCTGAAATGTCGGTGCAAGTGTACCAAACTCCACAGCGTCTCACCCCGAAGACATTTTCATAGATCGTGTTGTATGAGAATAATAAATAGTCGAGGATAACGTGAAGACATATAAATAGGTAATGAAACGAGGGGAAGTACAGTAATGAAGAACCTCACAATAAATAGTCGAAGATAACGTGACGACATAATAAATAGGTAAGGAAACGAGGAGGAATCCAGTAATGAAGAACCTCAAATAAATAGTCGAAGATAACGTGACGACATAATAAATAGGTAAGGAACGAGGAGGAAGTCCAGTAATGAAGAACCTACAATAAATAGTCGAAGATAACGTGACGACATAATAAATAGGTAAGGAAACGAGGAGGAAGTCCAGTAATGAAGAACTCACAATAAATAGTCGAAGATAACGTGAAGCATAATAACTAGGTAAGGAAACGAGGAGGAAGTCCAGTAATGAAGAACCTCACAATAAATAGTCGAAGATAACGTAAAGACTAATAACTAGGTAAGGAAACGAGAGGAAGTCCAGTAATGAAGAACCTCACAATAAATAGTCGAAGATAACGTGAAGACATAATAATAGGTAAGGAAACGAGGAGGAAGTCCAGTAATGAAGAACCTCACAATAAATAGTCGAAGATAACGTGAAGACATAATAACTAGGTAAGGAAACGAGGAGGAAGTCCAGTAATGAAGAACCTCACAGTTGTCACTCTTCTCCACATATTAGTGTATCAGGACGATGAAATCCAGGACCACGAGACAGTCATGCCATGTAGCACGCACTGTGGCAAAAAGTGGGTCGGAGGATCGTCCGTGTTTACAGTTGGGTAGGACAGTGTAGATGGGTCGTCTGTAGCCCCCGTTATTCAGTTAACCTGAATACAGCCTGAACTTTGTCCATTGTCCCAGTTTTGCATCCAGCAAAGCCAAGTTGTCGGCATCATCACATACCTTTTACATCTGTAACTACTAAACATATCAAAAACATCGTCCGCTAGTCCGATGATACTGCCAAGACCATCATCTTAGCCTTGTAGACAGAGACATTTCACACAGTATCGTAGTTAGCATGGCAAGGCCTCGGGTGATAGGCGGGTAGGTGCCAATATAATGAATTAGAATTCGCTGATGGCCGACAAGGGGTGATCATCCTGTGGTTTTGTGGGGGCTAACACCAAATCACAATAAAGTCTGTATTGAGAAACGTATTTATACACCTGATGGGTACGATGCAGTGTTTTGAATGCTAAAGTCAGTGGTACCTAAAATTACGAGATTTAAGAACTACCAGTATTGTAGGCCTATTGCAGGCCGATTACAGTTTGGTGTCAAGGAGTACATGTTTGTATTAGACAGTAATAGAATTTTTTCGTCTCTTTTCATTCTCCTCCTTTATGGTGTTTTCTATTTAGCGTTCCTTTTCTTGTCTTTACGAGATGCTGGAGGTTTATCCTGTCTATTTCATGTTTTTATCTCATTGTGCAGCGTTGTCATATCGTGACCCAAGGCCGTCTTCTAATTTCCCTGTCTCAGTTTCCCAAATAATGTGCTACTATTTTGTTGAGATGCACCAGATTTGTCGTAACGGAGCTGCTTTAGCTTGTAACATGCCTGCAGTGTATTACACGGCGCTGTCAATCAATATTTTAAACGAGAATTTCTTTTTGAGACGGGAAATAAACATTTTATTCACGTCTCTTAACCTTGGCCTTGTATTGCGTGACGTATGCCTAGGCGCGAGTAGGCGTCGAGGAATGTCGTTCCTAGAACTATCATATCTGTGAGTGTAATGTATGGTTATTCCACGCGTGTTTGAAATTAGGTCGCAACTTTGAAAATGTCGGTCTGTCAGTCATTCCTGCTTCGTAAGCTGGTGGTTTAGGGTTCGAACCTACACACACATACACACATACATACATACATACATACATACATATATACATACATACATACATATATACATTCCATGGATCCATAAGTCTGTTGAAGTGACAACTGGATGTGGAATAAGTCATAATATACAAATATACAGCTATACAAACTAAAGAATTTTACATTTGAACACTATAAACTAAAACACTATAAACGTGTTACACACCTCACTATGAACCATCTTTATACATAAAAAATTCATCTACTCGTAAAAGCAGTGTGTATTTAAGTATTTTCGTAATGCTACTTTAAATTTTGTCTTTTCATTCTTAAGACCTATGGGACTCAGAGGGAGTCTGAGACCAGCAATTATGACTGAGGTTTATCCTGATGCTTGTCAGTACCGAGTGGTAATTCCCAGGAGAGTGCCACGAGACGTGGGTGATTGACGGACTGAGCGATTGAGGGTTGATTATTTATTTATTACATTTCAAACGTATAGTTATGTCCTGTAAAGCAGCAGGATGATTGTGGACAGATGAGCGGTCGTGGCTTATTTCAGCGATATGATGTGGTAAGGGATATCGCAGTAGGCGTCTGGTGGAATTTGGACATCTTGGATGACACCAGAACACCACAGTGTCCATACTGGCTCTGAGACCGGCCTGGCCTTCAATCCAATGGATGCCACGGCCTCTATCCCCGGATGTAAAGCGAGCGAAGCGTGGAGTTGATCAGTCACATCTAAATTTCAAGGAAAGTAGATATTTATCGCCATTTCTCGTTAGCGTTAGTATTGCGTTGTCTTTATGCATGGTTACATCGTACCATGTAATACTGTCTAATAATGTCTAACAGAAAATTACGTGCAAACTTTCGTCCGTTTGTAGGCGCGTTCGCAAAATTGCGAAAAGCGACAATTAGATTCATGTCCATCTGTATGTCCGTCCGCATGGAACAACTCGGCTCCCACTGGATGGATTTTCATGAAATTTGGTATTTGACTATTTTTCGAAAATCTGTCGAAAAGGTTTCTGTTTTATTAAAATCTGACAAGAATAACGGGTACTTGACATAAAGATCTATGGAGATTTATGATATTCTCGCTGAATTATTCTTAGAATGAGAAATGTTTCAGACAAAATTTGTAGAGAAAAGCAAAACGCACATTTTCTGTTAAATAATTATTTTCCGAAAATCGTGCCGTTTATGTGGTAATGTGGAAAAATATGGTAAAGCCAGGCAGGACAGAACAATATAAGACGGCGCATGCGCTTTGCATGCTGGATGAACTAAGGCTACACACACACACTCAGAATATGTAATACTTATTGCTTTTCCACGACAACAATGGATACACGAACGTGCCTCAGTGTAACGTTATACGTACATTGCCTGTCTGGCTACGTGTAAGTATATGTAGAGGCCTTGAAAGTTGCATAAAGTTGCACATCCAGTCCAAACATTTGGAACGCCCCCGACTGGCAATCGCACACAGTCGTATTATAGTGGCACTGAATGTTCTGATAAGTAAAGTGAAGTCTCTTTATTCCAAGAGTCTTTGTTTCTTCTTTTCTTTTCCACCAAAGTCCGACCCATAAATTGAAGAGGACGATAACATCACAGGAATGTGAAGCGAGAGAGAGAGAGAAGGGCGGACGATGCAAAGAGAGGCTTGAGACTGGATATATAGGCTGTAATACAAATAAAGGCCGGTCGCACTCTGCAAAATGGTTATAGGGGAGCTCTAACTGTTACCTCGTGAAATATAAAGCTCGTATATATAATAATTAAAAAGAAATTTTCCGTCGCACTGAAAATACATTGTCACAATTACAAAGACTGATCGGTTAATTATGAGGAAGAAATTAATATTTTGAGCAGATCGGAAGGGAGAAGCACAGCAAGGAGTCGGAAAACACCAGTGTAGTAATCTTAGTGTAGTAACCACAATATTTTCTGGCTGTCTGATTTTATGTGTAGGCCTATATGTAGTTTATGTATACATTTATGTAGTTATATATATGTCTCTGGATGTAGACCGATTGGTTGCTTTATCAGTGTGGAAAGATCCAAGTCCCCTGTCACGTGCCGAGTCTAATAGTGTCCTGAGTTAGTTAGTTTCTTCCTGTCGCTCCTTGCGGAGCATAGGGCCTCCTTTCAGAGGTTTCTTGGTCTGGAAGTGTGCATTCCGTAGTGAGTGACCAGTCCACTGACTGCACAATTTTCTACTCATCCTGATATGACTGCCAGAGCCATCTAGCAGCCAATCAGGAGACTTGGGTGAGAAATGGCCGATGAATTTTGCTTACGAAACATCTCAATTCATGCCCGTAAGGTTCTTTTACATGCCGTAAATCTACGACATGGGACCGACGGCTTTACTTCCCCTCCGAAGGAAGTTGGGCTACGGATTTTTATCACCCTTAAAACCCCTCGGCCGGGATTGAAACCGCGAACATTGGGTCCAGTGGCGAGCACGCTAACCACTAGTCCACCGAGGGCGACAGTGTCCTGAGTAAAGACAGTTAATTTAAATTTTACGTTACTTGTTCCGTACAATATTTTTGATTAAAATAAATCTTACTCCGACAGTGAACATTTGTCGGAGTGAGGTTTATTTTAAACAGTTAATTTACTTAATTGAGATGCTGCACGCCAGTCTCCCAGATGATAATTGGTTGCAAGTTTGTTACCGCTCCAGTAGAACATTGTGGTTATTACTTATTAGTTACTGGATAAGTTACTTTCAGTTTCAGCACTGAAAGACAGCTGTAATTATATTTACGACACGGTTTGGCATTCCGAAAAATCTACATTATGCCCACACAGTGTGTTTATGTGTTTCGGAATGATTCTTACGATAAAGAGCCATTTTACCTAAACATGATTAACCGATTGGTCTTTGTACTGGAGACGTAAATTGTTTATTTCGACGTAGGATTTTAATCTTTTCGTGTTATTTAGATGAACTTAAGTGTTCAAACTGTTAAATAATATACTGTGGCATGTAAGTAATAGACCGTGAAGATATGAGAGTGAACAGATTTTTAACGCACCCTGTTTTACCCTTCATCTAATCGGTAGGTGAAGAGCGGGTCACCGCACAGTGTCCGGGACACATTTCACAATGCACCCAGATATTGTGGCACGTGTCTGTACTGGGCCAGGGGTGGCACGCGGCTCCCTGTCGCCGCCTTCCTAGGCATACTTGCTTCTTCAGACTTTGATGAACGTTGTTTTGATCTGGCAATAAATTTGGCATAATAGATATTGTTTTTATGTCCGTTTTTATATATAATTAGTAAGGTAATGGCAGAATTCTGCAAGCTCTTCGTCCGGCTGAAATTCTGAGTAAATGGAATCACCTGCGAAGGTTGACGCTGCTGATGTGAAAGGTGACGACGCCCTGTTGATGGGAAGAAATACAAATTTTGTGATAAGACGTAACAACAGCTGCAAAATTGTAGGCTTTCTTACTAGAAACAATGTCACAAATTCACCAACACATGCACCTTTTACTATTAAAAATTAATAGTTGTTAAAATGCCCTACATATGTTTCGGTCGGTTAACCGGCCATCATCAGGGGCGATTAAAGTTACTTAATATAAACACATCCAGGGTGTGGATTAAAAACTTCGGTGAAGGTATATAAAAACTGCATAGTAAAATATTAGGTTCTAAAATTCACTCAGTATTAATGTTCACTTTCACTGATGTTGCACGTTTCTTACTAGGTTACGCAAGATAGGATAGTCTTTTTTTTTTTTTTTTTTTTTTTTTTTTTTTTTTGTGACAGAGTCACATGTAATTAGTATTGTCATGGAATGTGAAACAGGCCAGAATAATTTGGAAAATTGTTTGTTTCCAAATTCCTACACCGATATTTGTAATACGAGGTTGGAGAAGGTATTCTGTACTAGTTAGTAAACGAGAATATAATTGAACGTACAACTTCCATGGCTTCAAACTCCGTACAGAAACATCTTTTGTCATCATCATCATCATCATCGCAGTCTACAGGATGGACACTTGAGTGTTTAAATTTAAACTTTCTCAAATCCTGTCGTAAGTCCTATATGTAGATTTCTGTAGGGATACGTTTTACCGCCACGACTTGTTAACTTTCCCATGACCCGTGTTTCATTTCCAAAAGCCCGTTTTGCCGCTTCATTCCTGTCCTCACCAGCCACAGAAGGCAGCTTAGGATCTGCGAACCTGCAACTATAAAATCACCACCATGAAGCAGAGTCCTTCATAAGCTAATAGCTGCAGATCTAGTCAAGAAATTCCACGCTTTTTTGTGCACTGACGTAAGAGAAAAAATACAAACGTCAGCTTAGCCATTAAACGTGCCAGACAGTGATCACACTGTTTATACCTGACACAAACTGCAGTACGCTCCGGAGTCGCTTGACTTAGTGACTGGAAGGCTACAGATATTGGAGTGAAGGTAAAGTACGAACATTGGGACGCATCTAAATAAAGAAAGACTAATAAGAAGGCTTGGATAAACACACAGAGCGATGGAGACAGAGAGAGAGAGGTGGAATGTTTGATAAGGAAGTGGCGTAAGCAGAGAATGAAGATAACAAGTGTAGAAGCTATAGCCTGACAGGCATTAACCCGTGGTGGTTATGAGTTCTGTAACAATTTATCTTAAGTCAGTGATTCTCAAAATGTTCTGGAATGAAATTGTAAATAAAAGTGGGATGGAAAGCTGGAAAGGTAAAGGAAGAGAAGACAAGAGGATGTATATATATAGTATAAACAAAAGAAGAGGCACAAAAGAGATGAAGGAAAGACGAAATTAGGACGAGGGATACATAAAGACAAAGAGTAAGGAATAAGGAGATGGAGAAAAAACAACTACAGGCAGTGAAAGAATGAGGGAAAGAAAGAAGGAGAAATCAAGAAAGTAGAACGAAGGAAAGACAGAGAAATAAATCGAATGGCAGGGATGCGAAACGCGCCTAAAAAGGTGGAGTTGTGACTTTTGAATTCAATATCATACCATGAAGAAGGGGAAAACTGGGGGTATAGCTCCATGCATTCTTAGCTTCGGCACTAAATGCTGGTGAGTGGTTAGCTTTATGCCGCGGCTGCTTTACCCGCGGAAAAGAGAATAAGAGGCGGGGTGGACTGCTTGCAGGAGAGGAAGGTCTCTTGCCGTAGCTGGAAGTTGAACCGCGGTTCCTCGGTCGTCCAGTCCGTAGTCTAGGGACCGGTAGGGCCTACAAATTTGACAGGAGGTTAGTTGGGCCCCAGTAGAACCCTGCAATGGTCCGAACATGTACTGCCCCACGGAACAGGACACGATCGAGTCCTGTGGCACACACAACGTTCGGGTTAGGGCCTGGTTCAGGTGACACCAGGCGAACGTTACACGTTTGTCTTACTCGGGCCGTTCTTTTTCGCAAATAAGTTTTTCGTAGCTGCGTTCATCTTACGCTCATGACGCCGTAAGAAGTTTAGTGTCAGCACAGAGAGCTGTGACGCTGCTTGTGTACTGAGAACTGACCAGAGAAATGCGATGGAACTGCGCGTGCGCCAGATGTGGTGAGCTGAGAATGTAACTAAAGAGTGAGCTTGGAAAATTTGTTTCATTTGGGCTCCGGAAGCAAACTCAGAATTGATTTTCCCGGTTATTTTTGTACCTGTCCTCGTTCAGAATTAGTCGTTTAGAATTACACGTTCGGTATTCATTATTCTGTATCTGTGTACAGTTCCTTAAACGCCCGAATAAAGTCAGATGCCCATAAGGCCTCGTTAAATAATTTATTCAAGAATTATTACCATTTATGCATTAAAAGAAACATGTCTTGTATTGAAATCTGCACTCCTTTGGGATATTACGCAGCGTCGAGTGGTAATCCTTTGCCGACGTTTCGGGACAACGTATCGGTCCAATCTTCAAGGGTCAAGTAGTCCAAGAAGACCCTTGAAGATGAGACCGATACATTGTCCCGAAACGTCGGTAAAGGATTACCACTCGACGCTGAGTAATATCCCAAAAGAGCGCAGATCTCATCAACATCGCGGCGGAAGCTTGAGATCACGGATGTCTTTTATTAATGATATGATAGCTTGGCTGGAAATACGTCGGGCTTCCTTCGGGTTAAAATAACAAAAAGAGGGGCTTCGGTCGGGTACGGAATACACATTTTGAATGTAAACTTCAGGGTCGGGTCGCACGTTCTTCAGCCGGGTAAAATTTCACAATTTCGGCGCATCCAGAACTCTAGGTCTCAGAGACGGCCTGGATCACTTTACCCCTAGCTGCATAAGGGTTCCTATATAGGCCTACTTCAATTCTCTCCAATCATCTCGCTGTGGGTAGGAACGTTAAATCACGGCAACCCATCGAATGCTGATTAGAGGGTAGGAATACGGACAATACAGCAAGAGTGGCACATCTACACACGTTACCCTTCTTTTGCGATGTGTATGAAATATACGCAAATACATGCGAGGCTTGTAACGAAAAATACTGACCACATATTGGCCGCTAGCATATGACGTGTCCGTAACGGTGGCACACGTGGTCTGTCCTTAGGAATTCATTGCAGAAGGTACATAAAATGAACCCATAACAAGGTGGGAGTGTCTGGATGTATCTGAAAGCACCAAAACTGATGGACGCAAGGGACTCCTATTCCAAGGTTCGTTAAATTCCCCGCTCAGTCGGTCAGAAGAATTATGTTTAAGGCACAGCAATAAATGCTGTATATGTACCACGTGCTTGAACATTTAATAACCCGGCATTTTGCTTTCACAGTTCCGTTTGGCACTCACCGTAACCAGCGATTATTTTTCCAAGCATCATCTCGGTAGAGGCAACAGATTTTTCTCTTGTCAAGAACGCCCAGACAGACTTTGGGGCCCAACCAGCCTCCTATTCATTGAGTACCGGAATACTTTCCCGGGGATAAAGCGGCCGGGCGTGAAATTAACCACTCACCTCCATCTAGTGCCGACGTTAAGAGTAAGTGGAGCTATACTTTTACTCACCTCCATCTAGTGCCGACGTTAAGAGTAAGTGGAGCTATACTTTTACTCACCTCCATCTAGTGCCGACGTGAAGAGTAAGTGGAGCTATACTTTTACTCACCTCCATCTAGTGCCGACGTAAGAGTAAGTGGAGCTATACTTTTACTCACCTCCATCTAGTGCCGACCTTAAGAGTAAGTGGAGCTATACTTTTACTCACCTCCATCTAGTGCCGACGTTAAGAGTAAGTGGAGCTATACTTTTACTCACCTCCATCTAGTGCCGACGTTAAGAGTAAGTGGAGCTATACTTTTACTCACCTCCATCTAGTGCCGACGTTAAGAGTAAGTGGAGCTATACTTTTACTCACCTCCATCTAGTGCCGACGTTAAGAGTAAGTGAGCTATACTTTTACTCACCTCCATCTAGTGCCGACGTAAGAGTAAGTGGAGCTATACTTTTACTCACCTCCATCTAGTGCCGACGTTAAGAGTAAGTGGAGCTATACTTTTACTCACCTCCATCTAGTGCCGACGTTAAGAGTAAGTGGAGCTATACTTTTACTCACCTCCATCTAGTGCCGCCGTTAAGAGTAAGTGGAGCTATACTTTTACTCACCTCCATCTAGTGCCGACGTTAAGAGTAAGTGGAGCTATACTTTTACTCACCTCCATCTAGTGCCGACGTGAAGAGTAAGTGGAGCTATACTTTTACTCACCTCCATCTAGTGCCGACGTTAAGAGTAAGTGGAGCTATACTTTTACTCACCTCCATCTAGTGCCGACGTGAAGAGTAAGTGGAGCTATACTTTTACTCACCTCCATCTAGTGCCGACGTTAAGAGTAAGTGGAGCTATACTTTTACTCACCTCCATCTAGTGCCGACGTTAAGAGTAAGTGGAGCTATACTTTTACTCACCTCCATCTAGTGCCGACGTTAAGAGTAAGTGGAGCTATACTTTTACTCCGCCTCTATGCCTTCATGCCGTGTACCATTAACAGACTGATATTTGTAGAGGAGATGCGTTGTGTCTTTTATGAGGTAGGAACGTAACTGCTAAATATGTTTTTACATGTTTTCACGCTTCAAACGTTTACATTATCTCATTGCCTAAGCACCACGTGAAGGCACGTAATAAAGCTGTACGCTTTTGTAAGCGCTGCATCAGATGGTGACGGATGGTCAGCATCAAGCCTAGTCCGCTTTGCTCCAGTGGAAATATGTCCCTGCGTTCAGTGTTAGTCTGTACATGATAGCCAAGGCCATAATTTTTATTCCTACTGGGATTCGAAGTCTGGCCATGTAGACTAGCCAGTCATCAGTTTTCAGGCTCACATGGCGGTTGTTGGTCAGTTGATGGCCTTGTTTTGGGTTTCTGCACCATTTGGTGGTTAAAAAGTTCTTTTCGGTTACCGTCATGTTGGAGGCCGTGCGTCCCTCCGAAACGTCGGAAATGTATTGACTACACGGTGCAGAAACCAAAATGAAAACCAGCAACTAGATTAGCTGGTGTCGCTATTGGCGGAGCTGTACTGCGTTATGAAATTAAGTTTGTGTATTTACGTATTTGTGTGTAATAGTTGCTTGAGATCAGTACGTATGTCTGTGCAGGCAGTTGCTTGAGATCAGTACGTATGTCTGTGCAGGCAGTTGCTTGAGATCAGTACGTATGTCTGTGCAGGCAGTTGCTTGAGATCAGTACGTATGTCTGTGCAGGCAGTTGCTTGAGATCAGTACGTATGTCTGTGCAGGCAGTTGCTTGAGATCAGTACGTATGTCTGTGCAGGCAGTTGCTTGAGATCAGTACGTATGTCTGTGCAGGCAGTTGCTTGAGATCAGTACGTATGTCTGTGCAGGCAGTTGCTTGAGATCAGTACGTATGTCTGTGCAGGCAGTTGTTTGAGATCAGTACTATGTCTGTGCAGGCAGTTGTTGAGATCAGTACGTATGTCTGTGCAGGCAGTTGCTTGAGATCAGTACGTATGTCTGTGCAGGCAGTTGTTGAGATCAGTACGTATGTCTGTGCAGGCAGTTGCTTGAGATCAGTACGTATGTCTGTGCAGGCAGTTGCTTGAGATCAGTACGTATGTCTGTGCAGGCAGTTGCTTGAGATCAGTACGTAGTCTGTGCAGGCAGTTGCTTGAGATGCAGTATATGTCTGTGCAGGCAGTTGCTTGAGATCAGTACGTATGTCTGTGCAGGCAGTTGCTTGAGATCAGTACGTATGTCTGTGCAGGCAGTTGCTTGAGATCAGTACGTATGTCTGTGCAGGCAGTTGCTTGAGATCAACGTATGTCTGTGCAGGCAGTTGCTTGAGATCTGTACGTATGTCTGTGCAGGCAGTTGCTTGAGATCAGTACGTATGTCTGTGCAGGCAGTTGCTTGAGATCAGTACGTATGTCTGTGCAGGCAGTTAGCATTTCTTATGTCGATCTTGTACGCAGATGCAGGGGATGTACCAGAACAAGTGCCGATCAGGCAACGTGACGTAGCTCATCGCATTATTTAATTAGAGGGCCGAGACATTGCGCGTGCATGCAGCTTAGCTGTGAAGTGGCGGGCCGTTTCCCGACGAGGCCCAGTTCCACGTTAGAAAAAGAAGGCTTGGCCTATTCCAATTACCGAAAATAACAAAAAGCAGATCTGCTTTGAAGCATCGATCTTCCATTCGTTTTTAAATTGCTGTTAGTACAGTCTCTTCTTATGCAAAATAGGGCTTCTCATTGGCAGATCCATCCGGAGGATACAGAAGTCCGGTGAATGGTGGGATGACAGTCATGGAGGTTATCCATTCCATCTGTGTCAAACGCCCACAGCGATCGTAGCGAACGAAGACTCACATCTTGCAGAAGGTTACGCCTTGTCGACTGGTAAATTGTTACAGTGTTTCGAAAAATCATAATGTCTTCATCTTCAGGGTCACATAGTCCTAAAAGGATTACTGACGTTTCGGGGATCGTAATGTGTTCATCTCCAGGGTCGGACAATCCTAGAAAGATTACAGACCTTTCGGGGATCGTAGTGTCTTCATCTTTAGGGTAAGGCAGTCCTAGAAAGATTACCGACGTTTCGGGATGATAATGTCTTTATTTTCAGGTCAGGCAGTCCTAGAAGAGTCCTCTAGGACTGACTGACCCTGAAGACTACAATCTCTCGAAACGTCGGTAACTATTTACCAGTCGACACAGCGTAACATGCCAGAAGACCTACATCCTAAGCATCACCTCTGTAAGAGCCTCAAAAAACGGCAGACTTCTCACTAACAACATTTTTGTGCGAAGAGAATGGCTAGGTGTCTGGCAGGGAATATTATGGAGATCACGCTGGAGGGGGAAGCGTGATAGGTGGAGGGAAAAGTGGAGGGGTCGATCCATGAGATCTGCTTTCTGTGGCCGCAGTATAGCCTGTGTTTTTGCATGTTCTGTGTTATTTATTTGTGGTTTATTTAACAACGCTGCCAGTAAGATGAGCACGTCGCTTCTCTGGGATGTTACGCAGCGTAGATTGATAGTTACCGACGTTTCGGGACAAACAATTAGATGATAGGTTGTCCCGAAACGGTGACTACCAATCCACGCTGCGAAACATCGCAGAACAGCGAAGATCTCATTTACATCGTGGCGGAAGCCTGAAATCACGCCAACGCTGTGAGTAGCCTCAAATGAGGGGTGATAGGGATAACGAATTGGGAGGAATGTGGAATGGAGCGGTCGTGGCCTAAGTTGAGATATCCCAAAAATCCGCTGGTGTGACTGAGAAAAAACAATAAAAGTCGACAGGGTAGCTGATCTGTAGGATAAAATGTAAATAGAGACCCACCTAATACAAAGCAGGACCGCCATCCACCCCGACATTCGTTGCTTGCACTTTGTCGTCTGGGATGTTGCTTTGTGTATTCTGGTCGACATTCAACGAAATTTCGGGCAGTGCCGTGGCTTAGGCGGTTAGTCGCCGGTATCTCATCGAGGAGGCCCAGGTTCAATCCCATGCCAGTCCATGTGGGATTTGTGTTGGACAAATGCTACTGGGACAGGTTTTCCTCCGAATACTTCGGTTTCTCCCGTCAGTACCTTGCTGTCGGTGCCCCATGCTCGTTCATTTATCTATAGCAGGCGCTATATGTTCTTAGCCAGTGACAGCGTCGTTGAATAAAGCCAACTTATACAGAGTTCTGGAGGAGGAACAGTTGTGACACGATGACTGTTAACAGCGGACACAGACTTCTGTCAACGGGCGTAGAAAGCTATAATTATGGCGCGCACTACGTGGAAAATTAGTGAGATAACGGTACAGTAAAGGTAAATTTCACCCTATAGCCTGCCATGAAGCCTGCCTGCCTCGGCACTAGATGGGGGTCGGTGGTCAACGCCACACCCCTGACCGCTTTAACCCCTGGGAATGACCCGGTACCCATTGTATAGGGGGCTGGGTGGGCCTCAGGGCCGGTCTGGACGGGTGCAAAAAGTCTCGCCTCCCACCGGGATCCGATCCCCGGCCCGTCCAGTCCGTAGAGAGTCGCTATACCGACTGAGCTATTCCAGTCCGCGTTAGTGGGATAACAATACAAATAGATCTGAGGAGCTGTTCTTGTTACATTTGGAAGTAAAGAACCCAAAACAAAAAAGGTAAAATTAAAGTTTTCTCTGTGTACGCCGTGAAGGCTCCATTCATTTAACCTCAGCACTAGATGGACCGTTTTATCCCCGTGAAAGAACCCCGGTGCCCATTGAATAGTAGGCAGGGTGGGCTCTAAAGCCAGTATGAACGTTTTGGAGAAGAGAAAAATCGCTTGCGTCTACCGGGATTCGAAACCCCCCCCCCCCCCCCCCCCCCCCCGACTGTCCAGCGCGTAACGTAGTCGCTATACCGACTACGCTATTCCGGCTCCGAACCCAAAGTCTGTGCATTATAAACTTATTTTCTGACATGCTCGTAAATAAACCACACCAACCACGGAAAAGAGAAGCAACCACGTCCGGGGCGAAGAATTAGCGTTTCTTGCTGTAAATAAAGAACTTGTAGGATCTGCAGTGAGTCAGAGCATCGCTGTTTGTCCCTTTGTAATACGCATCGCCATGCAGCACTGCCGATCGTTATAAACATCTGCTGATGCTGAATAGGAAAGGTGCAACTTCCGTCTTCTCAACTCTTATAATAATCCGACCGTGACGTAACTGAATCTCTGTATGCCCTTGTAAGGGTCGTATTGGACTGGGGTGCTGCAGAAAGGTGTACCCAGTCTAAACTACATTAAATAACCGACGAAAATGGTGTGCGGTTAAGAATTGTTTCTGTTGTGCGTAGTTATTTTACGCAGCATTAAGGCATGTATGGGGTGGAAATTTAGCTCTACACATTTTTAACCTCGGCGATAGATGGAGGTGAGTGGTCAGCTTTACGCTACGGCAGCTTATCCCCGGCACCCATTGGATAGGGGACTGGGTGAGCCCTAGATTCGGTCTAGCGCTGAAGAATAAGAAAATCTCTTGCTCCTGCCAGGAATCGAACCTCAATTCGTCGGTCGCCCAGTTCGTGTTCTGGTCACTATATAGTCTTATGTGAGCTGACGGAAGTTGTGTAGTGAAATGTACGGTGCGGGGATTAATGTCTTGTTAGTTATGGCGGTGTCAAATGTCAGGGTGTTTGTGGCGCCATAAAAAGTGGCGCGTCTGAAGCGAACCGTTTTCCACAAGCGTTTTTGTGGCGCCTCAGCGCGTCTGAGTGGCAAACCCTCGTTTCCTCGGTCAGCTCAGTTTTGAAATGGAGTTTGAAGAGGTAGTTGCCGTTGTTATGTTACCACTCAAGAAATTAAAGAAGGAAAGGAAGCATAAATTGTGGATAGATTCCCTTCTGAATTGAAGTCGGGAACGTGGCGTATTTTAGACGATTTTAGACTTTTCCGATACTAACGTAGAGTCCCATGCAGTTGGACACGCTTCGTCTTCGGATATAGACAGTTGAGAGACAAAGTTATGCAGTAATTCGTTGTGGAGAAATAAACACCTTTAGAATGAACAGCGACCACCAGAAGTTGACCCTTCGAAGATGTGGCGCGACTAAATAAGCATCGGATCGCCAGCTGTGGCGCGTCAGACTAGTGGTGCTAATGCTTGCCATGTTTCTTTGTCATTGATATGTTTTAAGAAATAACACGGAATTCCTTTCTATAAAATTATGACTGAAATGCTTCTTCTCCACAGGCTGTACGGTCCATGCAGGACCTTGGCCTCATTTAGGATCAATTTCCAGGCGTCTCTACCCCTAGCTATTTTTCTCCAGCCCCTAACACCCATTTTCTTCAGATCGTTTTCAACATCGTCCAACCGTCTCTGTCTTGGCTTTCCAGCGGACCCTTTTCCTTCTGGGATATTCATAACAGCTCTTTCTTCTGGCATTCTTTCCTTAAATCCTAACCATCGTAATCTTACTTTTATAAGTTCTGAGATAATATCTGGTTCTCTGTACACATCCATCAGCTCTTGTTTGGATGACTGGGATACACTTGCGTTAATTGTTATTATAACATACTACATAGAGCTGAAAGAGTAAGGGAGGTCGTGGAGCTTACCACTCCCTGTTTTTCTCACTCCTCCCACTGTAAGATTCCCCAACGTAAGATACCTGCCCATGAAATACGTACGAATCCCGTTACTTCTTAATGTTTACCAAATGTAACTGTGCTTGCGAAGTTCACCAAGTCACTACAAAAATTTGTCCTGCTTTCTGATGGGGGAACATAATTTAAATGTGTTCGAGAAATCTCCCGGTTCGTAGATATAACTTCGGAGGGCCACATGACGCCTGCGGGTTGTTCGTCACTGGATTAATTGTTCTGGGGTCAATCCAGGGGTAGCGCGATCTGTTTCCTCGAGTAGAAGGCGGCCAGAGCTTGAAACTGCTAGCTACATCTGTCTAGTTCTGTCCTCACGCCCTTTGAATGTCTTCATGACCTGACGCTTTCTCCGACGGGTAACCACGTCGGCAGGAAACCAGTAGTTGACAGTGGCTGTAACTATTGAAGTGTCCGTTGCAAGGGACAGCCTCACCTGCAGCCTGTACACGTGCCCTGCTGAATAAACCGTAACATTTCCCCACACCACGCGACCCAACAGCCAGTAACAATTGTTTATACCAGATTCACGGACTCAGAGACTTTGCTTTATGATAAAGGTAACTACAGCTTGAGGATTTCACTCAAGGGTGCTGGGCTGTCTTCTCTTGTTTTTTTGTTCTCTTTTATTTTTCTGTTTCTCCCTCACCCGTCCCCTGTTCTATTCTATTCTATTCTGTTTTATTCTATTCTGTTTCTTCTTTCTTAGTCTTTCACAGATTGTTCGAGAGTGCTGAGGGTCCGAGGACACGAGGTTCGATTCCCTGCAGGGCAAGCGCTGTATCTCTTGCGAGATTTTAGGCTTTAGCCACGTTTTGGTTGAGGTCTTCGATCTTCCGGGATGTTACGCAGCGCCACTGAGTATTTTGTTACCGACGTTTCGGGACAGCGTATCTTGAGGGCTCTTGTTCGAGATTATCTTTACAAAAATGACTGCTCCTTGGAGTAAGTTATTCTTATTCCCCTTATTTTCTTCGGTTCTTTCTGCCCTTATATCCTTTACTTTCTCTTTGTCCCATTTCTTGTTGATTCCTGCCCCTAACTTCTTTATATTCCTTCCTGCTGCCATTCTTGCAGCAATTGTAGCCCCAACCCCCGTACTGCTCTACGAACTGAAGGGGTTGGGCAGACATCGGACAACTGTAGCAAGAAAACTTATCTCTGATTGAGTAAGTGTGTCTGCAGAACTGGCCGTTAGGGCAGGTGGTGCCCGTAACTTCACAATGTCAGTGTTTCTTTAAAGACTGGTCCTTTACCCGTTGTCGTTTTCATGCATGGTTCGTGGGGCATGTGCCTGAGATCCCCCCCCTCCTTCTCCGTAACCGCGGTGAACTATCCGTCACCAGTATCCTCTTATAGCTGTTATTTAAATTAACATTTGTGCAGCTGAGTGACTCACTGCAGCACAGGGCTGCATAAAGTGGTTCGAGTCCCCAAACACACATGAATTTCTCTTTCTAGGCGCGTTCGCAATGTTGCGAAACGTGACTATGAACATCATGTCTCTCTGTCCCCTGTCTATCCGTCCGCACTGGAACAACTCGGCTGCCATTGGACGGATTTTCATAAAATTTGGTGTTTGAGTATTTTTCGAAAATCTGTCGAAACAGTTCAAGTTTCATTAAAATATGACAAGAATAACGGGTACTTTACATGAAGACGTACGTAGATTTATTATAATATCTTGCTGAATTCTTCTTAGAATGAGAAATGTTTCAGACGAAATTTGTAGAGAAAATCAAAACACACATTTTATGTTCAATAACTTCTTTTCCGAAAATCGTGCCGTTTATGAGATAATGTGGAAAAATATGGTACAGCCAGACAGGCCACAGGTGACAATATAATAAGGCGCATGCGCTTTGCATGCTGGTAACTAAGGCAACAGACACACAGAATAAGTAATACTTATTGCTTTTCCACGGCAACAATGGTTACACGAACGCGCCTCAGTTTTACGTTATACGTACATTGCCTCTTTTGTGTTCCATTGCGTCAGACCAGCTGTGGAGCACACCTAAAGTGTTATCTACTGTCTACCGGGAGCTGGGTGGTTGAAATCGGGGACACTTGCTTGGCAGTTGCCTGAAACGATTGCGGAAGACAACCAAAAACTCAGTACAACCCATCTCCTTGCCGAGATTTAAACCCGGGACCTCCGTATTTAGAAGGGGCCACTGTTCATAATTCTCTAGTACCCATCGTAATAGCAACATGACGACATCGCGAGCAAGACTGGAGCCATTCAGTGTAGTATCTAGTAATTCCGAAAGACGTTGCTTTTTGCCACCAAAACAATGACAGCTCTGAAACCTACACTTCCAACAGCACCAGAGTCAGCAAACTGCTCTCCGCGCTTTGAAATACTTATTGCGGGCCGAGCGTTGTACTGCTGGTATTTATAACACGACCGTTTTACCATACAATCAAACCCCGATAATGCTTCACTCGGTATAGAGCTACCCGCATCTAGCGTCAATGAAAACCTGTGAACATAAATTCCCATTATACACGATTTCGATTTACCGCCACCCTCGATATACCGCAACAGATTGCAGTAAACAGTGACAATGTGTTGGGGTTTGACTGTGTTCTTCTCTGTCCACGCTACCTCCATCTTCACCTCGACCCTGAAAGTGGAAGCAGCATATTCCTCCGAATTTGGTACCCACCGATATGAACTTCACGGTGACACAACCCAGAAGTAACTTACAACACGCCGATACTAAGCGAGTGCTATAGCTCAGAATAAGGCTACGAGACTGATTCGGCATTATGGACTCGTGGTATTGTGCCAGGCAGGGGCTAGATTTGGCCAGGGTTTTGTGGTAGTAGCGAAGTCTGGATGAGTTTCTTTTGTCGTTTCAGTTCCAATTGTTAACATTCTATAATTTTATGACTGCTTGATCCTGAAGAAGCAGGCACTACGAGCCTACGAAATGCCGGTAACTGGCACGGCGAAACGTCCTATAAAACATCAGTCTGCAGCAACAGCACTGTGAGAATCTCAAATCTCGCAATTTTGGAGGAAGGCGTGAGAACGAACTCTCTACACGATACTGTTTTATGCAATCACAGATTGTTTTTAATCCAGCACCCACAGGAGCAGAGATGTGCCGGATTATCAGGTAGTACCTGTACTGACGTACGTTCTTACAGGCAAATTTTGTTACTACTCCTGTACTTAGGCTGAACAACTAAACAGACTATTATTCCCTTTGGATATCTTCTTTAGCTGCTGGTTCAGAGTCATCAGGGTCCTCTGCTATTTTTTCTGGAGTTGCTTAATTTTCTACCAGGGATGCTGAAGGACCAGAAGACTGTGGATCAGTAGTGTGTGTAACTGCAGAAGTTGATGGAGTAGGAGACAAGGGGTCAGGAGATACCACATTGGTCGATGTAGAGACATTCTTGAAGGCATTTTAGGACTTACAGACTTGAGACAGTTTTCCTCAACTGCCGAAGTATCAGGATTTCCAGAGTATCAGCATTCTGATTGAAGGAATTCCACTGTATTTATTTTTGCTTTCTCGACGCTGTTAATAGCTCAGATTGTAGAAGAGGCCCACAACGTGGAATGAGGAGACGAAAATGTGCGACAGGGAACTCCCACGCCTCGACTTTTGTGATGTGGTTTATTTATTTGTTACTGTCAGTAGAACGGATTGTAGAGCGTGGAATTTTATGGTGGTCAATAATGAATTTGAAGGTTTGTGTAACGAAGTGGTCGTGGCCTAATTTGAGGTGGTATTTCGGAATTTTCCTAGAGCTGTTAGGGAAAACCACGAAAATCCAGTCAGTACAGTTGGTCCAAGAGTATAAATTTGAAGCCCCGATCTGCGAAATTCGAAGCAGCAGCGCTACCCTTTTGACCCAGACATTCAGTGGCTTAGCGTACAGTGCACGAAATGGAAAGAATAAATTCATAATGGGGCGATAACGTACGTGTATGTCTGTCCATCTGCAGTTTCCTCAACGAAAGTGGATGTAATTTGGTATTGTGTTGAGAGATTTCAGTTTCGGTTGGTAAGGTGTGGAGCCTGAGGTGTATCCGCCAGGGGGGGGGGGGGGGGGACTACAAGTGGTGCGGCCCCCAGGGCGGCCGAGTCCAAGAGGCGGCAAAACGAACATTTCAAATAAAAATTTGATTTTCTGTACTCTACAGACTTTAAACTATTGAACCAAAGGAAAAGAAATTCAATAAATTATTTTTTAAGTTCATAATTTATTTTGGGGTGGCCTTTGTGATTACTCGCCCCGTGCGCCAAAAAGCCTAGCTACACCACTGTGTGGAGCTGAAATTATGTTTTACAATTTGTGTAAAAAGAATGTTCTTCAGAAATGGCTTCTAGCTAGACCTGAATTAAGGAGAAACAGGAGACTTTTGCGGTATGGAAAATTTGTAACTAAATACAGGGAGGGGGGGAATACTTATTTGTCTTATGACTCTGTAGGTTGACTGCAAAGTTTCGGCAGAATATGCAGTCTCCATCTTCAGGGTTGAAGGAATAGTGTTGATGTTGACGCTGACAGTAACGATTTTAATAATGCGTGGAGATTACACGCCTTTAGGGTGAGATACTTGAGATAATTTTATAATAAATTCGTGTTGAATGACCTTCGATCGCAGCACGTAGTTGGGGGTTTGGAAATTTTTTTTTTTTTTTTTTTCTAAGAAGAGGAATTAAGAACTCCTTTTAAACAGTGTGTTGTTTATTTACTTTTCCATGGTACGTGATCAGCTGATTTCGAGGTTACAGACGCCATCTAGGCTCCACGTGTACAGAACATAAACAAGTACTTAAGAGAGGGTCTTTGCGTAGTTCAGACCAAGTTCAATGCTCGCTTTGCAGAGTAAATATTAGTCAGACAGTAACACATCCGCTGCCCAAATTCATGCAACAGCCTACAGATAAGGGTATCCTGTGTGCGACAATTATTGCGCAAAATTGTTCGAGAATAGGACGGAACCTGCGTAAAAAAATAAATAAAAATTTGGCTGTGTCATCGAATAAGGAAAGCCTAGACATTTCACGGGCCAGCTACTTTACTTCCGGAGAAAGAGCTCCAGGTGCCGCTTGCATAGGATACTGGGCAGGTCCCAGATTCGCTCTGAAAGCTGTGGAGAAAAGAGGGATTCCTTGCCTCTGCAGCGAATATATCCCGATTCCTCAGTAGCCCAGCCCAGTTACCGACGGAACTGTTCTGGCTCTTTCTGCACAGCAGAGGCGAAGAATAGAATCCCTGAACGAGAATTGCGAGCAAAGGAGCTGTACAGAGGCGGCGTCTGATTGTGAGACATGGGTAAGGGTCACATACGAGTACTGTTGTCCATACCGAAGAAGGAAATACAGTCAAACCCCGATATAGCGCCACTGTTTATTTACCACAGTTGGCACTATATCGACTGTGGCGGTAAATCGAAATGCTGCTTGATAGGGGATTTCTGTTCATAGACGTTGATGGACGCTGAGGGTGGCGCTATATCGGGGTTTTACTGTAAATGGATTTTACAACTGCGTTAACACGAAAATTTGTTACCTGGAATTTTCTTCGGGTAAGGTAAAGTCGCCCCTATGCACGCCATGAAGACGTGTGGGAATGGAGGTACAGTTCCACGCATGCATTGTTAACCTGCCACTAGATAGAGCTTCTGAATCGTAAACTTCACACACCGGCCGACTGAGTCCTAACTAAAGAGCCCCTGGCATCCATTGGCTGGGGGACTGTGTGGAAGGCGATGGCAAAAATTTCTGCACCTACCGGAAGTGGACTGCCGGTAGTGCATCCCGTATCCAGCCATTATACTGAGCTATCCCGGCTCACCGAACGTTCATATAATATCAACAGGGGGGAGAGAGAGGGAGTGTGTGTGTGTGTGTGTGCGTGTGTGCGCAACATGAAATCAAATCTCTTAGATTAGTCGAGTTTCGCGCAGGTGAATGACACTGAGTGAGCGCGAAACATATTGCAGGAACTGAGTGGGTGGGGGAGAGACAGGCAACTAGAAAGATAAGAGATAAAAAATTCCTATGTTACCTTACACGTAATTCGTTGACCTAAGTTAAAAAATAATAAGACTCTAAGTATCAAATTCAAATACACCATAGTCATCCGAGAAATCTCTTCTTTGGGCTCGGGTTTTCCCCTTCTTCTTCATCACTTAATCGTCGATTTATTCCATTTTTCCGTCCTTTCCTTCTTTTTCTTATATTGTCTCTTTTTTTTTATGGCCTCCACTTTCTCGATCCTAAATTTCTCTATTTTTTCCTGCCATTCTCTTAATGTGCCTTTCTCTCCTCTTCCTTCCTTCTTTCCTTCCTTTATGTCTTTTTAGTTCTCTTTGTCTTTCTATAACGTTATCCTTTATTGCTTCCTGTTGATTTTAGATGCTTTCGCGAAGCAACTGCGAACAGCTTCGACATGTCTGTCCGCGTGTATCATGGCCATGACCAACGGAAGAATTTTCGTGAAATATCATATTCAGGATTTTCATTAAAATTTGTTGACAAATTGCGATCTTGGTCAAAATCTCACAAAATTAACAGACACTTTACAGGAAGACCTACTCATGTTTATGGGCTCTAGCCACTATAAGTGACCATAATTGAGGGAGACTTTGTTCTCTGTGAGCCACGCGCTGAGGCCGAAGAAAAAACTCTTATATGCCGATGCTATTCTCTGTGAGGCACGTGCTGAGGTTGAAGAAAGGTTTGAAAATCGAGCATAAAGGATGATCGATTGTACACCTAGAAATCTTGTAGTTTGTGTTAATCTTTTCAATGTTTTTTTTTTCTGTGAAGTATTCACAAATTTAACATCTAAAGGTAATGAAAGAGCTAACGCGCTAGAAATGTTACGTACTACGGACACATCTTAACTTGTTTCATTTGTCGTTTTGTGACTGGTTCTTTTCTTAATTTCTTCATTCCTTTTCGGCATTTATTCTTGTCTGTCTTTCGCCCTACCTATATTTGTTCGTTCTCTTAGCCTTTCCCCCAGTTATCTTTCTCTCTTCCTCTCCTATTCCTTTATTCTTCTCTGTACATGCCTTCCTATCTGCCCAGTCGTGTTTCCCAGCTGACATATGAAGAACACCCGTACACATGATGACCTAAATTCCTCATTATCTTCTGTGCCTGATAACAGTTTGTAAATAAAGCAATAACTAATTCCATAGTGCAGAGTCTTGTTCTGTTCGTATCACTTCTGTGCGTTATGTCATCAACGTCATCACAAAATCTCGATATTGGAACTTGTGTTCTTAGCAGATGATGTATAATCCTGCTAACATGTTTACTGACTTGACAGTAAAGATACTATTGATATTATCCCTCCATCTAAGCCAGTGGTGGAGCCAGGGGGGCCCCTTTTGATCCACCAAGGTCAAGAAAATAGCATTTTGAATTCCTGAAAATATTCCTAAAATAATTTCTATACCTGAAAACCGTCAGCTTATATTTTCGATTCTGAAAATAAGAAACTTCTGACGTCTTTTGCTAGAAATGTAGTTTAAAAAATTGTATTAACTTCACATCAATGACGAAGATCTTATTTTTGCATAATAGTCATTATGGAAACTACAGTAATATCGAAGTTGAGGAATGGTAAAAAAATTTATGAAATTCTGAAATATTTAAATGAAATTTAAGAAATCCGGTCGCTGCCGGGGCCTGTAGCCCCCAGCCGACTCTTATTATCGCCCTCGCCTTCTCTGCAAAATCCTGGCTACGTGATTGATGTAAGTCATTTGATAAGAGACCACGTGCGACGTGGTCTCTTATCAAAATGATTTTACAACAAAAATATTGCAGGCATTTCTTGGTTTCACGGCTAGGTCTTATCTCATTCTTCTTTCAAATGAAATTAAAGTATTTTGGGGATGTGACGTCTTGTAGTCTTGTAGTAATTTACAGAAGCTTTGGAGGAGGCAGTGCTATCCTCCAAAAGTCGGTAAATTTGTACCATAATAGACTTGTCATATCCCAGTAGACAGTGAACTTCATAGTCACCGATATAACAACCACAAATCTTAATCTTCCGTAACAGAATGCGCGCAATTGGCATGTCTTCTGGATGTGACACTGCTGCATGACAGACGACTGAACGTTTAGATTCCATAAGTTGTGGGGAATTTTGTAACTAGCAGAGTGTCTGTTCGTTTCCCAAGAAGGACTCTGCTACATTTTATCTTCAGTAACATCATATAGACACTCCCGGACTTCCCAGTATTTACGTTCCGGCGCAGGTCAAATTTAGCGCAAGTCGGAATTGAGTATAGGCCTACACATTGTCCACTGTGTATGTTTAGGAAAGTGAGTCCAGTTGGGATCCAAATTCCAACACAGTGGAAGCTTATCAGCCGCAGCATGACCGCGCCGCCGCCTGTGTTATCGCCCAACAGCATTCTTCCATCACCTTCCTCCCATTGCGCTCTCATTCCCGCAACAAAAAAAAATCTGCTCTTTTCGAACATGTTGTTATTTAATTTTTTAGGTTTTGAAAAATTTCGTAAATCTGAAATTGCTTAACTAGAATTTGCGATTAAAAGTTTTATTAGACCAACATATGCTCTATATTCTTATAACCAAGTCAATCACCCCTACATAATGTTTCGGCCTATAACAGGCCATCCTCAGGGGGTCAAAGTTTTTTTTACATAGATTTTACATCTGTTGTTCAATTTTAAAAAACAGCTAATACATCCACATAAAGTAAAATGAATCTTAGTTCCAAATGGATTTTGGTATTATTTCTTCCAGCTGTAAGAAAAAGAAAGTTGGAAGAAATAATACCAAAATCCATTTGGAACTAAGATTCATTTTACTTTATGTGGATGTATTAGCTGTTTTTTTTTAAATTGAACAGCAGATGTAAAGTCTATGTAAAAAAACTTTGACACCCTGAGGATGGCCTGTTATAGGCCGAAACATATGTAGGGGTGATTGACTTGCTTATAAGAATATAGTGCACATGTTGGTCTAATAAAACTTTAATTAATTAATTAACAAGATGCACGGTGAATACAACGTGAAATTTGCGATGTTCTGTCTACAGTGTGTTTGAAATTGAATCGATTTTCACAAATCGTACCGAGTCGTAAGAAGTAAGATTATGTACGTAGATGTAAAAGCAGATTATTATTATTATTATTATTATTATTATTAACCTCTATTGAATGACGTCAGTGGTTTATGTCATAAAGCATTGAATGATAAGATTAATTAGAAGCGAATTAGAAAGGATGTGGAAGGAAGTGGTCGTTGCCTAATCTGAAGTAACTTACTGTTCAGAAATTTGAAGTAAAACCCCCGCCAGTGTGTCGCTGTCTGGCGCGACATTTGAAGCCCGGATCTGCCGAACTTGAAGTATGAGTGCTTCCAGTTCGACAGCGATATGGTTTTTATTGTAATAGCAATATTTGTAATAATATTGTTATTACAATAATAACTGTAGTGTTCTTTGTACGCAGTGGAACAACGGCGATGGCTAAGTCCACCAATTCATTAAGGCTTGTAGAGAGAGTGGTTATATACCTTCTCATAATAAAGACATTTTTTTGCTTTTCCGTGGTAACAAAGTACACACGAGTAAAAAAAAAAGAATTGCACAGACTTCAGAATATTTTGTTGGATGGAAGGTCCTCTTTCATGTTGCACCTTAAGATTCGAACCTTGTTAGTCTGAATACCAGTTTTGTAATGACTAGCCGTACGACTCAGCTCAGCAGTTTCTTTTTGGTGCTAGAGTCGGTAAGCATTGCTTCTTCTAGTGTAGAAGTTTTCTGAATCATTATTAAGACATGCGTGTGACTGAATCCTTGTTAAGACAAACAGTAGGAGCAATCTGGATGGGGGATGAGGAGCCAGTGACGATCTCTAAAGCTATTTGCTCTTCTTGAACACTGTCCTATTCGGGTTTGGAATTCCTGTTTCCAGAACACTTGTAAAACAGTTCGTATATACTTGTTGAAAGGATATTGTCTGTCCTTGCAACCCGAACACACACTGCCGACACTAATTTAGTGTCCCAGCCCTTTTCCTACCACCAGCAGAGAAGGTTCATATCCCGACATAACATAGAATAACGTAATATACGATAAGAGTGTCAAATTCTGTACGTAGTTTACCATGTGTGTAGACTGAACATAAACGCGGGATGAGATGCTGGTGATTAATATAATTGCGCGTAACTGGGTGTCACTGGAGGATTACGTATGTGAGTGACGGTCAGTGGCAACGTGTGACGTATAATGAGATTTTTTATTTAATTGGAAAGTATTAGTACGCTCCTGCCAGGCGATGAACAATGCCCTATATCTCTGGGAGCCGATAGAAGTAGTCAGCGGACCGATTCTTTTTGCTATTAGTGCTGAACCGCCCTATTTCTTGCATTAGCTTAGACCAGGGATATGCAACCAGCGGCCCGTGGCCACATTTGTAAATTATGTATGTACTATAAAAATTACACAGTAATTTGGGCGGTTAGGTATAACACTTATTGTGACTTTTACACTTGCTGCCCACGAACCAGCCCACAATAACGGGTGTGGCCCTTTACAAAGAAAAATAAAAAAAAAGTTGGGTGCCCGTGTCACACTGCCAAACCCTTTGCCTCGGAGGGGTTCCTTTTTCTAGAACACATCAATCTCAACGGTTAATGTCTGGAGAGTAAAGAGAATGTTCCAGATTTTTATTATTGCGAAATTATGCTCAGAAATTAATAAATAATTTGCAGAATTACTGAATTGTATTTAGACGCTAGTAACAAATTTGGTTTGGAAAGAAACACAAAATACTGTAGTGTATATTAATACTTTCTCACGGCAGCTTGTGTCAAGACGACCGTGTTCTGCCTCGTGACGTCACGTGTTTCGCTAGATACATACGAAAGTTTTGGAGGAGCCCTGCTCCCACCGTCTTCGGGATAGACAGCGTTGGTACCTGTCTGCCGAAATACACAGAAGTACCTGTCACAGTTGTATCCGTACTTAATTAATGACAACACAATGAAAACGTATGGGGAGTGGAGGGATACATCCGTGCTTGCTTATCCTGCGCACTGTGTGGAGGTGAGTGGTGAGCTGTGTGCTCTGGCTACTTTGCACCTGGAGAAAGATATTCCGGTACCTAGTAGCTAATTATTGTACATATTACCATTCAAAAGTGAGATGGGGGGGCATGGACTGGATTGATATGGCTCAGGATAGGGACAGGTGGCGGGCTGTTGTGAGTGCGGTAATGAACCTTCGGGCGGGGAATTTCTTGACTAGCTGACGACCTGTTAGCTTCTCAAGAAGGACTCTGCTCCATGGAGTTAGTTAGTTAGTTATTACCATTCAAGGACATACTGTACGCTGCGCACATCTGTTAAAAAGTTACTCCCTGGTGATGGCTATGATGGTTAGCCGAAACATATAGGAGTAAATAGAATTATTGTACAGTGGTTGGTATAATAAATAAAAGTTGTATGTACAAGAACTGCACGGAATATGTTTAATATTAAGTAGATTGAAAGTGTTCACATTTGTTAGTTCAGCCAAGTGTTCGTAGTGCTGCAGTACAATACATGTGGTGCTGCGCCCGCTAACACCAGGTTTTTTGCTATGCGCAGCCCATTCAACCTTAATAAGTAGAAAGAAATGTCACTAATTTACTTGCACTAATACGCTAGTGGTTACAAACGTTTCTGTACCTCCTCTTGTCCTCGTAATTGTATGGTGTGGTGCTCGCATTTACATCTGACTTTATATAAAAACACGCGTAATCGGTCATGACATTGTGGAGTGGGGATAGGCCTAAACTGTGCTCCCGCCGAGAAACAAACCCCGATTTTCCGGTCGTAAAGATGCAAATGTACACAACTATAATTTTATGAATAACTATTATGCTCTTTACAATTGTGAAGTTTCATGTTATGGCCTTCTGGTGTATGACACCGTGTAACGGAGGAAGGAAGCTAAATGCAGGGGTGCACAAATCCCGGGCGACCTCCCGGCCAGCTAAATTTGTAACACTGACGCTTAATATTTGTGGGCCCTCAGTATAACTCGTGGTTCTTGTCACCCTTCTGGGGCCCACAGTTTTGAGGTGGGTGCTATATCTTTGAGACACTTATGCGCCCCTGACCTAAAGTTTCGTATGACATGTTCTGGAAGTGGCCGGTTCGAATCTTGTCCGGGACACGACTGTCTTGAGGTATTTCGTGGTTTTACTTACTTGTTGGGCTCTCCAATCAGATACCAGGATAGGATCGCAAATTAGGTGACTGCCGTGGGAGGTTTGAGGTTGTCACAACGGTATTGCTGAAGATTCGGGTCTTCGGGAATGTTAACCTGGACTGGTAAATAGTTATCGGCCTTTCGAAGGATTGTAGTTCCTTCATCTTAAGAGACAAGCGGTCCAGTGCCGCTTGACCTTGACTCTGAAGATGAAAATGAAACTGATCAGTATGGATGTCCTCGGGTCTGACTTGAAGTTGACTGTGTAACATCTGGTGCATGTACTTCCAAAACCTTAAAAACCTCTATAAACTGGCCATAATCTAAATTTTCAGCGTTCTAAAAATCTGAAATCCCGAATGAAATTTCGGGTACGATTATCAGTGTCTCAAATATTATCTTTTACCACGGAGTGCATTAAGAAACATTACTGTACGTTACGTTTAGGATACATGAAGCAGACTTCACCCCAGACGAGCGGAAGCATCTCATATGACATTGTACTAAATTCTGTGAATCTGTGAAGAAGTGAACAGCAATTTCCGGTGTTTTGGGGACTATTTATGGTATATTTCTCAGTGGCTGCCTTTCCTGTTAAGGTTATCTGCGACCAGATGACCTGGGCGGTATCGTGCCCCAAAACCACGTCCTTCCGGCTGCAGATATGCCTACTGTGTGGCTCGCTAATTGTATAATGATACGGCACGACGGGATTTTCCTCATTTCTTTCCCAATTTTTGGTTTCGTTTTTATATACCTTTCTCTTTCCCTCTGTCTGTCTCTTTCTTCATATATTTTGTCTTTTCTTGTTTTTTTTTTGTGTTTCCCGACTTATTTATCTTTTCTGCATTTAATTTTCTCAATCTCTTTCCATGCTTATTTTCTTATCTCATTCAATATTGTTCCTTTCTTCCCTATTCCCTTGTTTGTGTTTGAGGTACGTCAGTAGCCCTCGACGGCCACGTGTGACACACTGAAGCATCTTGACCAGCATCTTGTACAATAATTTTGTGCCTCTAATTATAGCCTCAGATTTAGACACACCCGTGCCACTGTGACACCCAGTGTCTTTTTCGAGTGTGTCATACGGAATGATAACCGGACATCTTTAATTAAATGTGTGGCATGCCACCGGTGTATCGCTTTCTGTTGAAGTTCCTTTAGTAGCCCCTTGTGTGTCAAGATACCCTTGGAGGTCAGTAGAACCTCTGGTACGTTACTTAGGCCCGTGATTTGATAAAACTGTAAAGCTGCTCGTTGCCAGGCGGTTTCAAAGATTCCATGGGTTTACGAAACCCCTACTTCGTCACCATAACAGTATTCGGTACTGTACTATCACCTTGCACAGTGTTACACGACAGTGCGTCATTTAATTTACACGTCCTTTTCCGACATGTTTCGGTCTTGAAAACCATTATCAGGGAAGGAGAAAAATTGTGACAGTGGAACATTACCATAAGCTTACACATTAATATAATACATTATATAATACATTCATACATTATGACATGGTGGATCGGCATAGCGTAGTCGGTATATAGGCTTGCTAGGGGCTGGACGGTCTGGGGATCGAATCTCGGTGAGGGCGAGATTTTCCGCTCCCGTCCAGACCGGCCCTGGGGCCCACCCAGGGCAGAAGATTACGTTATGGAAACTGGGTACCACAAGTTATTTACCAACATGAATTTCAACACACGCATCTCAATATAGTAATCGAAGTACTGTATTAAATATAGTTAAGCTTGGCTGAATTTATTTTAAAGATGACACGACGGACAACGTGCCTCTTCCCCGCCACTATGTCATTTAACTTAGTTTTGTTGACTTTCTACAAAAATAGTGTAAGAGGTATAAGGAAATCGCGCTTTGTACCCACAGCCTTATTGACCTCTAGTCTCATGGGCTGCGCATTGCCAAAACCTGGTGTTAGTGGGCGCAGCACCATGTGTATTATGCTGTAAAACTGCGTATTCTTGACTCAACTAATACTAATTCTGTTCGATATGGACCTTTAAACCCTGGAGCATTTAGGGAGCCTGAAACAGACGAATGCCTTTCTCACAACACCGCAACTTCACCTGTTTACAGTCTGAACAACGTGTACCTCAAGTCTTCCTCACTACTCTCCTCTGTCTCCGAGCGGCTGTGCAGGATTGTGTGGAAGTGCTGCACGTAACACCGGCACACGGTGGTGGGTCTGAGCGCGTCCGTTTCATTGCGCTATCGTTGGTATGCCATATGCATAAGATGTTTATAGCCACGGCTCAGGTGGTTAGTCGCCGACCTCTCACCGCGGAGACCAGGATTCATTCCCAGGCCAGTCCTTGTGACATTTATGGCGTGTGAAGTGGTACTTGTTGAGGTTTTCCGCTGAATATTTATTCCTTTGCTGTTCGTTTTTTCAATTTTCTATTTCCCCTTTTTTTATCTTTTGCTTTTTCGTTTTCCTGTTCTTTCCTTTCTTTGATTCCTTATATATTTGCCTCCGTATTTTCGTTTTTTCACTCTTCCCTCTCATCGTTTATTCTCTCCTTCATTTCATTGTCATTTATTCTGTTTTTATCTGGTCCTTCCTCTATTTCTTTTTGTTTTTTCCTCTTTCTCACGGCTCTGCAACTGTCAACATTTCCACACGCAGGTGGGCAGCTTGACCAAAGTACAAGTGTACACAGACAACTCAAGCCATACATGCCTGTAGTGCGCCATATTCCTTCGGCGGCTTCTGCTCCTTCAGCGCTCTTTGTAAATTTCTGAAAGCGCCCACCCACTTGTTGCCGTGCGCATGAATAAGTTTCACTTCTCATTTCTGTGCCTCATTTTATTCTCTTCCAGTCTTCTATTTTTCATATGCTGCTTGCAGCATCTTTTCCACAAGGAACAGAATAGTCACGGCTGGTGAATACCCCACTAAAAATTTCGGCAAATCTCAGTAGAGGAGATGCTGGGTCCATTGCGTCAGTGAACAGAAAGGTGCTGGTGATAACGCTTTCGGTAGTCAGTGTCACGCAAGCGTTTCCTTTAAAAAAAATGGTTGAAATTCCTACTAACACTCCCCAAAAGCGACGGTGACTTAGAGAGATGGTAAAGGTAAGGTAACGTTCTCCCTATAACCTGCCTTGAAGGCCCAGAGGGGGAGTAGAGGTATATCGCTACTCTTTCTTTAACCCTGGCACTAGATGAGTGTAGGTGGTCAACGCCACGCCCCGGCCGCTTTACCCCCGGGAAAGAGACCCGGTACCCATTATATGGGAGGCTGGGTGGGCCCCAGGGCCGGTCTGGACGGCTGCGGAAAATCTCGCCCCCACCGCGATTCGATCCCCGGACCGTCCAGCCCGTAGCGAGTCGCTATACCGACTGAGCTATCGCGTCCCCTTAGATGGTGGCATCCTTAAGTTCATATGCATTAAGAATAGTTTAGATTTCTCAAATATCTTTTGCTGCTTCGCCCTTTTGGTTTTGATTAAAAAAAATTAACGGGTCTCGAAATCTCTAAAACGCAAATATTACAAATTAAATGCGATGTAAAACATTTAAGTGAAACCAGAATCAAAGGCAAGTCTTGCCGAGTACCTTGCTACGCAGAGTTATCAAGCTGAATTGCCTAGTTTGAAGTGAAGTTTATTGTGTCTTGTTTGTTTTGCGAATCGTAATTTGAACAATTTTATAATTAGGCTTACTCAATAGTGTGATTCATGTATAGGCCTGCCGCTCACTGCCGGCAGTGCCAGCCAGTGTAACACACAATCAGTATAGGCCTGCCGCTCACTGCCGGCAGTGCCAGCCAGTGTAACACACAATCAGTATAGGCCTGCCGCTCACTGCCGGCAGTGCCAGCCAGTGTAACACACAATCAGTATAGGCCTGCCGCTCACTGCCGGCAGTGCCAGCCAGTGTAACACACAATCAGTAGAGGCCTGCCGCTCACTGCCGGCAGTGCCAGCCAGTGTAACACACAATCAGTATAGGCCTGCCGCTCACTGCCGGCAGTGCCAGCCAGTGTAACACACAATCAGTATAGGCCTGCCGCTCACTGCCGGCAGTGCCAGCCAGTGTAATACACAATCAGTATAGGCCTGCCGCTCACTGCCGGCAGTGCCAGCCAGTGTAACACACAATCAGTATAGGCCTGCCGCTCACTGCCGGCAGTGCCAGCCAGTGTAACACACAATCAGTATAGGCCTGCCGCTCACTGCCGGCAGTGCCAGCCAGTGTAACACACAATCAGTAGAGGCCTGCCGCTCACTGCCGGCAGTGCCAGCCAGTGTAACACACAATCAGTAGAGGCCTGCCGCTCACTGCCGGCAGTGCCAGCCAGTGTAACACACAATCAGTAGAGGCCTGCCGCTCACTGCCGGCAGTGCCAGCCAGTGTAACACACAATCAGTAGAGGCCTGCCGCTCACTGCCGGCAGTGCCAGCCAGTGTAACACACAATCAGTAGAGGCCTGCCGCTCACTGCCGGCAGTGCCAGCCAGTGTAACACACAATCAGTAGAGGCCTGCCGCTCACTGCCGGCAGTGCCAGCCAGTGTAACACACAATCAGTATAGGCCTGCCGCTCACTGCCGGCAGTGCCAGCCAGTGTAACACACAATCAGTATAGGCCTGCCGCTCACTGCCGGCAGTGCCAGCCAGTGTAACACACAATCAGTAGAGGCCTGCCGCTCACTGCCGGCAGTGCCAGCCAGTGTAACACACAATCAGTAGAGGCCTGCCGCTCACTGCCGGCAGTGCCAGCCAGTGTAACACACAATCAGTAGAGGCCTGCCGCTCACTGCCGGCAGTGCCAGCCAGTGTAACACACAATCAGTAGAGGCCTGCCGCTCACTGCCGGCAGTGCCAGCCAGTGTAACACACAATCAGTAGAGGCCTGCCGCTCACTGCCGGCAGTGCCAGCCAGTGTAACACACAATCAGTAGAGGCCTGCCGCTCACTGCCGGCAGTGCCAGCCAGTGTAACACACAATCAGTAGAGGCCTGCCGCTCACTGCCGGCAGTGCCAGCCAGTGTAACACACAATCAGTAGAGGCCTGCCGCTCACTGCCGGCAGTGCCAGCCAGTGTAACACACAATCAGTAGAGGCCTGCCGCTCACTGCCGGCAGTGCCAGCCAGTGTAACACACAATCAGAACTGCTTCCTATTTTTCTTCAGGACAAAATATTACATATACAAAAATTCTGTAAAATTAAATTTTGCCATTAGAAATGCCATCCACTGTTCCCATGGACACTCTTTGCTTAGCACACGTTTGGAAATACTGGTTCAGAGATTTTTATTCTAAAAATAAAACAATATGTTGTTTAAAATGTTATGTTATTCTTTTTTTTGTGGTTTTTCTACTTCCACCTCCCTTCCCCTCCCAAAAAATGCCCGGATCGATGTTTTAGTATCTGGCTTCATGTTCAGGAGTTTCCGTGTTGAAATTTTGGCCCAATTTTGAGCTCATGAGTACTTTTTTATGGTAGGAACTGGATTGATATACACTGCAATATTGTACACAGATAAATTTCGTACAAGTTTAAAGGGCTGGCGAATGTCCTTGTGTTATCTTAAAAAATAAGAATATAAAAAACGTAATTAATTATGGCGATGCTGGTGGTGGTGGTGGTGGTGATGGTGGTGGTGGTGGTGATGGTGGTGGTGGTGGTGGTGGTGGTGGTGGTGGTGGTGGTGATGATGATGATGATGAGAAAACTCGCTGTGCTCTGTACATTCATTGTTCATTTGTGCTGCATCTGCAGGCAGGTATGCACAAAAGCATGGAAGGGTTAGCGAACACGATACTTCTAATGTGGAGCGTGTGAGCATCCAGCAAGAATAGAGACATCAAACACCTGTACTCTGACCTCATTCCATGCGAATTGATTTGGGCTGGGAAAGATGTTCATTGCCTCTTATGGTTACGTGTTTCGGTGGGAGATGAGCCTGAGAACTGACCAGGTGTGCGAATTATGCCTGCCTGTTGGTATGAATGACTAAAGAGGACACGTTCGGAAATAAATACTGGTGAGATACGAAACTTTAACGGTGGTGACTGTGAACATCGGTGTCTTCTGGGATGTGATCCCGTGCAGGCAGGTAGAGAGACACAGGCACATCGTGATATACGCAGTTTCTGTTTAAGAATTTTCGAAATTACGCAATCTGGAAACATTAAAAAAAAATTGAAATAATATTTCCACAACGCGCGTCGAAGTTTTCCTTGCGGGAATGAAAACCCATTGAGACGGTGGCGGAAGAATACTACTGGGCGATAACACAGACTGCGGGGCGGTCATACTGCAGCCGATCAAGTTCCAATATGTTGGAGTTTGGATTTAAACTGAACTCTCTTGTATATACAGATATATATTTGAACATATGTACACTCACATCCGACTTACGCCGGGGACCTTCCGGCACGTACTTATTGCGTAAATACGGGAGTGCCTGTACGTGACATTTCAGAGGAATTAAGCAGCCACCCTGAACATGGATGCAGTAAAATGCTTTGGAACTTCAATACATATCTAGTAGACTACACGGTGTGACAGAAGACAGTAGCCTACGTGGATATGGGTGACTTACATAGTGCTGCATATGGTTTTTAAAGGCTCATTGGTTTAATTCGTATAAAACCTACCACCTAAAACCTCTATCCAGTACAGTCCTTGAAACGTTTATGCCTTATACATGCGTTGTCTCAAGCAGTAAAGCTTCTGCCCTATGTTCGGGAGGAGCTATACTGAATTTTTGGTCTGAAAACGGACTACCCTGCCTGAGGTTTTCGGCAGTCTTTTACTCACTGTCTCCATAATACCTCATGAGACACCAGAGCTTCCTTCCACGTACTTTATAATTCATTATTCACTAATAATTCTACCTCTCGATGGTATGTAGTCACAGGTAAAGGTAAAGGTAAAGCAATCCCATTACAGGCCTAGAGAGGCCCTTAGGGTTCCAGGAGGTTGAGGATCCCAGATTTCTAGACAATCGGCGCATGAAGGTGGTAAGGTTGTCAGCCCTACGAACCGGCCGCCTTTACCTCCCAGTAAGTATTCCTGGTACTCATTTCTGTTAGAGGCTGGTAGTCAGAGGTACTGAAAGCATGATGAACAGTGAAATACGTATAAGACGGTATAGACGCTCGTCTGCCTGTTTAATTACGCACCGTGCCTCGAAGTAATCCGAGACAGTGAAGGCATAGTTCCACGGATTATCGACTAGATGGAGGTGACAGATATCCATTGAATAGGAGGCTGGGTGGGCCCCAAAACTGGCAGCACGTTTTGGAGAAGAGAAAATCTGTTTGCCCCCTGCCGAGACCATGATATCTCGGTCGTCCGTGCCGTAGCCTAGTCACTGTACTCACTGAGCTATGCCGGATCCAAAAAGCAAATAAATAGAATACAAGTACCTGCCACTGCACCCTGTTCTGACACAGATTAATCCAATCCGCACCCCACATCCTGTTTCTTTGCATTAGTTTTAGTATTATTCTCCCATTAATATATAGGTATGTCCTACCAGTATTCGTTACTGATACTAATGAAATGAAAGCTAGTCTTAACAAAGGCCCGCTGAACCCTCAGCTCGCGGGCAACCTGTTGCCAGCGGAGATATTTGAAATGAGGAAACGTCTTTTAACTCCTTCCTGGCAAAACCGAGATAGAACGCGGAAGCGATTGTAAAACTTATGAGCTGTTTATTTAGGGAGACATGTATTACATTTGTAATTCTTGTTGTAACAAGATAGTGTACGTACAATGTTAGGTTGTGGTACGTTCGCGTAACCATTGTAGCCATGGATACGCAACGATACCTTCCCTTTTTATTGCTGTTGGCGTAGATGTAGCTGTCAACAATATAAAAGTGTTCTGTGTTGTCAAGGAAATGCAACAGTGGGTTCTTTTTGCACTGTTGTCGCGCTACAAAATAGTTTGTACTGCTGTTAACAATAATGAGTATTAAATATTGTGAGTGTGTGACTGTATTGTTGCTTTCGGTATCCGGCATGCAAAGCGCATGCGCCGTATTATATTGTCATCTGAGGCCTGTCCTCCTGTACCATATTTTTCTACATTATCTCAGAAATAGAACGATTTTCGAAAGAAAAAAGATATTGAACATAAAATTGTGTTTTGATTCTCACTACAAATTTGTCTGAAACGTTTCTCATTCTGAGAAGAATTCGGCGAGATGCTATCGTAAATGTACATAGGTTTCCATGTAAAGCACCCGGTATTCTTTTTAAGTGTTCATGAAACTTGAACTTTCTCGACAGGTTTTCGAAAAAAAAATCCTCAAACATCAAATTTCATGAAAATCCGTCCAGTGGGAGCCGAGTTGTTCCATGCGCACAGACAGGCGGACAGACGGATGGACAGACACACATGGCGAATCTAATAGACGCTTTTCGCAATTTTGAGAAAGCGTCTAAAAATGTGTTAAGATGCAGACACATTAGCCTAGGCTGTGAATTTCATATTATATAAACTTTTAATGTCATTATCGGTAATTCTTATTGCACATGATGTGTAGATAAATTCACAAGTAAAATTATGCATATAATGACAAGTACATACTTATTTCTTATTCTGCGAGTTGAATTTCATGTTGCCCGCAAGAGAACCGAGTTTTGCCGAATTTGAAGCAGGCCTGTTCTAACGCAAAATATATTTACTGGAAAATACAATATTTTGTTTTTCAGTAAGGTACATGTTTCGGCCCTAGTGGGTCATCATCAGGCTTTATATAGCAATAGTTAAAATAAGGCCATTAAGTAGTATTATAAAAGAAAAATGAATTAAAAACTCTTGGAATGGAACAGAAGGCAGACAGAGGAACTTTGTTAGTGAAGAACTGTAGAGATTATGAGGTCACTAAGGAGCAGATCCGTAAGTTTCCTTCTATGCAGACAGCGTGTAATATTCAGATCATTCTGAAACTTGCATTGCAAATCGTGGGGCTACACAAGGGGGCACCAGTAGAATTTGCACAACCCCCTCCTCCAAGTGGGTCTCTGGAAAGGGTTCTCCGGTTTCGCGTCTTCCCTTTGTCCCGCCGGTAGGAATGAACTTGTTTGGCCATGCTATTAGCTCAGAACAACAGCGGCATAAGTGGTAACCTCAGTCTTAATTTATTTACCCATCTGCTTGGATTATAGAGCGTGAAACGAGACGACTATGAATAATAGCTTGGGAGGGATTTGGAACGAAACCGTGAAGACGTTTTGTGCATTTGTATTTTAGTGTTCTGGATTTAGGAGGAAAATGTTACCCTTCATGTTTAAACCCTGAAGATGGAGGCAGAACGTGCCTCCAATATGTTGGTATCACCTACCAGACTACACGGTGTCACAAACCAGAAGACCACAATATGAACGTCCACCGCCGTGAAAGCCGATTTAATTTGACATCGTGAGCACACCTAGGTGGCATTGAGGTAGATCGGATAATATCCAACTAAGTAAATAAGTGATTGACTCCATGGAGGAAAGTCCTTCTTGAGAAACCAGCAGGGACTAAGCTAGTCAAAAAAAAATCCCCGTCCCCAATTTGTGGCACCCGAAGGTTCGTTACCGTATTCACAAGATACTGCCACTTATCCCTGCCCAGAGGAAGATGAATCTAGTCGACGCCCTCCGTCCTATTTCGTTAAGACCCTTTTCAATATTATTCTCACATCTGCGCTAGGTTAACATTTCGCACCATGTGAATCTTTTACAGCGAGGGGTTGTTAGCCTCTCTTCAAACTTTTAGCTGGAGGACCACTTCTTTTCGTCTGTCCTCGACTGCTTATTCAGTATATTCGCAGCTACCTTGCATATCTGGAGGCCGTCTCCTCCATCCGCAGCATAGGGTGTGAGCGTGTGGAGTGGATTAATCTTGCTCAGGAGAGCGTCCAGTGACCTGCTCCTGTGACCACGGTACTGAGCCCTCAAGTTGCGTAAATCCCAGTCTAGTACAGGTGAGATTCGTTACGGACAGAGTGGCACTGGGACAGGTTTTTCTCCTGGCACTTCGGTTTTTTCCTGTCAGCATTATTCCACCAGGGCGGCTCGTCCAGAAGGGCTGCAGGGGTTCAGCCCTCCCAGAAATTTTGAGAAAAATTAAGTATGTGAGTAAACGTTTTCCTTAGGAGATAATACGTACATTCTTTAAAAGAATATGGATGAAAACATTTTAAATTCAGATAGTCTCGACGTAATCTAAGGGCTGCTGAAATCAGAGCGGGCTGTGCCCTACCCAGGCCTTACGCGCTGGCTTCAGCACATTTAACTTGGCGGTCACTGCAGCCCAGAGAGCGTTTCAAGGAGGACTTCGTATATCTGTTGACCTTTCCTAACGTTTCAAAAGCTGCCATTTTGACAACCGTTTTCACCTAGCTGTTTTCAAAGCCATACTTTTGAATATTTTAATTTCAGTGGTTGCAGTTTTAAGATAAACATGGAGAAGAAGAAGAAGAACAGTGTGAAGTATTTACAGTGTATAAAATTTTCGCAATTAACTCTCCCAGAAGACTGAAATTAACAATTTAGGTCGTGCAACACCTCACTTGCTTATTTCTCTGTCACCATCAAGCAGAGTATAAACTTATGTGAGAAACTTTGACCCTGCTATATACGCTGAACTAAAGTGTTTTTAGTGGCTGTACTGAAAGAAACTTTTTATTAGGCCTCTCCGTTGATTATATAATAATCCTAGCCCCAGGTCTACCATAAAAAAGTCCCACAAGCCGCCACTGCATTTCACCACTACTTTATAATCATTCATTCATCTGTCACTAACGCTGTATAATCTTAGCAATTTCACAGCGTCATTACAAACTACCTTAAAAAATAAGTTACATAAATTAGTGTATTTCTTGACCACCATCTGCGAGTCTATCAGCGACCCAAAGGCGCCTCTGCACCATGCAGTTAGCCTGTTATACGTTCTCCATTGGCTGTCTAGATATCATAACGCTACGGCCGTCTTACAGTGAGCACTTGACACAACCAGTGATCGGCATTTGTTCTGGTACCAGGTTCAATTATCGAACCGTTGACCGATATTCCTGGTTTTCGTCAGTACCTGCAGCCAAATTCCGGGATAGAAGCTTAGATTACAGTTTTTTTCTACATCCTTTCTAATTCATGTATTTGACGTGGTATGATATTAAAATTCGATAGCGGCATTAAATAAATTCGCGTCTGTGGTAGTCTGTAAGATTTAAACAAATGGGTGACTAACTGCAGACGTGGATTTATTTATGAAGAATATCTTAAGTCAACTTTATTCATTTGCTTGTAATATGCCGATGTTTATTGCCGTCTAATGGCCGCTTTCGGACAGAAAAGTCTTTATGGGTCACAAATGAACTGCAGAGTCACGTAATGTCTGCCAGTCTTATCTTGCCTATCAACATCCTCTACAGATCTAATAAATATTTCCACTGGTTTTATTCTCAGAATGAACATGGGACGGGACATCAAAACCAGATGAGCTTACAGAAACGCCAGAAATAGAGGCACAGGAGGAAATATGAGGATTAATAATGCCTTCTGGCTTGTGATGACGCATAGTCTGGTACAAATGTTCGACATTCGGACGAACGTGCTGCTTCCATCTTCTATACCCTGAATGTGGAGGCAGTACCTTCGGCCGAAACATGTGTAAATTGTTACCAGACTACACGGCGTCACAGGGCCGGGATAGCGTAGTCGGTATAGCGACTCGCTACGGGCTGGACGGTCCGGGGATTGAATCCCGGTGGGGGGTGAGATTTTTCGCAGCCGTCCAGACCGGCCCTGGGGCCCATCCAGCCTCCTATACAATGGGTACCGGGTCTATTTCCCGGGGGTAAAACGGCCGGGGCGTGGAGTTGACCACCCACCCCCATCTAGTGCCAGGGTTAAAGAAAGAGTAGAGCTATACCTCTACTCCCCCTCTGGGCCTTCATGGCCTGTTCTAGGGAGAACTTTACCTTTTTTACCAGACTACACGGCGTCACATTCTATAATGCTGTAATTTTAATGTCCACCGCCGTGAGAACCTCAAACGTCGTATACGAAGGTATCTGGCCATTAGATTAACTTAAATTAAGTCAAAATAATTCCAAGAAATGGAACCGGCGGAAAACTTGTTCGCTCTTGTTTAACCTGAGTTCTTTTTCACCCTGTCCTTTATTACTAATTTTCCTCCCGTGCCGCTTATTCTGCTCTGAAGATGGAGGTAGCAGGTCTCTCCAAACGGCAGTACTTATCAACCCAGGTTACAACAAGTCAGATCCCAAGACTCAGCAATTTCTAAATACCGCTGTGTTAACCTTAAATCTCGCATGTTAGGTTTTTGCATAGTGTGTGACTTATATATTTAAGGGGCCTCAGCTCTTAACAAAACAGGGGTATGCGAGGGATGTGTGTGTGTGACGACACACCTTATTTATTCAGTAAAATTATTTTGAAAATCAGCGGACTAGATAATGAAACACTGAAGAGAACTGAAATTAAGTAAGAATAATCCAATATATTTTTTGAAGTAGGGTTTATGGAGAGCGGGGATACCGTAGTTAGTATAATGTCTAAGCCACAGACTGTACAGCCAAGGAATCGTGGTTCGATTCCCGGAATGGTAAAAGATTTTTCTCTACGTCAAGACCGGCTCTGGGACCCACCCAGTGCCTTGTTGAGTACCGGGGAGGCTTTCGCCGGGGGTAAAGGGGCTAGAGCGTGAGGCTTGGACGTCCATCTAGTGGCAAGAGTGAGTGAATTTACACTTCCACAGCTCCATGTGCTGTCGTGACATGTGCAGGGACAACTGTACATTTAACTGGGTGTTATGAGATAGCCCGTATGATGCGCTATATACAGCCTCTCTTATATTAAAGTTATCCTATACCTCAGGCACTAGATCACACTATAAGAAACCGTGGCTCCAGCAACCAAGTCTTGGCGGGTTTACCCGTTCCATTTCGTGTGGAAGAAATTACTACTAGTTTAAGAAATCTATGCATATGAAATGTGAGTTTCTGACAGCTGTCGTATTAATATGAAGGCCTTCGAGAATGTGAAGGCTAGCAGTTTGATAATCAGTTACCAGCGTTTCGGAGGGACTCGTTCTCCATCTTCAGGATAGGCCTGAAATTTTGGTATACACCTGTTACACTACACGGCGTTAAAACAGAGAAAAAAAAATAATCATAATTTCGGCCCAAGACAAATTTGATTTTAAGTCGCTGATCAAGGTTCTATGTCTATACAATTAAATTCCATTTCGCAAGATTTATACATTTTTTGTTCGTAGTGAAATTTGCTGTATCCGTAACGTTACATATGCCTGTCTTGCAGGTGCTATACCAGTACGCCAGAGGTTCATTCAAGAACACCCTTTTTTTATTGTCACTCTTACCCTCTCCCTGTTCTCCATTCATACCAGCTTGCTCATTCATAGTTTTGTCGTCTAGTTTAATGATAGTACATTTTTTTTATTATTGACGTTCATAATGTGTTAGGCCTGCCATGTTTCCCCCATACTGTGCATCATCTGTTGCTTCTCGTATGTTCAATGTAATTGAACAAGAAACCGCAGTGCGCCCCCTTTTAATGTTTCAGGATTAATTTCATTGAAGGCGCAGTGAATGTGGGCTGTACGTGGACGTGTAAAATAAACAAGAGCGACATTTGGGCCTAAGCGGGAAAAACACAGCAATGTTAGTAGCCCCATAATTTACACTAATCGGCAGGTGATATTAGGATATTGGTAATCGGCGGAACATCGGAGAACTTAAATCTTCTGCAACACCCCATAAGGGCCTCCAATTTTCTGCAGCATCGCCATGAGCCTCATATCTTCTACATCACACCCATTAGCTCAAATCTTCTATAACACCCCATAAGTGTCAATCTTCTGTAGCACCCCATGAGACGTCAAATCACAACACATCCATGAAGCTCATATCTTCTACATCACACCCATTAAGCCTCAATCTTCTATAACACCCCCATTAAGTGTCAAATCTTCTGTAGCACCCCCATGAGGACGTCAAATCTACAACACATCCATGAGAGCCTCAAATCTTCTACAATACCCCCCATGAGAGCCTCGAATATTCTAAAACACCCCCATGGGGGTCTCAAATTTTCTGCAGAACCGCTACGAGGTCCTCAAATTTTCCGCAACACTGATATGTGAGCCTCAAGTCCCGCATTACTGGGTTAATTAAAATAAAGGGAGATAAGATGGATGGAGCATGTAGTGCACCTGGGGAGAGTTGGCAAATGGGAACAAAATTGTCAGAAACCCTGAAGTGAAGAAACTTCTTGGAAGACCTAGTTATAGATGGAAAATCGAAATGTCGATTGCTATCTTATGTTTTAATACCGTGCAAAATGATAGCGGTTTATCAGCTTTTCGGAGTAACCTGCTATCTGCATTTGCAGGCTACAAAACTTCCTTGCAAGGTGTACGAATATGAGAATAAGAACAGAAAAAAGAAATGGTGAGAGGAGTCGAAGGAGAATAAGAAGAGTTAAAAGAGAGGGTAAAGAAATGAGACGAAAATGAGTGACTGGAGAATATTAAAGAATGGGATGAGGAGACGTGGAGAAATGTGGGAAAGAACGAGTTAAGGGGCGCACACGGTATAAACGTAAAGGTAATTTTTCCCTGTCCTTAATGAAGAACGACAACGTGAAGGCGTACTGGGGAGTGGAGGTGTAGCTGTAGGCATTCTTAACTTCAGCACTAGACAGAGTTGATGGTGAGCTTCACGCCCAGGCCGCTGTAACCTCGGGAGAAAAAGTCCCCGGTACCCATTGAATGGGAGGTGCTGTCGGCCACCTTCTGCGACGTGACAAATGTCCTTACTGTACCGGAAATCGAAACCCGGTTCGTCAGTAGTCCTGCTCATTGCGTGGTCACTATTGTGGCTGAGTTGTCAGGGTTTCTGGAGGAGACGTAATGAGAAAAACTACGACGAAAGGGTGAGTGACAAGAAGAAGAAGAAGAAGAGACGACGACGACGACGACGAAGAACTTCAATCCAGTGCCGGGTGTTTTGTTCAGCTCTGTTAAACAGTAGAATTAGAAGACTGCTTAGTTGAGTTGTGTTAATTTGAGCCGGTGGAACAGCTGTGCACATGTTTTTCAACCACTTGCCAGTTTTTATTGCCCTCTCCTTTTGTTTAACGTGGCTTATTGCTCTATTTCTTTCATTGCTTGTTTGGAAAGGAAATATAAGAAACGCTATAATGATGACGGGGCTGTTCTCGCTGTGTCATTTAAAGATACATGAAGTAACTTGAATGACACAAAAATAGGTCAACTGGGGAGTTCAGATAGCTCGGTCAGTGTAGTGACAGGTCTATGGGCTGAACGACCGGAGGGAATTGGGTTTCGAGAACGGTTTTTGGGGCACAGCGAGTGGATACCGTGTGTAAAGCGGCCTGGACGTGAATCTGACCACTATGTAGTGCCGAAAGTTAGAATGCGCGGAGCTAATCCCCACTCCTGGTTTTAGCGGGCGCAGCACCGTATGTATTATACTGTAATGTTATGTATACTTGTATACAGGTAATAAACATTACAATAAATCCCCACTCGCCCTTATGTTTACCACGGTGAGGTGCTTGATTAAGCAGAGGGACAAATTGTGCTACTGGGTCAATAAATCAGTGACTGGTTGCAGGCCAGGAAACCAGAGTTACATTTCTTCTAGGATCAGGAATCCACATCACGTGCAGACCGTTTGTCGTGGTCAACCAGCTTATTAACGAACTGCATGGGGCTGTCTCAGACAGTAAGCAGCCAGAGCATGAAGGCGACCAAGTCGCTCTCTTATGGGGTCTGACTAACTTACTGACTACTTGGGTCAGAGTCCAGTGATTTGTCCTTATAAGCAGGATGTGATGTATTTATTTATTTATTGCTTATTTTACTTGCAGTTAACAGCTCAAATTATATAGGCTGCGTGCCAAGGATCGTGTATTGTTTACATATGTTTCACCTTAAACCACTTACATTTAGCCTTGTCTAAGTACCTTCCCAGATCTGTAACAAATGTTATATTAGTACACCTTAATACAGGTAGGTCCCGTTTTACGACGGTCCATTTTACGACTTTCCACATTAACGACTGTTTCAAAATATTACCTTAAATATTAGTACATACTTGGACAAATTTTAGGAATTTTGGAACCTATCTCATTCAATTACATTATATTTTGGTCTCGGTTTACGACTTTTCACTTTACGACCCTGTTTTTCTGGAACCTAACCCTGTCGCAAAACGGGCCCTATTTTGGTCTCGTTTTACGACTTTTCATTTTACGACCCTGTTTTGCTGGAACCTAACCCTGTCGTAAAACGGGTCCTACCTGTACATGCCTGTAACATGTAGATATCTGCCCTAAAGATTGAGACAGTATTTTCCTCCGAAATTTTGATACCCAGCTACCAGGCTACGCGTATTATAACCTAGCATACTACGTATAAATCGGATTACTAAATTGTCTTTGATCTCATACTCCGTATCTTCCATACTGACTCTGGGGCCTAGGCAGCATTCTCTCCAGTGAAAATGATAGCCGGGCACGAAATTGACCATTTACTTCCCTCAGAATAAAATATTACGAAAAGTTGGCCGGTATCTCGACTTCTTCATATGCCACCATGTCGTACTTCATTACAGACAAGGACGACTTTGCCTCACATTCTTTACTTCCACTCTGTTGGATTCAGATGCTCTTTTCAGTACCTTGTTCAATCTCCGATAAATGTGATAGAAACAGCACAAAGTTTTCGAATTCCTGCTGCGCTTAAAAATAGATTGGCACCTGATATGCTTACGTTATGACCCACTGTCGCGAGACACGCAAGAACATGGTGTATACCTGTCTGCAAATATTTTCCCAGGCCACTGGATCAAGTACAGATGAACGCAAGTCGACATGGGCGCACTGTGCCTTCTACGGTGACTAGTTAACCAGTCGGAAAGGAATTTTCTGCAATGACAATGTTCTAAGAAGTTTGTTGTGGGAGTTCCAAATGAAAAGGCACCTAGGTCCCTGCATCTGTGTCACATTGTGTGACTAACCACATGGGGCTGGCTTAGTGTCAGGGAAATACGACAAGCGTGAAGAGAGTTAATATCAGTCGCCTGCTCCCCCACCATTCATGTATTGCGCATTCCCCTCCAACAGCTATATAGGGGTGGTAGCTGCTACGCAACAGGTGTAGGAGAAACTGTGTTAATTCTTTCCCTTGTACAAGTGTAGTAGAGATTCTCCGTATTTTATGGACCATCAGGGTTCATAACCGTGCTCACAAGAGCCCGACTACTGATTCCTATCCTGAGCCAGTTCAGTGCAGCGTACACTGTCTCATTCTGTGTATTTCTACAAGATCGTTTTGATACCCTTCTGTCTACGCCTGTGTCTTGAAGTGGTTTCTCCCTTTCGACCAAAATTTTGTACGTTTAATACACAGTTGCACTTAATGAGGAGCTGTGTAACTTTGCTTGTCATAAAATGTTTTTGGGGTCGCAAAACTGAGGATGAGATGAATGGGTGCGTAGCACGCATGAAGGAAATAAAGAAAAGTGAGAGCCCTTTTTACGGAAAACCTCAAAGGAATATTCTACTTTGTAGATCTAGGAGTAGATGAGATAACACTAAAAAGAATGTGGTTAGATAAATATGTTCTCTGTGGGCGTGGACTGGATATATCTGGCTGATAGTAGGAACCGGAGGTCAGGCTCCTGTGAATAAGTTTATGCACCTTCGGATTCAAGAAAAGACAGGTAATTTCTTGAGTAGCGGAAGGACTGTCAGCTTCTCAAGTGCACTGCTTGCCATGGAGTCAGTTCATAACTTCAAGAACACTGTCAAGTTCTTTCCAGACTTCTCTGTGACCTGTGGTGTTCGGCGTACCGGCACTGTACGTAATTAATGACTGGTTGTGGCAGTAATTAACAACGGCAGGGGTTTCAAAGTATGGCTTCGGGTGATATTGAAGCATTAGGCCTATCATCAATAGGCTATATTAAGGATTCCGAACGAGAAGGTCGTGTGCTGTTTGAATGAGACAGGAATTCGTAAGGAGAGGGTTAAGAAGAGCGTAGGCACAGCTGTCAACTGGGCTGAGATTCGAAGCAGACATCTCCTGAATAGAAGTCTTTAGCTTGTCCAGTACACTGACATGATCAGTAAACGTGTCAGTAAGTAAAACTAAAGAAAAAGAGAAAGGACGGGAGGAATAGGGCGGGTGAAAAGGGAAGTGCCGGGAGCTGCAGACGACCAAGAAAGATGGGCAAGGGAGGAGGTAGAGGAAGACAGATATAACGGAGAACAGTCAGGACTGTATGATCATATGTTTCTTGGCTCGGAATCCTTGTGATGTAGATTCCACTGCATGCCATACAGAATAGTCCAACTTCTCCTTCTTTTATTTTTAGTCAAGTTACCAGAGCACGATTGGCAACACTGTCTTACTCAGAAAAGACATTAAGGACGTTATTTCACCTTCAGGTTGGCATTATTTTCCATACATGTGCTAGTGGTGTGTTGACTGCCATTTTTGTACCGTGAATGCGTCTGTGCAGAATGTCCTCGTGGGCAATTAACGATTTTATGTGACTTTTCCGGCTAAGGAAATATTTCTCTCTGTCAAAAAGAGAAACGTAAAGTTGTCCCTGTGCATAATTAAGTATCACGCCATAAAGGCTTATGGAGGATTTAAGGTATAGTTCCACGCATTCTTACCTCGGAACTAGATGGGGTAAGTGGTCCGCTGTATTCCTGGGGAAAGAACGACCGTTGCGCATTAGATAGGAGTGTGGGTAGGCCCCAGAGCCGTTAGGGAGGCTTTTGAGAAATATAAAGTTAGGAAACGTCCGCAGACTTAACAGTTCTAACGTGTTCGCTCTGTTATTGTACCGAGAGTGAATATTTTCGAGAAAAATACTGACGATGTACTTGAAACGTGCCTTTACACGTTTCACATGACGCAGTATGGACTGAGTTTTCTCCGTACCTTAATAACTGATTTACAGTTTACTATAAACGGTATCTCTGAAACGACGAGATAAAGATCATGCTGGATTGTTGGGCTTTGATCGTCAGCTTTTACTTCGGTCTCAGTTCATATCTCACAACGAACACGGTGTGTCTCAATTACGGCGAAGTAGCATAACGACACGTAAGTCTTCAGGTAAAGTGCGTTTTTCCCCACCGTTTTAACCAAAACTGGAATATGTCCACGCTTTAGTAAAAATTCCAAACATGGAATTGCACGAAGTACCGTCAGGTGGAAGTCGTGCTGTTGCATGCGAGCAAAAACGGACGGGCATGACAAGGCTCTGCAAATGCTTTTTAAAAAAACCGCGTGCCTCTGCGGGGTGTTGAACCACGTGTCCTTAGTCGTCCAATTACGTCATCATTCCGCCATATGCCTTCATGGCTTGCACAGAGACAAGTTTTTATTTTAGTTATTACCCTGTATCTGTCGCACTTTTAAGGTACAAATTAATGGGGGATGTGGAACGCCTGCTGGGGCCCACCTGCAGGACATACCCGTGCATAGCGCTTTATGACATCCGATGGCTGTACTTCTGTAGAAGATCGTGATCACTACGATAGTAATTAATTAAATTTATGGCTTCCATACGGCTCACTGCACTTCTACATCGAAACCGTGACCTTACAGGTTTCCACTGATCGCCAATTGGGAACGAGTAATAGCAGGTTTCCGGCTGTTGTGGCCTTTGTTCGGGAAACAGTGCCTTGGTGCACTGGTAAAGAAGGTAAAGGTAAGGTTGTCGCTGTGCGTGCCATGAAGGCCTGTCGGGGAATGGAGACATACTTCCACTCATTCTTTGTCTGGGCATTGGATGGGAGTAGTAAACCTCACGCTCCCGACCGCTGTACCGCCGGGGAAAACCCCCGGTACCGACTGAATTAGAGACTGGGTGGTCCTCACAGCTGGTGTGGACGTTTTGGGGAAGAGAAAAATGTTTTGCTCGTGCCCAGAATCGAACCCCGGATCGTCCAGCCGTTCCAGGGAAACCGTCCATCCAGGAAGGCGTAAGCGTTGTGAAACAATTGCGTAGACATATAGCTGAATTGTTTGGGAACTGCGTAGCTAGGCTACGGGCTGGAAAGCCAAGCAATCGTGGTTCGGTTCCCGGCAGAGGCAAGAGATTTTTTTCCTCTCTGGGACCCACTTAGCCTCCTATTCAATGGTTACCGGGATCTTCCCCCGAAGTGTAAGGAGGTCGGGATGTGGAGCTGACCACTCACATCCTTCTAGTGCCGTGGTTAAGAATGAGTGGAGCTATACCTGTACCCCTCCATACGTCTTCATGAACTGCAAAGGGATAAATTTACTTTAACTAGCCAATAAGTTATGTAGTTAAGTGGGTAGCTAACTTGCTGAGAAGCTAACCATCTGAAGATTGCTTTGGTCTGGGATATGACGCAGTGCAGCTTGATAGATGTGTTCCAACACCCAGTAAGTGACTCATTATGTAACGTCAAATTGTAGAGCGACAATAATGACCTGGACAGGTGTGGAAAGACGTTGTTGTGGCCTGATTTGAAGTACAGACACACCCCAGCTTTTGCAATTTAAAAATTAAAAAAAAAAATAACTTTTTTTTAAGCGGGCTCCGAATTTTTCCCTGCGGAACTAAAAGCGCAATGAGATGAAGGTGGCGGAAAATACTGCTGGGTGATAACACAGGCGACGCGGCAGTCATGCTGCGACCGATCAGGTTCCAGGGTGTTGGGTTTTTGGATTTCAACTGGGCTCTCCTTTATACACACATATATGCTATATAGGCTATATGTACACGCAGTTCCGACTTGCGCCGAACCTACCGGCACGTAACTTACTGCGGGGATTGTCTGTACTATCCCGTCATTTGTCTGAAGGGACTGACCATCTCAGTCAGCGCTGCCGTGTCAGCTATCAAAGTCGGGACGTCCAGATCCCGAATGACACCTCTTCAGTTGACTTGCTCACTCCAACGTCGAGGTGTTGAACCCCACGCCCATACTCCTCCTCCCAGTTGACTGACAGTTGATAGCAGTATCAAAAATAACCTTGCGGGGGCATCAGTGGTGATGCTGCAGCACAAACCGCATCCTGTATCCGCTACCACGTGACGTCACAAAGCGACATCTTGGCGCTGACAAGTATGTGCACTGCCAATGCTCTGCAGTAGACGCTGTAGCGAACTGGGAGTACTCTGCGAGATTAAGGTTCTTAACGGCTGTTCTTCTGGGACATGCCACCGTAAGGTCTGGTAGATTTTACTGTGAAGTTCGATCCACCAGTTGCCTCTGAAGCGTTAGTAGCTGTCTACCAGACAGCAAGGTGTCACGTCCCAGAAGAGAGTAATCTTTGTGTTCAGGAGGGCCTGGAAACAGTGTTCTGTGCAGAGAGAAGCTTTTAACTTAATGGCGCTGTCAGTTACCAAGATACGAGGAGTATAGTAGCATGCTTTAGAACGGAGGTATGGAATTTAAGTCAAAACCAAGAAATGCACAAAATAATTAACAAGTATAAAATGTATTTACAACCCCTACACATGTTTCGGCAAATAAATACATTTTATACTTGTTAATTATCTTGTGCATTTTTTGGTTTTGACTTAAACTCACGATAAAAATGCACGGTACGTACAGCATAAAATAGGCGATATAGAAATTAACATTTGAAAGCCTAGCCGTTACTTTACCTATTACCAGGTTTCACGTTCAAAAATTCTGCGTTCTGCCCACACAATTTATTTGTGTGTTCTGTATGGACCTCAGAACAAACAGCGAGTTTGCTCTGTACATCATTAACTGAAACCGAGACGGGAAGTGTTTACTGCGCGGTCCGAACTGGATCGATAAGTACAACGGACTACGATTCGTGTTTAAAGGATTAAGGAGCCTTAGAGGCGAGGTTGAGCGGACAAATGTCCGCTGTGCCGTGATTCTTGTAAATTCTTCTAAATTGTTCGGAGACGCAGAGATGGCGATATCAGTTTTTGAACAGGAAGTGGCTATATATATACATCAAGAACATTTAAGAAAATTGCAGGGCGCACCAAAATCACGGAAATAAGAAATTTAGGGAAATTTCTGTACTGTGTAAGTTTACATGTAAGTGGGTGTATCATAGGAGGAAAATTAGAGCAGAGGCAGAGAGAGCAGTATTGTTGTAAACAGTGGCGTAGCTAGATTTTTTTGTTTTTGCCCCCGGGGCCATTAATTACAGTGGCCGGCCCTAACAGAAAGTACGAACTTTAAAAAAAAACATAATTATTTCTTGATTTTCCTTCTGTTTGGCTAACTAATTTAAAATTTGTTAAGCGCAGAAAATCTTTTTTTTATTATTATTTAAACTTTATTTTGCCGCCCTTTTTTACTGCCCCTTGGACTATGCTGCCTGTGGCGGCCGCCCTACTCCCCCCTTCCACCCTAGCTACGCCACTGGTTGTAAACATCAATAACTGACAGTGCCGAAGAGGGGGGGGGGGGAGCCGGTACAAACTACCGGGGCCCGGCTGTCCGAAAGGGAGCCTGGGGCCCCACTATATTCTTCGGTAGTATCATTGTTTCTCGACTGTACAAATTAACCCTTTCAGGCCAAGGCCAAGTCAGTCTGCAACTGACAGTCAGCCTTTCCGATGCACTGTAAAGATTTTTAGCCGGTCCGCCCTTGCTGGGGAGCCCGAAAACATATTTTTTCATGGGGCCGAACCCGCTCTCGGAGGCTTTGGTAACTGAGAGTAACTCAAGAAGCACGCTTTCACTTTGTTTACTGGCAGATAATTTGACATGGGCTACGCACAGCAAACACCTGGTGTTAGCGGACGTATCCCACCCCCACCCCCACTCACACACCTTGTACTCTGCAATGGTTTGACTCATCTAATACACGTTTATTCATTCAAACTTCGTTCATTGCCAGGATTGTATAGTGGCGGTGGTAGGTTGAATTATATATGAGTTTGGAGCAGCGATGGAATGATACCGACAGTAAAATGTAAAGTTGTTCCATGGGCACGCTATGAAGACGTACCGGTATAGGGGGAGTAGAGGTGCAGCTCCACTCATTCTTAACCTCGGCACTGGTTGGACGTGAGTTTTCCGCCTCACGCCTCGGCCGATTTATTTCCGCGGTCAGAGCTTTCAGTGCCTATTAAATATTAGGCCAGATGGGCCTCAGAGGTTGTCTGATCATTTTCGAGAAGAGAAAATTCTCTCACGTCCAACGTGAAAAAATCCCCGGATCATCCAGCCCATTACCTAGTCACTATACCGACTGAGCTGTCCCGGCTCCATAATACCGACAGGGGAATACCAACGTACTCGGGAAAAAAAACTTGTCCCAGGGCCATTATGTGCGTTAAAAATATCACGTGAAGTGGTTTGGGATAGAACCCAAACCTCCGTGGTGAGAGCCCGGCCAGTTTTCTGTACAGAAGCCTGGAAGATAGGACCGACACGTTGTCCCGAAACGTCGGTAAACAATACCACACGACGCCGCGTAATATCTCAGAAGAGCGCAGATCTCATCCTAAGAGTTTCTCTTCATTGCTAAAATTTGCTTATTAGCCCCTCCAATCAAACTTTACTTTAGTGCCTTAAAGTAGACCACAAGCTCGTCGCCCACCTGTTGGTGTACTGTAAAGATAACATCGCGGTGAAGTTGGTACGACTCATGCTTCATTTTTGGAAGGTCAGATGTTCAAGTCTCCGCACGTAGACTATGTTACCTGAATAAGTTTTTCGGCATCTTCGCAAGGTCGCGAAAAGCGTCTATTAGCTTCGTCATGTATGTCCGTCTGTCTGTGCATGGATCAGCGCGGCTCCCACTTCACAGATCTCCGTGAAATTTTATATTGGGGACTTTCATGAAGCTCTGCCCAGGAAACCCAAATTTGGTTAAAATCGGTCAACAATATCGGGTAGTTTGCTTGAAGACAAGTACGTTTTATTGTTGCCGGCGATGATAAGTCTCCATAAAAGCGCTCTCTTCGAGTGAAATGGTATCAGGTTGTTAGAATAGCCGAGGAGGTATAAACGTTACGCGAACGCGCCACAGTGTTACGTTATACGTACATTTCCTAACTTGTATTCATATATTTTTCTGAATCCCTCTCCCAAAGTACGGTTATAGTACATCTAATTTGGCCACGACCACTTCCCACATCCTTTTAAGGTTTTATTCACTGATCATCTTATCATCTACGCCATACAGTGTGAGGTGCCGACAGAGCCGTCCAATAAATCAGAATAAATAAAATAAAAAGCACCGTGTACAGGCGAGGAAGCGTCAGAGATTGAAGACGCCACTGGCCGACGAATCCTTACAACTTGTCTCTGTGTCTCCTCTCCTCTCTTTAACACGCTGTTCCCTGTTCGCCCCCTCCCACGCTTTCCAATCTTCATTCATTCATTCCTCGCGTGCGTTGATTCGTTGACTGCCATCAGCACAAGAGACAGACATGGAACATGAAATGTCGAGTTTTCGTTTGTGATTCAGAAATGAACACTTGTTAATGGTGGAAAGCTACATTGCCGCGATACACCGCCCCGCTGTTGTCACCTTGACAGCTATCACACTCAGACTGCCTGCGCACTGGTCGTCTGCTAGCTATGTAACTCTCCAACTTGTTTGTCTAGCTGATGACTCTCGCAGTGCCTTTCTCTGGCAGAGTGGAAGAAACCGAGCTTAGTAGAGGTCCTGAAAAATCTTTTGTCGTTCTGGTGTAAGCCTACATTTAGCCTATAAAGAAAAGTTGTCGCTGTGTACACTATGAAAGCATGTGGGGTAGTGAAGTTGTAAATCCAGTTATTCTTAACTTGGACACGAGGTGGAGGTGCGTGGTCAGCGTCACCCCCTGGTCACTTTAACACCACGTAAAGCACCCCTGTTACCCACCAATAGGAGGTTGGACGCTCTGTAAATAGAAAAATGTCTCGTTTTGCCGGGAATCGAATCACGATCTTTCTGTCTTCCAGCCCGTAGCCCAGTCACTATACCTCCTATGCTGCTCGGCTGCGTTAGCCTGTGTAGTGCATACTGTGTTACTTTTGCAACACATTTCTGTCTGTAGTTAGCTGTCATTAAAACCAGCGATATACTGAAAACTGCACAGTGTCTTGCTTTAACCCCTGCCCTGGACTCGTTTATCGTGATGGTTGTGTCCCGTCTGAACCACTTCCAGGGAGAAGAAAACCTTTGCTCCTCTGGGATGATAGGTGGTGTAGGTTAGTAGTTGTTACCGACGTTTCGGGAACACCTATCCTTCCCATCTTGACCCTTAAATATGGAACCTATAGGTTATCCCAAAAAGTCCATAACAATTTACCAACCTACGCCGCATAAGGGTCAAGAGTCCCAGGAGAACTCTTGACCCTTAAAGATGGGACCGATACATTGTCCCGAAACGTCGGTAAACAATTGCCACACGACGCCGCGTAATATCCCAGAAGAGCGCAGATCTCATCAACATCGCGGCGGAAGTCTAAAACCAAGGCTAAAGAGACAAGTTTGTTACAGTTATTCTTCCAAGTTTGGGAGCTCGGAAACACAGCGTTGTTACAAGTTATGTACGTAGTTTGTCCAAACTTTGGATGTGGTTTGGGGATTCCCCCAACCTGTCTCCTTCTACTGTGATAATGTAGATGGACCTGAAATGTAAGATGCTATATGAATGACGTCAGAATATGTTTAGAAAATAGAGCTTCGGAATGACATGAAGGAGGTTGAAAAGCGAGGAAAAGTAGTCAAAAATAGATAAAATAGACAGCAAAGAAGGCATTGGCAGAGAAGACAGAGGATAGTTGGCATAAGAAGTCGGAAAAAAGAGGTGGAGGAGTAAAAGAAGCTGTCAGTGAAGAAGAATAAGAATATGGAGACAAGGATAAGGTGTAGAAGAAGATAGAAAAAGAACTATAATAAGAAGAAAGTGAACCTGGAGAAGGAACAGGTATTCCAGGACGAAGAATGAAGAGATGAAGAATACGAAGTGGAAGATGGTGGTTAGGAATGAAAGGAAGATGAGAAATATGGAGGAGATGAAGACAACGAACAAGAAGGCAGGAGGAAAACATTAGTATTTGATACAGTGAAGTAACATTTACCGCCCTGACAACAATCTAGAATTTTATTCCATGATGTTTTATTTTTTAAATTTTAAAAGTCTGGTCTAGTCTGTTATGTCGCTGTTGCGTGCAGACGCACAATGGCATGTGGCCGGCCTTCAACTCAAAGATGTGAGCGTCACACGCAGGCACAACTTTTCATTGATCAGGGCCAGTCGAAACTAGCCAAGGCCTACCTTAATAAACACATGAGCACGCCACAAAACCGAAACTGAGAATGTCTCGGTTCTAGAAGTGCCGTGGCAAACAGAAATGGGGTTAAGGATGAAATGAAAAAACGAGGCTATAGGTCCTGTGGAATGTGACGCTGCGTCGCTAGGTGAGGCGTCCTATTCTTCTTGCACCCATTAACCCTTGAAGATGAAGGCTACAGGTTCCTTCGAAACGTCGGGAAAAATTAACCCAGTGACGCGGCGTCACATCCCAGAAGACCAGATGTTTCAATATACCGATGTGTAGACCTCAAATCTAGAAATTTCGGTTTTTTTATTATTCGGTTCAGAAACCCTTGTCTTTTATCTGACAGGTGGTGTTGGCTTTCGGGGTTAAGCCGCAATATGCGTTGAAGTTGTTCCGTCGCTTCAACATAAGTCACAGCTACGATCCTCAAACTGAGCGCGAGGCTAGAAGGGAAAGTTGACCTATTAGATTTATTTTTTCACCCCCGTGCCGAGATTAAGAATGAGTGGGTCTGTACCTCCACTGCCCCATATTCCTTCATGGCGTGAACATTGGCTTTTACCATCTCTGCCTTCCAACAAGTTGTCCAGGCCAACAAAGAGTGCTGTCTTGTGGAATGTGACGTCGTGTACATAGACATAACTTGGGGGTTGCAGGGGGGGGGGGGCCAAATGCCCCTCCAATACTTTTTATACTTAGAAATCTTTTTTTTTTTTGCCTACTGAGTTGAAGAGTGGCAAATAAAAATGGAAATATTTTCTAAACGATTGTTTGTATGGTGTAAAGACGGACGGAAAGCAAAACGTGCATTTTACGAGACGCAGAATAGAGGCCTCTGAGTCATCCGTTTACAAAGGCAAACAGGCACTGTAAATTTTGCTCCCCCCCCCCCCCCCCCCCCGTGTTATTAGCCAAGTTACGCTTGGTTGTGTAGGCTGGTAGAATTGTGCTGACGTTTCGGAAATACTCGCTGCTCCCATCATCTGTATAGTTGGGAATCTCCTCCCTCTTCACACGTCTGATTTCTCGAAACGACTTCATTTTTAAAATGTATATCATACTTTAATATTCACATCGTTGGTAGACGTTAAATCATCTCAACAGTTGGCCCAGCGTTGTTTAAATAGAATACCAGCCTCTGTTACGTAAGATCCCTCCAAATAATATGCAAGAACAGCGAACGCCTCGCCCCCCCAGCTGCTGAAGCTCTTTGTTTGGTTCCCATGGCAATGAGACGACGGGTTAATCGACACAGAGGATCAAGTCTGCCGCTGCCTGTGCTGTGTCAGATGACCATTGCCCATAATGCGCCCGTCCGCCCTCCACACCATCGCATTCCCAGGCGGGCGGGCGGACAGACAGGCGGGCTTTATCTAGTAGGTGGAGTAACAAACGAGCGTCCCCAGAGGGGCACAACTCTTCTCCTTCTCTCAGATTTTCACTTGCTGTCGTCATTGTTGGACGCACATGCGGACAGCTGTACTCAAAACGAATACAACGCCAAAACAAAGCCACAGAACTGCTACGTTTGGAGGCGGTTAGAATTTGTGTTGCGGAGAAGGGCGAATGGGAGAAGTAATGGAACGAAGTACAGAGCAGTGCGGGGGAATGAGATTGACGGCGATGAATTAAACAGGAAGAGTGTGTCTGTGGTTTGTTGAGCGACGCTTGCCGTGTCTGGACGATATAGCGTTGATGCTAAACGAATGTCTATTAATATGAAGCAACGTTGGAATGATAACTGACAGGGGAAAAAATTGAAGAACCATGAGAGTAACTCGTCACAGTGCCACTTTGTCCATCACAAATCCACCCCCCCCCCCCCCCACACACACACACAGCCCAGGGGACTGAATTAATGCAAAGTGGACCTGGCCCGTAGGAAGCGTGGTGTTAATGAGGGGAGAGTGCGGTTGTCTGCGCGCAGCAAAACAAAACAATCGCAGAACACCTTGATATTACAAATATTAACTATGTACTCGTGTTATTAGCTGGTGGAATGAGAATGACAATCCTGTGATGAGCAGGCTATGGAGCACACGTGGGAGGAAAGAAAAAAAAAACTTCTTTTGGAACAAACCGTAGTGAAAGGTATAGACGAAACTTAATAAAAATACTGTCAGTCGTAACACTTGTATGTATGGTAATTTATTATGTTGTTTATTATGATTTTGTGCTACATGTTTCGGCCTCTTTTGGCCATCATCAGGTATATCTAAATACAAAAAAAATATTAGGAGGAAGGATAATTACAAATACAAAATTTGAAGGTTAGAATAAGTTCTTTTTCTTTGCATCTGATTAGGGATTGTAATAATAAGGGTTCATGTGTCTAACGGAGATGTTATAAGCTTATAGAGGAAGTCATGTTGTGATAATCTGTAGCAGGTTCCTGTTGAGGTATATATATATATATTATATATGTATGTATATCATATATATATATATATATATGTATATATATATGTATACATATATATAAGTTTAAATAATGGTACTTGTTACATTTTGGCCGCAACATGTATTGAATCATACTAAATAACCATATATACAATGTTGTGATTGACATTATTTTTGTTAATTTTGATTCAAACATGTGAGAGATTACAAATGTGTACAAAATTTTAGTTGAAAAACATCGGGCTGAAGAGACCATTTCATAGAAACGACAGAAGTAGATGGGATCTTAAAGAAATAAGGCGAGAGGGTACGGACGGGAATTAAATGGCACAGGATAAGATGCGTTGGTGGACTTGTAAAAAACACAGTATGAACATTCGGGTTACGTTCGGGTGGAGAATTTTTGCCAGCCGAGTAAATTGTCCAACCTCTGTCATATCTAATCCGTTCCAGGGATTTCCCGAGGAAAACAGCGGCCAGAATCTGAAGCTCACCACTCACTTCCATCTAGTAACTAACGCCATGGGGCAGAGTCCTTCTCGAGAAGCTAATAGTTCCTCATCTGGTCAAGAAATTCCCAGCATTTATGGAACCCGAAGGTCCATTGTCGTGTTCACAAGGATCGGATGATTCTAATCCAAGATGTTCCGGCCTATTTCTTGAATATTTATTTTACGATCATTCTCCCATTTAGGCCTAGGTCTTTCAAGTGGTCTCTTTTCCTCATGTTTTCCAACCAAAACCCTGTATGCACCTTTACTCTCCCCCGTGCGTGCCACATGCTCCGCCCATCTAATTCATTTTTATTTAGTCACCCAAATAATATTTGGTGAGGAGTGGATATTATGAAGTTTCTCATTACGCCTTCTCCTTCCCTCCCCTGTTACCTCGTCCCACTTTAGACCCATATATCTTCCTCAGCACCCTCTTATCGAAAATCTCCCTCTAGTTGCGATGCTAAAATTTCGTGGAGCTGGAGCTCCACTGTCCTATACGTCTTCATGTCATGATGTTTAATTAAGCACTTGGACAACTGTACCTTACAAATTCATTGCACTCCGTCTGCAGTAGTTTTACGCCCCAATAGCTGACCGGATGTTTCGTCGTAGTGAAGTTGTTTCAAGTATAGTAAGATGCTATGTGGATGTCCTTCAATCCACCCGCCTGTCTTTTGTTCCACCGTGACGAAGGTCACGTGATCTCGGAGTGTCCGTAGGCCCACTCCCACGCTGCCACTGCCAAAAATTTGTCTTCCAGTTTCTTTTGTTTTCTTTATTCCTGTGGCTCCTTATGTTTATTTTTCTCGCTTGAAAATTTAAATGGAATCTCATTGTAGAACTTAAAAACAATTCTGTTAACACACAATCACTCTGTGAGCCGCGAATCACAGAGAGATTTCAGACGAGATGTGGAGCAGTGGAATGATTCCCATTCAGTGGACTGACAAAGAAATAAATAAAGAAGGAAGGAAGGAAGAAGGCCACATTCGAGATTTTAGCATTCTGCTCAGCATGGAGGCCAAGCACTGTGAAGTTTATCATGGTGTTGCTCAGTAGTGCCCAACAAAATTATTGCAATGTTATCTTAAAACACGCTACGAGAGCATTACCGTATCGACATGATCTTTGGATAATTAGTATAAAGACTGTAGGTAACATTATTCGGTGTAATGTACTTGTATTATTTCTTTGTTTTTATTACTTGATACATAACGAAATGTATTCAGTGAAACAATTTTTTTTTTTAATTTCAGGCTTCTGCTGTGATATAAATGAGATCTTCACTCTTCTGGGACGTTACGCAGCGTAGATTGGTATTTAGTTACCGACGTTTCGGTACATCAATTCGGTCCCATATTCAAGGGTCAAGCAGTCCAAAAAGATCCTTGACTCTTGAAGATAGAACCGATAGAAGGTCCCGAAACGTCGGTAAATAACTACCTTTCTACGCTGCGTAACGTCCCAGAAGTGCGAAGATCTCATACGTCTTGTTACAGTCGACTTAGACGCCGACCACAGTGTCCGTGCGGTCTAAGGCGTGTGCTGTCTTCAGCGACTAACAATGCATTCGCGGCTTCGAATCCCTTTTGGGGCATGGATGCATATCCATATATCCCCGTCTTTCAAGTTGTGCCGATCCCCCATCCGAGGAGTCAAACCAATACTTTCTTTATGTAACACAAAACTTGCTCTTCTGTCGTGATAGGTGGGTGAATCGAAAAGTTTCAGGAAACAGGCATGGCTTGTCAGCCAACCAAAGACAGTTTTCCTGGAGTCACAGAAAATTGTGGCTCCATAGACTAAATGCTATGAAACTAAGGGTGATGTGTGGAAAAATGATGCTACTGTACAGACTCAAATAATATTTTATTGTTTTAAAACATTACTTTCCGGATACTTTCTGACTGACCCACGTAAATGTTAACGGGTAATTACGAAGAGGAAGAGAAGGTGGCGGCAGTAAAATGTATGCTTCAGACAGCGTTACAGCGTCGAACTTCGCCCAGAGAGTTCCTGAAGATAGCGGAACCCTTTAGTGGGTGTCGTTATTGCTTAAATTTTATAATACGTCGCTATCGTGTACTTCAGTGTGTCAGGAAAACACACCAACAAGGTAAACTGCATTCCGTTTATTTACTATCGACGCAACATGTTTCGGCCTAAATGGCCATCATAAGGGATCACAACAAAACTGCTAGAAGCTTTCAGAACCATTACGTTTTAAAATGTTTAAGTCTTCCTAGTATTCTATCAGTTATACAAATTATATGTAGTAATAATTTCATTTTCAATGTACGTTTTACATACACGTACTCTACACGTATTTTCTTTAACACTATATTTACATTTAAACATTGTAACATGTCATGGTCTTGAAAAATTTTAGTAGTTTGTCACCCCTGATGATGGCCATTTAGGCCGAAACATGTTGCATCGATAGTAAATATATATGAAATACAGTGTACGTGTTTGGCTTATTTGTTGATCATTCCATCAGGTGTGGTGTCTTTGCGGAACTTGTGAAGTTATTGATGTCAGGCGTTTTTGACGAGTTTTCCAACAGCTTTTCATTGTAATTGCGATTAGACGCGCAGTTTCAGAATTTGGTTTTAAACTGGAACAAGCTAAGGGGCCTAATCCGTAAAGACTGAAGAACAAGAACATTTGATTTTGTCCTGGAATAATATTTGGTTGTCCTGTAACAAAGTTAACTTCAAACGGGAAATGCTGTCCCTAAATATAAACCATTATCATGAACCTTGTAGGTTTAGGGCTGTATTCCTGTCCTATGTAACTCAATCACTTTCAGATGATCCTGTTCTCTCCATCTCTTTCTTGGGCGGCCCTTATCCCTTTTTCCGTGGGGTTGATGCTGTACTGCTGGTTTTTGTAAGCGGTTGTGTTCCATTCTGTTTACGTGCCGAAGCCAATCTTGTTGGTACTTTCTGATCTCATCTGCTGCATTGTCTTGATTTAATTCGTTCCTAATGTCAACATTTCTTTATCTCTCGATTACAAATACAACAATAAAAAGAAATAATGCTAAAACGATCTGCCCTTTAAAAAGAAGGCTAAAGTTTCGTGTTAGACTAATAATCTTATTTCATTTGCCACTAAACAACCCGCCGATGACCTTTAGTAAGGAACTTTTAATAATAAAAGAGGACCGCCCACGAATTTTATAACAGTTCAAGGACACAAGGTCCAGTCTGTCGTGTTTGTGCGAATGAACAAGGGTAAATGCGTCATGCTTGTACCAAGGACTCTGCTTTAGATGTGGGTGAACTCTATTAGCGGTCAAATAACAGTGATTAGCTAGATACGACTTTCTCACCGCGATGAGGATGAAAATTACCGTCGTCTTGGAGGTGAAAGGCAGGTCCAACTTTTTTTTAACCTGAATATGGAACCAGCTAGTTCCTCCGAAACGACGTATCGTTACCGTAATATACGCCATCATATCCCGGAAGCCGGTAATCTTCAAATGGATTGAAATCTGTGGTTCTTCTGGGTTATTACACGGCGTCGTGTGGTAATTATATACCGACGTTTCGGGACAACGTATCGGTCCCATCCTCACGGGTCAAGATTCCGAGTAGGATAGACCGATACGTTGTCCCGAAACGTCGGTAAATAATTACCAAGCGGCGCCGTGTAATAACCCAGAAGACCAAAGATTTCATGAACATCGCGGCGGAAGCCTGAAATCAAGGTTCAAATGGATTGTTTTATGTCTGTGGGTGCGATGTCCAGGATAATGTTAAATGAGTTTTGCTATTCTGACGGCAGTGAATATTAACATTTCGGTGTTCTTTGATGTGATGGCGGGTAGTTTGGTACAGGGGCAGGCCTGCTTCTTCTAACCTGAAAACAGAGGTAGCGCGTTCCACAGAAAAGTTAGTACCCGCAGTACAGTTGAGACCTTCTCTGTTCTTGGCTGTTACGCGGCGTAGGATGGTAGGTGGTTATCGACGTTTCGGGACAACTTATCGGTCCCATCTTCAAGAGTGAAGTAGAGCGAAGGTCTCAGCGTTAGCACCTTACTATCAAATATGTGACTTTATTCTGTAATCACCGTGCATCTTTTCACAGTCACTATTTACACACACCAACTGGATGCAACTTTATTTAAAAAACTGTACAGTTTTTTAAAACATATTTAAAAACTTTATAAAACCCGACATATGTTTCGGCTCTTATAGAGCCATCTTCAGGGGTTTATTGTCGTTAAAACTGCATATATTAAAACGTCTTTTTCATTGGTTCACTTTTAGGTAAGGTTTTTCACTTTTTCACTGCTTTGTATGCACAGACACTATTTGTTATTCGTGCTAAAATAATGTGTTAATGTTGATGCATGGTACTGGTTTATCTTGTTCATTAGGTGGTATTTTGTTTTTGTGACTTCATATCCCATAAGGCTGTAATCGCAACGTAGATTGTTTACTGATATTTGTCAGCAAATAACTCCATGGAGCAGAGATGTTGAGACGTCACTAGCCGCTCAGTCATTCAAGAACCTCCCCAGTGCAAGCAGAAGTTTGAGTGCGACACGGTCCCTGTCCTAAACCACATGAATCCAGTACACACCTTCCCACCTGATTTCTTTGCATCTATTTGAGTCTATCCTCGCATCTACATCAAATCTTCCAATTTTTCTGTTTCCATCGAAATAAATATGTGTATAGCTGCACAAGGAAAACCAGGATGAAGTCAGGTGCGCATCAATGATTTTTCGTTAAGGGGAGGGGGGTGAACCTGAGGCTATGTAAAATTTATAATTTGATTTTAAAAAATGTTACAAAAATTATAAGTTAACTGTAAAATAACACTGTTTGCAACTGCATTTGTATACATACATATTTAACTACATGTTCCATGACTCACTCGCGTTATGTAATAAGTCATGTTGGTTTTTTTTTAATTTCGTCTACGACATCCTAACCTTTTTTATTTTATTTTTTTGAAAATTCTAATTCAGCCGATTTAGTGGCTGATTTCGGCTGAAGCGTCAATCACGTAAAACGTTTAATGTCATCACGTCTACAAAATCTGTGTTTTTTAAATTTCGATTTGGGGGGAAGCTGCAGCACGGCAGCCCCCTCCCTCCCCCCCCCCCCTTTTGACCGGGGCCCTGAATTGAGTTATATTGGTATTAGTGTGTTAAAATGTTTACTTGACTGTATAGCTGAACCAACTGTCAATACAGTGTCTAGGCTATAGGTTGGACGGGCTGGGGTTCGATTCTCGAAAGAACAGATTTTTCTCTTCCCCACAGTTTCGAGACTGCCTCTAAGGGCCACGAAACTTCCTGTTCAATGGTTAAAATGGCTAAAAACGGCCGGTGTGTGAAGGTGACTACTCACTTCGCTGTAGCGTCTAGGTTAACCCTTTAAATCGTAGTGGTTACTTTAATATACAGGCAATTTCGACGCTGAAAATTTCTATGTGTTGTGTGTTGTGTTGTGTATGGATCTCAGTACAAACAGCTGTTATTTACCTGTACGATATGAACTGATTTATGTTTATAACCGAGACGGAGAGTGCTTACTGCGCGGTACGAACTGAGTCTTTAAATATAATTCACGTTGATCTTAGTCTATAAAGCAGGGGTGGGGAACCTTTTTTCTGCCAAGGGCCATTTGGATATTTATAACATTATTCGCGGGCCATACAAAATTATCAACTTAAAAATTAGCCTGCTATATTGGTCAAACATTTAATTAACTCACCCCAAATGTGATGGCTGGAACTGCTTCTCTTTGGTGAGAAGTGTGATGTTAGCTGGTATTGATGATGTTTTTCTGCTTTTCCAGGTTTGCGTCGGTCAGTCTGGAGCGCAGTCGACTCTTTGCGATGGTAAGTTTTGAAAAGAACTGCTCGCAGCAGTAAGTTGTTCCGAACACAGATGCATATTTCAATGCATGTCTCCTCAAAGTGGGAAATTCATCATTGCTTATGTAACGTTTATAGAACTTAAGCAGTGGGAGGTTGTTGTACCTAGCTTTCAGCTCATCATCGCTTTGCAGCTGAATGATTTTGTGTTGTAGGTTATCAGGCACATCAGCTGGCTCCACATTGAACGGTGTAGCAAAGATGTTCAATTCCATTTGTTTACTTTTCACGTCCTTGAATCTTTCATTAAATGCCTCAATTAGTTTATGTTGCTATGGAAAAATCTCCTATATTTATTGAATTTTGAGTCCCGCCTGCGGTTGCCTTGGCAGGGCCAGACCAAATGATTTCGCGGGCCTTATACGGCCCGCGGGCCGGACGTTCCCCACCCCTGCTATAAAGGGTTCATAACGCATCAGTGTGCATCACCATTCCCCGGTACGTCGTCATGGCGTGGTGCTTGCTTCAGCACGGGAAAAACTTTTTATTCAGTAAACTGATAATTAATATTTATTTACTGTTCTCAGTTCACCCTTCTTTGCTTGCGGCTACATACTGATTAACCCCGGTTATTATTGAACACACTAAATGATTTATGCTGTTTATCAACGCTGTTGAACAACGTTTTTAAACCACTGAGTTCAATAGACATATGAACTGCTTATTTCGAAGTGATAGTAGCCTATTTCAAGGTATTGTTCGGCGTTTGCTTGGAGAGAATTTCACAGACAACCGTCATTCAGAAGAGCAGGTAGCTCGGCTAGTATTGCAATCTAACTACAGCTACACATTAAATTAAGTTATAGACCAACTGATGCACACTAAAACCACTTTTTAAGTAGCTTTATTATTAGTATTATTAAAAATTGTACCCCTACACGTGTTTCGATCCTAGGATCATCGTCAGGGTTTTTTTTTTTGCAATTTTTAACAATTTTAATAATAAAGCTACTTAAAAAAGTGGTTTTAGTGTGCATCAGTTGGTCTATAACTTAATTTAATATGACGAAGATGCACGGTGGCAACAGTGTGAAATTTACAGCTACACAGTCTTCTCAGTCAGACAGTCGGTTAGTCAGTAAATTGGTTGGTTGCGAAAAAAATATAAAGGTTAGCCATGTGGGAATTTACGTCATTCCGTGCAAGAAACAAAAATGAAGATCTCTTTAGCGGCAATTTGATGTGGTGTGATTGGTCTGTGGGTCGGGCGTGTTGATGGGAAAGCGGGCGACGTGTTCTTCTTTCATTACCTGTTCATGCTGCTTTGTTTCTTATTTTATCGTCGTACATTTTAAAAAGCAATTTAGTCAGAACTTAAGAAGCATGGATTTTTTTTTTTATATATATCTGTTTCTTACATGCCATTGGTTGCTTACGGATGACGTCTGGCGAATAAGAACTCTCTCTTTTAGACCTTTTACACATTCAGCACAATGTCAATGGCTCAATGTGTAGCGAAGTTATACACTCTTCGGGTATCCAAGTGTGTGTCAGAGGAATGTCAGGCACTGTGAGACACACCGCCAATAAGTAATACCAGACTGTTTCTTGTATACACTAGTAAACACTATACCAACACATGCACTATTTATTAAAACATTAATAGTTTTAAAAACCAAGCCCTACATATGTTTCGGCCAGCTAACTGGCCATCTTCAGGGGCAACTAGCGTTTCATAGCATAATCACGTTCAATAGGTTTATCGTGAGGCGTGTGGGTGTTATATAATTTTTTTTAAAACAATAAAGTTATATATATAAATAAAAAAAAATAGTTATATATATATATAAATAAAATATTTAAAAAAAACATTTTACATAACACCCACACGCCTCACGATAAACCTATTGAACGTGATTATGCTATGAAACGCTAGTTGCCCCTGAAGATGGCCAGTTAGCTGGCCGAAACATATGTAGGGCTTGGTTTTTAAAACTATTAATGTTTTAATAAATAGTGCATGTGTTGGTATAGTGTTTACTAGTGTTAATAAACATGCACGGTGAAAATAATATTAAGTATGTTTCTTGTATGATGGCGCAGAGCTGTTGAAAGGGCCGAAATGTTCAGATACGCTGCTTCGATACCGTGATTTTGTACCCAGTCGAGTTGTGAAGTATGGTGCTGAAAGAAGTTTCTTTTTTTGTGTGTGTAACATTTAATATTATCATGACTTGACATTCCATAATACCCACGCTTTCAACACACGAGACAAAACCGTGTACTTTTATAATTTTACTGCAAGCAAGAGGTGGATGGTTAAACGTAATAATGACGTCAACAGTTTTTAACTCGCGAGGTTTGAGGTTCTCACAGTGATGCTGCTGAAGAGTCAAGTCTTTTTGGATATTACGCTCTGTCAGTTGGTAACTGTCTACCACCCGACGCGGCTTTAAATACTAGAAGTCCAGAATCCTCAATTTCAAACAACACCTTTTTTCCTCCTTGTATTATATTTCCAAGGGCGCACGCGGTGGCGCAGTTGGTTGAGGCACTGCGCTACAAGCCGGAACGTCGCGGGTTCGATTCCCGGTGGTGTACCTGGAATTTTTCATTGACATAATCGTTCCGGTCGCACTATGGCCCTGGGGTCGACTCAGCCTCTAACAGAAATGAGTACCAGGAATCTTTCCTGGGGGGTAAAGGCGGCCGGTGCGTAGGGCTGACAACCTTACCACCTTCATGTGCCGATTGTCTAGAAATCTGGGAGCCTCAACCTCCTGGAACCCTAAAGGTCTGTCCAGGCCTGTAATGGGGTTGCTTTACCTTTTTTTTTTTTTTTTTTTAACTGTATTTCCATGCTGACATGTGTAGGCCTGCATTCTGTTGTTAATGCATCACAGATGCATTGTTCGGTGTTGTTAGGATTAGATATATGATTAGAATGCAATGCAAGACGCGTGTTGTCAGGTTATGGGTACCTGACAGATACCAAGAGAATTGTAGTTGCTAAATTTGAAAGGGAACAAATGGGGACACCGATATGTTGATGAATAAGACATGCAATGTACGTATGACGTAACATTGAGGGTCGTTCGCGTAACCATTGTGGCCGTGGAAAAGTAATACGTATTAAATATTCTGAGTGTGTGTCTGTAGCCTTAGTTGTCCTGCATGCAAAGCGCATGCGCCGTATTATATTGTCATGTGGCCTGTCTGGCTGTACCATATTTTTCCACATTATCTCATAAATGGCACGATTTTCGGAAAAAAAACGTTATTGAACATAAAATGTGTTTTGATGTTCTTTACAACTTTTTTCTGAAACGTTTCTCATTGTAAGAAGAATAGCGAGATGTTATCATAAATATTCACGTAAAGTACCCGTTATTCGTGTCAGATTTTAATGAAACTCGAATTTTCTCGACAGATTTTCGAAAAATGCCTAAATATCAAATTTCATGAAAATCCGTCCAGTGGGAGCGGAGTTGTTCCATGCGGACGGACAGACGGACGGACGGACATGAGGAAGCTAATGGTCGCTTTCCACCATTTTGCGAAAGCCTCTAAAAATAATATTAAAATGGATCTTACAGAAATAGGCTGTGAATTGGACACATAGGCTCAGAAAGGGATCAGTGGCAGAATTTTTTAAACACTGTAACTAAATGTGGGTGACACAAAAGACAATCAGTTTGGCTAACTGAGCGACTAATGGCTTCTCAAATGTGCTGTTGTCTCTAGAATTAGTTATGTTTTTATTGATATTCAGTTTCAGAGATTTGTTTTAATAATTATGTCTATTACTAAAGAAGACAAATCAGAAGGTCTGTCTGTATTTGCAGGCCTGATACAAATCTAGACCATATATTATCCAGCTTATCAAATTAAGAAGAATGAGCTGCACGGGGCATGTGGCACGTATGGGGAGAAGAGCTTTGGTGGGGAAACCTGAGGGAAAAGGCCACTTGAAAGATCTGGAAGTAGATGCAATTGATGTTAAACAAATCGATTGAGAGGGCGTGGACTGGATTGATCTGGCTCAGGATACGGAAAAGTGGCAGGCCCTTGTGGACATGATAATGAAACTTCGGGTTCCATAAACGTCTGGGGATTTCTTGACTAGCTGAGGAACTGTTAGCTTCTCAAGGAGTGTGCTGCATGGAGTTAGATACAAATCGCACCCTCGATGTTTTCACTACGGGCTGAACGGTCCGGGGATCGAATCCCGATGGCAGCAAGAGTTTCCGCTCCCGTCCAGACCGGCCCTGGGGCCCACCCAGCCTCCTGTACAGTGGATACCGGGTCTCTTTCCTGGGGGTAAAGCGGCCGGGGCGTGTTGTTTAACACCCACCCCCACCTGGTACCGAATTTAAAGGCCTTCATGGTCTGTTCTAAAGTGAACTTTACCTTTACCTTACCCTCGATGTTGTGTAATTCACGGTCCTAAATTAAATACAGTGAACTTACACGTCACTCCTGACAGCCGTGACGTCCCTCCAACCACTTCCCTCCCATTTTCCGCACCTGCTGGACTGCGGGCCAACCTGGTTCTACCTGCTCATGTGGCCAGATAGTGTGACAATAAATCGCCGCAATTAGCGACAAACCAGTTTGTCTTACGGACCATACACACAACTTGACTTACTCTCTTGTGCTTGGTAAAGAAATTGCCTTGGACACTGCTCCCTTCAGGTTCAGTAATAATATACGTACATAATGTTGTTATCTATGGGCTTCTGACTTCGTCTCGCGAGAAAACACGGAAGGTATGTCAGAACTGTTTCTGAGAAGAATATCGCGACCTAAGACAGGGTATATGAGAGAACAGCGGATAAAATTACAGGATGATGTGTTGCATAATTTATGTTCCCAACCGCATATTATTTGTGTGTTTACATCACGGAGGATGAGGTGGTTGGGGCATGTAGAACGCGTAGGAACTAGAAAATGCGTACAGAGTTTTGGTTGGGAGACTTGAAAGGTAGAGCCACTTTGAAGAAGGGGTAGAATAAATAACTCAATACAGCCGACTCGTTCTTGAGGAGCTGATAGTTCCTCAGTTCGTCTACGATCTTTTTAGTTCTGATGGATCCCGAAGGTTAATTATAGCCTTCACAAGAGCTTGCCTCTGTCCTGAGCCAGATCAATCCAGTCCACGTCCCCATCATATTTGTTAAAGATCCGTTTTAATATCATTCTCCCGTCTGTGCTTGGGTCTTCTAATTAGAATCCTTTCTTCAGGTTTTCCCATCAAACCCTTGTCGGCATTTCTCGTCTGCCCCACACGTGACACATGCTCCGACTGTATCATCGTCCTTGATTTGATTACTGTTATAATCTTTAGTCTTAACTCACCGTGCATTTTTATTATTTTAGATATACACCAACAAAATGCACAAATTAATAAAGGTGCAAATTACTCCTTATCATGATTTAACCCTACATCGCTTTTCAGCTCTTTATGAGCCATCATCAGGGGTTTTTCTTATTTGAAAAGCACTTTTTATAAGAAAAACCCCCGATGATGGCTCATAAAGAGCTGAAACGCGTGTAGGGTTAAATCATGATAAGGAGCTAATTTGCACCTTTATTAATTTGTGCATTTTGTTGGTGTATATCTAAAAATAAATGTTTGGTGTGGAACTCATATCATGAGGCTCCTCGATATGTAGTTTTTTCCAACTTTCTCTTACTTCCTCCCTCTTAGACCCAAATATTTTTATCACCCTGCTCTCGAACACTCTCATCCTTTGCGAGAGGCCAAGTTTCACACCCAGTCAAAATACCGCCAAATAATCGTTATGTACAGACGTAGATGGGACGATACTATTACGATAGGTTTAGAGGCATGGGCTGGATTCGTGTGAGTGCGTTACACTGTCCAGTGTCAGACTCCTGTGGTCATTTTAATTAGCTTTAGGGTTATAATAGGAGGGGAATTACTGGACAGCTGAGCAGCCATTACTAGCTGCTCAAGGACTCTCCTTCATGGAGTTAGCTACTTGAAAACCATCGTGCTTTATAGATCAAAGGAATTATAACTTATCTGTAGTTTACTGCCTAAAAGTAGAACTTTTTGGCTATGAAGTTTGCTTACTTGGAGACCCCGTTCAGCCGAGAGGCTGACACACACTGCGCATGTGCCGTTCGCGTACAGTGGATCTGCCTTACAGTGAATCGTTCGCTGCAAAGATGTTAAAATGTTGTTTTATTTTTACTTGTGACGTTCGTCGCAGTGTTAACAGCAGAGTTCTTATGGAAATGTACTTGGTGCTGTGTGAATGCTCGAAATGTCATGCCTACTGTTAGCCATTGAAGTGAAGCCTTGCCGTATCCTTTCTCTCCTTATATCATTACGTTTCTTATCCTCCTTCTGTCCCTGTTCCTCTCTCTATTTCTGTTTCTTCTATTCTGTATTGTTCCTTGTATCCCCCCCCCCCCCCCAATTCTTCACCTTTATTTTCCTTATCTTCTCCTCTTCGCCCTAACTCTGTACTTTGTTTTTGCCCTCTGCCATTCCTGTTAATTATCATCCTTTTCTTTCCTTCATGTCCTGGTTCCGCTTATACTTATTCTGTCCATTATTCCTTTTTATTTCACATTCCTTGCTCCTCCTTTCTTCTCGTTTTCTGTTTTCCATCCTTTCCTATTCCTTAATGTATTCCTCAGGCTTAATATAATTCCAGCCTTTCTATACTCTTCCTTGCTCTGCATTTTACTTTTTTCCTTTCCTCGTTCCTGATATTCATCCTCGTCTCTTCTTCATGCCATTCTCTCTGTGCAAATCGGGCGACCATGTTAGCAGGGATTCTGTGCAGTGTCGGCTGCTGTTCTTGTAAGCTTGCCGCCCGTACGTGAAGCTATGCGGTACAGTCTCGTCTGATGCATTTGGTACACCTGTGTAGAGAGAAATAAGGAATAAAAAAAGCACCGACTTTTATGATCCATTGTTTACATGAGAAATTCCTACCTCTGTTGGTCCTTAGCAGTCAGGGGTGTCCATGCGGCATACGTTAGGCTCATGTAACAGTCTTAACTCCTTCGTTATTGTTTGGGGCTTCCCGCCACACTCTCACTTATGCCCTTATGACAGCCCCATGTCGAGGGATCGAAACGTGACCGTGTAACAGTGATGCATTCTGTCAGCCCGCTGCAGATTCGCCGCGTTACAAAACTTTGTTTTCATAGTGTCTGCCACTGTAGTACGGCATGTCACACAATTCCTGATTCTGTCGTTCTCATCCTATCCGCTTCTATCCCGCTTCTCCTTACCTTCCTCCTCTTTATTTCCCTTCGTAATTAAATTATGTTTATCTCACTTTTTCTGCTCATCTCATTTATTCCTCTTCGCACATCTTACCACATTCTTTCGTCTCCTCTCAGGTGTGCACCCAGAAGTTTTCATTGGGGGGGGGCTGACCCTGAGGCTGTATATAATTTGTGTTCGATTTTAAAAATTATGTTATAAAAATCATGTCGTAAGTATAAAATAACACTCTTTGCAACTGCATTTATGAACATACGAATATAACTGCATTTTCCATGACTCAATCGCAGTGACCTATCTTCTTGATTTTTTTAAATTTTATTAATTTATTTTCCAAAATTCTAATGTACTAGTCATCAGCCGATTTCAGTGACTGATTCCGGCTGAAGGGGTAAATCGCATAAAACTTTTGATATCAAAATCTGTTTTTTTAAATATTGGTGTTGGGGGTTTGGGGGGCTGCAGCCCTGCAGCCCCCCCACTTGGGTGCGCACCTGTCTCCTCTTAATTATCTCATTATTTTTCTCCAATTTCTCCAGTCACTCTCCTCTTCCTCCCGTTTTATTTCCTTCGTCATCCCATTTCTTCTCCCTCTTCCCTGCAATGTGTACATCCATGCAAAAGATAACCTGCTACAGTGGCTGGGACCCTGACATTTGTTGCACAAAGTCCTTCCACAGCATTGTTACACCTGTGCCAGACTGCACCAAGTCACGCCCCAAAAGATAATATCCACTGCCTAATAACTTCCTATCTCCAATTGCCATTTTCTTCCCACAACTACATCTGTATCGCTACAGAGGCGTAACTGTCAGGCCAACTCTCACGTCATTTCACGCTAAATCCTCTCCATTCATCATAAGGCAGCCGGTATAGTGACAATGCCACGCTTCGGACAACCCAGGACGGAGGGTTCGATCCCCTGCAGAGGCACGATAATTTTCTTTTCTCCTAAAGTCCAGACCAGAGACTCTTTCCCTGGTGGTAACAGCGGTAGGAACGTGGGGCTCACCACTCAACTCCATCTAGTGCCGAAGTTAAGAATGTGTGGAGTTCTACCTGCACTTTCCCATGTGGCGGTGTTTAATTAGCTACAGGGACAACGCACTGCCGCCTCTAATCAGGTGCCTTAGCATAGCTCTGCCACATTGGCCGTCTGCTAATGACGTTAACTTATTGGTCGAGCGCTAAAGAAGCCGCACGACTGTTCGACTTGGTTAAGAAGTAAAGGCAGGGGCCAGACTGTTCTGAAGTTCTCATGACGCTGAATATAAAGATAACGTCTTTTGAGGCGTCACGCCGTGTAGTCTGGTAGGAATATGTTGACGTTTCGGATGAACCTATGTCGCCGTCTTCACTCTTTTATACGTTCCTCCGAACCTACCAGACTAGATGTCGTCGTGAACATTCAGAGTCACTGAGATCCTGAAACGTCGCATATGAAGGTCTTCACGATGCAATTTACTTCCTTTCCCTTAACTAACTAATTAGGATATTACGCAGCGCTGAGTGATAATCCTTTACCGACGTTCCGGGTCAACGTATCGGTCCCATCTTCAAGGGTCAAGAAGTCCAAGAAGAAAATACTTCTTGACCTTTGAAGATGGGACCGATACGTTGTCTCGAAACGTCGGTAAAGGATTACCACTCAGCGCTGCGTAATATCTCAGAAGAGCGCAGATCTCATCAACATCGCGGCAGAAACTTGAAATCACAACTAACTAAATAACTCCATGGAGCAAAGTCCTTCTTGAGAAGCTAACAGGTCCTCAGCTAGTCAAGAAATTCCCCGCATCTTATGGAACCCGAAGGTTCATTACCGCATTCACAAGCGCCCGCCACCTGTCCCTATCCTGAGCCACATCACTTCCTCTCCCATACGTCCAAATTGCCTGCCACTGTTCTCAAACACCGTCAGTCTGAACTTAAATTAAGAATTTTGTATATACGCCGCTCTTCCGGTCCAAGTTTCTGCGACCGGAAGTTGGGTCCATTGGTCCCTAACCTCCACCAAATACAAAAAGACAACAGCAACATGCAGGCTGTATAAGGCAGTCGGCCTTGGAAGCAATTTGGATCTTGTCTGAGCCACACAGGATGAGACACATTCCTTAATGTCATTATTGGCTGCATGGTGTTTCGTCTCGCCCCGACGCCGACTGCCCCAACTTGTATCCGTGGTTTTCCCTGGTCCCTTCGGGGAAGTTCCGTTGTAGCACGCCTACCTAAAATGAGGCCACAACCGTCTCCGTCTGATTCGGATAGCTCGTCACTATAGTGACTACGTAACAGGCTGGACTACAGAAGAGTCGTCCGATTTACCTGAGGAGTAAGAGATTTAGATGTGCAGACCGTCTCTGGGGTCCACCCAGCCTCCTGTTCGATTGGTACCGGGGGCTCTTTCCCAGTGGTAAAGCAGCAGGAGCATGAGAGTGATTATTTTCCTTCATCTATTGCCGATATTAAGAATAAGTGGAGCTGTGCCTCTACTCTAGGGACCCGGGGTAGCATAGTCGGTACAGCGACTACATTACGGGGTTCGAATCCCAGTATGAGTAAGAGATTTTTCTCTCCTCCAAAACGTCCAGACCGGCTCTGGGGCCCACCCATCCTCTTGTCCAATGGGTACCGGCGTTCTAAAGCGGCCGGGGCGTGCAGTTAACCACTCACCTCCATCTAGTGCCAACGTTAACAATGAGTGGAGCTATACCTCTGTTTTATGCTTTCATGATATGGACAAAGAAAACTGTACCTTCACTTTTATAGCTCTAGTCCTCTACATGGCATTACCATTACTTTAGCTTTACCTGTCAGCGCTTCATTTCACCATTCACAAACCTGTCACTGGGCGCCATGTACTCGGCTACTGACAACAAAATTACATTAAATTTAAACAAATAAATAGCATGATTTTGTGATATTTGATATGCAGTGTAACTAGCCATCTGTCTTACGGCTGACGTCACAATTGGCCTTCAAGCTAAGTAATTGTATTATATTTTATGTTTTTGTGGCTGTGGGAATTGCGATCGTGGTCCTCTAGGTCATGACGCTGTGTGTGCTGATAAATGGATGGCATCGTTTCGGAAAGACACGCAGCCTTCTTCTTTGTAGGAGACGTGAGCCGAGCTGCGAAAGTGGCGGGTTATAGGAATAGGCCTGTGGAAAGAAGATGGGAAAGATGCAGAGCCGTGAATGGGGGCAAGGAGAATGGTGCCCAGACGGGCCAAAGGGTGTCGCAAGGCCGTGAAGAGGGCAGCTATGGTACATACCACACTGTACGGTGTCGTAACCCAATTCGTTTGGTGTGGGCAGCGTAGCAGCCATAGATTTGTGTTGTAGCAACCGACTGTCAGTACCATTGAGGATGTGGAAAACTGCAAAGAACCAAACTTTATATTAGTCTCACCGTGCATTTTTTAACAATTCACTGTCCACGAACCAACTAAATGCACTTTTTCACTTTCATTTCTCTTTAATTCCAAGTTCACCCCTACACATGTTTCGGTCCTCTTAAAGACCATCATCGGGGTACAAAATTACGTTCATCTACACACATATGCATTCAATCTGCGATCACAATCTGTTTAGTTAACCTGTATGTAGGTTTTAATCATTATTTAAGTTAAAATGTAAGTATATATAAAACAATGTATATAAAAGAAAAGAACTTTTTGAAAAAAGTTCCGTCCGTCCACGCCACATACAGAGGACACACAAAATAAAACATGACACAACTATTCAATAACCACCAATAATACAAAGCCAAGATACAAATACCAGAAAACTACCAAAAGGTGACGAGACAAAAATATATTCACGTGGTTGATTTAAAATTTTAGATGACGAAACTTTTTTTAAAAAGTTTTTCTTTTTTCTTTTATATACAGTTTTTATATATACTTACATTTTAACTTAAATAATGACTAAAACCTACATACAGGTTAACTAAACAGATTGTGATCGCAGATTGAATGCATATGTGTGTAGACTGAACGTAATTTTGTACCCCCTGATGATGGTCTTTAAGAGGACCGAAACATTGTAGGGGTGAACTGTAATAAAGAGAAATGAAAGTGAAAAAGTGCATTTAGTTGGTTCGAGGACAGTGAATTGCAAAGAACCAGTTTGGAAGACATGTGTACGCCCGTGGACTGTAGCCTACTCGTATGTTCTACCATCGTGTTTCGGAGCGTCATGACTTGGCTGGACAACACGAGCTGAATCACAAGCGCCGACCATGCGCTCCCAGTCGTGTACCACAGCACATTTCATTGTCTTATAATTGGACATTTAGGTCCGCACACGTACGTTAGTCCGCAGACGGCATGAGCGTTGAGCTTCAAAAAACATAGTGTCGGATTTAGATACCTGTTAGGCGTCAGTAATTTTTTTTTGTCATTTAACGACGCCTATTCAGCTAACAGTGGACGCTCATCATCATGGCCTACTACGCAGGGGACTAAAGAAAGTTGCAAAATAACTCAGTCAAGTCTTGTGGGTGCATTTTTGTAGGTGGATACCAACGTGCCAGACTACACTGTGTCATTCGCAGGAGGTCCATTTGAATCCGTTTATATATTACCCTTACAATAACTAGTCCTGCAAGTTTCAGGTTTTTGTAGGCAATGTTTTACATAAACATTCTGTTTCGGAATGCGTCCTAGGCCTTTAGTCCAATCCATTTTCCTGCATGTGGCTTTGGCATTTGCGTCATCCCTCTGCTACTTCTTACTTGGTACGATGGCCGATCACCGCAGGAAGGCAACCTGGAGCATGGTCACTGCTTGGGTGGGTGACCGCCTGGGAACACAACGTGCAGTTGGCTTGCGCCGGGACGGCGACACGCTACCGGCTTATAGGCACCTGGGCCAGCACTTCTAAAGCCATTTTACTCTGCTGAATGCTTAATCAAAAAGGGTTGCACAAAAGATCGGGAAACGGTAGAAGTGCAAGGGTCGCTGCCGTGCCTTCCCCTATGTTTAAACGTTTTGGTACGATATTATTCCTGTTTGTTTTTGAAAGGCCTCGTGATATGAACTGACTCTAACCTCAAGGAGCAGAATTGTTATTGAGAAGCTATCAATTGCTTAGCTAATCAAGATATTCCCGAATTTTATGGAATTCGAAGATTCATCACTGCGTTGGCAAGATCGCGTCATGTTTCCCCTCCTCGTGGAAATACGTCCAATCCATATCGTATCTCTTTACGATCAGCTGCCTGTCCTTCCAGTTGTACTTAAGTGTGACATTCCAGCTTCCAAATCTCATGTGCCATTTCACAGTATGCTGGCTTGTACAATGACGAACCGGTAACCACCTGCCGAACGCCCACGCTAGAGGACTACCTCTTAGTGGCTGTCCGCGACTGGTTATTCTCAGCTACGGCCCATATCCTGCGCCGGGGTGACAGCGGACGCGACGTGATTTGTGGTGTGAAAATAAAGTGTGGGTCATGGCGTCACTGATACACATGGCTTCCGGTTACAAGTGTTAGTGGTATGCGCTTTGGATAAGCTGTGTAAATGAGTCACCGTTAATGGTTCTGAACTAGAGGCATCGTTGGATGGGATGCTATTCACCTTCTGTAGAACTTGAAATAGCAAGAGGGTGATTTGGTTTCATGATTGTGGGAGTCAGGTATTTTCTTGATATTCTGCAATCTGATAGTCATAATGCTAAGAAAATTCCTCATTGGACCACATCCGAGAGCATTTGAGTAGAGTTCATTTTTTCCTGTGTCGAAACACAGCCACTCGCTCTGTTAGACGCGCCCTCATGTTTAGAGTTTATAGTTATCACACACACACACATCGGTAGGACTTCTCTGTACGAATGATCAGATCGTTGCAGAAGCCGCTACCTACACGACGCATACCAAAGACGAAATCCATACCCTCAGAGGGATTCGAACCCGCGATCCCAGCAATCAAGCGGCTGCAGACCTACGCCTTAGACCGCACGGCTACGGGGATCGGCTGAATACAGTTCATATCTCACCCTGTTTGTACAGGTTGAGTAGGTCCAGAAACGGCGTGAAAGATTTGTTCATTTAATTTGTTATGGACATTGTAGTGACTAGGTTTCTTCTTCCATGGCGTTACAGCCCGGGGTGGGCCAGAGCCTCCTTCTTTTGGGATTTCATCCCGAAGGTTTCTGGTCGGTACGTGTGCATTCTGTAGTGAGTGACCGGTTCACTGCCAGTGACTAGGTTACAAAAATAAAAAAGAGAGCATTTCAGTCAACTCAACTTATTTATTAAAAAGAAGATAGTCTCTATACATGTTTCAGCTTTCTATCGAAACCATCATCAAGACATTTTTACCTATTTGTTATTTATTTATTCATAGTTTTATTAAAGACGCAGTCTAACGCTCAGATATACTTGTATTGTATAGTGTCGGGTCACAGGGTGATTAGTTACCAATGAATTGGAAAGGGCGTGCAGCTTCCGTGTCCAAATATGAGTTACCATTCTGGATTTCGCCTTGTGTGCTGAGGAAAACCACGACTTTCTCTCTCCAATCAAGATTATTGTTTTTTTTTGGGCCGAGATTTAAAGCACTGACCTCCCAATTTTGAGGCAGCATTATCTTCTAGGTCCTACCGAGTGTAGTGTGTCTAAAAAAGTGTGTGATCGTGAAGCCTCGAAAAATGAGGCGGCCTAGGCCCCCAAGGGGCTGTCGAGCCATTGAAAAAAAAAATCATCTTCTAGGCGAGGCGGTTGGAACAAAAATTTCTTCTCTGCCTGTAACGAAAATTGAGGCCATGCAGTTGGCCTAAAGACAGTTTTAGCCTACTCATTTAGAGACACTTACAAGCAGGTTACGTTCGAAATATAAAGGTACAGGACCTTAACACTCTGTTTAAATATTAATATCATAACATGATCCTGCGTCATCAAACAGCAACCACATTGCCACTACAATGACATACATTATTCGTGCTCTTTAAGTCGGTATTGCACTGCTTCATGTGTACGCGTACGCACCGGCATTTGTCACAATAAAACACACTGTGCTTGTCTGACTGCACAGATAGGCCTTCCAATTGTGACGTCACATCCGCTGTCTGCGGGTGATACGTGCGACAGTGACTATACAGCTGAGATGGGCCAATAAAAAACTGAGTAAAAACTTGAAAATCCTGACGAGTAGATGTCAACTGCGGTCATAATTCTTCTTCAAATGTCTACCGAAACATGTCGTCATTTTCGGAATCTCATTAATGATAACCCCCACACTCACAATCGGTTAATGACAGCAATATTAATTATAGAGCGAGCCGCGATGACTCCGTCGTTACAGTGGCTAGGCTACGGCCTGATGTACAAAGAGTAGTGGTTCGATTTCCGACAGAAGAGATTTTCTCTTCTCCAAAGCGTCCAGACCGGTTTTGGGGCCCACCCAGCTTCTATTCAATGGGGACTTGAGTTCTTTCTCGGGTGAAAGCGGCGCGGGGCATGAACCTGTTCACTCACGTCCATATAGTGCCGAGGTTAAGAATGAGTGGAACTATATTCCACTCTCCATACGCCTGCATGGTGTCCACACGAACAATTCTACTGTATCAGTTACAACATGACCTGTTCCCTCACTGTGGCTGCCTAGCTGTGTTCCCTCTCCACTGTACCAATGGAAATCAAATAATGGCAGTCCTTTCCCTAGTTTTCAGAAAAATTATATTAACCTTTTAAAGTCTAGCGGTTACTTTACCTACCCCCAGGTGTAACATTCAAAAATTCTACATGGTTCTTACATTGCGTTTATGTGTTTTGTATAGATTTAAAAAAGACTGCGACTTTTGCCCTATACGATATTAACAGACTGGTTTTGTATAAGCGAGGCTGAGAGTGTTTACTGCGCGGTACGCACAGAGTTCATAAAGCTTCTCTTTATGACATTTTGCGTTCATCGAACGCGGCTTCACAGAACCGCAAACATGAACACTTTGTTGTGATTTAATTTGAAGGACAAGCCGTAATGACAGCATTAAAATACAAAGTAACGAGAGAGTGTAAGTGAAATTTTATAAAATTATGCCATTTGCTATTCTGTCATGAGTGTAAAACCTGAAAATGTTAATAATATCTAAGCAGTGGATATTAGTATAAACTTCATAGATCTTACAATTAAACAAAAATGAAATGAAGCTCTATCTCATTTTGAACTTATTCAGTGCCAAAGTTAATAATGCGTGGAACTTTACTTCAACGCCTTCTGTACTCCTTCAAGGAATGATCTTTAATTTTTAGCCTGTTTACTTTGAAGCAACCGAATGGGGTTTTTTTTTTTTTTTTTTTCGAAAGCAATTCTGGCGAGTCACGTAAGGGAGGGATTTGTTTTCGAGTTGTCTGCTCTCAGGAGATGGCAGACGGCGGAAACACTTTCCGTTGCTGCTTATATGGCGGGCTGATGGCAGTCAAATGACAAACGTTCAGACCGCCCAAAGAAGGATCACAGTCAACACACAACAAGACTTAAACAAGACAGGCAATGTACGTATAACGTAACATTGAGGTGCGTTCGTGTAACCATTGTTGCCGTGGAAAAGCAATAAGTATTACATATTCTGAGTGTGTGTCTGTAGCCTTAGTTATCCAGCATGCAAAGCGCATGCGCCGTATTATATTGTCCTGTGGCCTGTCTGGCTGTACCATATTTTTCCACATTATCTCATAAACGGCACGATTTTCGGAAAAAAGTTATTGAACATAAAATGTGTGTTTTGATTTTCTCTACAACTTTTGCCTTGAAACATTTTTCATTTTAAGAAGAATTGAAAGAGTATAATAAATGCACATAGGTCGTCATGTAAAGTACCTGCTGTTCTCGTCAGATTTTAATTAAACTCGAATTTTCAGGACAGAGTTTCGAAAAATACTCAAATATCAAATTTTATGAAAATCCGTTCAGTGGGAGCCGGGGTTTTCCATGCGGATCGACAGACAGACATGACAAGCTTGTAGCCGCTTTTCGCAATTTTACGAAAGCGCCGAAAAACAGGAATTATCAGACAGGGCTAACTCATTCAGTATGATGATGATTAGGGTGTGGGCTAGACAGCCGGGGGTTTCCAGTTCGATTCCCGACAGAGGCAATGTATTTGTCTCTTTTCCACCGCGTCTGCAATGGCACTAGGTCCCACCCATTTTCCAGTTCATTGGGAAATTTTTCTTTGGGATAAAGCGGCTGGATCGAGGAACTGACTACTTACATCCTGCTATTGCCAAAATTAAGAATGCATTGCGCTGTACCTACAGTCCTTCATCGTCTTTCTGTCGAAGTATTTTATTCTCGATCATTAGGTCAGTCTAAACGACAAAAAAAAAAATGATTCAGAATCATCAAAAGAGCACAATTACAAAAGCAAAGAAGTTAGGCACCATGCACATTGTCTAACTATTATGGCGCATTTACTTTAATGCGTATCCGGCGCTGGTAATAGTCTTTGGTTTAAGTAATCTGTGGTCTTTTGGGTGATTACACGGCGTCGTGTGGTAATTATTTACCGACTTTCGGGACAACGTGTCGGTCCCATCTTCACGGGTCGATTCCTTTCCTTCTTGGATCTCGACCCGTGAAGATGGGACCGACACGTTGTCCCGAAACGTCGGTAAATAATTACCACACGACGCCGTGCAATCACCCAAAAGACCACAGATTACATCAACATCGCGGCGGAAGCCTGAAATCAAAGTCTTTGGTTTGTCTGTGTCCTAACAACAGCGATATAGTAGATGCGAATTTATGTCTCGTATCGTTGCTGCATTATATGAGGAAAAACAAACTATTTTGAAAGACAAGACAGAAAGTCTAATTTTGTTTCCTAAGTTTTGTATGGGTCCAGTGCGTGATAGAAACTGCGCATGCGTAGAGCAGAAACGCACGGAGGTTTTCGTGTAAAGTGGCCGCTAAATGTCGTGCAAGCCTGTTTAGTTTTTTCGAGTGGTTGTATGCGTAAGATAGAAGGACATGCAGGGCCATTGTCTTCAGGCCTTGGAAGCCTGTAGTAGTGCAAATCGTACTTGAAAATTAAGTTCATAACTCACAGAGAACGCTGTATTTCTGTTAACAAGACCAGTCGGTTAATGCTGTTTTTCCTTAGCGGCATGCGAGACACAAACGTGAACAAATTCAGATTTAATTCACAGTTTTTGAATGTCACAGCAAGTGGAACATGTGGCAGTTATTATGGTTTAACCGTTAAAAGTCCAGTGATAACTATGTTCACACCTGCTGTAACATTGAACAGCTCTGCATTTTGTAAATACAGTGCACGTAAGCTGAGGGTGTTCGAGAATAGGGTGCTGAGTAGGATATTTGGGCCTAAGAGGGACGAGGTAACAGGGGAGTGGAGAAGACTACATAACGAGGAACTTAATGATCTGTATTCATCACCAAATATTATTCATGTGATCAAATCAAGAAGAATGAGGTGGACGGGCATGTAGCACGTATGGGGAGGGGAGAGTTGCATACAGGATTTTGGTGGGGAGACCTGGGGGAAGGAGACCACTTGGAAGACCCAGGCGTAGATGGGAAGATAATATTAAAATGGATTTTCAAGAAGTGGGATGGGGGGGCATGGACTGGATTGATATGGCTCGGGATAGGGACAGGTAGCGGGCTCTTGTGAATGCGGTAATGAACCTTTGGGTTCCACAAAACGCGGGGAATTTCTTGACTATGAGGACCTGTTAGCTTCTCAAGAAGGACTCTGCCCCATGGAGTTAGTTAGTTTGTTAGTTACGGCATGTATGCGTTCCGTATGATTCTGAAAAAAAAAAACAGTGATTATTTCCCTATACAGCACTAACCGATTTGTGTCTGTAATTTAGACGGAATATTTTCTGTGAGGTAGGAACTGAAAACGTAAACACTGCGTACACTAAGGCTGCAAGTGGCCGTGCCAAAGCTCAGGCGGCTAGTCGCCGGCCTTTCACCGTGAAGGACTGGTTTGGATCCCAGGTCAGACCATGTGAAATTTGTGGTGGACAAAATGGTTGTGAGGTAGGTTTCTCTCCAAGTACTTCGGTCTCCCCTGTCGGCAACATGCCACCAATGCTCCATACTTATTTATCTGCATGCTACTCTTACCAGACATGGTGTTAGCAGGCGCAGCACCACGTGTTATACTGTAATGTTACATATACTATCTTACCAGGACAAAAGGGCGAAGCCCGGGAACCTTCCAAATAGGAATGTTCTTCCGGAAATCGGAGCGCACTGGATATAAAAATACTTTGTAAAGCCTGCAAGGGTTAAAATGGGTAATTTTAGTCGCCATCGGCTATGCCGTTTAACGGGCTGTCCCGTTACGTATGCCATCGATCAAAATGAGGTGCGAGTCGTACAGTTCTGCTGGACATTGCTTCTTGTTAGTGGATGCTGGAAGGTCACGTGACGGGACCACACCGCAGGAGAGAAGAGGCCGCTGGTGGTGCGTTGTGCGTCTCTGGGCAACCTTGGGGACATTCGGAGCAACAGCGGTTTAAGTCGCGGAGGCAATTTCGGACGAAAAGGCAGTTCTAAGACGAGAATCTGACTATGGTCACGAATTATGAGGTGCTGAGGTACAGATCTGGAAGGAGACAGTTCTGATCTGTTTAGAATAGCTTGCTGATGTAGATATCCAAGACGCCCGCCTTTCGTGAACGGATTAAAGGTTTCGAAGGATTTGATTGTTTATTAGAGACACTCCCGCGACTTACGCAAGGTGCGGCGCAAGTCCCATTTTGCGCAAGTCGGAATTGAGTGTACATATGGTCAACTATATATGTATAGACAAGGGGGTCTAATTGAAATCCAAACTCCAACACGCTGGAAGCTGATCGGCCGCAGCATGACCGCCTCCTAGCCAGTGTTATCGCCCAGCAGTACTCTTCCACCACCTTCTTCACATTGCGCTTTCATTCCCGCAAGGAAAAATTCGGAGCGCATTTAAGAAATATTAGTTCTCTTTTTTTTACTTTTTAAAAATCGCGTGAGTTGAAATTGCGTAAGTAGGGGAGTGCGTGTGTATGTGCGTGTTTGTGGCTGATGTTAATTAAAAATGATTTTCTGTTGTACCTAAGAAGGACGAAGTAACGAGAAGCTGCAGAAAAGTTCAAAAGGGGAGCTTTATGATTTGTACTCATGGTAAAGCAATCCCATTACAGGCCTGGACAGGCCCTGAGGGTTCCAGGAGGTTGAGGTCCCAGATTTCTAGACAATCGGCACAGGAAGGTGGTAAGGTTGTCAGCCTTACGCACCGGCCGCCTTTACCCCGCAGGAAATATTCCTGGTACTTATTTCTGTTAGAGGCTGAGTCGATCTCAGGGCCATAGTGCGACCGAAAGGATTATGTCAATGAAAAATTCCCAATAACACCATCGGGAATCAAACCCGCGACCTTCCAGTTTGTAGCACAGTGCCTCAATGTACTCACGAAATATCAAATTAAGGAGGCAAGTGATCAGGGTATGTAGCACGCATAGGAGAGGGTAGAAATAAATATGAAATTTTATTAGGAAAGCCTAGGGATAAGAAAAGTAGCTCTTGGAAGAACTAAGCTTACATGGTAGGTAAATGTTGGTGTGCATCTTAAACAGATGCGGTGCAAGGCTGTAGACTGGGCTTATTTGGCTCAGGACTTAGCGATGGAATAAACACGTTAATGAAACTTCGGATTCCATAAACGGCTGGCAATTTCTTGAATATCTGAGCAACTATCAGCTTTTGAGAAAGGACTCTAATACTTGGGGTTGCAGTGTCTGATAAAATAAAATAAAATTGTCATAAATTGTGGGTAGGTAAGAATTTGGAAGGAGGTGATCGTAGCGTATTTTAGAGCATCGTGTGGAGACACCGACTAAAAGCACATAAACCTATATAGTGAAAGCACGTGATCCCGCGGAGAACTGAACAGTGTACCTCCGTATACAAGTGTGGTTTGTTACTGATACACGTGACTGTTCTTTGTGATTGGCAAGGACGAAACAGAGCTGTTGTTTCACCCTTGCTGATCGTAATGACAATTAGAAACTTGTGTTGTTATTTCGCAAATTTCGAGTAATGAGTTGGACACATAGCATGCATGGTGAAGACCCAGTTGTAGGCGGAAGATCTGTAGGAAAAAGACCAATTGGAAAACACAAGCATAGATGGAAAAAATGATTTAAATGTGTATAAATTCCATTGATGCAAGGTTGGGCCCATGGGCAACCTTTGTGAAGACGGTAATGCGCCTTTGGGTTCGAGGAGAGCAGGAAATTTCTTACCAGTTAAGTGAATACCAACTTCAGGTTTCGAAACAGTCTGGGAGGGTGAGAGGGAAGAAGGGAATACGTCAAATTCACAGAGATTTGTTACCACGCTGCATGAACGCTAATTAAAAAAGCTGGTGTCTCTTTCCATTTTGCATCTCGTAAGTTTTCATTAAGAAAATTAGTGCAGACTGCTGTTTGTTTACCTAGACATGAAATGATGTAAAGCAGAGCTCTGAAGTGCCGAAAGTGTTTATCGGTTTTGGGCACATGAACATGCTCAATTTATAAACACTCCAAAGGATTCCCTTTGTGCTGTCTTGTATACTGTACGCACGGCCGGGATAGCTCAATCAGTACAGTGATGTAGGTTGCGGGATGGGTACCCGAGGAATCGGAGTTCGATTCCCAGCATGGGCACATTTTTTTCGTGTCTGCCGCTTTCTGACCGGTTCTGAGTCCCACCCAGCTTCCTACTCAGTGGATGTCGCGATAAACTGGCCTGGACGCGAAGTTGACGACTTACCTCTTTCTATTGTCGAAGAATACATGGAGCTATACCTCCACTCCCTATACTTCTTTATAGCATGGTGCTTAATTACGCACAGAGAAAACTTTACCTTTATGTTTAAATATAGCTGAGGTAGTTAAGTCACAAAAATGATTAGACTGTCGCTGGATGCCAGCGGCTTGGTTCCGTCAGGGGGAGCAATTGTCGTCGGCTCACCGCTGCTTCCAGAACGGCTTAAGTACCACACAGTCCCGTATCCAATCCTTAGCATCGATACACCTCCCGTGGGTAAAGCAGCTTCAACGTGAATCTACGCTCTTCTCCATGTGGTGCCGAGATGAACAATGCGTGCAGCCTTACTCTTACTACATTATTTTTGAGGGCGTGGTGCGTCATCATGGAGCAGAGTCATTCTTGGGACACTAATTTTTCCCCAGCTAGTCAGGAACTGCTACGCATTTTATGTAACTGAGAGATTCGTTACCGTGTTCGCAAAAGCCCACCATTTGTGCCTATGCTGAGCCAGATGAATCCAATCCACTCCCATTCCATCTCTCCAAGATCCATTTTGATATTATTCTCCCTTCTACACCTAGGTCTTTCAAGTGGTTCTCTCCTTCAGGTTACCCCACGATAATTCTATATGCATTTATCATTCACTTAGTTAGTTAGTTAGTTAGTAAGGTGCTGTATTAAGCAGAGGACCAGTCTTTATTTTTCTTATTTGTTTGAAACTGGATAATAGTTTTGTGGGTTGTGACGCCGTATAGTGTGGTAGGTAGGTAGTGACGTTTCGGAGTAACATGCTGCCTTCATCTTCATGGTAGACGAAGTTTTCTGCAAAACGTTGGTAACTGTCTACCAGACTGCACGACCTCACACACTGCGTTATATAGCTGCTTACTCACCTGTGTTCTGAGCGCAGTGCTTCACAAAGAGCTGTCCTGCAATGGCTGAGCCGCTCTGTCACTGAGCTCCACTGTGTAAGCCAAACACGATTCCTCATTCTTCCATTTTCTCACAACGCTCTACCCCGAAATTCCACCTGTTGCTGCCCATTCTTCCTGGTCTTCATCTCCTCTTTTTTGTGTGCCCTCATCTTTCTTTCATTCCATCCCCTTCCAATTATAACTGCCTGCAGCTGTATGCTCATGTCCAAACACAGACCTTAGAATTTGTAGGTTCTCACGGCGGTGACTATGTCTGTTGCTGTCTTCCGGGATGTCACGCTTCTGGAGAAGTACCCTGATGATGGAGGTAGAAGGAGCGTCTGAAATGTCGGTACACTTCTAGCAGACTACACGGCGTCATACTCAAGAAGACAACACCAGCAGAGTCCTTCTTTAGAAACTGACGGTTGCTGAGATGCTGAGTAAAATCTTCTGCCTTTATGACACCGTGTTAACAAAAGTCTGCCATTAAACTTTCTCGGGTAGCTCAGTCAGTATAGTGGCTATCGACTGGACGACTGAGGAATGGGGGCGGAGAATGGAACCTATCTAAAGGATGCCGGGAGATTTTTCGTAGAGAGTAAAGTAGCCGGGTCCTAAAGCTGACCACTTACCATGTGCACAAGCTAAGATTACGTTGAAATATACATCCACTCCCCCATTCGCCTTCATGTGGTGCTTAATTAACAAACGGCAACTTTCGACTTCTACTTACCGCCATTGAACACTATTCTGAGCCAGATTAGTCCAGTCCACACATCATTTATACAAGATCACTTTAATGTTACATATTATTACCACGTCTCCTATGAAGACTTTCAACGAACATTTTATATGCATTTCTTGTTTCCCATTCTTGATGCATGTTATGCCTATTTTTTTATGGCGCAACAGCCATAGTGGGCCAGGGTCTCCTCATTACCGAGGCTTCACGATCACACTCAGACACACCACACTCGGTAGGACTCCTCTGGACGAGTGATCAGCCCGACGCAGATACCTGTACCTGATAACACATAACACTCACAAGAGACAGACATCCATGCCCCCGGCGAAATTCGAACTCGCGATCCCAGCAAGCGAGCGGCCGCAGACCCACGCCTTAGACTGCGCAGCCACCGGGATCGGCCACACTCCGTGATTTTTTTTTTTATTTTTATGGCTCGACAGCCTTATATGGGCCTGGGCCTCCTCCTTTCGTCGAGGTTTCATGGTCACACACATTTGAGACACACCACAGTCGGTAGGACTCCTCTGGACGAGGGACCAGCTCGTCACAGAGACCTCTACCTGACAACACACAACACTCACAAGAGACAGACATCCATGCCCCCGGTGGGTTTCGAACCCACGATCCTAGTAAGCGAGCGGCCGTCGCCAATTGTTACGTGTGTCGTTTGTAACGAGCCTAAAGTGAAATTTATGCACAGCTCTAACCACACAGAACAGTACAGAAAATAACTTTTATTATGTCACAAGAAAAGAAAAAACAAGCCTATACTGAGCCAAATGTATTTTTGACTGGAATACATGGGTTAGTGGTCACAAACAAAGGAGAGTCGGCTTTCCCCAGCGCAAAAAACTACCAAGGTCGACTGCAAACTCCCCAGTCAGTATGAGTACCTGCTGCATATTTGTCTCAAAGAGCTGAGAATTAAAAATACATTTTAGGTCACATGAAGAGGCTTTCTGACACCATAAAGGTAAAGTTCTCACCTTGTAAGCTATTAAGGCATATCTGTCAGTGGAGCTATAATTATCATTCAATCTTGAGCTCTGCACTAGATAGGGCGAGCGGTTAGGCTCATTTCCCCGGTGAAACTTCTCCTCGCACCTGTAGCTGATTAGGCCCCAGACGCGGTGGACGATTTGGAGAAGAGATACATCTCTTGCTGCCGTCGGGAATCGAACCACAATTCCTCGGAGTTCCAGTCCGTAGCTTATTGATTTATCGAGATTTAGTAACTCACGTCAATGAGTTCATTTCTTTCCTCCCATTTTCTTTTTTACTCATTTTCTCGTAAAATGGGACTGTGCTTAGTAAACAGCTGCTACCCCATGAAGAATTGCGGGACCTGTTGTTAGAGTGTCACTGATTCTTACGTCGGCAATAGGTGGAAGTGAATGGTCATGTGTATACTTCCTTCCCTTTCCCTGGAGAATAGCCACCGTTACCCTTTAAATAGTAGGATCATAGGACCACAGAACCACTCTTTGTGGTGGTGGCGAAACAAAAATTCTGCCCCTGCCGAGAATGGAACCCTGCTCCTTCAGCCCAAAGCCACTATACTGACTACGCCCATCTTTGTCTCCTTCTTCTTATTCGTTATCTCTTTCTGATTGTCTCTGTATTCTTTGCTGTGTTTATTCTGTTTTCTTTCATTCTATTTTATTTTTCTTTGGTTTTTCCTTATTTATTTACCTATTTCTCTCTCCATGTTCTTCTGTGCAGCATCCCGGAACGTGGGAAAGTGTCTGCCTAGTGCACATGAGTGTACCCGCCGGTTCCTGGAAGTAATTCATTCATAAGGCCGCTCCGTCGCTCATCCCGCAGTGTTTGTGTGTAGACTTCCTCTGGAACACTCAACTAAACTTAATGTTCATCCCAGTGTCAAGTTCGTTCCCTTTCTTAGCCTTGATTCCTACAATGCCAAGCCGACAGGTTGGATTGTGGGGGCTGTTCTGTTCGCGGGTCTGCAATATATATGCACAAGACAGACAATGCACGTATCAACGTAATATTGAGGCGCGTTCGTGTAACCACTGTTGCCGTGGCAAAACAATAAGTATTACATATTCTCAGTGTGTGTCTGTAGCCTTAGTTATCCAGCATGCAAAGCGCATGCGCCGTAATTGTATTGTCGTCTGTGGCCTGTCTGGCTCTGCCATATTTTTCCACATTATCTCATAAACGGCACGATCTTCGGGGAAAAGTTTTGGAACATAAAATGTGTTTCGATTTTCTCTACAACATTTGTCTAAAAGATTTCTCATTCTAAGAAGAATCCGGCGAGATATTGTCATAAATGTGCATACGTTTTCACGTAAATACCCGTTATTCTTGTCATATTTTAATGAAACTTGAATTTTCTCAACAGATTTTCGAAAAATACTGAAATATCAAGTTCCATGAAAATCCGTCCAGTGGGAGCCGAGTTGTTCCATGCGGACGGACGGACAGACACGACGAAGCTAATATCGCGTTTCGCAATTTTGCGAACGCACTTAAACACTGCCTAAAGAGCTCAGAATATAGGGAAATATTTCTAAACACTTCTTATCTCTGTAGTGTGGATATAATGCCAATAAATGACGCATGATATTAGGTCTAACATTGTCGTAAAGATCAAACGGTTCCAGTCGCTTACTTCGGGCCCCTGATTGAAGTAGAAATTTTCGGAACTTTTCATTTGCAATGTTACTAACGTTTTGTTCGTTGCATTGACGAGGTTTCTTCGAAGTATATTTATACCTTCGTGCTGAAGAAAGGTTATGAAATATGAATAACTGAAAATTATCGTAATTCAAGTTTATTTTTGTAAATATCAAGTCGACGGAATGCGAATCGAAGGACATCCAAGCTCGTAACGCAGAAAGTGGTTTTAACTCTTTAATAATTCAGATTTGTAAACCTAAAAGTGAGAGAGTTTTTTAACCATTTCAGTCGTAAAGTTCGGCTAGATAATATTTAAAGACGCAGCTCCTACCGCACACTGCATCTCCCTTACAGACATCAGTCTCTTAATGCTGTTCAGCAAGACAGTCTCTGTTTATTTTATGAGACGAAACATATAGATATAATTTGTGGGCAGAATGCAGGGATTCCGAACGCTGAAGCTAGGAGAGTTAAAGGGTTAACAGTGTTTATGGTTAACAGTAGAATGCTCTTTGAAAATTATATGGGGCATTCTAACAGTTTGCATCTCCAGTCACAGTGTCAAAACGCAACTTTCACGTTGATCTTCTCTTATGCATTACAGCTCTCGAGGGGCAGTTCGAAATCACGATTTGGCTAGATATTCACTCTGCAGACGTAAATATTCATAAGGACAGGTATATATATATATATAATACTGGTAATAGAGAGGTACATATCGTTTTTCGTCAAACTATTTTGTTCTGGTGAGTAGCATTTAATACTGTTTTCGATTTGCCCTCTAAACGCTCAACGATCACGGCCTCCGAATAGTATCTGAGTCGCTGCATAGAGTAGAGCAACCTTGCTGTGTGATCTACACCAAATGCAGAAAGCATTCTACCGTCGTCCTTGCTGCCAGCCCATGGTCCTGTCGCGAAGTAACTTGAGACTTCCACTTGCTTTCCGTGGAAGCGAAAGGTAAGCTAACGAACAGTGCTGTGCTGAGACTAAGTGTAGTGATATTGAAAAGTGATTGCTGTCCCGGGTCAGGTTTTTGTTCGTACAAACAAAGACTGGAGGGTGTGCACTGGATGGAGGATAGTGATCAGTTTATGCTCCGGCTGCTTTACCCCTCATTACACTTTCGTATGATGTCTGTTTGGTTTAGGCGTGCCGCAAGGAACTGAACCTAGGTCATTCAGTACAGTAGCCAGTGTCTGACTGACGTGAGTCTTTTGGAAGGCGGAAAGCGGGGCGAAGGAGTAAAGACGAAGGAATAAATGTAGAAATAGACAGCGAAGGAGGTAAATGTGAGTATTGTGATAAAGAAGGCGAAAATGTAACATATGAAATAAGAGAAAAGTAATTGCAACAGAAACACAAAAGAAGAAGAAGACGATTAAAAGTAACAAAAAGCAAAGGAAAATGGAACGTAGATGATGAAGGTGATAACCAAGAATAATTGGAAGAAAAATATGAAGCGGAAGCCAAAGATTAAAAAGAAGTAATAGTAAAAGAAGTAGCAGTAGTATAGTAGTAGTAGTAGTAGTAGTAGTAGTAGTAGTGGTGTGGTGGTGGTGGTGGTGGTGTAGTAGTAGTAGTGTAGTAGTAGTAGTAGTAGTAGTAGTAGTAGTAGTAGAAGAAGAAGAAGATATGTATGAAGAAAGTCTTTGAGGTTATCATTTCTGTGAGGATTCAGACGAACTTAGTATGTGTTATGACGCCGTGTATTTTGGTACATGGTACCAATGTTTCCGAGGAATCAGTCTGGAGCCTAAAGTCCATAATCAAGATATAACGAATTGGATAGATGAAATAAAGAAGTATAAATAAGAGAAGAAGGGAAAGGCGTAATGAAGAAGGAAAAGCTGAGAAGATGGAGGAAAAGAACGACGAAGGAAATAGTGGCAAGAAGATTATCAGACTTGTGTAACGATGATAATGGGATTAAGAGATGTTCTGCATTTCATGCTCGACGCGCAAGCCTGAATAGGTCTGATACTGCCTGCGAGTTGTGTTGAGTTTCGTTGCTGTGCGGACACGAGAATACGTAGATGACGTAACTGACCTTACCGCCTGCAGAATATCACGTAGTCTAACCCGCTTTCCAGTCATGTCGGAGAAGTTGCCGCTAAGCTTGGCGTTTCGTTTTGTCTGTTGGACCGGAATCGATGCTGTACAGGGGTGCGTGAATTGCTTTAAAGACACCATATCAAGTGCAAACGTTTCAGATGAGATGAACTAGAAGGTAAAGTTCTCCGTGCGCGTAATTAATCACCATACCACGAAGACGTATGAGGAAGTTAAAGTATAGCTCCACCCATTCTTAATCTTGGCACTAAATGGAGGTGAGGGATCACCTTCACGCCCTGGCCACTTTACCCTCCGCGGAAGAGATTGGAAGCTTGGTGGGCCCCACAGCAGGTCTGGATGTTGGGAAGAAAAGATATGTGCCCCTGTCTGGAATCGATCACTGATTCCTCAGTGGTCCGACCCGTAGTCTTTTTATATCCTGAGCTACCACGGGAACTGGGAAGTTTTGATAAAAAAAAGTGGTCGTGTCTGTTCCACTGTGCAAGTTGAGAATTCACCGGGAGAGGCTGATGAGTGGGATGAAAAGGATATTTCCATGTTCTGCATTTTTTAGCCCAATGGAGATATGATCTCGGTACCGACAGTGGTAGGTTGCTGGACAAGTAACGTGCATCGGGGTCGAATGGACAGCCCATTGCGTCATGTTAGTGTCCGGATATTATGACACATCTCATGGTCTTCCTCATTCCCTTCAAGCAAATTCTGCCAGTACCTCAAATTGAATGGGAGACTGTATAGTGACTACGCTAGGGGTTGCACGATCCGGAGTTTGATCCCGTCAGGAGCAAGAGGTTTTCTTCTTTTCTTCAAAACTGGCCCTGGGGACCACCCAGCCTCCTATGCAATAGATATCAGTGTCTCTTTCCCGATTGTCAAGCGGCAGGGGCGTGGATTTGACCACCCATCTCCTAGTCTCGAGGTCTCTCTGCATGCCGTCATCGCGTGGGCAGGGACTGCTCTACCCTTTGCCTTTACCACAAATCAGTTAACAGTCACTTCCTCCACATCCTTTCCAGTTTGTTTCTCATTGAACATCCTCTGATGCTGTGCCGATTGATCTAGACTGCTGACAACATCGTTAAGTGAATAATCTACAAGCAAAATTAAATGCTGACTTGCTGAACGTTGGTACCACTGCGGCACAAGGATAGAAATATTTTCTTGTTTTTCTCGAAAGCAGTGACTTGACTCTGTGGTCAAAGTACCTAGTTACTTAACGCTCAAGCAAATTGTGTGCCTAGTAATCACTGTGGTAAATAAAGACACAAACATATTTCCTTGAATTTTGATAACCAAGCTACATAGCGATAAATAAGACAGGACATGCACAAAAATATCTCATCTGTTGATATTTCTAGGATCTGTAGATTCCCCAATCCCTGTGTTTCAGTTTATGTGTCCGGGTTTTTTTAGGCGCGTTTTCAAAGTGGCGAAAAGCGCCTTTTAGCTTCGTCATGTCCGTCTGTCCGCATCTATCAACTTGGTTCCCACTGGAAGTATTTTCGTGAAAATTTATATGGAGGATTTTTCTTAAGTATCTGTCCAAAACATTCAGGTTTGGTGAAAATCTGCTAAAAATATCAGGCACTTTACACGAAGACCTAAATACTTTTATATTGTTGACATATGTGGCTCAATAAAAAGAGAAGTCATTGTTGCGTTTCCATGGCAACATTTTGTTATTCACCTGTCATTTAACTGAAGAAGTTATTCAAATAAAATGGCTTGAATTGTACTTGCAGCAAGAGAAGCACATGTCCGAACGCGTTGCAGTGTTACATTATATGTACGCTGCCTGTCATGTTTCGTTTATGTACACAAGGAACAGGTCGGCGTCCTCAGCACCAGGAGATGCACATTGGCTGGTGGTCGGGCTGTAATCGTCACCGAAACCAGTTCCCTGGCTTCTATATAGGCCCACAATGAGACGCTTCTTTTCGTAACATGTTTTATATTTTGCATAATTAGTTTTAGGGGAGCCTAAATAGCTCAGTTGGTGTAATGACTAGGCTAGGGCTGAATGTCCGAGGTATCGTGTTCGATTCCCCGCAGAAAAACAAAATTTTCTGTTGTCCAAAGCGTCCAGACCCTCTGTGGGACCCAATCAGCCTCATATTCAATGCATACCGAAGGATCCTTCCCCGAGGATACAGCGGCCAGGACGTGAAGCTGGTCACTCAGCCCCATCTATTGCTGGAGTTAAGAATGAGAAAAGATGCATATTTACGCTTCCATATGCCATAATGGCGTTCACGGGGCAACTTTACGTTACCTATAATTTCGTACGTGTAATAGGGTTTTGTGTAAGAAGGGGCAATACAGTTTGTTTTGTGAATGTTACTAGCGGTCGCGGTTATCCTAACCCCCAGTTTCCCGTAACAACTTGTCTTTTCAACCTCCGTCCTGCTAAGGAACACAAATCGCCGCAGCAATGTACTTCTCACCCCTGTCATACGAAGTGTGAAGAGAGAGCGCACAGATGTCAACATTCTATTTGCAGAGGAACTGCCAGTACATTTGGCGCCAGTGTCCCGTCACCTCCAGGCCGGCTTCCCAGTCACACTCTTTGTCCCTCTCGGCGGCCTCAGGGAGGAGGCAACCCTCTGATCCGATCATCCCGCAATCATTCTGCTCGCCCCAGTGCTGATCCCTAAGGTACAGTTGTGCCTGGGCGTAGCGCATTGCTTGACCTCCTTTTGTCTCTAGTTCTTTCCTTTCTTCCTTCTGTAGTTCCCTTTCTCCTACTATATAATTCCTCTCTCCTATTACTTACTTTCACTCTTATATTTCTCTTATCTCCGTTCTTTCTTTGTTAGGCACGTTCACAAAGCGATTGCTAAAAGCTACCATTAGCCTCGATATTTCTGTCCGAATTGAACCACTGGACTCCCACCGGATTTCCATGAAAACTGATATTGGAAATTTCTAACGAAATTTGTCGAAACATTCCAGTTTTTGTTAAAATCGGTTAAAATAATGTACACTTTATGTAAGTACCTATGTACATTTATGGCTGTTTTGTTTACTAAAGTTACCATGGTTATTTCGGCTACCGGTATTCCCATGGTTGCTATGCATATCTTTGTTACCAGTGTTCCTTACTTGCTATGCATATCTTTGTTACCAGTGTTCCTTACTTGCTATGCATATCTTTGTTACCAGTGTTCCTTACTTGCTGTGCATATCTTTGTTACCAGTTTTCCTTACTTGCTGTGCATATCTTTGTTACCAGTGTTCCTTACTTGCTATGCATATCTTTGTTACCAGTGTTCCTTACTTGCTGTGCATATCTTTGTTACCAGTGTTCCTTACTTGCTATGCATATCCTTGTTACCAGTGTTCCTTACTTGCTGTGCATATCTTTGTTACCAGTGTTCCTTACTTGCTATGCATATCTTTGTTACCAGTGTTCCTTACTTGCTGTGCATATCTTTGTTACAGTGTTCCTTACTTGCTATGCATATTTTGTTACCAGTGTTCCTTACTTGCTATGCATATCTGTGTTAACAGTGTTCCTTACTTGCTATGCATATCTTTGTTAACAGTGTTCCTTACTTGCTATGCATATCTTTGTTAACAGTGTTCCTTACATGCTGTTGTTGCGCTAAAGTGCCGCAAATGTTTCGTTCTACGGACTTTGGTCATCTTGCGTAGACTTGCATTCGGGAGATATCTGGCTCGAATCTCGACTGGGATACCCTTCATCAGAAGGCTACCGAAATAGTACATTAAGTTGGGCCTCAACCGCCTCCTTCCAAGTCCGTTCCAATGGCACATCCGTCATTCACCCAGTCATTCGATGCTTATAATCTTCGATACTGATGGCATCATAAGTGACCGACCTTCCAAAAAATGATCAACTCTCTGTTTATAATTTATCGTTTCTTCTTCTCTCCTTATTTTCCTTTTTTGTCTCTACCTTTTCTCGCCCTAGCCTTCCTTTGTCTTATTGCTCACTTCCTTTCTTATTCTTTTCTTCTGATACTTCTTTCTTCATCTTCTTCCGTCACCAAAGCCAGTGCCTAGAATTTCATTTCTTTGGTTGATATCGCTCTTATGTCACTCTACACGTGAAGTCGAGTGTAAACATCAGTTGCGAGGAATGCTGTCTTCTGGCATGTTACGCCGTGTAGCGGATAGACTTTTACCGACGTTTGAGACGAATCTTCTACTTCCATTTTCAAGGTAAATGAATGCTGGAGTACACGTTCGTTATACCGCGTGTAGCGGCGACATCTTCAGCAGCCGGGTTGTCAGTGAAATAATTTGTGGATTCCGGTCTTCTGGTAAGTGACGCAGCATGGATGGGTAAGTGAATTCCGACATTTCGAAGGAACGTATCGTCTTAACGTTGAAGGGTTTAGTTTGACTACTGAACCCTTAGATAGAAAGTCTATACGTTCCTTCGTTACGTATACATAACGCTTCCCACGTTACAAATGAATTGTGCGCCCCCCCCCCCCTCTCGTAGCAATTTGCAACACCGACAGATTTTTGGCAATTGTATCCAAGTTTCAAATTAAGGAAAATGAGACAACTGTGCTGGATGGCACTGGATTACTTTGGCCAGTCTAGAGACCAGTCTCATAAAAGACTACGAGTTACTTGATTAACTGGGCAACTAGCAGCTTTTCAAGAAGTGCTATGTTCTAAAAATTCCCGTGAAACTGGTTGGCTGGCTGAGCAACTGTCAGCTTCTCAAGGAGTGTGCTCAAGAAGGAATAAACACTAATGAATTACTCAGCTTTTCAGTAAGAGCTGTGTTTGTGGAGTTACTTGCCATTGGAATTTCATGACTAGCTGAGCAACTAGTGGCTTAACAAGAAGGATTGATCCAATCGCTTAATGAGCTCCTGTAATTAGCGGCTAGTATTTCCGTGACAAAGAGTGTAGCATTTCTTTTGATGCTGCTGTACTACCTGTTGCCTTGTACTAGTTTACCACCAGCATCGCAGTAGAGGTTCTGTTCCCAACCCCGGACCAGTCTGCCCACCATCAGGACACCCCCACCCCCTACTTGGAGTTCGGTGAGTCTTCAGAAGTCCTCCCCATTCTCCAACACCCCACAACATTCCAAGCAGATTGAAGGAGAGTTCAAATTATATATGAGAATACTTTGCTTGTTTCTGTCTCTTTCTTTCATTCTTTATCTTTGCCTCCCGTGCCTCACTCTTTCTCTTTTTTACACTGTTGGTCTTTTCTTTTTGTGAACGTGAAGGACAGTTTCACACAATTCGGTTTAAGGCCCTGTACAAAAAATAAATGGACCATAAATAGAAATCAAATTGCTGACCTGGCCTTGTAGCTACACTTGAGTAAGCTAAATGAGAATGTCTCTATTTGTGAGCAAAACAGTCGATTGTTGTGTGTTACTGTAAACAATTCCGAGAAATGGTTTATACGCTCTACCTCTAATGTGACGCCGTGTACTTTAGTCGGCAGGTACCAAATGTTTCGACCTAAGTTGCTGCAACCGTGTTTATTGTAGAGCCCTGAATCTAGATTCACCGGCTTAGCAGGCTGACTGTTCGTTCTCTCCTTTTTAATTTTAGCTTTCTTTATCCCTTTCTCTTTTGTTTTCTTTCCTCTTCTCTTATTCCTCGCTGTCAAACATATTTCTTGTTCACAAGCAAATAATTTTATATGCCTTCGAACACAACACCTTTTATTTACAAACAGCTAGATGTTTCGGTCGTTTACGATCATCATCGGGCCAACAACACAATATTTTAAAATAAGGTGAAATGTACAATACATGTGTGGTTACCATATCGTTTAACTCTATGGGATCCCACAAGTTTACAATGTTTATTACAATATGAAATTGTAAAATCTCGTCTCATAGTAGGTGACTGGTTGTAAAATTATTGTAGGTTTTGGTAAGATGTAAAATAATAAAATTAAAAATGTTAAATTGTGAGATAAAATTATTGAAAATACTTATATGTATAAAAATTAGAGGTAGCCGACGTTTCGACTCTAAATTTATACTCTGTGAAAAGTTGTATGGAAATGGAGGTATTGCTCCAACCATTCTTAACCTAAACACCAGATGTATTGCTGTCTCAGTGGACTTCAGAGCCGTTTGAACTCTTGCAGAAGAAAATATTTCCTGCCCGTGTCAGATATCCAACACCGGTCGTTTACCCCGTAACCTGGTCCCTTAGACACACCGATATTTCGCAGCTGCTTGTAGCTAAACCATTGACGTTTTGTTTAATGTACTGAATATTATTGCCTGAGTACAATTAGCGCTTTGAAGATGAAACACGACGGTGCTGTCGACTCGTGAGAACAGCGTTGATCTCGGCATTGGTGGCGCAAGGGGAAGTCACACCGTTAGATATTTTGACCATTGACCAACTAGTCCAGTTAAAATGCATTGGGCTGAAGTAATTTGTGTCTTGTGCGTGCGAGCTATTACAATTATTTTGTGCTGGTTAGAATTGTAAACAGTTTGACTTTAGAGTAATTATTAAATAACACCTAACAAATAGAGACCCCTAGAAAGCATGCCCCACTTTTTTTTTACAGGGCCTATGTTTTTTCTACTCAAGGTTAGGCCGGATATAGGCTGATACCAAAACTTTCAAGGTGAAAACTGTTCTCATGGGTCGAGGAAAGTATTTTTCTTTCCACTGCTTTACGATATCCGGAAGAACATTGCTTTGCTAGAAAGTTTCCGGGCTTCGCCCGCTTGTCTTCAGATAAGAGTAGTATTAAGACAGAATATCAGTTTGGAGCGCTGATAGAACGATACTGACAGGGACAACCGAAGTGCTGACGAAAAACCTGTCCCAGTGCCATTTGTTCACCACGAATCTCACATTGTCAGGTCCAGGGATGGAACCCAGGCCTGCGCTGTGAGAGACCGGCGACCAACCGCCTGAGCCCTCATCACGGCCCTTAAGAGGAAAATTAGTCTACGTTTTATATAAAGATTATTTTGTACCTTACAGAGAGCGCTGTTAGTTCCGTTGTAAAGACCAACTGGGTCATGTTGTACGTTATAGTTAAATATTGGCTGGTTTTGTGCGAATCGTAGAAACATACAGATACTGTGTGTGTGGACAAAATGTGGAGCTTTGTAATGTTCAACATGGTATTAGATATTTACCATTGGTCTCTAAAGGATTAAGAAATTTCAAACTAAACCTTAGAGATTAAGGCGCAATGATTTAATACACCTGCCATCGTGAAACTGAACTGTTTTTACCTTTCATCCCCAGACGTTTCATATCCGTTCAGTACACCATATGACACACACAATAAGCCGACGATTCGTACTCGCCAGAGGTCGCCCACTTACTTAACAGATATTGAAATACAAGGCTTCCGCAATGATGTTTGCAGTGTTTCGGGGCGACTGTACATATCTGGAGCTGGTGTTGGAATGGCTCTTAATTTTATAACAGTTCTGAAGGTACAGCCTTCCAGCAGCGCTCAAGTTACTGCTGAACAATTTTTGGGTGGGCCCAATCACAAAGGAAAGCACCGTACACACCCTGCACAACAAAACTGGAGACGATGCTTCTGGTAAATCACCGGTACCTGCACCTGTTTAGGTTTAATTAGGCGTGAGTTTGTCATGGTGGCTATGAGGACTGAACATCTTAGTTGTGATGCTGTGTAGTTTGGTAGATTGTTACCAACAGTTGGAGAGATCGCGTAAAAATGAAGTATTACATAGAGTCAAGTAGGAAAGAAATATCCTACAGACAGAAAATAAAAGGAAGGCTAACTGTATTGGTCACATCTTGCGTAGGAACGGCGTTCTAAAACACGGTATAGAAGGAAAGGTAGAAGAAGTGATGGGAAGACGAGGAAGAAGGTGTAAGCAGCTACTGAATGACATTAAGGAAACGAGAGGTTACTGGAAACTGAAAGAGGAAGCATTCTATGGAGAACTGGCTTTGGAAAAGCTATGGGCCTGTCGTAAGACAGGCTACGGAATGAATGAATGAATGAATGAATGAGATTGTTACCAAAGTCTGAGAAGAAAATAGTGCCCCTAAATTCAAGTTGGGTTGTGGATTGGAGCAGTATTGTGTAATTTGCCGACACAAGCCAATGTAACCACAACTCTTTTATATTTTTGTAAAATTTATTGGCCTCATGATGATGACTACGGTCGAAACATGTAGCCACAATTAATGTGACAGTTTTAGCTTTTAAATGTGAGTAAAGCTGTTACGACGACAAGTAATAACATTTATTTTGTCAGTCACAACGGAATGCCTAGCCTAAAATCTAACGGCAGGTGTTTGCGCGAGCCGAAGTCGACCTCCCTTCGCACGAAGTGCAGTATTGGTCTGTGACACGGACAGTTTGTAATTATAACGAGGGTTGTGCTTACGTTAACGGATTTACATTCTTGGCTGCGGGACTTGATCATACTAAGGACTGCTGATCACGTGCGCACCCACAATTTTTCCTCGGGGGGGGGGGGGGGGCTGACCCTGAGACTATATAAAATGTATGTTAGATTTTAAAAATTGTATTACAAACGCATGTTGTGTAAGTACAACATAACACTTTGTGCAACTGCATTTATACACATACGAATAAAACTACATGTTCCGTGACTCAATCACAGTGTCCTATCTTTTGTTTTTTTTTTTTAATTTTATTAATTTATTTTTCAACATTTTAATGTACTAGTCATCAGCCGGTTTCAGTGGCTGATTTCGGCTGAAGGGGTAAATCACGAATCACTTTTGATATCGTAATATTTACAAAGCCTGTGTTTTTTAAATTTCGATTTTACGGAGTTTGGAGCGGGGGTCGCAGCCCGGCAGCCCCCCCCCCCCCCCCTTGGTTGCGCCCCTGCTACTGATACAAATGGCAATATGTTGTTTGGGGATGGATATCAACTTTGGATTGATGGGTGCCTGGGTTTAAACCCAGAGTGGCTGGTCGTTTAGACTGATCGACTTGGGGGGGGGGGGAGTTACGTTGGCTGAGGGTCTCAATGACTGGGGAGGGGGTGCGGTCTGTGTCCCGTCTTGTAGTTCTAACGTGGCATTTGCCTTATAACTGAGAAAAATTGCAGAGAATATCATTCGGGGTAGCGAGAAGTGCTAGGCACAGTTCCTTCTGTCGACTGGGCCACTTATTTTTGTTACGGCTAGCCTTGCCTGCCCTGCTCATTTCCAGTCGTTTTCGGTTAAGGCCTCGGGCGACTTTGGACAACCCTTGATCGGGACAGGTACCTGCAAAGTTGCCGAACCTGATGTTCCCCGTACCAACTAACTTTGTTTTGATTTTCTCTGTTGATGCTCTGATGTGATTGGAGAAAAAGGGTACCTGCAAATCCCTTTAGGTTTGTTATTATCATGCCAGCTTACGTCAAATGAACATATAGAAGTTAAAGATGCAATCCAAGGTATGGTGTGGTCGATAAACTGCCCCTGTCCGTGCCATCTCCATTCATTTCTCGTGAGTTCCACGATGAGGTTGGTCAAAATTATATTAAAAAGTGCAGTTCTCTTCTCACAGTAAAGAGCAGCAGAAACCTATTAATAATTTTTATGGACATAAAATCTGTTTATTCTCGGAATCAGACCAACACAAACTGTGTAGGTAGATATGTTCAATAATCACCAACTAATACACATAAACTTTTTTCACAATAGTTTATTATTAAAATTCCCCTATACGTATTTCGGTGGTTTAAACCACCATCTTCAGGGGTCGTAAAGATTATTTTGCATAGACCTTAAAGTTATTACATACGTGGTTATATTTGTATATGTAGAATATGAGTGGGCTGATATTGTCCACTTGGTACAGTATTGTAAATAAATTACTATAAAATGGAGTAAAAGTTGCTAAAATATTACATAATTGTAGTCAGCAAGAAAATTAGTGGCAGTTTGGTCTCGTTTTATTTTACAACACTGTACCAAGTGGACAATATCAGCCCACTCATATTCTACATATATAATATAACCACATATGTAGTAACTTTAAGGTCTATGCAAAATAATCTTTACGACCCCTGAAGATGGTGGTTTAAACCACCGAAATACGTATAGGGGAATTTTAATAATAAACTATTGTGTGAAAAAGTTTATGTGCATTAGTTGGTGATTATTGAACATATCTTAATTGAAAATGCACGGTAAATACAACGTTAAGTTCTGTGTAGGTAGAATGGAGAGTCTTGTCATGTTAAACCAGATACTGCATACAGTAACCGCTATGCTTGGAAGGGTCAATATTGTATTCCAAAAATGCCCCAAAAGTCTCCCAAGTGATGTCTGCCAAATTATTTCCTGTTTCTTTCGTGATAAGTTTTCTGTCTCATCTTCCTTGAGTAACACTTATATTACTTTCATGCTGTAACAACCAACTGCGCCTAGAGAGCTGACAGTTTCTAAGGTGGTCACTATATTTAGTGATCTGAAGCATAAGTTTTATTACTATCCTTACAAAATCTACGTGTGGAGATTGTACTAAGATACAGCAGTGGACAGGCGCGCATTCAGTATTTGCCATTGTGAGCGGTAAGGGATGTACATAATAAATGTTTCAGTATAAAAACTGTGTTATAAAATCATGTCGTAAGTGTAACTGTAACACAACACACTTGCAACTGCATTTATATACGTATGAATATAACTATATGTTCCATGGCTCACCTAATTTAAATCACAAGGTCTAATCTTACTGGTTTTCTTAAGTTTATCTAAGACTTCGCAAATTATATATATATGTTATGCAGACAAATGTACACAGTATATGTTATTTAACACAATTTTATATTTGTGTTAAATAACATAACACTGTGTACATTTGTCTGCATAACATATATATAATTAAAAATGTACGGTAAAAGTAACGTAATGTTTACTTCGCAAATTATTTTATTTTACAAAATGCTAGTGTATTAGTCATTGGCTGATTTCGGCTGAATGGTAAATCAGCTAAAACCATTGATATTATGGAGTCTACAAAATGTGTCTTTTAAATTTCGTTTGGCTGGAGGGAGGGGAGGGGCTGTGGCCCGGCAGCTTTCCCTTTGGGGCGCGCCTGGCGGTAGAGTTTATTTCTGTGCAACCCATTTCTCACAAACATCCTTTATTTTGATCATAAACCGTTCTGACGACGGTAGGTAACAGAGTGTTTCCGGACTTGGAAGGTCAAGAGAACAAGAGAGGATGGGTAAGGCCCGGAAACAGATTGTTGCTGAGAATAGCCTTCTTGGCCACAGCAGCCAAAAATTTCAGCTCACAAACATGGTTATCTGTGAATATTTTAGCTAGTAATGAGAGCTGTCAAAATTTTTATTTGGAAGTTTCAGTGGGTCTTATACTAGCAGTTATAAACTGCACAAAATTTTGACTTATAATTCATACGGAAGAAACGGTGCTACAGGATATGATTGATAGGCTATTTGATTTTGAAAGATGCTATGGAATGGAAATGAATGTGGATAAAGCTAAGGTAATGAGAATCTCAAGGCAACCATCCCAACTACAGAGTACAGTATATCAAAAACAGCCGGAAAATGTGGAATATTTCAAATATTTGGGTGGCATGATAGCAAGTGATGCAAGATGTACACGTGAAATTAAATCCAGGACTGCCATGGCAAAAGCAGCATTCAATAAGGAGACTTTTCACAATAAAAATGGACTTAATTTAAGGAAGAAACTAGTAAAGTGCTACATTTGCTTTGTATGGTGCTGAAACTTGGACACTTCACAAATAGATCAGAAATACCTGGAAAGTTTTGAAATGTGGTGCTGGAGAAGAATGGAGATCAGTTGGACTGATCGTGTGAGAAATGAAGTATTATATACAGTCGAAGGGAGGAATATCCTGCATGCAATAAAAAAGAAGGAAGGCTATCTGGATTGGTCACATCTTGCGTAGGAACAGCCTTTTAAAACACGTTATTGAAGGAAAGGTAGGATAGAAGTGATATAAAGACGAGGAAGAAGACGTAAGCAGTTACTGGATGAACTTAAGAAAGAGAGAGGATACTGGAAACTGAAAGAAGAAATACTAGATCGCAGTCTGTGGAGATTTCGCTTTGGAAGAGGCTATGGACCTGTCGTAAGGCAGACTACGGAATTAATAGATGCGTATCAAATGGGAGCGGAATCACTCTCACAACATTACAGTCGTCAGATGTAGCTGTCTGTCAGGGCCAGAAACCCTGACAGACCTGTCATTTGGATTCCATAGTTCTAAGAGCCGAGTTTAGGAATGTATGGAACTCGTTCTCTACGCCTCCATACACATTTACTGGATGTCGGGCTTAGGCTGACGAATACAAAACCATGCGAGATTTTTTAAGTTCTGACATGTTGCTGAAGATTCAAATCTTCGGATGCGAGTGTCAAAGAGTGTCAAAGAATGGACATGCAGTGTTTTATAATACAGTGATCACAACAGTGATACACAGTGCCCATGGGATGTGTCTCCAATAGAAGGACGTGAACTTTAATGTTTTAACGTTTTATATACAACACCCACACATCTTATGATTAACCTATTGAACGTGATTATGTTGTGGAACGCTAGTTGCCCCTGATGATGGCCAGTTAGCTGGCCGAAACATATGTAGGGCTTGGTTTTTAAAACTATTAATGTTTTAATAGGAAGTGCATGTGTTGGTATAGTGTTTACTAGTAAGAATGGACATCTTCACCATTGAAGATGCGACCACTACGTTATCTCGAATCGTCATGAACCAGGTCCCCCGTAACGCGCTTCATATCTCAGAAGAACGGATAACTTAACAGGTGTACTTCTTGGACTGCTTGATTCGGAAGGTGACGGCATTACCATCCTTCGAAACGTCGGTACTGTCAGCTACAGGAAACGGCCTAACATTCTTCAAAAAGTCAAAGACTTAACGAAAATACCTAGTGTGTAATTTCTCATACCGGCGCCTCTGACCAGTTCCGTTCTATACGGGCACTTGCAGTTTTTGTTGGAACTATTGCCCGGCCTGCACCCTTGGTGGTAATCTTTTATATTATGGAACATCCCCAGCCTTGAACAAAATCCACCCCCTGTAGCTGCCATTAGCTGCTATACCATCTCATCTCTGAGGAAGAAAGAAGGCAGGGAAAAGGAAGTGCTTGCTAAGGGGGCTTTTCGGCTTTTGGCTTTTGTCATCCCCAGAGTATTTGAAAGAGAGGAGGTGGAAGTTGAGAGTTGGGTTTGGTTCAAATGGGGCGTAGCAAGCGACAAGTGCACTGAAGGATGAAAGAACAGCGGGAGGAACAAGGGGTAACACATTCACTTTATTGCAAGTTGCACTTCAAGTTGGAATGCGGCAAACAATCTTCAAAAACCTATGTGCATTTCACACGGTATATAACTCGAGTCATTTAAGTAGCATAACGCCCATAAAAACCTCTAAGTTAGCCATAAATCATTACACAATTATTCTAAGTAAAATTTGTTTTCTTTTCCGGATTTTGTTTTTTGGGCTGTCACTCCAGTTCTTGGAAACTAAATGAACACCTGAGTTGAGATCTTTGCTCTTCTGGGGTGTTACGCAGCATTGATTTGTAGTTAGTTTCCGACGTTTCGGGACAACATATCGGTCCCATCCTCAACAGTCAAGCCGTTATTGGACTGCACGGGCCTTTGGTAGGGAAATCTGCACGAAAGAGAGGAATTGGAAGATCTAGGCACAGATGGGAGTATAATATCAAATTTGATCCTAAAGAAATAGAAAGGGAGGTTGCGTCATTGTTTCATCTGGCTCAGGATAGGGACAAGTGACGGGCTCTTGTGAATGTGGTAATGGGCCTTCGGGTTCCATAAAATGCAGGGAATTACTTGACTAGCTGAGGACCTGTTAGCTTCTCAAGGAGGGCTATGGCTCATCGAATTACCTCCAACTGATGGCAGCCACGAAGGGCGTTCGAGTGCATGCTTTCATAGGTTCCTCCGAAACGATGGTATCTGCCTACCAAATTACAAGGAGAGAGGAACCTTGACATTCTTAAATTATACGTGTTTCGAGCCGTGTCCTCTAGCCTCGGTAAAGACAGTCGTCCCACCGTTGCCGTAGTAAGTTCTGTAATACATGAGTACCAATATAAGACGGCACTCGGAGACGTCAGGAGACTTCCCGAGGTTAGTGTCTTTAAGATGCATGTCAACCTGCGTTTGTTAATGTTACTGCCCTTCAACTTCTGTGTCTCGATAATTTGAGCATGGTGTTTTATTCCCGATAATAAATAAATAAATACATACAGCTTGTTTATCTTTGTAAACTGATTAACAAAATAGAAAGGAAATTCCCATTTTCCGCACTAGATATATAGTGCAGTTAGGCTGTAAAAGCAGGTTCCAAAATGAGTTCGTTATGGCACTCCAAGGGTCACCATATATTGCTGTTATCCATCATTTACTTTGGAGTAAGGACCTTGCTATGTCGAAACTTCATTCACAAAAGTAGAGGCTATTGTAAGTCGACCCTTCACAGGCCCTCGTCCCTTTGTGTTAGACACCGAAGTTCCCAGAAAGCGCCACTTTCTCTGGAAGTTCACTTGCCAAAACCAGGGTCAATGAGTTGTCGAGGGTCATAGCTGTAGGAAATGGGCGGGGCGCAACGCTTAACATATTTCAACTTCTCCATCTTTTCTACCCTCTGTACATCCTTTTCCTTCATTTTCTTCGCCAACCTTTCGTGCATTCATCCTTTGTGTTCTTTAATTACTGTACGCTAGTTTTAATTCGCATACGTAACGTGGTTGTCCAGTGGATAGCGTAACTCCTTCGCTATCGGTGAGGTTCCGTGTTCATATCTCAGTCCGGAGAAGGGCCTTCCAAGCCAACGGTTTTTCGTGGATCTATCCAGCACTTTGAGGCAGGTAGGGTGATAGGTCTAGAAGCAGCCCGCCTCCTACCACGTCCTTTCCAATTCATTGCACTAATCATCCTGGTATTCGCAACCACGCATTGACAGTGTTAAATAACCGCAAATAAATAATGTGCCATACTCCTCTTGTTCTCTGTCTGCTTTTTAATTTGCCTTATTATCTTCCTCTTTGGGTCTATCTTGTAGTTCTCAGTGTTTTGCTTTTTATTTTTCGCTCTCATTCTGTGTTCTTGGCGTTATGGTCTGAGATGCATCGATTAATGGTGACAATGTAAACTCCTGATGTACTTACTGGTTCCAGTTTCGACTGACTTACCAACCTGGCGTCTGGTGAATGGGTTTTGTCTGCCTGTAGGGTAATGATAAAGTTCAACCTATAACAGGCCTTGAAGGCCCACACGGGGAATAGAGGTATAGCTCTACTCATTCTTTAACCTCGGCGCTAGATGGGGGTGGGCGGTCAACGCCACACTCGGGTCGCTTTACCCCGGGAATGAGAAGAGGTACCCATTGTACAGGAGGCTGGGTGGGCCTCAGGGCCGGTCTGGACGGGTTGCGAAAATCTCGCCCCTACAGGCATTCAGTCCCCGGACCGTCGGCCCGTAGCGATTCGCTATACGGACTACGCTATCCCGGTCCATGTGTGTAGGGTACTGGAAATATATGGTCAGGTACTGCCAGTCTTTGGCGTATGGAAGAAAATTATCATATGTTTTGGCTTTATGTCTTCAGACAATACAGTATTTATCTCATCCTAAATGGCATGCATTGAATGTCAGGTTCGCACATTCACGGAGACAACTGTAAACTCGTCCACGGCCCGGTGTGTCACCTGATCTCTTTCCTACATTTGTGTATATATGCCCAGTAGACTGAAGTCTTGTGGCTTTGTACCGTGTAGACTTGTAGGTAAATATGAACGACTCGGAGGAATATACTACCTTGTTATTCTACCCTTATAATGTCGGTTCCTCCGAAAATATTTTACCCACCTACCGGACTACACGTTGTCACAACCCGGAAAACCACAATATGAATCTTCGCCACTGAGAAAACCTGAAATTTTACATGACTGTAGCCTACACCGAATTTTATTGAGAAAAGCATTCTAGACAAGGAAAATTAATCTTGAGGAAAAGCCAGTTTTCGGGGTAGGAACTGGATTGATTTGTCCGATAAGCGGCATTATTCGCCCTTCTCTAGACCCTTGAAGATGAAGGCACTATGTTACTTCGAAACGCGGGAACAGATTACCCAGGGAGGAGGCGTCATGTCCCAGAAGAACAGTCATCAACTTTTGATTCTTAAAATAATTTTCTTCTAATTTTCGTAATTTTAAACCAAGGAGCTAACTGGGTACTCAGCTAGTTTTACAGTTAGGCACTGTGTAAACACTTCGAGGGCAAAATTTCGTAATATACCATATTTAAAATCTTGTTTTATACCTCACAGAAATCACCAATGTTTCTGCATCGCGAAGACAACCGTTTAATCATATACATAGTGAGATAACCGTCGTTTACTGCGAAAAACACACGAAATACCTGCATCCAGCTTGTAGCCAATACGCAGAGCTGCCTAATGTTAAAGCAGGTGGCAGATATAGTGACTGTGCTTTAAAAGGTTTATCAGTTGACCAGTGACTGATGTTGCCGCAGTGTGTACTAGACAATAACACTGTGCATTTAGCGGTTCCAGCTGGAACATAATTAGGAAAAATCCGTCCGGAGTATGTTCTCTCTCCTCACAAAACGGGGGTTGTAAGCCACAGGTACAGTCTCACACACACACAAACATCACCAGACGACTCACTGATCAGTATCTCTGAAATTCTCTTTCTTTGCTTTGTCCAAGGATTATAGGACAGGTTCCGCCTGACACAGCCTGGTCCAAATATAGGGTCAGTTTAGTTAAGAAAAAGGCTAATTTCTTTTGGCTCGTACTATGTTTCTGCTCCTCAATAATAGAAGTGATTTACTGAAGGCATGAACGAAAGCGTGGAGACGCATGGGGGGCATGAGAACAATGCTCCACGTACTCTTGTTACGTGAGTGTTTAAAGACGCATCGCACTCTGTGGTGTTTGCACTATCCACACATTCGACAGACATGTGATGATGATGGTGTGATGATGATGTGATGATGATCACAGCACACTGAGTGCCAGCCTCAGATACAAGAGAAATTTTTCGAATTGAAGATTACTGTCTTCTGGTATGTGACGCCGTGTAATTTGGTAGATAGGTATAAATGTTTGGTTTCAAGTTGATGCCTCCATCTTCAGAGTAGAAGAGTGTTAGCTCTTCCCATTTTTTTTTTCTGTGGCACAACAGCCCCACTCGGGCCTAGGCCGCCTCATTGTTGAGATATCTACGAGTAGATCGCACACAATTATACATACACACTCGGTAGGACTCCTCTGCACGAGTGATCAGCTGGTCACAGAGGCCGCTACCTACACAACAAACATAAAGAGACAAACGCTCATGCCAGCACACAGAACACACAGCCACCGGAATCGGCTGTTTCCATCTCAGTAACTTGATTTCGTTTAGAAACGTCACTCACTGTGGTGTGAACAATTCCTATATTCTCTCGTTTAATTAAAAGCAAATTTCCCCATCTTAAGACAACTCAATTAACAACTTTAATGATTTCAACTATGGAAAGTGGCTTTTCTTCTTCCAGCTCAAGGACTGGACGCTGCAAGTCCGATCGGAAAATGTTATTGATCTAGCAACATACAATCGCTCAATCCATACATCCTGAAGGGTAAGGTAAAGGAAAAAGTGATGTATTATTCCCTGTGTTTAATTAATAAGGTAAAGCAATCCCTGTACAGACCCTAGGGTTCCAGGAGGTTGAGTCTCCCAGAGTTCAAGACACTCGCACATGAAGGTGGTGAGGTTGTCGGCCCTAAGCACCGGCCACCTTTACCCCCCAGGAAATATTCCTGGTACTAATTTCTGGGCTGAGTCGACCCCAGGGCTATAGTGCGGCCGGAAGGATTATGTCAATGAAAAATTCCAATGACATCATCGGGAATCGAACCAGCGACCTTCCGGCTTGTAGCGCAGTGCCTCAACCAATTGCGCCACTGCGTGCCCCGTGTTTAAATAAGCACCACGACACAAAGACGAACCCGGGAGTGAGTTTGCAGCGGTACGCATTCCAGATGGCCCTGGATGGTTAGCGTCACGCCCCGGTCGCCTTACTTTCAGGCAGCCATTGGATGTGGCCGGGTGGGCTGCAGAGCCGTACTGGACGCCGTGAGGCTGTGAGAAGTGTTTTGTTTCTGCCCGGAAGAGAACATCTCGATGCCGTATCCTAGTCCAGAGGTATTCAACCTTTGTTGTTCGCGTACCCCAGATATAATTTCTCTTCAACTTTGTACCCCCAAAGTTGTTGGTGCATAATTCAAGTTATACATATTCTATAATCTACATCTAAAATAAGTTAAATAAATTACATCCAAAATAATGTATTTAATAATAAGTTATAATGAGAAAAGGAGAGTCAAGCTATTAAATAACAAATATATTATATGCACTATGTGGAATAAAATGAAACTAGCCGCCCAGATAAGAATAACATAAAGGAGAGAGAGAGAGAGAAAAAAAAATGGCGCTCCCAAATCGCATGTCCTTACGTCCGGGTCTCTTGTGGCTAACCCTAAATCTGGCCCTGATTATTCAGTGTTTTTATCATGAAATAATATATTTATTTATTTTTTTAATTTTACTTACCCCAGGTTGAATACCACTGGCCTAGTCGATATTTCGACTTGACAAACAATCAAGATTATCATATCGATTTCTCTGCTTTGCTCTCTTGTTGTGTCCTTAGTTCAAATATTTTTCCAGTATCTTATCACAAGGAAATTGGTGCAGTTCTCTGTGAGATTGCGTATGTGTGGACCATAGTGTCCCCTGGGAAAGCTAATACAGAAAATTTGTAAGAGAATTGGAATACCAGAAGAGATAGCGTGAACTCGATATGTCTTGTGTACGTCGTTTCGCTTGGGATGCTTTCAGTAAGGAGAAAACAGGTAGAGGCGGAATGTTTGCAATCTGCAAACAGATACGAGAATAATGGTACAAGTCTGTCCTTGTCATTTTCGCTATTTCCAGGTAGGCTTGGCAACTTTCTTAAATATGTCAGCGCATTGTGGTTTGTCGAGGAATAGTTTGACCATTGGAATTCAAGTACTGGACATTATTGTAGCCAGTCGGCAGGTACTGTTGTTGAAAGGGGGCTGCAGCCCGGTATATTCTGCGATATATCTTCTGCACTACCGTTTCTATTAGAAGGAGGGCCTTAACCAGCCAGGAAGGCGTGAGGTCTAACAGGTTGCTGCATGAAGACAATAGCGCTCAGAACAAAAGTGACTGGGCTCCGGGCTGAAGGACCGGGGAATTGTAGTTCGTTTCCCTGCAAGGGAAAGGGTTTTGAAAGCGTCTGGACAGGTTCTAGGGCCCACCTAGTCTGCTGTTCATTGGATACCAGAGCTCTTTCGCTGAAAGTACTGTAACCCAATTCCTCTAAGGTATATTTCTAACCGATTGGTATGGCTCAGGATAGGGAACAGGTGGCGGGCTCTTGTGAATGCGGTAATGAACCTTCGGGTTCCATAAAATGCAGGGAATTTCTTGACTAGCTGAGGACCTGTTAGCTTCTCAAGAAGGACTCTGCTCCATGGAGTTAGTTAGTTACTTAATTTCTAACCTCCTTTCCTTTCTAAACAGGAAAGAAGTAGGCTTATGAGTTCGCCTTACGTTTGTGTGTTTCACCATTTGAGATTTTAAATGACCGAATTTTACAAAACTTGATACTGACGGCGTTGAAGTTTACAGCAACGCAGTAGGTTTGAATATTCTGTAATCAGGACTGACAGCAGTCTGTGTGATGCACGAACGTATGAAGGAGGGGGGGGGGGGGGTGCAACAGGACTTTAGGGTTATAAAGTGTATGGTAATAGATCTTTAAATATATTCGACTTTTTCAAAGTAATATTTCAGTATAATGTAAAACAACGTGGCAGCAGTTCGAGAAATTTCAGTTTCATGGCAACAAGTAATGGGCTAATAGTGTTGTGCGTGTTAAATTTGATCTAGAGGTAGACCATAAACACGTGAAGTTATGTATATCAGAAATATAAAGACATGGCGACGATGCGAATATCTAAAATTTTACCCCTACAAGTCTAACGTGTATAGTATCTGTACCTAAGTGATGAGGTTGTTTAAAAAATAAAGTTAAAGTACAATGTTAACGCCAACAGACGTGCCAAACTGTGAAGATATGCGACAGGAAAGTAGGCTTTGATGAAGTCTGCTCAGAACTGTTAACTCACAGCCTGAGCTTATGCCCCCCCACCAAGTGACGTCGTCTTTCAAGGTTTTTGGACCAAAATTGTGTGTAAGTTTTCACTTGGACACTTCGGAAAGTAGATCAGAAATACCTGGAAATTTCTGAAATGTGGTATTGGAGAATGGAGAAGATCAGCTGGACCGATCGTGTGAGAAATGAAGAAGTATTACACAGAGGCAAGGAGGAGAGGAATATATATCTTATGCAGACAAATGTACACAGTTTTATGTTCTTTAACACAATTTTTATTATTAAATGCTGCCCAACATGTTTCTAGCCTATATAAGGCTCATCTTCAGGGGCTCTTTTGTTGAAATTACAACAGCTATATTATTGGTATATAAAATTCTTAAAATGCCGTTAGGTGTATCTGGTTATTGATATCTGTAACAGTCATTCTGCTTTCACTATAGATTTGTTGGAGGCCTTATATAGACTAGAAACATGTTGGGCAGCATTTAATAATAAAAATTTTGTTAAATAACATAAAACTGTGTACATTTGTCTGCATAAGATATATATAATTAAAAATGTACGGTACAAGTAAGGTAGAGGAGAGGAATATCCTACATGCAATAAAAAGAAGAAAGGTTAACTGGATTGGTCACAACTTGCGTAGAAACTCCCTTCTAAAACGCGTTATTGAAGGAAAGTTAGAAGGAAGGATACAAATGACGGGATGACGAGGAAGAAGGCGTGAGCAGCTACTGGATGACCTTAAGGAAAAGAGAAGATACTGGAAATTGAACGAGGAAGCTGTAGATTGAACTGTGTGGAGAAATCGCTTTGGAAGAGGCTATGGACCTGTCGTAAGACAGACTACAGAATGAATGAAGTTTCTCATTGAGCATAAGCATACTACACGTCCTGTCCGTCTTATCTTTATTTAATTACCCTGGCCTTTATTAGGTGAAGATTATAAATTACGAAACTCCTGTCTGTGTAGATATCCCAAATCGTAGGCCACTTCTTTACCTTTATGTCCAGCTGTAAAAGTAAATTGTAAATTGTACCTGTCCACGCCTTGAAGGCATATGAGGGAGGGAAATTGTAATAAGTACAAGCATTCTTAACCTCGGCACCAGATGGAGGCAATTGGTCAACTTCACTCCTTGTCGCTTTGTCTCCTCGAAAAGAACCCCCCGTTTCCTGTTGGATAGAAGGCTGGATGGGCTTCGGAGCCGGTCTGGACGTTTTGGAGAGGCGAAATATCTCTTGAGCCTGCCGGGAATCGAAGGTGCAGACGTTCTGAGCAGGTTTTCTTAAGAATTTTCGTTTATGTTGCTGCCTCTAAAGGACATGGAATTTGAAATCCATATGAAGGGAAACCCGCCGTCAAAGCAATGCCAGTGAAATAAATTAAGGTATATATATATATACCAGAGTGGCTACATTGCTAAATGCAGCAAAGATTTATTGTTTTTGGTAAAAACAGTAGTTAGTTTGCATACAATAGAATTGCAGTATCGTATGTTCTAATGGTCGTGCCATGGCTCAGGCGGTTAGTCGCCGGCCTCTCATCGCGGAGGCCCGGGTTCGATCCCGGGTCAGTCCATCTGAGATTTGTGGTGGACAAAGTGGCACTGGGACAGGTTTTTCTCCGAGTTGTCGGTTTTCCCCTGTCAATTTCATTCCACTGGTGCTCTATTAATTGTAAAACTTGGTAAAAAAAACTGCTTATCTTCATCACAGGGGTTGCACAAGAAGCCTTAAGGCTGCGGTGCGTCCGTAGCATCTGCTGCGGGGCCCTTCACCACGCAAAAAAAAAAAAATTCGTATGTTCTATGGCTGAACACATTTAGATGTGGTCATCTGGGGATGGTATATTTTCGGTGGAATATTTTGCCTCCATCTTCAGTGCACTTGAGGACAGAAGCAACTAGTGTCAGACTGCACGGTGTCACCACACAGAAGATCTTCACGCCCTGAGCACGTCCTGTATGCGTGCGGTGACGTGTGGCTGTAGCGCTCATTCATAAATTCACATACTGTGTCGTCAAGGCAAACCGTTCATTCATAAAATTGTGTGGCGTTCCGTCCGGAAGGGTGCGGCCCCGACTGCAGGAGAATTTCAAGAAAACTGTTTACTGGGAGGAAGAGGATTATACGACTGTTTACAAAAACATAACTTGTCCTTCTTACTATTCCAAGGACAAAAATATAGTCCTGAAAACAAAACAAACAGGAACTTGTGTGTGGAAGTCTTTGTCTCAAAATAATGAACAGTTGGTGTCGGATACACACAGCATCCTATCAGACCGCTTGCACAAAGTTCTGTAGTGCCGAAATAGAAATTTGCCGCGGATGCATTTGGGGGGAGGGGGGGGGGGGTTTCTAGTGTTATATGGACACACAAACGCACAGTCAAAATTGTCCCCGTGTACATCAGTAAGTCATGTGAGGGGAGTGGAGGTACAGTTCCAGTTGTTCTTAACCTCGCAATTAAAGAAGGTGAGTGGTCAGCTTTTCAGCTTTACACTCCAGCCGCTTTACGTTCGGGGAAAGAGCCCCCGGTAACAATTGAATAGGAGGGTGGGTGGGCCCCAGAGCAGATGACAACCACACGTATGCATCAACATCATACTACACAACATCATAGTACGTATATCTACTGTCATAATACATAGTACTAATACTACATACATACATACATACGTACTACATACATACATACATATACATACTAGTACATACTCTACATACGTACGTACATCTACTACAACCAAGTATATCTACACACCACACGTACATATACATACATACTACATGTACATCATACATACATATAAAGTACATCTTTAACATAGTCATATACTACATACTCTCGTATACATCTATATCATACTATAGTAGTCAATACATACCTACTAATCATCTCATACTACAGCTTGTACTTTCTGTTATTAAGTCTGCGTCGCTGCTCATTGTACACGCCGTTCTGTAAGTCTTCCTAACCTTAGACATACTTGCAATAGAGCTATTTGTTTAGAACAGCGGTCGTCAACCGGTGGTCCGCGGACCACTGATGGTCCGCGAGAAAATTTTGGTGGTCCGTGGAGAAATTTGGACATTATTTGCAATTTTTATGTTTATTATACTGTTTCATTATATTCTGATTCGTCTTCGTGTCACCGACACAGGATCGCTGACAATTTTCGCCTTATTACGTTGCATCAAATTGCAAAAAATGGAACTTTTATGATCATTATTTTATAGATGTTTGTACCTTTTTAAAAAAAATTCATGTTAGTGGTTCGCGGGATTCAAAATTGTGAGTTTAGTGGTCCGTGAGGTCCGAATGGTTGGCGACCGCTGGTTTAGAACATACTCAGTGTAATTTCAGATGACATTAGGCCTGTATGAAGCGGTGTTATGTGCTAAAGAGAAAGGAACCCAAAGGTAAAGAACAAACCTGCGCCAATAATGTCCATCTTAGGCGTAACTCGGCTAATAACATGGGGGTGGGGGGTGGCAAACTCGACCATGGGTATTAGTAACTTTAATTTAGGAAGGAGTCAAGTTAGAAATAGGGGGAAGATCGGTTTGAGCAGTCCTTAGTATACATACACCCATTTCCTCCACTCTCACCCAATTTGTTTTATTTGTCCCTCTTCAACTGTGTAGCCAAAAAAGTATTCTTAGGTAGGAAAAATTTTGGAAGGGGTATTTGCCCCCCCCCCCCCAAGTTACGCCAATGATGTCCAAAACACATTTAAGTCGGACCCGCTAATACACGTCTTTAGCGGTCTTTACTTTATGCACTGCTAATTGTGCCTGCTGACAGGTGGCACTGCAGTGTACAGGAGTGTTTGCACTGTCACTAGACAGATCGTGCTGCGTTCTTATGGGATATGACGCCCTGTCGTTTGGTAAATACCTGCCGACGTTTCGGAAGAGTTTGCTGCTTACATATTCAAGGTCTAAGCAGCCCACTTCGGCCACTGCTTATGCCTTGAATATGAGGGCAGTAAGCTCCACCGAAACGTCGGTAACTATTGACACGGCGTCGTATCCCAAAAAAATCTTCAATATTGATTAGCACCGCTGTGATTGTCTCAAATCTCGCATGCTTTGTATTGTCAAGAACTTTTTATTGGTAAGGTAAAGGTAAAGGTATCCCATTACAGGTTGGATAGGCCCTTATGGTTCCAGGAGGTTGAGGCTCCCAGATTTCTAGACAGTCAGCACAAGAAGATGGTAAGGTTGTCAACCCTAAACACCGGCCGCCTTTACCCCCAGGAGATATTTCTGGTACTCATTTCTGTTGGAGGCTGAGTCGACCCCAGGGCCATAGTGCGGCCGGAAGGATTATGTCAATGAAAAATTCCAATGACACCATCGGGAATCGAACCCGCGACCTTCCGGCACATCGATTTACGGCGACACGATAAAATTCCAGTATCTTTCTACATATTCAGCATCAGTTCACAGCGTTTGAGAGATTTTGTTCAGCCCTGTTTTCTTGTCTCGGCAGCACGCGTTGCTTTTTTTATTTCTTGCATTGTTGCTGCATTCACAATTTCATCATTTCTTTGTATTTCCTACATATTCCACTTTTTAGTCCAATGTCTTATTTTTCTCTACTGGCGTCTCCTAATTGCTGTTACATGTTGCTGTTAATCTGCTAAATTTTTCTACGAACTGTAATGCATGTGGAGACGGAATAACTCAGTCGGTACAGTGGCTAGACTGCGGGGTGGACGACGAAAGAATAGCGGTTCGATTTCCGGAAGAGGCAAGAGATATTTTTCTCCAAATCCGATTCTGGATTGCACTTTGTCTCCTATTCACTGGGCACCGGGATGCTTGCCTTGGGTTAAAGCGGCCGGGGCGTGAATCTGACAACTCATATGCATTTATTGTCGAGTTGAAAAATGGTGGAGCTATATCCCCAGTGACTGCACTTTACTTCGTTTAGTATCATGCAGATGAAAACAGAATATTTCGATGAGATTTGAATGTCTCACAACAATAGCTAGGAAGATGATGATTGATCTAGGATGTGATGCAGTGTAGTCTGGTAGATGTGTACCAACGTTTCAGAGGCACCTTCTGCTTAATCATCAGTGTAGACGACTTGATGACGGAGGCAGGTGGCGCCTTTCTTCTAGAACTAGATTACGTGGTGTTATATCTCAGGTGACAGCAATGTTAATATGTACAGAGCTGGTTAGATGTTGACGCATGCGCATGCACATGTAAAATAATATATGGTTTTGTGTGCCGTGAGATACGGAACTACGTTGCATGCGCTGCTGAGTGCAAGAGTTTTGGAATTGCTGTTCTGACGGTGACCTCCAGATAATTTTATTTAGCCTATGATAAAATCTGTATTATTGAAATAAATATTTTGTTTGAATAGTCTAGAGACTGGCCAATCCGAGTGGCCACTCGATTGCTGTGATTGCGGGTTCGAATCCCGCTGGGGGCTTGGTTGTGTGTTTGTTATGAGTGTTGTGTGATGTCAGGTAGAGGTCTCTGCGTCGGGCTGATCACTCGTCCAGAGGAGTCCTATCGAATGTGGTGTGTCTGAGTGTGATCGTGAAGCCTCGATAGTGAGGAGACCCTGGCCGACTAGGGACTGTCGAGCCAGGAAAAAAAAGTCTAGAAACTATCAGAGTTCATTAACAATTACATTATATAACCCAGTTGTTGTTTAAAACATAAGTGAAAGGTGATTCTTAACAAAATATGTCAACTGTAGGTCAGACAAAGTTAAATGTAGATCCGACTTTAATTAATAATGGAAACATTAATGGCGTAAAAATTGGTGATTAATATCAGATTAACGTCACCTCAGTATTACTGAATAATCTGTAAAGTGATGAAGGCTGGCCACAGCGTAGTCTAACCGACTCTCTCATCCTCTGGTCCATGCTCAAAAGACCCAGTACTAATCCTGTCGAGCTATAACTTGAGTTGTGGCATGCCAGAACATGTAGTTAACCAAGTTTGTCGTTAGAGGGCTGTAGCGGACTGCACGCACTTTCGATCCATGAGTATTTGTATTCCAGGGGTACCAACACATGTTCGAAAGTAAAAACGACCAAGACTTGAGGACGAATTCCGAAATATGCAATTGTGTGGAAATTTCAGATTTTTATAGCGGTGTAATCGGTGATTCCAGTCGTCTGTGATGTGACGCTGCGTTACTGGCATCCAGATGTTTCGAAGGAATCCCTCAGTAAAACGATATTTCAATTTACAGTAAACTGAAGAATTATTGATTTCGAAGCTAGTGAAGAAACTCTGATATACGTCTTTACATGATATATTAGATTAAAAAGGTGGAAACTAGGCTGAACAATTGATTATGTTGAGTGCCATGGTATAGTGAATTCACGGATCATTTCAAATCTAAATGTCGAGACGTGAGATGTGTGACATTTGTTTTCTTGCTTTCAGTGTGAAGTAACTATGGAACTGGACCAAACTAATTTGTGAGACCAAGCAAAGAAATGAGTACGAAGTCATGGATTACAGTAGTAACGGCGGATTGAAAGGGCACGGATAAGAGTAGCACAGCAAGTGTGAATTGTGGCATTGGCATCGGTTGGTCTTTCGTTTCAGAATAATAATATAACAACAAAAGATGTCGGAGAGAAAAGTGTTGAACGTGAGTATTGTCAGAAGTGTGAATTATTTAATTATGTCGTGTTTGGAGACAGTGTCATAACCCAATGTCACCTTATTTTACAGAAATACTATCCACCAGATTTTGATCCATCAAAAATACCTCGTATGAAATTGCCTAGAAACAGGCAATATACTGTCCGACTGATGGCTCCCTTTAATATGAGGTGAGCTTATAACTAAAATATTTTTCCTACGTTCTTACTGACAGCGAGAGGTTATGTTACCAAGCCAATGTAAATACGACACGTGTTGTTTGATGACAACTGTTACGATACATTTTGAAGTTCAGTATAGCGAAGAAATTATTGTATTCATAAAAAAGTTTAACTGCAGACACATGATAATTTGCGGTGATAAACAGATATGCAGTACAGAAACATTTTGTGTTCTTGTCTTTAGACAGTGATGGTTGTTGATCTCAATCAACATGAGTAGAAAGTTTTGACTTGTGCAAGTTAGTAATGGAATTTTGAATAGTTGTGGTGACACTACTGTTATGTATTTAATTTTTGTTGTATCTGCTAAGTCCTTTGTATTGGTCTGTGTAATTAAGAGTTTTCCCAGGGAAGAGAGGTGTATGCATCCTGCTGCGCTATGAAAGAAAGATGTGGAGTAGCCTGGTTCTGACTGGGAATCTTGAAACTAAAAGGAGTGAGGGGTGGGGGCACTGTGAGGGGTAGATGCCTTCTGTGGGTGGGGGAGGAGAGCGAATCCCATCTATTATTGAAATGTCCTGGAACACAGAGGTGGAGAGAGGAGTTCCTGAGGAGCAAATGGCCTCATATCAATGAGGAAATTGCACCCAGGAAGATCCTCACTGGTAGCAAGGTAAAAAAACTGAGAAATTTAGGTGCCCTCACCTACAAGCTAAAATGTAAATGGGAAAACCAGGTGAAGAAAGTAGTATTGAGGTTGGGGGGAGGGGAAGAACTAGATTGTACGTAGGATCGATAGGCTATAAGTAACTTGGATGAGACTAGAGCCTTTGTAAACATAATAAATAGTATAATAAATCTGTAATCATTAGTAATATAGTGGATGTGTACTGTCAAAACTTGGTGTTACCATGCACAGCTAAAAGAATGTTTGTGCAACTCAACCAAATTAGAGTTTTATTTTGTTTTCAGGTGCGTTACATGTGGTGAATATATTTATAAAGGCAAAAAGTTCAATGCACGGAAGGAGGATGTGGAAGGTGAAGATTATCTTGGTATTCGGATCTACAGATTTTATATTAAGGTAAACTCTACTTCATGCCTTATGCTTGACATGTAGTTGGTCTAGCTGATTAATTATTAGGTTATGTAATAACAATTTTCTAAATGCAGGGGTTGTGTAGTGTCAGAATGGATGGGAATATGACTGAATGTTATGTAAGGGAAGTGTATTTGAAGGTACTGTGATGACATTGCATGAGTGAGGGAAAACATAAGAATCCCAAATCTTATAAATGAAAATCCAAATGTAGGGTAGGGAGTAACCACACCAGATTTTAACTGTGTATGATTTTGAATACAAATGTAGCATGTTGCAGTGAGGGAATTGGAGATAAGTCTGTATGTTCTTAGTTCCTTCTTAAAATCACATACAGTATTTATGCTGAAGCCACAGAAGGTAATCCCATGGATGGTGAGTGTTATGATACTCAAAGCATTCCACACTCTGGCCACTCATGTCATGTCCCACTTCAACTCTGTATAGGGTATGTAACAACCAGCCCAAAGAACTTATTACTAGTGAAGTTTATCACACGGTTGTCACTACCAGTATTGAACAGTCTGGCTGGATGACTGGGGAGGGGTGGACAAAGTGACACTGGGATAAGTTTTTGTCCAAGTACATTGGTTTTCCTCATTGAGACAGTGCCTTGCAGTTTGTGTTGCCCACTTTATAGGTGGTTAGCAACTGACTGTGTAACCTATGCAGCTGGAGAAGTGTTGTTAAGTGAAATAAGAAACAAAGAATGTCAGTAGCAAAGAGGGCTAAATCAACAGACTTTCAACAGTGTTTCCTTCTTCATTATTAGTGCACAAGATGTCTCCAAGAGATCTCATTCAAAACTGACCCTCGTAATACAGATTACGAAATTGAAGCAGGTGCCACTCGTAATTTTATGGCCTTGAAGCTGGCAGAAGAACAAGCACAGAGAGAAGAGGATGAGAGGAAGGAGGATGAAGCTACAAATCCAATGAAGGTTAGTGAGCAGAAGTAATTGCTTAAGTTACACTGTGTTCTTAGCATTCAGCATGCTTGCTTATGCGCCCTATGCAGCCATTGTGTTGACCTTTCCCACAGCTGTCACATAATCATGGTGATCAGCTTTTCTTTCCATAAAAGGTGAGAAGCAGCAACTCTTCTAATTTATATTCAGAACGTTTAGTTCAAATCGTGGTTGGGACACCAGCTGTTCTGACTCAGGCTTGTTGTATTTTTTCTTGCTCCCTTCAGGCAAATGCCAGGGTAGTATCTCAAGTAGGCTGTGACTGCTTCAGTATCCTTTCTAATTTATTTTTCACTTATCATGCTACTACAGGGGTCCACCATTTCCAAATTCTAGGTGCCAGAAGTGTCACATGAAGTTCCTTACTGAGGGGCCTGTGATTTTGGAGTGACCTTTGAACCTCACTTTTATATGGTGCTTGGTGCATGTAAAATAATACACAGTTTTGTATGTAAAGAAAATAGACTGCAATAATTGTGCCAAAAATGTTAGGTGCCGCTGTAAAAAGTTTAGTTGCCCAGGTGACCAGATGCCTGTACAGTATTATTGGATGCTGTATAGATGGAGCTGCTGACAGCACCTCCAAATGAACCATAAATAAACATATACCTTAGATTAGGTTATGGTTCATCTCAGCAAAGATTGTAACATTTCTTCCGTTGCACTTACTCATCCTTGTCCCTCCAGTATCTCATTTTTTACCACAGTCCATTCATTTGATTAATGGTTTGGTTAGAAGTAGCTCACATGTACGGTACTGAGGAAGGGAACGCTTAACCACTCTTTTTCTTTTCGTATTCCACTCATCCCAGTTACAAATTAACATGCTGCTAGGAAGTTGACAAAAAGGGGAGAAGAATGTAAAATAATGTGGCATGGGAAGTATAAAATTATTTTTTTCTGCTGTTTCTGTACATGAACTCTATAAGAGCTGTCAGAGAATGCAGCGAGCAATTGTATTGCACTCAACACACAGTTATAATGTGGTGATATTGCTGTGAAGATGCTGCCTGAAGCTTTCCAGCATCGAATCCATACAGATAATTGTGATGTTGGAAGCCTTTTGATAAAGGATAGGAACGGGTTATAGGGCTGTGGGAAGTGAAAGATGGAAACTGGAAATGTTGATTGAATTTGCTGTTTGTTGCAGTTGTTGGAAAATCGTACAAAACAGTCAAAACAAGAACTGGAACTTCTTGAATCTTTAGAGGAACTTCGAGATTTGAACAGAAGACAGAGATCAGTGGACTACGACACAATGCTGTCTCAGTTTGATATGAAAGAAGCTCAGAAGAAACTGGTGGAAATGCAAGAAGATGAAGATGAGAAGTTTATCAGGTAAATGAAGTTCATTTCAGAATGTAGTCTGTTTGCTTACATAAGTCTTTTACCTGTGAATTTCATTCATGGTCACTGGTGAAGCAGAAAAATTAGGGAACGTGCCATCATTCTTATATTGTTTATTAAAGTAGATAGGAGTTTGAAGGCAGTGTAAGTTTAAAGTAAGCAGTGAAGTTTTGGTAAATAAGACTTGAATTTATCATAAACTATATATTTAGTAAATTATTTCTATTTCACACAGCTTTGTGTATAAACTACGTGTAATTATATGCACAGCTATTTTGTAATAGAATCTTTATAGTTTATCTTTGCTAATATAAATTTCTGTACTGGATGTAATTCTGAACCTGTTGCATCTTTGTAACTTCTTTTCCTATGACGTATGGGGTCCTTATTTTATCTGACAGATATTGTTTGTTGCTTGCTGTTGGCTTGGTTGTCGTATTAGGCAACTCAGTTGACGTGGCAGAATACAGTGGCAGGTAATGACAAACTGTTTATCAGACACAGTAAGGACTGGGAATTTTGATTTGTGGTTTAAATTTCTCTCACCTGCTGTGGCTGTATAGAATGCTGGTTTGTAAAAGCAACTCGTGTGTAATTTACAGATCACTTGGTTTTATTGCCATAATTCATCTGCAAACTTGTGAAGGTTAGGTTGGTGTTTAAAGGTTTTATGCTACACCCTGGAGGTCCCATTTTACTTACCAGGTAGATGTAATTCCCTAGACTCATATTCAGTTATCCTTTATGTATGACAGTTGATAAACCCACAGTTCTAACCGAGATTTTGTGTTTTTACTCAGTTTTCCTGTGCCATCACATAGGCCAAGATTGGCTGTTTTGTTTGTAAGAATATTCATTTAAGTATTATCCTTGAGTCTGTTTGTTACTGAAGCGGTTTTTGTATGTTCTGTCCTCCTCTTTTCTGTGTTAAATGATTATTGTCACCCCTCTCGATCTCACTAATGTAACTGTTATTTCAATATGCAATGTAATGCATACTTTTCCAGGTCTGTTTTTGGACCGGGAGGTTCTAAGAAGAAGGTCATATCAGAAGAAATAATAGAAACCGTTGAAGATACATTTGAGACTGGTGGTCCTGATCCCCCAAAGAAAGTGGCAAGGATGTCCTGTGATACCAGCTCAAAGTCTGATACGCAGGTATCTGTGTTCTTTATTTCCTATTTTATTGAACGCTCACTATGTGCCTGTCATGTGACATGCTGCCATAATATTAACATGTTACTCCATGACCTCTTTCATCACTCTTCCTTTATTTTTGCACCAACCCATGCATTAATTTAATCTGCAAACGTGCTTCCATCTGGTAGTGCAATGTTACAGTATATGCTTGATGCTCAGCTGTTCCTCAAACCTCAGCCTGTACCTCACTGTGAATACATTCTGTCTCAGTTATAAAAATTGTTTTTTTTGCCAAGAGCAGATACTTCACAGAGAGCACACAACCCCATACCCTTTGTTTGCCTAGGCAGTCAGGGTGTAAGAAAACAATTCAGTAACAGTGGTTGCCATGGAAACCAGGGTATGATTTGCTCATGTTGAACATTGCTTTGGCCGTAGAAGGGCGGAATTGAGAGGAGGCTGAAGACAATTGTGTGCTTAGGAGATTCATAAATATTTTGTAACTTTCACATAATATTATCCACAGTCAAATAAAAGAGGGTGAGATGGACAGGGAATGAAGTACTCAGATCAACATTACTCGTTAGTGGGTCCTGTTCTTCCACACCATATGTAGAAATATGGAAGTAAACAACAAAAAATTCTTTTATTGAAGTCATGTACTTTTAAGTAGGAGAAGAATCCAACTTTGGATGTGCCTGCATCAAAGTCATGAATGCTGAAGACAGTTTTAAAGAACCAGGAAATCTACATGCAGCGACAAGTCATGCAGACCATATGTAACTTTTTCCCTTTGATGGGCATTATTTCTCGCTTTTGAGTGCCTTTTAAGTCACTATTGTAGTCAAAGAAAGAACAAAAGAAAGGGAGAAATGTGGACATAATAGAGTTTAGTGTACAAAATTAGCATAAGTTTAATGTTTATAAGTTTTCAGTTGAATTATTGAATGTGTTGTTAGTTTTATAGAACCAGCTGCATCAAACTGAAACCAGTAAGATAATGAACTTTCTTTCCATTAACTTTGTCATTAGGTTTACAATGTCTGTTGATGTGTTTCCTCTTCAGGAATGTTCAGTGTCAAAACCATCAGGTACGTCACGGAGCGGTAGTGTGGGAATAATGAACAAGAAAATGGGGCTTGCAGGATTAGTTCGCCTGAAGTCATCTAGTGATTCAGCAACAAAACCTGCATCAGCACCTGTGCAGAACAGCTCCAGTACAAATGAAGACATCCCTCCAAAACCGACTACCAATGGACTGTCATTACTGGGCTCTTACTCAGGTAGTGACAGTGAATGATATGTCGATCAACAGTTGATCTCTGCTGCAGATTCTCATCATGTCTTGGGCACGGTTGATGATTATGTTTTTCTGTTCTGTATGCCAATGGGATAAGGCAGAACATGATAAAATCCACGTACAATATGTGGGCTCTTTCCGTGGGGTAAAGCAGCCAGGTCATGAAGCTGACAACTCACCTTGATTTTGTGCTGAGATTGAAAATGGTGCCTTCATGGCGTGGTACTTGATTAAGCACAGGAACAAATTTATCCTTTTTGCATTTAGGCTTTTGTCATTAGAAACGATAGATTGGGTGACTTAATGGATGTGAATTAAGGCTGTAGAACGATACCCCACCATGGTTTGGAGCACACTGTAATCCCTTAACTTTCTATTTTGACAGGTTTACTTTCTCCGCTCTTTTAATTCCCCTGTGTCTTTAAATTTGGGTTGATATATGGGTAAGCATTGTTTTATGTCTTTTTGCTCTAATGTCCCTTGACAATTTACACCACTTTTTTATTTATGCCCCCTTTCCACAGCATTAGGCTCTGATCCGTAGCCAAATTCTGAGTAGATGTTTATGCTTTACTGAATTTTCTGTTTATGTAATCAGTGATGGTTTGCACTTATATAACATTTTGTTCATGGATGGAAGAACATCACTATTGTTCACAAAAAGGAGAAATTTCAGAAGTATGTGGTTGTTGTACAGAATTAATTGTAGGGAAGTTAGGTATCATAAATGTGGATTTATTTGTAGTAGTGTGAGCTAATGTACAGTTGCCAAATATCTCCTGCAACAGAATTGTTGCAATCAAAGTTCTTATTTCTTTGGGAGTTGAATCTGTCCACTTCCAGAGTGTTGCGAACTTCAGCAAAACTTCATTTGCCAGTTGCTATGTAGCAAGTCTGTGACAATGAGGTCAGCGATTTCATTTGCGATTTAAGTTCTGATTGTAGGGATATTATATCATTTACAGTTTTGTTTATATGTGGCTGCCCTGTAAATTTAGATTTTTTAATAGGTTTGTCTTATTTACTTGCCCATTTCAGGTTTCCAAAGTTTGGCCTACTGCCACTTTCTTCTGAATCACTAATACTTTGATCACTGTTTTCATCACTATGTATTTATTCTTTGACCACAGTGTCCTCATTTTCTCCCTTTTTAGTAAAGATAAAACCACATTTAAATCTCCACCAACTCTGCATTTCCTAGACATAGCCACGTTTGGTTACAGGCTACTGTCAGATTTAAATAAAGATTTTTCAACCACTGCTCAATTAAGGCAGGAACTGTTCAGTGGTTCCACTCCATCTCCTAGAGTGCAGCTTCTATCAAAGCACTTCCCCAGTGAAATACTACAGCAGAAATGGGCAGAATTTGAAGCAGTGTATCAGAACAAAGTATTGTATTGAAAACAGTATGGCATCTTCTGCGCCTTGCATAATATGTTAAGGGGTTAAGCTGTGAGTTTTGTCTTCTGGCCATCAGAATTGTCAAGAGGCTGCACCATGACCATCCAAATGGCTGTACACTGCTCTGCAAGTGAGGAAGACGAGACATAAACTGTAACTTCACAATGTGAAGTGGAATATGACAGAATAACAGCATAATATTCTCATGATACTCAGCATACAAGAATAACAGCAGAATATACAGGGATGTGTAACATTCCTGAACATACTGCTCCCTGTTGATGGATCAAAACCCCATAAACCAAAGATGTTGAAGTGTATTATTCATGAAAGGCGATGTAGTTGGAAATTCCTTGTGATTTTCCACTGCAGTTTGATATTTTGTAAGTGGTAGTGGCTTGGGTAATGTTCCAAACTCTAGGATAAGGAAGTTACAGCTTGACGGATATTAGATGTGGGTGAAATTTTCAGTCATAGTGATGAAGATTATGAAGTTGTTATGTTTTGGGATGTGAGCTATAGTCTGACGTAAGGGTACCAGCATTTCAGGAGAATGTTCGGCCTTTACCATCGGGGATACATAGAGGCAGCAGGTTCCTCAAGAGGCAGGCATAGCCCAATCAGTATAATGACTAGGCCACAGGCTGGGCGAGTGAGTAATTGGATTTTGATTCTCATCAGGGACAAACGATTTTATCTTTTCTGTAGCTCCAGACTGGCTCTGGGACCGCCCAGCTTTGTGTTCTGCACGTACCAGGAGTAAACCAGCTGGAGCATGAAACTGACCACTCACTGCCATTCAAAGTTAAGGTTAAGAATGCATGGTGCTATATGTCGATTCCTGCATACGCCTTTGTGACACGGTGCTTAATTAAGCACAGGCACAACTTCACCGTGGTTGAGCGTGATGTTTCTGAGAGTGCAAGGTGCACATGGCTGATAGGACATGGTAGTTTTTATGGGGGGGGGCATGAGATGTGATGCAATTGGGTGAATGAAATTTTGTTGCCATGTACCATTTTTGCGTCTAATATAGGCTGCAGCAGAGAGATGGCAGTGACTGACATGTTTCCAATGTTCTCTTTTACCCCAAGCATGTTGTACACAACATGCCATGTTACGAACTGGCTGATTGTTCTGTGGAAGGGGTTGCCCCTTTGGCAGTGGTGAAAGTAAACGTACAATAAAACGTCCAAGTTAATTTGACTGTGAAGTGATCGCTGATGTTTTGACATTGTGCATACTGTAAATAAATAGCTGGAGAGTGGAAATTGTCAACTGAGTAGACCTTTTCTCCTTGTTCTGCCCAGAGTACAAGAGTTTGGTTGGACACTGTAATACTGATTCTGCCTGTGGTTTTGGATAGGTGGGCATAAACTGGTAATGACCAGACACATTTCCATTGTTCTTTGTTTTTCAGTCTGTTGCATCTGCAGGACATGAACCACTTACAAACGAGGACCTAGTAGACTGTTATTTTTACCATCTCTGAAATTACTTTTGAAAAGTGTTGCTATGTAATTTCTGTATGGAAGCAGCATGACCGTAACCAGATGTTTTCTGAATGGTCCAGTACCAGATATCGCATGTCCTGCACGGGAGCGTAAACAGATTGAGGGGCAATCAGCCAATCAAACAAGTATATTTCCAACAGCCTTTTGAACTCAGAAAACAATTTTAAATGTCAGGATGACAAGATTCCTTGAGGCAGAGAAATTGAAGGTGCTGTTTTACAGGATATCATAAAAGATTTTTCTTAGATGGTTTTATAAACTGCATGAAATAAGGAGGCAGAAGACACATTTGAATCGTATCTGTCACTTTATTTCAGCTTCAGGACTTAGATACTGCTCTTTCTTTGGGTCTCTGAGTTCTTATTAGTCACTGCCTGTGCTCTTCTTGTAATATGATCGTCCCTGAACTTTGACCCTCAGATGAAGGCTTGTCTGGCTGCTGCATGAACAGTATAGCATTTCGTTGGTCAGTCTGCAAGTGGCATCTCGACACTGGGGGATGAGGGCCCAGTGACTCCTAGCCAAGGATGTTAGAAGTCACTGGAGGAGCAGGATTCAGAGATGGAGTTCAGGCTGGTGGCAGTCTATGAAACCAAATAACGTAACAGACCATGAATTCTGCTGTAACAAATTTTCCTGTGAATTACAAAGAAGGTCCTAATGCTGAGGAATGAAGTGCCTCCATCTTGTGGATACACTTGAGAAGGCAGGTTAAGTCATGTGACTTACGTTCTCACCGTTATCAAAATGATGCAGGGTTTCAAAAATTACTAACAGCTCTGATAGAAACAAATTTTATTGTTTAATTTGGTGGGTGGAGCCAAAAAATGAATAAAAAGTGATAGCCAGAAAATATGATGGGAAGTGTCAACTTGAAAGATGCGAGGTTTGAGGTTCTCATACTGGTGTTGCTGATGATTTAAGTCTTCTGGGATGTTATGCTATGTTGTTGGGTATAATTGTAATGTCTTCATCTTCAGACATCAAGAAGTCTGAGTCCACTCTTCTTGGATCACTCTCTTTGAGTACTTCTTGGCCTTGCAGATGAAGACTTACGATCTTTTGAGGCGTCAGCAAATGTTTACACACCAGTACAGCATAACATCCCAGAAGATCTGGATCTTCATTTTGGAGATATACGCGTAGATGGGACGATAATGTTAAAGTGGATCTGAAAGGAATATGATTTGAGAATGTGGATTGGATTCATTTCCTTAAGATATGGTCCAGTTGTGGGCTTTTGTGAAAATGGTATTGGACGTTTGGGTTATTTAAAATATGCCTAAATGTTTTGACTTCCTGAGCAAGTGTCAGCTTCTCAAGAAGGGTTCTTCTTTGTGGAGTTGTGCTAAAATATTATATGTCTGGCATAGGGATTGTGACACTGTGTTATGGTTGAAGTTCTCCCCTTCCTTCTGAACAGCTGTTCCAGGGGAGGGAGGAGAGAAGGCTGTACAGGCCGTGTGGTTTGAAGTTAGCATTATGGTGTTATGTGGGGTAATTCATTTCGCGATGTTTGTTGTGTGTTTCATTGGTATACACTCAAATCCAACATAGTGCCACTGTTTGTTCACCGCAGTTTGTGGTGGTAAATCGAAATATTGTGTAATAAGGAATTTCTGTTCATAGGCTTTCATATGTGCTAAGTTAGGGTGGCGCCATATGGCTGTGTGACTGTGTATGTGGAACATGGATTCTTACTCTCCGGGACCAAGCAGGTTCATGTAGCAGTGACAATGTGGATGTCTGTTTGGGAGTTGCGCATTTGGAATTTGGCCTGGGCATGGGCCATCTTGACTGAAATTTTTTGTGATTTCCATCAATCACTCCACGTAAATGCCGGAATATAACTCAAGTTAGAAAACGACTGTTTCCTTCAAAATTGTTGCAATTCATTGTTCAGAAATCTTCATGTAATTGTCTGAGATACAGAGTGTGTCATTACGTAGATCATAAGTGGACTAAACATTATAGTTTTTTATAACAGGATTACATACACAAAGTCCCCATCATTTTGCTTGACAAAGTTCAGCGCGAGTCTCACAAACCTCACGGTCCTCCTACCTCAGTCGCGTGATTGCAGCTCCTACGTAAGCAGACCAAATACTGGCACCGCCACCTCTCAGACTGTAGAAACACTGATCTACGCGCACACGAATTCGCGCACCCTCCCGACTTGTGACTTCAGCCTAGGCTCGCAACGTTACCTGAAGCTGGAGACTTTGTGGAATTTATTCTGCTATGTATCTTAATCTTTCGGTTTCATATAGGAGATTTAAAATATAGCTGTCTTTCATCGAATGGTAACACCACAGTCTAACTACGACGCCCGTGGTCTGTTTGTGTACCGTTTTTCATCTCCGGTTCTTATGGATGTTGTGAGGTCAGTGCGGATTCATTTATAGACTGTGAGCTTAAGAGTATGGTGTAGGACCAGAAGAATCAATAAATTGAACCCATTACTTAGGCATGTACACTTACGGTATAACATTATTGTGTCCCTCCCCAGTTTTGGGGCACACTTGGTGCGACAAAATATATTACCTATACGTGTACTGCTTTTCCTTATAATAAAGTTGTCGGGAGGTTTCGATATGGCTTCCATAAACCCCAGTACATGTAATCTTCCACCCCCTTCCCTTGAAGGAATCCTGGTGGGATAAAAGGCTTTGTTATTGTTACCTTGAAGCAAAGATCTATGGGTATGAAATCGGGAAGCGGACATTCATTTAGCGAAGTCATAGGTATAGGGATGTGGAAGGGGATTTGTAGGGAGGTTCCTGCTATATTGTCACTTGTATACTGCTTAGAACTCGGTGGACTAGTGGTTAGCGTGCTCGCCACTGGACCCAAGGTTCGCGGGTTCGATCCCGACCGAGGTCGATGGATTTTTAAGGATGATAAAAATCCGGAGCACCACTTCCTTCGGAGGGGAAGTAAAGCCGTCAGTCCCATGTCGTAGATGTACGGCATGTAAAAGAACCTTACGGGCATGAATAAAAATGTTGCGTAAACCAAATTGCCTCCATTTCTCATCCAAGTCTCCTGACTGCCTGCCAGATGGCTCTGGCGTGCACATCAGGATCGATAGAACACTAAGCGCGGCTAGCTGGCCGGTCACCAGCTGCCATGAATGCGCATGACTTAGTAACCTCGACAAGAGGAGGCTAGAGGAGGCCCAGGCCCATACAGGGCTGTTGAGCCAAGAATTATTATATTATACTGCTTAGAAGGTACGGGATTCGAGGAATGAGAAGTAAAATGCCTGAACAGCCCCCCCCCCCTTTTAGGCCTGCAGGTACGGAACAACGGAACACACATTTCAAAACAAAACAGCTTAAAAGGAAAACCTATTTTAGAGTAAATACTGTTACGTAGCAATAATTATCATTTTACACTGCTGGATAACATGGAAATAAAGAAGTGGCTCAGTTTGGAATAACTTTAATGCTTAATTTTAGCAATATTATGCTATTTTTATACAATATACCATCGTAAGTGCATATTTTTATGATTGCGTTATTATTTATTTAACAAAGTATTAGTATAATTTATTACACTGGATTAAATGGAGAAAATTCGATGAATAAATTACCGAACAATGCAAAAACAAGTAAATCTCAGGTTACTCAGTGGGAGGTAATAAAAAATTGTGAATATGCTGATAATTGCTTGTCAAAAATAGTAACTTTATACGTTATTAGAACGACTCAGCTATCAGACTTTTATACAAATAACGACGTTTCGTGCGAGTTACTGCGCTGCTGTAAATCGACATTCGGTAACCGTAGATCAACATTTCTGTGTATGGGACCTTTGTAAGAAGAGTCGGTAAAGACAAACACTGCAATCTGTTTTCCGCATGGCGAAAAAAGTTTTACATCACGAAGACACTATAAACTGAAGATGCAATGTTACTATTTCTACGTTAATTTAAGATGATATCGAAAGATAAGGACACTCTAAGACTTCAGTGTCGTGAGATGGTTCACCCGAAATCATCGTGATTAATACTGTTGAGATTATCATGCAACTGATCATGTTATTTATTTAACGACACTTCTGTTGGCTATAGGCTGTGTAGCATTGTATGTTGGGATGAATAGTGAGTATTGAGTTGCAAAGGGCGTAGAAGGCAATGTTCGTGATAGTTTGATGTGATGTAATATATAATAATAATAACCGTGGCTCGACAGCCCTATATGGGCTTGGGCCTCCTCTTTCCGAGGTTACTTCGTCTTGTGCATTTTGTGGCAGTGAGTGACCAGTTCACTGCAGTTTGATGTGATGTACTGTGTTTTATGTGGACTGAGGAAAACCCGAAGAATCTCGGTGAGGATGATTATCGATATATGATACGAGATCTGAATCCAGGTCACTCTCATTAGGCTACACACGCTACCACGACAAATGTTACCTGTTGTGTATGAGTGTGAAACTTGGTCTCTGCCTTTAAAATCATGACACAGACTGAAGCTAAGAACGCTTAGGAGAGAATACGAGTATTTGGACCAAACGGGAGACGGTAACAGGAGGATGGAGGAACTTAAATCTGCTTGGAGGTGTATTATTTATACGTCAAATTCATCTTCAGCCTAACACTTCAATATCATAACGATTCGATTCATAATTGTTTTCATCAGCTGAATTTTAGTGCGGTGAAATGGGTTAAGATAGAGTGATGTTGAAAGTGACAATTAAGGACGTATATAGAGTTCAGACCGGAAAACATCAAGCGAAGCTGTCGCTCAGGACACCTGTCGTATACTCGTATAATCAAAACGTGTTTCGAAGTAGGCTGTCATGGTCTGGACAACTTGCTTTGGTTAGGGTCTGTTAGTGGTCTGTTGTGGACACAGTAATGAACATTCGGGAAATATTACGAAAGGAATTTCTTGATCAGAAAGACCCTACGCAGTGGAGACAGCAGGTTCTACCGAAACGTTTGTGCGTATGCAGAAACTATGGGTAGAGGAGCCTTCTAACCTGAAGATGGAGGCAGTATGTTGCTGAGAAACATCTGTACGTATCTATCAATGTAAATAGCAATAAGAGGCTTCTACATTGAAGATCGAGATAGTAGGTTTCTCCGAAACGACGGTACCTATATAGCAAAATTTGGCGTGGAGTGATCTGCCATTCTGAAGATTGAGACGGAAGGTTTCGCCGAAAACGGTACATATTCATGTAGCCACATGTTAGTAATTCTTCTGCCTTGAAGATGGAGGCATTATATGTATCGTCGTATTTGTCTATTGCTTTAAAAACTTGTTGTTTTAAAGCTGCCATATCGTCCCAGTAACCCGTTGACCACAAATTTAGTTCATACAGTTACAGTGTATAATAAATTCTGAAGTATCTATTAATATTGTGATGTACGTGAATACCTTCGTACCCTCTTTCATTTATATTCCTTACGACGCAGAAGATAGCGTGGTTCTGACATCAGCGGAAAAGATCACAAAATAAGTGGCAGTTTAATGGTTCAACATATATATAGAATGTCACTAATTACTCTTCCAATACAGTGTTCGGTAGTCAGATTTCCACAAGAGCGAACACTGGCATAGTTCGTGCTACAGAGGCTCCTCAGAACTTTTTTGGCTCGTCTGTCACGTCCACAGTGAAGTAATTACTGTGTGAGGTACCATCCAGAGACAGAAACACGGATACGTAGACAAAAAGGTAGACAGGCAAAATGAAGGAAAGTTAGAAGGAGGAAAGATAAATAGGAAGAATGGAAGAAGTGGGATAGAAAATAGACTGGAGTGAAGAATAAAAAAACAGTGGCAGGATAAGGGAAAGAAAAACGAAGCTAAAATGGAAGAAAGATAGCACCACTGCGTCTTATCCGGACTGTTCCGGGTTCAAACCCGGAGGGCGGCTATCCTGACGTCGTATTCCTCAGCCTCACTAAAACAGTACTAGGATAGTACCTGAAATTAGGCCACGACCGCTTCCTTGTACATTCTTCCCAATTCATTATTCGATAACGACTCTGCCATTCGACGATATATAGCTGGAGCCTCTTGACGATGTCGTTATATAAACCACATATACAGTAGGCCTAGAATTCCGATTATTCGGCCTTCGGTTATCCGATATTTGTCTTTACCTGAGGTGCCATTTCGTCAGAATGCCGTATGACATTTACCTACATTAATTTTGTAACACGTGATGTGAAATTTATTAAGCTTTGTAGACTTAGATGGGCTGAACACTTGAGGAGGATGGAAGAAATTGATCCTGCAAGGAAAGTCCTTTGTACTAACTAACTAACTCCATGGAGGAGAGTCCTTGAGAAGCTAACAGGTCCTCAGCTAGTCAAGAAATTCCCCGCATTTTATGGAACCCTGAGGTTCATTACCGCATTCACCAGGAGGAATTGGAGATAGAAAAAGAGGCAGATTAAAGTTGAGGTCTTGCGAGCAGTCGGAGGAGGACGTCCCACCGATTGGATGTAGAAATTGGAGAATTAATGCACAGTCAGGAGAGGAGTGGCGGAAGCTCTTTGAAGGGGGTCAAGTCCCACCCGGAGATGTAGCGCCATTGGAAGAAGAAAAATAATTCTATAACAATCGTATTTTATCAGCAATCAACTCAGCATGTAACGGAATGAGTCACACAGCCCCCCCCCCCCACACACGTTTATGTATCTACATTTTAGTTGCCTACATTTATGTGTTTACATTGTTTATTGCCTTACATTTTCTGTACGTGCTCATTGTCTCTCGCTTTAATGTGCGTTCGTTACTGGTTTAGATGACACGAGTGCAGTTGTGCTTTAGTTTGTTGTTGGAAGTTTTTTTTTATTGAAGGGCCCCGCAGCAGATGCTACGGACGCACCGCAGCCTTGAAGGCTTATTGTGCAACCCTGTGATGAAGATGATGAGGTTTTTTCTGCTTTTCCACTGTAATGGAGCACCGGTGGTATGAAATTGACAGGCGAAAACCGAAGTACTCGGAGAAAAACCTGTCCCAGTGCCACTTTGTCCACTACAAATCCCACATGGACTGATTCGGGATCGAACCCGGGCCTCCGCGGTGAGAGGCCGGCGTCTAACAGTCTGAGCCATGGCACGGCCTTGTTGGAAGTTACTAATTCGTCGTCACGTAGCGACTTTTTTTTCATTTACCTGTCAAATGATAAGATAAAAAGTTTTCCTTGGAACAAACTTGAATCCTACAATCCTAAAAGCGAAACTGTAGAAAGGAATAGGCAGAGGAATTTGGTGTCGGCATATTACTGTAGAAGTAGAAGAGGAGAGCAATCGAAATTGAAGAGTGGTGTTCTGTGAGATACTCAAATGAAGGTTTGAAAGAAATAAAGGAAAGAAATAAACAAAGAAAGATAGAAACAAAGGCGTTGAAAAGAATGTGAATGTGAAAATATTACTGAAGCTTTATATTTTGCTTTACTCAACAAAGAGGGAAGAGCGAACCTCTTCCGATACAAGAAAAGGAATTGATTGTTAACACGGTGTTTAGTGAAGGGACATCCGACTTCACAGATTGCATAGGCAGGATGGGTCACTGAAAAGAACGTTACGGAGTGATGCAGCTCAACATGTGTGGAGAAAAATTATTCGGTAGAGTTGGCAGCATTTTAGAAATTTACAGAACACTTAAGTCACTGCTATAGATGAAGGTTTGTCACATGAACAGTTCTACATTTGTGACTGAACTGGCTTAAATGTTGATGTGCTTCCATCAAAAGCTCTGGCTTCCGCGAATGAAACTCGGCTCCTGGCTGTTAATGAAGCAAAGAAGGCCTTACTATTCTAGCCTGCTACAATACCTCCGATAACCATTTTTTTTAATGGCTCGACAGCCCCTAGGGGGCCTAGGCCTCCTCATTTTTCGAGGTTTCGCGATCACACACTTTAGACACACCACAGTCTGTAGGAATCCTCTGGACAAGTGACCAGCCCGTCGCAGAGACCTCTACCTGACAACACACAACACTCACAAGAGACAGACATACATGCCTCAGGCGGATTCGAACCCACAATCCCAGCAAGCGAGCGGCCGTAGACTCGCGCCTTAGACCGCGCGGCCGATGGGATCGGCTCCGATAACCATAACTTACTTGATTGTGAGATCAAAATACCTCGTGCCTTAAAAGGTAGAAGAGCTTTGACAGCACTTCCAGTTTGGTATAATAGCTAAAAAGTGTGTGAATGGACTTGGAAAATTTTCGAAATTGTTTTCTTTACTGGATTCGTTCCTTGAGTAGAAGTTATTTTAAGGTTAAAAAAACGTGGAATGGAAAGCGGGTATTATCATTGGTAATGGGACTTTTTACACTAATGAAAAGGAATTAAGACTGGAGAAGGAAGAGTGATTTTTCTGCCACCAAACGCCGCTGATTTTTTAATGGAGAAGGGCCCCGCAGCAGGTGCTACGGACGCACCGCAGCCTTGAAGGCTTATTGTGCAACCCTGTGATGAAGATGAAGAAGTTTTTTCTGCTTTTCCATTTTAATGGAGCACCGGTGGAATGAAATTGACAGGGGAAAACCGACGTTCTCGGAGAGAAACCTGTCCCAGTGCCACTTTGTCCACCACAAATACCACATGGACCGACCCGGGATCGAACCCGGGCCTCCGCGGTGGGAGACCGGCGACTAACTGTGGCACGGACAACGTCGCTGCTTTGTATGCGTCTGTGAACTAAGGTGCTATTGAAACATCGAAAAAAAAAATGTAGTCGCAGACTTACCAAGTCACTTACAGAATATATTGGCGGAGGAGGTTAAATGATGGAAAATTTGAATAAGATGAAATGAAACGAAGTTGTTTATTTGAAATCCCACTTTATTTATGTTATCTTAAACACTGACTTCGTGAGATATTTGTGTCTGTGTCTTATTTTATTTTCTTCGTAATATAATAATAAACTGATTTACGCAGTGAATTGAAATTCACCCTCGTCTCTTTCATTCCGTATTGTCCCACGATCCCGATTATCCGTTTGTCCTTCGGTCCTTTTTAGGTCGGATAATCAGGGCTGTAGTGCAAATAAATAAGAAAAAAAGAGAGGAAATAAAACGGGAAGCAAGAGAGAAAGACTTGAAGAAAAAGGAGGGAGGGGCTGAAATAAAGAAATGAAAAAGAGGGGTAAAATGTGGAAAGCTGTGCCTATTCTTGATTAAGCACCACAGTCTGAAAGCTTGTGCAGGATTGGAGGTATAGCTCCATGCATTTTCAACGTAGGCACTAGATGGAGATGAGTGGTTAGCTTCACGCCTCGTCCGCCCTTCCCCAATAGACCGATCTCACGGTAACCATTTAATGGGTTGGGTGGACACCAGACCAGTCAGCAAGCCGCGGTGGGTCAGTCGGCTAACCACAGCCACCGAGCTATCCACACCCTGGCACGTTGGCAGCGATCCACAGCCAAACGTAGTCAGAGCCAGCCAGAGGAAGCCCTCAGCCAACCACAGCCTGCTGTGCGGAAGGGAATTATTTTTGTAGTGCCGGGAATCGAACCACGATTCTCTGGTCGTCCAGCCCGTAGCCTAGTCAGGGGAAACAAAGACGGAAGGCGGTTAAGGACGGAATAAATAGGAACGTGTACTTACCGTCTGAATGTTTGCAAGAACGCCATGTTGGTATTTTTTTATGACTGGGAATTTAAAAAGTGCGAAGATCGGTAATTATGAATGGCATAATGTTCGTATCACGTTCCTACATATATCAGTCAGTTTGTGAAAGGTAAAGTTCTACCTAGAACGGGCCATGAAGGCTCGGGGGGGAGTAGAGGTATAGCTCTACTCTTTCTTTAACCCTGGCACTAGATGAGGTTGGATGGTCAACGCCACGCCCCGACCGCTTTACCCCCGGGAAAGAGACCCGGTACCCATTGTATAGGAGGCTGGGTGGACCCCAGGGCAGGTCTGGACGGGTGCGGAAAATCTCGCCCCCACCGGGATTCAGTCTCCGGACCGTCCAGCCCGTAGCGAGTCGCTATAACGACTGAGCTATCGCGGCTCACTCAGTTTGTGTCCAATCTAACCATTTCCCTAACGGACAAAAGCACGAGGCTCGTCCGTGAGGCCGTTCTGCCTTCCATCGAGCTGTGTTAACGCGGAACACCTGCGGCGTTTTCATTAAGGTCCGTCTAACTTCTGCACCCACCGGTGTAGTTCCTTGAGAGGCTCCGTCGAATTAAGTTCTACATATTAGCATCCGAATGAGGTTGGAAGTTACACGAAGTGCTGCTCAAAACTGCGGTCAAATGCGGCAATTAAACATGAACATGTGGCGATATAGGCAAAGTGACGGCTGGACAATACAGTAATTTGGTAAATTGCTGTGTTTCGTATCGTCTTAATGTGGCCCCAGTGAGGATTCTTTGCGTCATTTGATTTAAGTCGGCAGGTAAAGATAATAGCCGATCCCGGTGGCCGCGCGGTCTAAGGCGTGGGCCTGTGGCCCCTCGCTTGCTGGGATTGCGGGTTCGAATCCCGCCGGGAGCATGTATATCTGTCTCTTGTGAGTGTTGTGTGTTGTCAGGTAGGGGTCTCTGCGTCGGGCTGATCACTCGTCCAGAAGAGTCCTACCGAGTGTGTGCGAGTGTCACTGAGTGTGATCAGGTGCAACAGTAACCCTCTGCACCTACAAAGAGTACGTAGAGGTCAATAAGAACGAAAGAAAGAAAGAAAGAAAAAGGTAACGGTAATTAGTTGAAGTTAAATAGAACTTTTTTGATTAGTGGTTCGTAACATGGTAATTTTTTACGGTGAGGAGTTGTTAGCACCTCGCCCAACCCCCAAGCTGGAGGGCCACCCCTTGTCGGCTGTCCGCGACTGCTTATTCAATGTATTCGCAGCTACCCTCCATATTCGGAGGCCGTTCCTCCATCCGCAACCCGAGGACGCGCCATGCCGTGGTGACAGGGACCCGCTTATCATGCTCAGGATAGGGGTAGGTGGCGGGCTCTTGTGAGTGCGGTAATGAACCTTCGGGTTCCATAAAACGGGTGGGAATTTCTTGACTAGCTGACGACCTGCTAGCTTCTCAAGAAGGACTCTGCTCTATGGAGTTAGTTAGTTTAAATAGAACTTAACAAGGTTTGATGTTTAGACCCAGTGTTCATTAATAATCTGGTTATGACGCCGTGCAGTCTTGTCTTTCCTACATAACGAAATATCGAATATAAAACATAATTTTGTATATTTTAACAGTATTACAACTTACCTTTGTCTAATCTTTCAGAACCCTACACTGTAGCATGCCAACATGTTCTCGTATCATAACTGTGACAGACGTCTTTTCGGTTTGATATTATCACAGACGCTGAGTACTGGTAGGAGCCGATGGTGGTGTCATCTGTAGCGGTGTCTGGAATAACGCGACGGCTGCGTCTAGCTGTTCAGTCACGCGTCGGATTCTGTTGCATGCGGAGGTCAGTTGTTGGGTCCTGCTGCTGGTATACCGTGTCACCAGAGTTAAACGACGCCGCGCTGACTACGCAGAGGTAGGTTTGTACGTATATTTGCCTGTGTTTTTCAATATGGCTTGCTACCATCAGTTTCAGAATCTTTAGTCTTCTTGTCTCCTTCCTAACTTGAAATTGCAGTGCTTAATTAAGCACCACGACATGAAGAAGTATGGGGGGAGTATAGGTATAGATCCGTGCATTTTAATTCTCGGCAATAGGATGAAGTAATCTGAAAGCAGGTTTCGCTCCATTGTCCCTTATTTCGTCTGTGATCCAAATGTTCTGCATAGCACCCTGTTTCCATACACGCTCAAACTATCCTTGGTTTTAGGCTTCCGCCGCGATGTTGATGAGATCTGCGCTCGAACTATGTTCTGTACCCTTTCACACCTAGACAAACCAGATAAAGTTACAGTTTTGTATTTGTTAATCAAGAAACGTAAAGCTTCGAATGTACAAAATTATAATTTTATCTGCTTTATTGGGTGTGAAACATGGTCTCTGGCATTAAGGGAAGAACACAGACTGAGGGTATTTGAGAACGTGGTGCTGAGGAGAGTATTCGGACCTAAAGCAGAGGAAATGACGGAAGGATAGAGAAAATTACGTAATGAGGAGCTTCATAATCTATACACTTCAAGTGATATTATTAGGGTTATCAAACCGAAAAGGATGACATGGGCGGCACATTTCACAAGCTTGGGGGAAAAGAGAGATGGATACAAATTTTTGGTCAGGAAGTCTGCAGGAAAGAAACCACGTATAAGAATTAGTTTTAGATGGGAGGCTAATATCAAAATGGATATTGAAGGAATTGGTTTTGAGGGTGTGGACCGCTGCTGGGATGTTATGAATGCGGTAATTAATCTTTAATCAAATTAATCAAATTTTGTAAAAGGCTGTGAAATTGTGGAGCAGCTAAGCGACTATTAGCTTAACAAGAAGACCCTGCTTCATAGAGCTATTGCTTTTGACCCTTCTAGAATGTTACTATCTCACGCCGCACCGCGTCGTCTGTCTGTCCATATGCATTACGTACCATCGCAAGATGAGATGGCTGGCAAGTGTAGCACGCATGCAGAAAATGAGAAATACATAGAAAATGTTAGTGTGAAAGCAGCATGCTAACAGACCATATGATAGATCTAGTCACAAATGGGAAGATAATATTAAAATAATCCACAGAAATGTGTTGTTAGTGTATGACATCCGATTCAGCTGGTGCAGGATAGGAACATATGGCAGATTTTTGTAAACACAGGCATGGACTTCGTGTTTCATAAGGACGGACAATTTCTTGACCAGCTCAGCAACTTTTAACTGACTGACATAATCATCTTTTTTGGGCTTCGTCTATCATCTAATGTTTGAGGCACGACGTTTCGGAAGCCGGCTTTGCTTCCGTGTTCAGGCAAGGAAAGCACCTAATCTGGTGGACCCCTTCGATGGAGCCCATTGACTGAGAATAGCTCTATCTAAGGGGTCCACCAGATTAGGTGCTTTCCTTGCCTGAAGACGGAAGCAAAGGCGGCTTTCGAAACGTCGTGTCTTATTAAAAATTAGACGATGGACAAAGTCCAAAAACGTTATATCAGTGAGTCGTGTACCATTGTCAGAGCCCCCATAAAGTTGAATTAAACTTTTAACTGTTTCAAGAAGGACCTGCACCATGATGATGATGATGATGATGTTATTGTATTTATTATTGGTTTATTTAACGACGCTGATAATACATCAAATTATACGACGTCTCATGTGGCAGAATATGGAAGAAAGCTTTCATGGCCTAATTGAATGCACTGTCCCATTTGCCTTTAGGTAATCAGGAGAATACGAAAGAACTGAGGGAGGGTAGCCCGTCTTCGGGTGAGTTTTGAACTTGGGACCTTTCCATTCTAAGTATGCGTGTTGTTGTCAAGCATAAACAGGATCTGTAACACGCTTGTTATATGAAGCAGTAACTTAATTTCCGTTTGTTGCCAACTACTCCAAAATGTCGCACTTATAGTCTGGTAATGGCTTAGTTTAAAAAGCCGAAACATGTAGCTGTTGTATCGTTCGTGGAATGTACTTACTGGTTGTTATAGTTTTTATCGTATTGAATTCACGCGTCCGCCGTGTTATTAAGGTTCGCATGTTTATGCACGTAAATGGAACTTATAATGAAGAAGTCGTGTCTGTCCCCATGTGAGTTCCTAACCATTTAATACTGCAATGTGTCTCTTATCGCCGGAGATGGAGGTCTTCGCTAAACGCTGTTGGGCAAATTTCACTTCACTTTACACGAAGTTGAAATGCAAATATACAGATATTCCCCAAACGTTCTATGGAATGAACAAGACAGGCAATGTACGTATGACGTAACATTGAGGCGCGTTTGTGTAACCATTGTTGCCGTGGAAAAGCAGTAAGTACTACAAATTATGAGTGTGTGTCTGTATTCTTGCCTTAGTCATCCAGAATCCAAATCGCATCTTTTCTGTGTCGTATTATATTATCATCTGTGGCCTGTCTGGCTCTAACATATTTCACCACATTATCTCGTAAACGGCACGATTTTCTAAAAAAAAAAAAAAAAAAAATTATTGAACATGAAATGTGTGTTTTGATTTTCTCTACAACTTTTTTTTTTTTTCTGAAACATTTCTCATTCTGAGAAGAATTCGGCGAGATATCATAATAAATGTACGTAGGTCTTCATGTGAAGTACCCTTTACTATTGTCAGATTTTAATGAAACTTGAATTTTCTCGACACATTTTTTCGAAAAATACTGAAATGTCATATTTAATGAAAATCCGTCCAGTGGGAGCCGAGGTGTTCCATGTGGACAGACAGACGGACAGACAGACATGACGAAGCTAATAGTCGCTTTTCGAAATTCTGTGAACGCGTCTAAAAATTGTATGTAATAAATTGTAGTATATTGTATGTAATAAAATATAGACTTCTTTAAAAGTTTCAACTTTTATTTGAAATATTTATCATTACGGCTGAGTTTTAAGGATATACACAAGCAGATTTGTGTGACTGCATTGTGGTATGTTAGTGTGTTGAGGTTCGCAACAAAGGGGTTGTGTCTATAACAACCAGCATCAAGGGCAGTTACGTATTTCAAAATAGCGAGGAATGTGTGTGGAAAGTATATATTTTCTTTTTTTTTTCTCTTTTTCTGATAAAATAGTGCAGTTTAAACGTACGTAATGCCACTACTTCCCCTTTCCTCCTGTCAAGTCGTAAAGGTTGTTTAGCTGGGCTCGCCTTCACACGTTTTGGCTCGCAATAAGATGTTTATTCAACTGTAAGTTTATGTGCAATCCGCCCATGCGACTGACCTTTCTCCTTTCACAGATGCACACAACAGAGAGACGTAGTTACTGTCGAGGGTGTTTGAAACTGTGCTGCTTTTGACAGTTCATTAAGCTAATCAGAACTACATTGAAAAGCGTCAGCATCAGGCCATCCTTTGTCACCACGAGATGTCTCCATCGATTGAAAACGTACAGGAATTACATATTGACAAATACGGTATATCTCGAAGTTTGATGATTCGCTGTGTTTAATTAAACCATTAAGAAATACTTAGAATGATTTCAGAACATACATAAGGTATATTCGCGTTATTTATTTAACAATGTTTTATCCGGTGCGTTTGCCGAAATGTGACATGTTATGTGACTCGGGAAGGGCGTGGAAGGAGAGAATAATGACTGTTTTTTTTTTCAGGCACCATTCCAGCATTTGCCTGGATGGACGGAGGAAAATTTAGACTTATTTCAGTAACGATTTCAAGTACAGTTGCACCTAACAGAACGTCGGATCGAGCTGTAACACTTCTGACTTGATACTCGGGACATGTGCTATTCGAACTTCCGCTGGGACACTATCATAAGATGTTCCGCGATTTTCCTCAGCTTCTCCAGGCATACGCAAGGATATCACTTTAAATTAGGCCACTTTGCTTCCTCCCCATTTTTTAGAAATTGTAATTCACTGTCCTACAATAATTCGATGATGTATAGCCTGAGCTGCTGACATTGTCCTTCAATAAATAAATAAACAAATAAATAAATATATACATATAAAGAACAAATAAATAACAAATAAACAAATACGTAGATAAATAATTAAATAAAATAAATAATAATAAATAAATATAAATAACAAATAAACAAATACGTAGATAAATAACTAAATAAAATAAATAACAAATAAATAAATAAATAAATAACAAATAAACAAATACGTAGATAAATAATAAAATAAAATAAATAACAAATAAATAAATAAAAATATAAAAAACAAATAAACAAATACGTAGATAAATAACTAAATAAAATAAATAACAAAATAAATAAATAAATATAAATAACAAATAAACAAATACGTAGATAAATAATTAAATAAAATAAATAACAAATAAATAAACAAATAAATAGAGAAATAAATACAGCACAGTTTGTACATCACAGCTAGAGATGTATTTTATGCTATGATAATATCATGTCTCTTCTGGCCTCTTCCAAAGCGAATTCTCCAGAGAGTGCGATCTAGTGCTTGTTCCTTCAATTTCCAGTATCTTCTTGATTCCTTAAGGTTATCCAGTAGATGCTTACGTCTTTTTTCTCGTCTTCCCGTGCCTTCTATCTTCAGTATTCTATGCTATACAAGACGTTTTTGTATTGTCCATGTTTTAAGAACAGTAATAGCACTCAATTTTGTGTCGTATAAGATAGATTTTATTGAATCACGATTACGTTTGTGCCATAACATTTGGTGCAGATGCTCAATACATACAAAGTGACGATAGTTTAGTACTGGCTGAGATGAAACGAGTGGAGTGACAGATATGACCTCGAGGTCGCCGTTCTTCTGGGATATGACGCTGCGTCGCTGGAAAATTGTTTCCCGACCTTTCGAGAAGACGTGGCGTCTCATCGTCAAGGGTTGAAATGCCAGTTGTTCAATAGTTGAGACCACCACGATGTCTCGGAGCGTCGGGGACCAATTACCCATTGACGTAGTCATATCCCAGAAGAACGGCGACATCAACTGTGCCGCTGCGAAAGCCTAAAAACTCGCAGGTGTGACTGTGCCTTTATGTTATGCATGTAATACGAAGAACACATGATACAGTCTGACCCCAATGAACTCTTTAGATACGGATTTGCCTACTGAATACCTGCATGATACTTCGTCGATTACAAGCACGACAGAGAATTTGCCTCCGCAGTAAGGAGCGAACTTGGGCCGTGCCATGGCTCAGGCGGTTAGTCGCCGGCCTCTCACCGCGGAGGCCCGGGTTCGATCCCGGGTCGGTCCATGTGGTATTTGTGGTGGACAAAGTGGCACTGGGACAGGTTTTTCTCCGAGAACGTCGGTTTTCCCCTGTCAATTTCATTCCACCGGTGCTCCATTAAAATGGAAAAATTAAAAAAACCTCATTATCATCTTCGTCATCTTCCTCAGAGGGTTACACAATAAAACCTTCAAGGTTGCGGTGCGTCCGTTGCATCTGCTGCGGGGCCCTTCAATAAATAAAAAAGAGCGAACTTGCGATCACTATGACCAGGTAAATTCAGCGTGGAAAGAAGGTTGTTAACGGACATGAAGAACATTTGAAGGAATATTTTTAAAAGTTTAATACAGTAACCCCTCATCCAACTCGGGCTTGACTATACGCGGTTGAAAATAATTGTATACGTTGGGGGAAAAGTTGCCGAACGCCGAACAATTTGAACATGCGGATAAACATGGGCGGTTACTCACTCAACCGCAGCCGAAGTTACCAGTATCAGCTACCTAAGCACTCTGTAAATGTTTAGTGTCCAAAAATGCATATATGTTAAAAATTTTTTTTTTGTGTGTGGGGGGGGGGGGGGGGCGTTTGTAAGCGTTCGCGTTCACGTACCTCAAGAAGTGTAGGTAACGCGATTTTGTCGAACACTGTGACCAATCTCCTTAATCCCACATTGCTAGGGATTACTGTACAGTGATAACCAACTAACGCCATGGTGTAAGGAAAGCTGATGGTTGCTCACTGGGTCAAGTAACTTCCCGCCTTTTTTTTGAACAGAGTTTTATACCGTATTCACGAGATCTCGCTTTTGTACCTTACCCTTAGCCAGTTGAATCCACTCCGTACCATCGCATTATATTTACAGTTTTCCTTATAAACTGGCAGTTTTTCTTCCACTGTTCAACAAACGAGTCGGATTTAGGTAACCGATTGTCCAAAATGTTCGAAATTACAAGGATTTCGAGAATTGCTTGAACAAATTAGGAAATACAACACATTTCCCGCTGCAGCTTCCCCTTGTTTTAACTATCTTGATACCCGTAAGATGTACGGAAAAAGTCCATTCACTTTAAAATTTGTGTGTTTATTTTTGTCTACAACTTTTGTATTCGAAATATTTTTGGCTGCCGTGAATAGGCGTGTTTAGCGAGTTACTGTTGTAAACGCATGTGGGTTTTCGTATAGTGTCCGCCACTATTGTCCGATTTTTAACCAAAATTTAAAACATGTCTCCGAATTATGGTAAATTCCCCAATACCAAATTTAATGAAAACTTATTCAGCAGTTTTGGAGTTATTGAATGCCGACAGACAGAGGCAGACGGCGATGCTGATACGGTTCGGAAACGTTACGAATTCAGATTCCGGCGAAAAAATTTCAAATAATCGTTTCCCAAGATACGTTTCAAGTTTGTTGAGTTTTTATCGGGGGTTTTTTTTTTTTTTTGACGATTTAGTACGCATGTTGGTCTCGATGTTCGTTTATTAAATGCATTGTTGACAGCTGTCATTGTCACTGTCACTGTCACTGTCAGAGCCCCCTGCTCAGCAAATCGGATCCCCACCCAAAGCCACTCCAGGAGCTTATTCTTGTCCCAGGACTGCGTTCATCCCTTTTGGGCAGAGAGCCAGTGTTAAGCAACAGCCACTCACGTGTACCAACAAACACCCCCCCCCCCTCTACTGCGTGGGACCAATTTGAAACTCCCTGAATAGTTTATATTGTCGTCATGACAATTTACTATTTTGTAATTTAGCTCAGGTGACATTACCTCTTTCTTTCTGATTTTCTTTCGTTGTTTCCTTGGAAGCCCTAGTTCGATCCCAAGCCAGTCCATGTGGGATGTGTGGTGGACAAAGTGCAACTGCGACATGCTTAGTTTTTCCAAGTACAGTACTTCTGTTATTCCCTGTCAGTGTCATTACACCAATGATCCCTGCTCATTTTATTCGTCTTCCATCGACGCTGTATAATACTAGTAACTGACAGAGCCAAGGCGTGAGTCTGTGGCCGCTCGCTTGCTGGGATTGCGAGTTCGAATCCCGCAGGGGGCATGTATGTCTGTCTCTTGTGAGTGTTGTGTGTTGTCAGGTAGAGGTCTCTGCGTCGGGCTGATCACTCGTCCAGAGGAGTCCTACCGAGTGTGTTGTGTCTGAGTGTGATCGTGAAGCCTCGATAATGAGGAGGCCCTGGCCCACTAGGGACTGTTGCGCCATGGGGAAAAAAGTGACAGAGCCGTTAAATAGAACACCTCTCTTATTCCTTCTTTGTTTCCTTCCTTCTTACGATACGTCACAGGACTCGGTATGTGATGAAATTTATTCTTCTTCGGCATACGGTCCTTATATTTTAACCAGTACCTCGTTCAGAATGATAGCCCATGCAGATGTCTCCTGGTTTCTTCATCCATCTCTTGACACCCATCGATTTCAGATCATTCTCAATACAGTCTAGCCACCTTAATTTTGGTCTTTCTGTTTTTCTTCTTCCGTCTGGTTTCCCCAGAAATACTGTCTTTACGGTCCTATCATCAGACTTTCTTACCAGATGGTCAGCCAGTTCTAGTCTTCTTATTTATATTGTTGTTACATATTTGGTTTCTATACATAACCTGTAATGTGTGATGAGATGTAACTGGCAAAATTGCGCCATCTTTTCAAACTCATGTTCCGAATCTGGTTTTGGAACTGAAATGGTAACGAGGTCATTAGGTGGAAACTTGTAAATGAAATTGAATTTTTCATTGGTTTGAGGCCAATAAATAATTAAGAGTGTAATGCAGGCTTAAGGCAATGCACCGCATAACAACAGAAACGGGAAATAAGTACATATTGTCGAAACTAGCTCGACGGGACGGGTTTTCTTCTTGCCAGTTAATAGTCGTTCAGGTACTTAAAAAGTTCCCTGCCTTGTATTGAAAATACTTAGTACGTCTATAGTGCCGAGGTTAAAAATGCTTGGAGCTATCCCTCCGCTTCCAATATGCATTCATGTCATGGTGCTTAATTAAACATAAGGGTTTTGCATTTTTTAACTTTACATAATAAAGTTTATTTATTACAGTGGACAGTAATTCTTGATACAAACAGTGCTAATTGCAACATTCATTGACATTCAATTGTAAATTTTTCTCCACGCCAGATGGTTATATCGTCATGACTCGGTTCCCAAACCCTCATTCGTGGCACTGGGCTGCGACACATGAAGACAAGGTCTTGACACACATATAGTACTCTTTACAGTGCGAGCCGCCATAGCTCAGTTGGCATAGTGCAAAGCATCCAGACCGAGTCTAGGGCCCGCCCAGCTTCCTATTCAATTGGTACTGGAGGTGATTCCCGGGAGCAAAGAGGCCGGGGCGTGACGCTGACCACTGACCCTCATCTAGTGCTGAGGTTAAGAATAACTGAAACTGTACCTCCACTCCCCCATATGCCTTCATGGCTTGAACAGGGACGATTTTTATGGGGGTTGGCATAGTCGCGAAAAGCGCCTATTAGCTTCGTCATGTCCGTCTGTCCACATGTATCAGCGCGGCAACAACTGGACGGATTTCCATGAAATTTGATACTGGGGACTTTTAAAAAAATGTGTCGAGGAACTCCAAATTTGGTTAAAATCGGGCAAAAATGTCGGGACTTTTACGTGAAGACTAAGTACGTTTTATTGTTGTCGGCGACATTACACCGCCATACAAGCGCTGCCTTCGAGTGAAATTATATCAGGCTGTTAGGATAACAGAGGAGGTATAAACAATAGGCGAACGCGCCACAATGTTAACTTATACGTAAGAAATCCCATTACAGGCCTGAACAGGCCCTTAGGGTTCCAGGAGGTTGAGGCTCCCAGATTTCTAGACAATCGGCACATGAAGGTGGTAAGGTTATCAGCCCTACGCACCGGCCGCCTTTACCCCCCAGGAAAGATTCCTGGTACTCATTTCTGTTAGAGGCTGAGTCGACCCCAGGGCCATAGTGCGACCGAAACGATTATGTCAATGAAAAATTCCAATGACACCATCGGGAATCGAACTCGCGACGTTCCGGGTTGTAGCGCAGTGCCTCAACCAACTGCGCCACCGCGTGCCCCCAACTTATACGTACGTTGCCTTTTTATTACCTGTTATCTTTGCAGTACGTGAACAGTAGAGTGTTTCGAATGAGCAGAAAGGAAATTGGGGTAAGTTGATGCGCATATGTCGTTGTCTTGAACACAGGCCCTTCACAGAACTTTGTCGTCAGCCATTCCTGAACATGACAAGCACACAATGCATATCAGTTTTAGTATTGTCTCAGCTCATTCCAACCCTCTTGCGTGTGCCGTAGTTCACGCTAAAGCGTATTATCTGTCATCTGGACGCTCACAATCTGCACTGACACTTTGATGTCGATGGACACCACAGTCCGGGACCACAGAAGCTGGGGGAAATAAAGATGAGGTGTGAGTTACGTAAGTCCGTCTCGCATTCCTTAGACATTCGTAAAGCTGGGCCCCGAACTGTAGTTATTACTTGTATCTCTCTCAGCGTTGTGAACACTTACATTATTTATTTATTTGATCTATTTAATGAGCCTTCTTTTGCTGCACATATAGCTTGCAATAATAAATTAATCAGATAATAAATTTCGAAAAAAAATGAAAAAATTCGTGGCTTGTGTACGGGGACACAACCGCAGTCGTTTAAGGCGTGAATCCGTCTTTGTGTTATTAGAGGAAGGGTAAGATGTAAATGAATAAAGTCTTGGTGGTTATACGTGAAGTATAATTGTATTTATCAAAGGCCGATGATAGGAGAAGTAAAATACATATGGCATAGTAGCGGCACACTCGAAGTACTCGCGCCGGCGTTGACGCGCTCGGCTTTCTTACGCTCTCTATACAATCTGCATCGTTCGGCACTAGTCAATTTGGGCTTTTCTGATTCCTTTTGAATTTTTCTTTCCAATGATATACGTTTCTTACATTTCTGTTCATATTTCCTTTGTAATTTTTTCGACATTATGAAAATTTTCTTCAACTCAGCAAACTTATCGGCTTATAACTTTACAAATTTTATTTTATCGGTTATTATTGGTAAATAATATTGTAGATCCTGTTATTCTCTACACATTGACACCAATTTCGACGTCCTATCTCTTCGCAATCCAAAGTTACACTGCCCAAACGCCGCGCGGCGTCGCCATTTACAGTGTTCACGCGCAAGCGCTACCCCTCCCCCCCTCACCGCTGCACACCCCCACTACCCACCATTTTAGATACGGACATCAACCCTCTATCCAAAAAAATTTAAATAATTACATTATAATTTATAGTTTACGAGATATAAGCGCGACAAATCTTGCCATTTTTTTGGTCGCTAGAGTTTTCGTAGAGACCCCCTACACCGGACCGAATTTAAAGACGTATTCACGTCAAAATTATGCGTAGGTGGTTTGTGGACCGAGATTTGAATCCAGGACTTTCAGAATACGAAGCAGATTTCACTGGACCGATATGTTTTCATATATAGGCCTATGTAAACCGCAGAGGAGATTTTTTAAAGACGTTTGACTTTTTTGTTTTATTCGCTGACGTACTCTGTCGCCTTAACGACAGTAGAGGCCTTGAAATGTGCTGATCGCTGACGTACTGTGTCGCCTTAACGACAGTAGAGGCCTTGAAATGTGCTGATCGCTGGCGTACTGTGTCGCCTTAACGACAGTAGAGGCCTTGAAATGTGCTGATCGCTGACGTACTGTGTCGCCTTAACGACAGTAGAGGCATTGCAATGTGCTGATCGCTGACGTACTGTGTCGCCGTAACGACAGTAGAGGCCTTGAAATGTGCTGATCGCTGACGTACTGTGTCGCCGTAACGACATTAGAGGCCTTGAAATGTGCTGATCGCTGACGTACTGTGTCGCCTTAAAGACAGTAGAGGCCTTGAAATGTGCTGATCGCTGACGTACTGTGTCGCCTTAACGACAGTAGAGGCCTTGAAATGTGCTGATCGCTGACGTACTGTGTCGCCTTAACGACAGTAGAGGCCTTGAAATGTGCTGATCGCTGACGTACTGTGTCGCCTTAACGACAGTAGAGGCCTTGAAATGTGCTGACCGCTGACGTACTCTGTCGCCGTAACGACAGTAGAGGCCTTGCAATATGCTGATCGCTGACGTACTGTGTCGCCGTAACGACAGTAGAGGCCTTGCAATATGCTGATCGCTGACGTACTCTGTCGCCGTAACGACAGTAGAGGCCTTGCAATATGCTGATCGCTGACGTACTCTGTCGCCGTAACGACAGTAGAGGCCTTGCAATATGCTGATCGCTGACGTACTCTGTCGCCGTAACGACAGTAGAGGCCTTGCAATATGCTGATCGCTGACGTACTGTGTCGCCTTAACGACAGTAGAGGCCTTGAAATGTGCTGATCGCTGACGTACTGTGTCGCCGTAACGACTGTAGAGGCATTGCAATGTGCTGATCGCTGACGTACTGTGTCGCCGTAACGACAGTAGAGGCCTTGAAATGTGCTGATCGCTGACGTACTGTGTCGCCGTAACGACATTAGAGGCCTTGAAATGTGCTGATCGCTGACGTACTGTGTCGCCTTAACGACAGTAGAGGCCTTGAAATGTGCTGATCGCTGACGTACTGTGTCGCCTTAACGACAGTAGAGGCCTTGAAATGTGCTGATCGCTGACGTACTGTGTCGCCTTAACGACAGTAGAGGCCTTGAAATGTGCTGATCGCTGACGTACTGTGTCGCCTTAACGACAGTAGAGGCCTTGAAATGTGCTGATCGCTGACGTACTGTGTCGCCTTAACGACAGTAGAGGCCTTGAAATGTGCTGATCGCTGACGTACTGTGTCGCCTTAACGACAGTAGAGGCCTTGAAATGTGCTGATCGCTGACGTACTGTGTCGCCTTAACGACAGTAGAGGCCTTGAAATGTGCTGATCGCTGACGTACTGTGTCGCCTTAACGACAGTAGAGGCCTTGAAATGTGCTGATCGCTGACGTACTGTGTCGCCTTAACGACAGTAGAGGCCTTGAAATGTGCTGATCGCTGACGTACTGTGTCGCCTTAACGACAGTAGAGGCCTTGAAATGTGCTGATCGCTGACGTACTGTGTCGCCTTAACGACAGTAGAGGCCTTGAAATGTGCTGATCGCTGACGTACTGTGTCGCCTTAACGACAGTAGAGGCCTTGAAATGTGCTGATCGCTGACGTACTGTGTCGCCGTAACGACAGTAGAGGCCTTGAAATGTGCTGATCGCTGACGTACTGTGTCGCCTTAACGACAGTAGAGGCCTTGAAATGTGCTGATCGCTGACGTACTGTGTCGCCTTAACGACAGTAGAGGCCTTGAAATGTGCTGATCGCTGACGTACTGTGTCGCCTTAACGACAGTAGAGGCCTTGAAATATGCTGATCGCTGACGTACTGTGTCGCCTTAACGACAGTAGAGGCCTTGAAATGTGCTGATCGCTGACGTACTGTGTCGCCTTAACGACAGTAGAGGCCTTGAAATGTGCTGATCGCTGACGTACTGTGTCGCCTTAACGACAGTAGAGGCCTTGAAATGTGCTGATCGCTGACGTACTGTGTCGCCGTAACGACAGTAGAGGCCTTGCAATGTGCTGATCCCAAGCAGAGAAGTCCTAGAAGAGCGCGTGTTAAATTTCATAAGGGGACTTAAATGCAAACGAAAATGAAATTCGTCAGTAATGTTAGTGTGTACCATTGTTACCAAATTTCGTCGAGACCCGTTGTGATGGAAAACTATAAATAAAATAGGGGAAAGCTGGCGTATTTTGTCATAGCAGTTTTAAGTAGAGTGTGCCTTACTTGGGCGTACCTGTGTGGAAGCCTGGCTGGAGGTTGGATGAGTCTGGATTGGTCAGTGTCATTCCTGCAGCAAATGCCAGGCAGTTCTTTTGGCAAGAAGGTGAAATTCCTTTACGATATGCTAACTTATTAATATATATCCGGCGAGACAGGCGTTTTGCGTCCTTCCCGAAACCAGAGTGGAACGTCTTGTTCCATGTGGCAGTTGTACATGTTGCTCAAATGCTGCCTTTGCAATATTGCATGTGTCATGGTCGTGGCGTTCGTTTATTGGAGATTGAAGTCCACTGTTGCAGATTGATCGCGCCACAGATATCACACTGCACGGAGTTATTAAATCTGTTAACAAATCCAACGACCATTACAGACAACACTGTAATATCTGCCCGTTTGTTTCATGTTCAAAACCACTGAACCGATTTGTAAAAAGTTCACCAGTTTGTTACACAGCGAGGAGCTTCAAAGTGTGTGCTCTTCGTAATATACTGGAATTGTGATTAAATTAAGAGAATCAGGCGGGACCTTTATAAGACAGACAAGTAATACATGGAATCTTTTCCTCGGAAAACCTGAAGTGAAGACATAGTCGTAGATGGAAATTTTCCGTCTAAGGACGAAACGTAATGTGTTTTAGTTAAAGACACAATTCGTACCGCGCAGTAAACACTCTCCATCTCGGTTATAAAACCAATCGGTTAATGTTGTACAGGACAAAAGTCGCTGTTTGTTCTGAGATACAAACAAAGGTAAAGTTCTCCCTAGAACGGCCCATGAAGGCCCAGATGGGGAGTAGAGGTATAGCTCTACTCTTTCTTTAACACTGGCACTAGATGAGGATGGGTGGTCAACTCCACGTCCCGGCCGCTTTACTCCCGGGAAAAAGACCCGGTACCCATTGTATAGGAGGCTGGGTGGGCCCCAGGGCCGGTCTGGACGGCTGCGGAAAATCTCGCCCCCAACCAGGATTCGATCCCCGGACCGTCCAGTCCGTAGAAAGTCGCTATACCCACTGAGCTATCCTCTTAGATACATACAACACACACACACACACACACACACACATATATATACATACATACATGCAATTTGTTGGCGGAACATAAAATTTTTGAATGTTAAACCTACTGGTGTATACAAGAACCACTAGGCTTTAAATAAGGATTAATATCAAAATGGATCTTAAAAGAAACGTAGTGTGTAGTTTTGCACTGGATTCGTCGGGCTTAGGATAGGGACCAAGGACGGGCTGTTGTGATCACGGTAATGACCGTAGTGTCACAAAACGGCCGGAGGTTCCTTCACGGTCTAAGATACTGTTAGCTTATCGGGGAGGACCCTGCTCCTTGGAGTGAGTTTGTAATCGGTCCAGTGAAGCCTTATTTTACACGAAGCTCAAAGTGAACTTAGTCAAATATTGCATGAAGGGCCTATGAAACAAAAAGGTGGTGTAGGTACAGTATGGCGGAAAATAAGTGTGCCACTCCTGATAGCAATACTTTAACCATCCAGTTAGTGTACAGGAGAACTTGCCGTCTGCAATGCAGCTCCGTCAATAAGTGCTGCATTAAATGAGCATCATGAGATGCAACAATTTAGGAAATGTCCGCAGAACCTAACACTTGTGACACTTTCGTTCTGTTATTGTCCGTCGATATTAAATTGGTGAATCTAATAAACAGCACGATTGTTGAAAAAAAAAACTTATTTTATATAAAACGTGTGTTTTAATTTTCTCTACAACTTTTGTCTGAAACATTTCTCATTCTAAGAATAATTCAGCGAGTTACTATCATAAATGTACATACTTCTTCAAGTAAAGTACCCGTTATTCTTGTAAGATTTTAACGAAACGTGAATTTTCTGGACAGAGTTTCGAAAAAATACTCAAATATCAAATTTTATGAAAATCCGTCCAGTGGTAATCAAGTTGTTCGATGCGGACAGGCGGACGGACTGATAGACATGACTTGACGAAGCTGATAGTCACTTTTCAAAATTTTGCGAACGCGCCTAAAAACTCTTCCTTCTACCTCAGCGCGTACCTCACAGAGAACGCAGTCTGTCTTATTTATGAAGACCAATCACGGTGAGAGATAATAAAGTTACGTAGGTGTTCATGTTAAATGTGTGCTATTGTTGTCTGATTTTAATGAAAATCGGAATGTGTCGAAAAACATTTAGTAACCAATATAAAATATAAAATCTCGTGAAAATCCGTCGGTTGGAGTCGCTCTGTTTACGCGGACGGACATGACGAAGCTGATAGTCGCTTTTCGCAGTCGTTTTGTGTAAACAGCTAGAAGCTCAAATAACGCGTATTGCAAACAGATGTTTGGAGTAGTGTACAAATTGTTGCTCTCGTTTTAATAATCTTCGGCAAGATTATGCCCTGTTGACCATGACCGTAATCTTAATAAACTCGCGAGTTATCGTCACTGACGTCATCAGGACACGAACTACGTAATGAAACCAGAAACATTATACGCCATGAGGTTAGTGTAAGGGAAAACAATTTAGACTTCTATTTGGCAGGTGGCCGGTTCGAATCGTGGCCGCAACACTGGCTGTGCTGACTGAGGATGTGTCTGGCTTTCTGCTCAGTTCATCTTGGGATATGCCGAATTGACCTTCAGTAGACCACGGCCTCTTGCTCCATATTCGTCATTCACCAATCATCGTCGTAATGTGAGATTTCGAGAGCGTCGTAAAACGAACAACATGAAACAGTATTGCACGCACTTGTGTAGGGAGGTCCATCTCACTTTGTGACTGGATAAATTCGTATCAGTCTGCGTCATGTGTCTAACCCCATCCCTAAATTGTTCACATTTGCTGATCTGTCATGGAACCGGAAGGTTCGTTACCTTGTTCACAAAATTTCCCACATTAGACTCTATCAGAGGCACTTGAAAACAGTTCACACCGTCACACTCTGTTTGCCTAAGGGTCCACTTTAATACAGCATACTATCATGCCTTCTACGTCTAGATCTCTCAAGCGGCCTTCCTTTAATATTTATCATTAATATTAAGGGAGTAGGGGTAGTATAGTCAGTGTAGTGACTAGGCTACGAGCTGGATGATTAAGGGTTTGAATTCCGGCAGAGGTACGAGAATTTTCTCTTCTCCAAAATATCTCCTGTTCAATGCGTACCGGGGTTCATCGCCGGGGGTAAAGCGGCCGAGGCGTGCAGTTGACCAATCACCTTCATCTGGTGCTGGGGTTAAGAATGAGCGGAGCTATACCTCTGCTCCCCCTATATGCCTTAATGGCGTGGACAGGGAACAAGTGTACGTTTTTTATCTTCATTAATGTTATAATTTTTTATGGTTCCAAATTTATGAGTTCATCTTCTTGTAGTTTGGAGCAAATTTATTTTAAATCTGCACATCATAAAAAACAGTTCGTTTTAAGCATCGCAACTGTTCTTCCCCTAGATGCACTTCGGCGTCTAATGCCATCAGTAGCGATAGTGGTATTGGAAGGTCTGTTTTGATTAACGATTTGTTAGATGTAGATATTTTTACTACGTAAATCAGAACTCTTTTAACATATTTTATGCTGTAGTTCTGTCACTAATATTTCGTGTGAATTGTGATTTTAACTTAGGTTGGATATTTGTAATTTAATTATATTTTATACTTTGTTTCTGCCTTTTCTTTCTTTAAGTAATTGTGCAGTTTCTGTGTATTTGTGTATCTTTGCATTCGAATGTTCACTTCGCAACAGGTCTTCTGTTTCATAAATTGAATTGACTGGAACGGTACTGTCTATGTAGACCTACTTAGGACAAAATTATTTCTTTTAACAAATTTTTATTATATTATTATAATTATATTATAATTATATTATTAATGCTCGTATTTTTAAGATACGATTTCTTATTGTCTCTTTTGTATGTGTTTTCGTTTGTTGTTTGCTATTTGTGTATTTACCTTATTTCCCTGTGCTGTCTGTGTAATTGGCCTTACGACTGTCGTGCGAGCACATTAGTAGTGAAGAACTGAATTGAATTACGTTTATACATGACACAGAATCTAGTTTCTAACCTATTCTTATTGGATTGGGATTCTGAAGGCGGTGACTATGTATATTGCTGTATTTTGGGTTGTGACACCGTGCAGTTTGGTAGATTGGCACCATCGTTTCAGAGGAAATTTGTGCCTCCATGTTTTGTGTAGATACGTTTTTGTAAGTATGTGGTTTGATTTCAGTTTGTGAAGATGCGGGGTGGAGTGCAGCTAATCATATGCCTCCTAGTGGTTACTTTTCTACAAAGTGCGTGTGCATTTCGTTGCAATCGCGAGCCCGAAGGTCACATGCTACCCAAGTCAAAGGGAGACAATCGTTTCAAAATCAGGATAAGCGGAAATCCGGACAAATACGTGCCTGGAGAAGTTTATACAGGTAAGACACATTGCAGTTTATACAGGTAAGACATATGGCAGTTTATGCAGGTAAGACATATGGCAGTTTATACAGGAAACATATATTGCAGGTTATACAGGTAAGAGGTTTATAAAAAAGGCAATAAATACTTAAATAAATACATGGAAGAAAAGGTAAAATTGTCCTTTTCCACGCCTTGAAGGCATATATGGGTAGTAGAGGTATAGCTCCACTCATTCTTATCCTCGGCACTAGATGGAGTTGAGTGGTTAATTTTCCGGACCGGCTGCTTTATCCCCGGTAAAAACTCCGGTACCAATTGTATAGGAGGCTGGGTAGGCCCCAGAGTCGGTCTGGATGTTTTGAAGAAAGGTCTTTTGCCTTTGCCGAGATTTGAACCCCGAACCGCCTACCACGTAGCCCAGTGATTAAGCTGATTATGGTACCCCGACTCCCAATAAATAGGTAGATAGATAGATAGTAAATGAACAAATAGATAAATAAATAAATCGATTCGTCGATCGATCGACCAACCAATTAATCAGGGTGTGCCGTGACATAGTCTCGACATTCCAAGCAGATCCACCGGACGATACCCTACACCCTTGATCTACCTCTAGTTGGTAAAGTTCTACCTAGAACAGGCCATGAAGGCCTAGAGGGGGAGTAGAGGTATAGCTCTACTCTTTCTTTAACCTCGGCGCTAGATAGGGATGGGTGGTCAACTCCACGCCCCGGCCGCTTTACCCCCGGGAAAGAGACCCGGTACCCATTTTATAGGAGGCTGGGTGGGCCCCAGGGTCGGTCTGGACGGCTGCGAAAAATCTCGCCCGCACCGGGATTCGATCCCCGGACCGTTCAGCCCGTAGCGAGTCGCTATACCGACTGAGCTATCCCGGCCCACACCTCTAGTTGGACTGTTCCTTTCTTTCCTTTCCTCCCCTACTTGCACTTTTGGTATCCAACCAGAGTTTACCTGATAAGTGGTGTATTTTTCTTGAGCACTCAACAACCTGGCTTCGAGGGATGAGCATCTAAATTCTGTTTCGGCTCGTACATCAAAATTTCGTTTCGGCAAGAGTTGTTGAAGTCCTTGGTAGTGCTACGGTCTGAGTGTGTTGTTTTGTATCGACACAGCAGTACCAAGTGTTCGTTGAGCTGTGTGGAGCTCCTCTTTAATTTGTCATTGAGATTGTTTTGATTTATTGTGATTGTAAGTTGTTTCTACTACGCTTCTGTAAGTACTGTTTTGGTTTTCATTTGTTTGTTATAAATAAATAGGTGCATTTTGATTTGATGTATTTACATTGGGCACCTTTGGGTTAGGGCCGGTTGTGCCGACAGATATAAACGATCCACGGAGGTATTGCAAGTCGAAAATGGCACAAGGGAAAACCGCAGATCTCGAAGAAAAGTTTGTCCTTCGGAAGGTAATTCAGGAATGAAACTACAGGCAAATCTCAACATCCACCTTGCCTGCTCGTGCGTGTCGCGTGAATAATGAAGGAAAAGTCTTTGAATTACACTTTAAAACATCCTTCCACCCCCTTCTTGTTTCTGCACGGATGTCAAACAATAAATCTGAACAGCAAATCGTGTTTTGTAAACGTGCTATACAATACAGGATAGCGCAAGAGTCACTTGACACTGTGTTTAACATGTTGCCTGTAGTCTCGAATGACTTTTGCGCCACTATGTATAAAGCAGAATACTTGTACTTTGTCCTGTACTTTATGTGACAGTAATTCGAGTGGTGTGTAGCAGTAACAAAAGGTGTGGATAGGCGCGGTGTCTCTTGTGGAGACATGCCTGCCGTGTAGAGTAGCTGTCTCACCGGTGAACTGAGCCCGCTTTTGTTGATCCGTGGCTGTCGTATTTGTTATTGTATAAAAATGTATTTTCTGGTAATACTAGCGACACTAAAACCTGTAAGGTTTAATAATCTGGAGGGCAAACATTACACACCAGACGCCAGAAAATATTTGTTGCGAAATCTGTAGAAGTCTTGATTGAAGGCATAGATAATTATGTTACAAATGTCAAATTTTTAAGTTCGTATATAGCTCCTGTATTTAGGCAGTATTTTATATCGGAGTACTTGAATAAAAGTTCATCCCAGAGCTTATTGTTAAATGATTAAATCAATCCTTTGAATCTGTTTATCACTTCTGAACTCGAATAGTACGAACTTTATATTATCTGTACTGTGCATGTCAGTAATTAATTTATTATTTATTCCAACAAATGCACTACACTATTTTAGTGTTTTCTTGTCCCTACATATGTTTCGGCACTTATAGTACCGAAATATAGTGTTGTGAAAGTGAATTTGATGCTTTGAAGATTATGAAGATTATGAACTCTCGACGACACCCCTGAAGATGGCACTATAAGTGCCGAAACATATGTAGGGACAAGAAAACACTAAAATAGTGTAGTGCATTTGTTGGAATAAATAATTAATTAATCGAATAGTACGGTTTGTACTGTGCTAGGTTTCCGGTTTAACAATTACAATTCTTTCTTGTAATCTCCAACCATTTGCCACTTGCAAAGCGAACAGAAATTAGTTCAGACAACTACAGTTTGCTAAGTCGTAATGGTGTCGCAGAACCGACTTGGCACTTTTTGACACGCGATAATATTTTACGCAACAAGAAAGGGATGATATGAAATGCACCAGTGTTATGTACAAAGCAGACAATTTGTTACTTGCGATAGATAACGTCTTGAAGGTGGCCTCCTTCATTGGTAACACACTCTCAGAAACGATTCACAAAATCGTCAAAAACCCGACGCAACAGCTCTTGATTACGGTCGCAGTTTCATCCCGAGTAGCACGTTTCAGCTTCTGTATTGTGTGTGGGCGATTCCTGTAGGCGCGTTGTTTCAATTATCCCCATAGGAAGTAATCCGGGACCGTGAGGTCCGGCGACCGTACAGGCCATGGGATACACGATACGTGAAAATGTTCTTTGTCGCTTCAATATAGTTTTCTCGGGCGCACAGCCGCGTCAATTCGTTTGAATACAACGTTTCAGGGACTAGCTCCGTCCCCATCCTCAGGCAAAACTCAGTTTTGCCTGAGGATCAGTTTTGCCTGAGGATGGGGACGGAGCTAGTCCCCGAAACGTTGTATTCAAACGAATTGACGCGGCTGTGCGCCCGAGAAAACTATATTGAATCATGTCGCCGCGAAAGTTTTAAAACTCTTCGTCGCTCATTAACACGCTACATACTCCATTATACCTTTATCTATACCTATTATACCTTTATTTCCTTCACTCCAGACGGCAAAGTTATACCGCCATGTCTTGGTGATTACAGCCTTGTTGGTGGTAATGATGCTCACCACGTGAAGGTGAAATGGGTGTTGAGAGGTGGACTGGCTGTAATTTGGAATGTATATGATAAGTGGGTCCCTGTCACACGGCATGGCGCGTCCTCAGGTTGCGGATGGAGGAACGGCCTCCGAATATGGAGGGTAGCTGCGAATACATTGAATAAGCAGTCGCGGACAGCCGACAAGGGGTGGCCCTCCAGCTTGGGGGTTGGGCGAGGTGCTAACAACTCCTCACCTTAAGAAATTACCATTTTACGAAACATATCACAAAGCCTCGGACCTGGATTGATTCTTTGGTACAACTTAAGCTCAGGATAGGGACAGGTGGCGGGCTGTTTGTGAGTGCGGTAATGAACCTTCGGGTTACATAAACTGCGAGGAATTTCTTGACTAGCTGACGACCTCTTTTCTTCTCAAGAAGGACTGTGGTCTATGGAGTTAGTTAGTTAGTAGTTTGGAATGGTGGCATGCATGCTGCTTTGCCGTTTACTTTTCCGTCCAATTCCGTAACATTCAGCTATCCTGACTGCCGTCCCAATGAATAAATCTGTTTTCAGCAGAAGGGTAATGACTAAAATATCTGTAATCGGGCTTCCACATTGGCGAGACTGCTAAGTAATTCTTGAGTCCTTCACGTCTGATATTATTTGTTTCTGCATCGGTTTTTCATTTGGCTGGGTTCCGCGGTCCTTTTCTTTCAGAGTCAAAGCAGCCATGTTAAAACATTTAGGAGACATTTACGTATGCGTTTTCGAAAGATTTCGTTGTATTTCACAAGTACTGTCATGGGTTTATTCTTTGGACATTCTGAATTGTCTGGATAAACAAAGCGTACACTTACCTCAGTTTTGCTGTTGTGCCGTTTGCGAGTTATCTTATTTTCACTGAGTTTCATGCTCATTTATTACAGACACAAACCTCTTATACGAGGGCTGTCCAAAAAGTATCCGACTATATTTTTTCCCGCGGTAAGTAATGGCGAAAGGGTGGGGAAACTGAGCGTAGTGGTAGAAGGGACTTTCATGCGCATGCGTGATTTTTTGCTGCCTCGCAACACCGCCGGATCCGTCTGTCGCTGCCAGATAGCGAAGTGGTGTAACACGTGTTCGTCGCATTCTCGTTTCGCTGAAGATGACAGAATGTTTGGAGCAGCGATACTGCATCAAGTTTTGTCAGAAACTTGGGGATACCCAAGCGGAAACAATCCGCAAAATTCAGCAGGCTTTCGGTGATGATGCAATGGGGGTCACTCAAATTAAAGAGTGATTCAACCGCTTTAAAGATGACCGCATGTCGGCGGACAGTGACCAGCGTTCCGGGAGACCGTCAACGAGCCGAAATGCTGATGTCATTGACAAAGTGCGGACATTGATCATGGAGGACCGTCGTTTGACCGTCCGGGAAATTGCTGATGAGGTTGGGATCAGCCGAGGTTCCGCAAACACGATTTTAACTGAGGATGTGGGCATGCGAAGAGTGGCGGCAAAATTTGTGCCCAAGCTGCTTTCGCCGGAGCAGCAACAACTCCGCCTTGAGGTCGCGCAGGACATGCTGGAGTGCGCCAACAGGGATCCTGAGTTCCTGAAGATTGTGATCACTGGTGACGAGTCGTGGGTGTACGGATATGACCCGGAAACCAAGGTCCAGTCGTCACAATGGAAGCATCCAACATCCCCGAGGCCCAAAAAAGCACGACACGTTCGGAGCAATGTGAAGGTGATACTGACTGTTTTCTTCGATTACCGGGGTGTTGTGCATCATGAGTACGCACCACTAGGCCAAACTATTAATAAGGAGTACTACCAAGAAGTCCTCCGTCATCTTCGTGATGCAGTTCGGCGCAAGAGACCGGAGCTGTGGGACGCACGCAACTGGCAGCTACATCATGACATCATTCATCACACCTGATCCAGGGTTTCCTGGCTAAGCACGGCATTCCGCAGGTTCGCCAGGCTCCCTACTCTCCTGACATGGCTCCTTGTGATTTCTGGCTGTTCCCGAGATTGAAGACACCGCTAAAAGGCTCCCGTTTTGACAGACGCGAGGGCATCATACAGAACGCGACGGCGCAGCTGCACACCATTCCAAAACAAGCCTTCCAGAATTGCTTCCAGCAATGGAAGGACCGCTGGGCTAAGTGTGTGGAGTCACAAGGGGCCTACTTTGAAGGGGATTAGGTATTGTAACCACCCAGATACAGAACTTTTTTTTCCCGGCCCAAGGTCGGATACTTTTTGGACAGACCTCGTATTTACGAAGTTACTCTTTCTACAGATATAACAGCACAGAGGGTCCAATATTAGCTGTACTGTTACTTGCACTTCTTTAAATATTCACTATAGTGAAAATAAAAAATTCAAATGAAAGTTGCACACCGCAACCAGATCTCTATTTTGTATCCTGTAGACATTTTCGTAGGAAGAAGTGTTTTAGAGAAAATTAATAAAATAGAATTTGACATTCCTATAAAAGTGCTTGTCGATTCCGGTGGCCGTGCGGTCTAAGGCGTTGGTCTGTGGCCGCTTGATTGCAGGGATCACGGGTTCGAATCGCATTGAGGGCATGGCTATTAGTCTGTTGTGATGGTTGTGTGTTGTGTAGGCAGTGGCCTCTGCGACGGGAGGAGTCCTACCAGGTGTGTGTATGTGTGTGTGTGTCTGTGTGTGATTTAGAAACCTCAACAATGAGACAGCCGAAGCCCGATTTGGGCTGTTGCGCCACAGAAAAAAAAAGACCAATATTAATATTTTCTAACAGATTTTGAGTAGATATGCAGTATAAATGTTACACTAACGTAATTCGTGAAAAGACATTCTGTTAAGACTTCCACATTATTCACAGGGGTCGTATTTATTACAGACTTAGTGCGAAGAACAACATTAGAAATTAATAACTTTATTAGAATACGGCTAACGAAGTAGAAGAATTTGTAAACCTGAGGAGGAAAATTAAAGACAAAATCCGCAAATTTATACAATTTTTATATTATATATTCTCCCTTTTATAAATTAAGTTCCATCGTCGCTCTGGTTAATGTTTCATGAACATTTTTATTTGCTGATGTGCAGAAGCTATGAAAGCTTTTGCTGGTGCTATTAATGGCAATATGAAACACGCGGTGTGAAGGAGCCGATATTTAATTAGTTCTAGCAGCAAAAGAACTCAGATATGAATGCAGGAACATTGCAATGGATTTTATGTTAAAACTGTGGGTAATCGAGAGGAAGAACAGAGGGAGGTGCTTCAGCATTACAGTCAATGCTGTCTGGCAGATTTCAAGTCTGTTCGAAGAAAATGTTCACGAAATAGCTTATGACTTATATTGAAGAAGAAGTTAGCGTGGGAAGAGATGCGATAAACTTAAGGAAAGGAGGATGTGGAGGGAGAAAAGAAATCGAGGGGGCAGTAAAAGTTAGAAGGAAGAGAGATTACAGTTGCAATTTGAGAAAGGAATTCCAAAGAAATTGAAAACGAAGCAGGGGGCTTGTCGTTTTGTGTGCCCATGCGTATCTACGAAACTAATTAAAGTGTCTCTGCTTTTTGTGTTACCGTACCGTTGGAGCACGCAGCGAATTGAACTGTGCTGGGCACAAACTTACACGAACCAACGCCACTCACACATGATCACAGTTGCATTTTATTTCCACAAAGATTCGGTCTCTGTCTTGCATAACGAGAAGCTTGATGATTCGAAATATTCACACCATATTATTGGGATGATCAAATGAAACAGGATAAGCTGGGCGGAGAATGTAGCACACATGGGAGAAATGATCGAATTTATATAAAATTTCGGTAATCCGAAATTAATAGATAACTTGGGAGACGTAGACATAAATGGGAGGATAATATTAATACGGAATTTAGGGAAATACTGTAAGGTGTGAAGATGTGGACTTGAAGCGTCTTCATTCAGGATGGAGCCAATGGTGAAATCTTGTGAACATTGTAACGAATCTTCGGGTTCGTTGACAGGGAATTTATTGACCAACTTTTTAAATATCTATATCCCTTTACACCTGTAACGAATATAAATCGTATTTCGCATTCAGACGTTTCTTACACAGTTATTGTGTAGACCTATATGTAAATATTTATCGTAAGGCCCTTGATTTATTCCGCGCCCGCTAATTAAACCCCTTTCGAAGGTAAGAGTAATAATAATAATAATAATAATAATAATAATGACTAGTAATTAGGCTACGTTCTGGACGGCTGGGTTTGCCACGTGGCAGGGGCAAAGATTTTTCTGTTAGCCACAAGGTCCGAACCGGCTACGAGGCCCTCTCAGTCTTTATCCAATGGGTACCGGGGCTAAAGTGGCCTTCATGTACACAGTTTAGGTTGTCTTCTTCAATGTGACGTCGTGTGTCTTGGTACAAATTAGCAGACATTTCGGAAGAACCTGCTGCCTCCATATTTAGGGTATAATTAATGACAGTGGATTTTCAGTTTTTTAACCAACGAATGCACTTTTTATTTTCGTATTTTGTTCAGTTCACTCTACACATGTTTCGGCCATGACTCGGCCATCATCAGGGGTACATTGATAAGTTCACTTCACTGTTCACTGGTCCATTTGGTACAGAACCGCTACACTGTTTGAGGCTATTTTTTTACATTGACAATCACCAAATGGACCAGTGAACAGTGAAGTGAACTTATCAATGTACCCCTGATGATGGCCGAGTCATGGCCGAAACATATGTAGAGTGAACTGAACAAAATACGAAAATAAAAAGTGCATTCGTTGGTTAAAAAAACTGAAAATTAATGTCAAGATTCACGGTGAACACAACGTGAAATTCATTAAAGACAGTGGAGTTAACAGGTTCCTCCGAAGAGTCGTTCAGTTTCTGCAGGACATGAGGTCACATCACACTCACTGCTGTGAGAACCCCAAATGTTACAAACAATTTGGTGTACCAGGAATGTGTTCCTGAGGAAGTAACTCAACTCCCTTCTTTAATTTACTGAGTTTTGAAAGGACGGGTTTGAGGCGCTTTTCGCAAAGCAGTTGCGAAAAAGCGAACACCTGCCTCATGATGCCCGTCAGTCTGTCCTCGTGGAACAGTGCGACTCCGAATGGAAGGATTTACGTGAAATTTCACATTCGGGATTTTTACGAAAATTTGTCGGCATATTCCGATGTTTGTTAAAATCGGACAAAAATAACAGGCGCTTCTCATGACGACCTCTGAACGTGTATGATATCCCGCCTTGATCGAGACGATGTAAACATAACGGCCGAGCACGAGGGATTTAAATCTCCCTGTTTACGAGATAAGTACAAGAAATACGATATCTCGCCTTTTACGAGATATCGTTTATGATCGATTGTAAATATGTTTGTAAGATACGGATAAAACTTACAGTGTGTGTTGTGTAAAACGTGGAAAGGCACATTTCAGATTCTCGCATCTTAAGTGCTTCTCTTGAAAATGGTCACGAATTCAAAATATGGGGAAAATAACGCCGGACGCGCCTAAAGTGTTACGCTGTGCACACCTTGCCAAACTTGTTTAGAATGGATAGCACTGGCGATTCGATTCAAACGAACCGGATTGTTAAAGTAATCCGTGGTGCCAGTCTGATTAGTGTGAGCAACAGTTCCCCCCCTCCCCCCCCCCCACCCCCACCATCTCCCATTCTGTAACGTGCTGTCGATAGATTCAATTGGCTGTGGCTTCCCAAACGATCTGTTGTGGAGGAAATATGCGTCAGTTCGCGTAATAAATGATGATTTGCTAAACAGCCTTCCGATAATTGCACAAAACCAGTTGCTGGTGCTTTATAAAAACGTATGCATTGTTATCAGGAGGCTGTGATTTAGTGGACTAAACAAAGGTAATAATTCAAAATCCAGTCAATTGAAAACCAAATGAGGCAATGTAATATAAACACAAATAACAACTGACTTGGGTGCATACTCTCGTCAGACCAGCGTTCCCCACACATTTTGGTCTGTCAGATACGTTGCAGGTCGAATGCATTCACGGAGTTCCAAACCAAGAATAAAACCTGCGCCTATGGGAACATGGTAGCTGTCCATTCTTGGGAAGCACAGAACAGTTGTTTTTTTACTTAAGAGAGAACAGTTAATGTTTCAGAAAGAATATTTTTAGTTTGTTGTACACACAACGGGGATGATTGACATTAAAATAGAAAGAAGATAGTCAAAGTACCTGTAACATTACATGGTGACGCGTTCGCGTAATGTTTGTACCTCCTCGGCTGTCCCAAGAATTTGATACGATTTGACTCTTAAGAGGTCGCTTTTGTAGCGATTTAATGTCGCCGGCAACAATATAAACGTACTTAGGTCTTCATGTAAAGTGCCCGATATTTGTGACCAATTTCTCGAAAGATTTTCGTGAAAGTCCCCAGTATCAAATTTCGTTTCCCGGCAGGAGCAAGTGATGCCTGTTTGCAGAAAGGGCGTTGTGTGTGTGTGTGCTGCAAACTGCAGTACAATTTTCACCCTCTGGTTTGCTAACGCCAGGCATGCAGAGAAATGGAGAGGATTCGTTTATTCGGGTGGAACTCGAATTGTGTTTGGGGCCATGTTTATTAATCAGTGGTCCGCGGACCGCCGGCTTTACATTACGCATTTATGCCGCAAAATTTTGTCACATTTATGTTACATCTATTTTGTCACTATTGGAAAAATGTTTTCTAATTAGCAATTTTTTCGTGTTTTTTTTTCTTTTAGCGACTAAATCCTCGGTGATATACATTACTCACATTTTCTTTATCTTCCTTTGGTTTTAATGTTAGAATCAGTCAAGCGGTAACGAAGAGAACATGGAGCTTGGGGGCCTGACGTTTCGTCCCTTCGAAAATGGGGAGACGGAACGCTTGCAAGCTTCAGACTTTTTTTGAGTAGATTATGCCCGACAGCTGAAATTACCTCGTACCCCCTCGGGCATAATTTTTTAATTACAAATCTTTGATATTACTGATGTGACATCTCTTTCATTTTAACACTACATGTAGCAATTGTTTTATACTTATATAACCCGGTGGCCGTGCGGTCTAAGGCGTGGGCCTACGTCCACTCGCTTGCTGGGATTGCGGGTTCGAATCCCGCCGAGGGCATGGATGTCTGTCTCTTGTGAGTGATGTGTGTTGTCAGTATAGAGGTCTCTGCGTCGGGCTGATCACTCGTCCAGAGGAATCCTACCGATTGTGGTGTGTCTGAGTGTGATCGTGAAGCCTCGATAATGAGGAGGCCCTGGCCCACTAGGGGCTGTTGCGCCATGGAAAAAAATGTAAGTATAGAGGCCGATGCTGTATGGACGTATAGGTGTTTGTTCTTACTTGGTATTTCATGTAGTGTGTAGGATGGACAATGGAATTAATATGTTTCGATGGTTTGGGGAGATTGGTTCGAACAGCGGGTATTTTATGAAGGTCAACAGATTATAACTTTTTTTTTTAACTTTATGTAACTTAATCTGATTCGACTCCAGCTCTGCTAAACGTGATATATAAGATTTTATCCCTTATGGCCAAATCGTAGAAGTTAGTTTGATCTGTAGTGAACGTCTTCCTGCTTTTGCTGCGAAAAACTTACCGCACATAATCTTAGGGAAAATATTAAGCTCTATTTTAGTCCAACTCTGGGCCGTGCCATGGCTCAGGCGGTTAGTCGTCGGCCTCTCACCACGGAGGCCCGGGTTCGATCCCAGGTCAAGTCCATGTGAGATTTGTGGTGGACAAAGTGGCACTGGGACAGGTTTTTCTCCGAGTTGTCGGTTTTCCCCTGTCAATTTCATTCCACTGGTGCTCCATTACTTGTAAAACTTGGTAAAAAACTGCTCATCCTCATCTTCATCTTCATCTTCATCACAGGGGTTGCACAATAAGCCTTAAGGCTGCGGTGCGTCCAACTCTGACTTGAATCACTTGAATCTTTCAGCCACAGTGTAAGTTTAAAAATGCGGATCACTTCAGCGTCACGAAAACTCGCTCATAGAACGTGGTCTAATAGACAAGAAAGGGATATTTATTCACTTCCTGGTTCAAAATTTAAATACGTAGAATACACGTAACAGCGATTAACACAACTGATGAAATTAATAAGGCAGTGCAGGTCCTTGTTTCTAATTTACAGGGAAATATTTTCTGCTTTGGGTGACTTAACACCTTTGACAATTATTCAACATGTGTAAATTTTGGCTTGAGAGAAATATTTTTACAAATAAAATGGGCGTAAAATCTCCTTATGTGCCATTGTTACCAGTTGAAACTCAGCGGTCTTTGTACGAGTTCTAAATAAACAGGTGTACTGTTATTTTGTGCTGTGCATGGTGAGGCAGGCCAAAATCATCGCAACATTGCTGCTGTTTTACAGGCCCGTGAGCTGTAAAGGCCTCGAGAACTGCTGACTTACGACATTATACGCTCGAGATATCTCGGTAGAAACGCGGGGCGTTCAGCTGTGGATTTATTTGATACTTAAAAACAGCGGCTGAAAATTTGTTCTGCCATCCGCTGGCTGCTGAAGCTGTGCGTTGCAACAGTAGAATGTAGGGCCGTGTGTTGCTGTGGAAACGCCAGCACATACATACATACGTACGTACATAGGCTACATATACATACATATATACATAGGCTACATACTTACGTACATAAATAGGCTACATACATACATACATACATACATACATAGGCTACATGCATACATACATACATACATACATAGGCTACATGCATACATACATAGGCTACATGTATACATACATATATACGTACATACATACATACATACGTACATAGGCTACATATACATACATATATACATAGGCTACATACGTACATACATACATAGGCTACATGCATACATATATACATACATACATAGGCTACATACATACATAATACATAGGCTACATACATACATACATATATAGACTACATGCATACATAAATACATACATACATACATAGGCTACATGCATACATAAATACATACATACATAGGCTACATGCATACATAAATACATACATACATACATAGGCTGCATGCATACATAAATACATACATACATACATAGGCTACATACATGCATGCATACATACATACATACATAGGCTACGTGCATACATCCCGTTACAGGCCTAGAAAGGCCCCAAATTCGTGTTAATTGGATCTAGCACACCCCTGGGTTGGGGTAAAATCAACTCTTTGTTTGCACTATTTAAGCTCTGTATTTTTTGTCTAATATTTTATTTATTTCTTGGCGTAATGAGTTATTGACTTTAATTTAGCGTGTTTTATGGTCACACGCATAGCAACATATATGAATTGCTTACTGCGTTAACATGACAAGCGACACTTAGGTGTTTTTTACTTTGTGACAAATGCTGTGATACCTGAGGTGAAGTATGTGATTGATAAAGGGTATTCCGTACAATGTTTGTGTTACTTAACATAACAGCATGCCTTTGAGCGTTCTATGAAAGCTAACTAAAGTTCTACTGTAAAGTGGGATGTGTGGTTTGCCGTGTTGACACGTTTAGTGTCATTATCAGATTGCCGTGTTCATAGTTTTTGTATCAGGATGCGTCTGCAACTGAGTTTAATACAATTAGTGGAGTTTGTGAATGATGAGGGCACTGAAGAAACGAACGCGCTCAGAATATTTGAACAGAAGATTGTAAGGAATATATATAGACCCCTAAAGAAGGAGAACGCGTAGAATAAGAACAAGCAAGGAGATAAAGGACATACTGCAAGGGGCAGATATTGTAAAATTTATAAAATTCCTCCGACTAAGATGGTATGGTCGTGTTGAAAGAATGCAACACCAACGAATGCCAAAAGAAACTGCATCATCTACAATGGAAGGAAGAAGGAATAGAGGAAGACCATGTAAAAGATGAACGGACGAGGTTGAAGAGGATTTAAATATAATGGGAATAAAAAAGGGCAGGCAATGGTCAGAGACCGTCGGGACTGGAGGAAGATTTTATTGGAAGCCAAGGTGCACAACGGACTGTAGCGCTTGGGGAGGAGGAGGAAACGTTGTTGTGGTGGTGGTGGTGGTACTGTTGGTGGTGGTGATACTGGCGGTGGTGGTGGTGGTGATACTGGTGGTACTGGTGGTGGTGGTGGTGGTGGTACTGGTACTGGTGGTGGTACTGGTGGTGGTGGTACTTGTGGTGGTGGTACTGGTGGTGGTGGTGGTACTGGTGGTGGTGGTGGTACTGGTGGTGGTGGTACTGGTGGTGGTGGTGGTACTGGTACTGGTGGTGGTACTGGTACTGGTGGTGGTGGTACTTGTGGTGGTGGTGGTACTGGTGGTGGTGGTACTTGTGGTGGTGGTACTGGTGGTGGTGGTACTGGTGGTGGTGGTACTGGTGGTGGTGGTGGTGGTGGTACGGGTGGTGGTGGTGGTACGGGTGGTGGTGGTGGTACTGGTGGTGATGGTACTGGTGGTGGTGGTACTGGTACTGGTAGTAGTAGTAGTAGTAGTAGTAGTAGTAGTAGTAGTAGTAGTAGTAGTAGTAGTAGTAGTAGTAGTAGTAGTAGTAGTAGTAGTAGTGAATAGTAAGGAATCGGCATTTCGGGATTTTCGAGAAAGAAAGACGCGAACGTTTGTGTTTATACATATATATATATATATCTACCCAGCAGTTACAGGTAGTAGGAAAAACAACATAAGACAGTAGCAGCCTTTACACTATTCACATCACACCGTGCATTGTCATTCGAACACACAGCACTGTAACCAACAAATGCACTCTTCACTCTTTATAAAACATCGACAAAATGCACTTCACTTTACTACTTTATTATATTTCAATAGACCCCTACATATGTTTCGGTTTATGCAAAAACCATTATCAGGGGGTTCGAAACTACATACATTCTACATCCAATGGCATTTCTGTTGGGGTCTATTGAAATATAATAAAGTAGTAAAGTGAAGTGCATTTTGTCGGTGTTTTATAAACAGTGAACTGTGAAATATGCAAGGTGAGACTAATATAAAAAATTCACTCTTATTATACCTTCTTATGTTATACAGTACAGTCACAGTGAACTAGCCCGAAATGTTTCGATCACTTGTTGTGATCATCATCAGGGACTTTTAGATTATAAATTACACAATTACAAATTAACAATAAAGTTACATATAAAGAGTATAATATGTATAAAGGTTAAAATTGTAGGCTATCTCTGTTGGTTCCTGGGTCCACTGTATATGGGCAATTGTCTGTTTACATGTGGAAGGCTAAGCCTTCCAAATGTACGTGTATTGTTAATTTGTAATTGTGTAATTTATAATCTAAAAGTCCCTGATGATGATCCCAACAAGTGATCGAAACATGTCAGGCTAGTTCACTGTGACTGTACTGTATAACATAACAAGGTATAATATAGTGCATTTGTTGGTTACAGTGCTGTGTGTGTTCACAGTAGTAGCTCTTTCATTCAATTTCTCTTTCCTTCCTCCTCCTTTCATATTTTTCTTTGTTTCTCCTCTCTTGTTAAATTTCATATGTCTCCTTTACGCCACTTTTGAGTACGCCATTTAATTACATTACGTTCCGCTGCAGTAGATGTGGCAAAGGGCTAACGTAGCCTAAAATTCGATGGTAGCAGGGCAAGGGGCAAGCGGATGGCACAAGAAGTTGGATTCTCGTCTCCATTAGAGTAGACAGACGTGTTCTTAGGTTAACGAAACTGTTTCAACAACAGAGATTAATTAACACACTCTAGGCTTGTGAAATATGTTATCGAGTCTCTCATAAACATCCCTACACAATATATTTTATATGACATACTGTTTGTAGGTCGTTTCAGACAGCGCTACGATGCGAAACTTTGAGTTTGTATCAGACAAACATGGGGGCGATGCGAAAAACGGGGAAATGATTTCCGGAATTAAAGAAACTCATGGAGGGAGGAAAGGGAGAGGTTTGATACCCGGACATTTTGTAAACATTGCGCTGGCGACTCGTGTATTGCAAGTTGTCGAGTTCATGTAGCCAACGGAATGGCCTTGACTTCTTGAGGGCCTGATGTGCTGTTATCAGACGTTCTCATTTTAATCTCAACATTAATATAAAACACGAAGTTTTCTTGTGTAAGCACACAGAATGTGTGTCAATGCTGCGCGTTTGACAATTACCCCCTCTCCCGCTCTTGTTCTTTGTGGGTTAACACGTTACATGTCACTAACAAGATATGTCGAGCCTTGTACGTCACTTCAGGGTGGCATTGTCAGTAAAATTAGACATGTCCTGCCATCACTTCACATTCCACCGTAATTATTTCCACTATCCTAAAAACTTAATTTTAATTGCTATTTATCGCCAAACGTGTCTGTCTGTCCGTCACACTCAGTTTTTTCCCAAACAGGCGCGTTGTGAAAAAAATTTAAATACGAAAATGTTATTTTTTTAGAGAGAGACTCTCGGGAAAAAATTTTTTTATTTCGAAAATCAGGTGCAGTTTGCCCGAAAATTTATGTCAGCGATGCCAGTGCAAGTGGACCGGGTGCTCTTCAGATACCATTGAAAGTGGTCCTTTGGGCTAAGTCCTGTTACACTTGGCACTGTGGCTGAATTTTTCCGACAGGGCTCATAAACTACTGTTGCAAATGCAGCAAGGCTTATCAATTAACAAGGTTCGTAACTGTCAGTGCAGTGTCGCCCACCACTTCACCCTATCCTGTTTAAAGACTTGATCACTTCTGCTTGCAAAAAATGAGGTGAGGTGATCATGCGCTCCTTCCCTCCCTCCTCTTAAGCTCATTCCCAAGATAGCTCATTCCCAAGATTTCGCCTTACATGACTTGTGGCTCTTCACAAACATGAGACTTCTTGACCCTTGAAGATGAAACCGATACGTTGTCCCGAAACGTCGGTAAAGGATCACCACTCAACGCTGCGTAATATCCCAAAAGAGCGCAGATCTCATCAACATCGCGGCGGAAGCATGGAATCACGATGAGACTGTAAGTTGCAGTACCCAGTATTCGTCAATCAAGAACACTGCTGGGGACACCAGTTTCTCAGTAGGACGGCGTGCTACGAGGAAGATTTCGGAAAACGTTCGCCATGTTTGCAGTGGAGACTATATAGAGGGCACCACCGGTATGAGATTTTAACCCAGGACTTCCGAATACGAAACAAGAATGCTAACAGGTCTGTCGTGACATAGGATGAATTTGCAGTTGTGTGTGAAAAATATTCTGGCAATATATATGTTACACAATTCGCCAATTTATTTTTGATTTCCACTATTAGGTCTGTGCCACTTTGTACGTTCTTCCCTCTGGCTAATGGTGCTAAACGCAATTAACGACAAACGGGAACATGGACACAGCGTCTGCTGACGTCATGACAGCATTAATTAAAGTAAATGGGAGATGAAAAATTACTCGATTCTCCGAATTCTGCATGTTCCGTTTTGTCTCGGACCTTCACGGAATTTGAATTTAGGTCCGTGTGTAAATTTCTCACTGTTTTATTCGGAGTGATGAAATGTACTTCCCATCACATTTACGCCTGTTGCTTGCCGCACTGATGTTCAAATACCACATATCGTTACGGTCTGACGCACCACAGGCCTCGCTCTCAAAACGCTTTCCTTCAAGGTCTAGTCATTTTTTTCCTCCCGTCCTCTTCCACAGCTCTCAAGTGGTCTGTTACAGTCAGTGTTATCTAACGAACTAACCAAGTAACTTACTAACCAACCAATTAATTAATTAAATAATTACGTGAACCAGAAGCCTTGAAATGCTCAAGGTAGCTGAACTACTCAAGAAATTTTCCACCTTTTCTTGAGCCCGAAGGTTCATTTCCATTTTTTAAAAAGACCACCACTTGTCCCTATCCTGAGACAGATAAATATAGTGCACACCTTCATACCACTTTCTATTTCCACTTTAATATTATCCTTCCATGTACGGCTGGGTCTCCCAAGTTATGTCTTCCTTTCAGGTTTTTCGAACAGAATTTTGTGTGTTTGTCTCATCTTTCCCACACGTGCTACTCGCCCTGCCTATTACATCTGCCTTGATTTTTCACCTATAACATTTGGTGAAGAGCACAATCAAGAACTTCCTCATTACTCACGCAGCGTTCTCCATTCTCCTGTCAGATCCTCACTCCTATGTGCAGGTGTTCTCCACAGAACCCTGTTATCAAGCATCCTTAGTATATGATCTCGTAGAGCAGTGCTTCTTATCGTTTTTAAGCCGCGACCTGGATTAGACCAGTGACTTTGTCTCGCGACCGCAGCAGTCAAAAATAAAGATAGGTGTAAAGAAACGTTAATTGGTATAATTAATGTGACATTTGAACGATTTAATGAAATTAAGATAAACATATACGGGTGTGTTGTAAAATCATCGTGCAGATTATTGTTTCACGACCCACTCAGAATAGCTTTGCGTCTCAAATTTGGGTCACGACCAGTGGCGGCTCTTGGGACTCTATTATGGTAGGGCTGGGGCTAGGATTATTATATGATTAATGAGAAGGCCAAATAAAACTTTTCTTTCAGTACAGCCACTCACACACTTATGTTCAGCCTGTATAGCAGAGTTAATTCTTCTCACGCACGTTTGTATTCTTCTTGATGATGACTGAGAAATAACCAAGTCAGGTGTTGTACGACCTAAATTGTTAATTTCAGTCTTCTTGGCGAGAGTTAATTGCGAAAAATAGATGCCATGTAAATACTTCATACTGTTCTTCTTCATGTTTGTCTTAAAAATTACAACTATTAAAATTAAAACATTCATAAGTATAGCTTTGCAAACTGCTATGTGAAAATGATTATCAAAATTCAAGCGTTTAAAAAGTTACAGAAGGTAAACAGATACACGAAGTCCTCCTGTAAAGCCTCTCTGCGACTTAGCTGCCGCTGTCTTCCTACCACTCGCGCTGGCTGTGATGACACAACGCGCAACGTCTGAGTAGGGTACAGCCCACTCGCTTTCCGCAGGGCTTAGAGTCCGTCACAAGTATTTGAATTTAAATTGATTCCATTCATATTATTTTAAATAATGTACTTATCTCCTAACGAGAACTTTTATTCAGACATTTAGTTTAATTTTGCTCAAAATTTCTGGGAGGGCTTCAGAAACGTATTCTCAGAGAAACAGAGAGAGCGAGAAAGACCAAGTTTCACGTCAGTAGAAAGCAACAGGCAAAACTGTGTTTTTTATTTTCATCTGCATTTGTTATGTAGCAGACGGGAAGACAAACTGATGGTTGCAAGCTTGCTCCCTATTCAAAGTGCTCTTAATTTATTTGTGAACACAATTTTGATTTATATTTTGGGATTCAGAATTATGAAACCGAATGGTCTGGTAAGTGGTTAGCAGCAATTCAGAATAGCATATTGCCGTCATCATCGGGCCAGAAGTTAATACAGAAGTAGGCCTATTATGTTAATGCAGAACGTCGCTCTCCACCTACCAGTCCGAAGGGCGTCACTATCCAGAAGACTGCAGTATGAATATTAACACTGTTCTAACCTCAGATGTCACTTGTTTTGTTACTGGCGTTCAGTTTGAAAGATCCTCTATTGTTGTGTCAACCTGTACTGAACGTAGCAATTTGTGATAGGTGTTGCATTTCGCCAGTCTTGTTAAAGCTGCCAAAAATTGCCTGGGTCAGGTGTAAAATGTTTTATTGTTTACTGAACACGTTAGTTTATCGAGGCTTGAGTTCCCCTTCCATCTCCACTGCTGTTCCGCGGAGTCTTATTATTTGGTATTCGTGATCTGGAAAATACGCTAACGTCGGCCAAACACCACGAAAACACAATGTCAGTGAAATTATAGAATTTGTTCTGTGGAGGTCGTCGTTTCTTTTGTAAATACTGTGGTCGATACTCTGGAAATTATCTGAACAGCTGAATGTAAAGTTGTCGTTACGCACGACTGGTATACATATGAAGTAATGGAGACATAGCTCCAGTTATTCTTAACCTTAGCACTAGGTATAAGTGAGTAGCCAGGTTCACCCTACAGCCGTTTTACACCCAGGGAAAGAGCCCTAGTATTTACTGAATACGAGACTTAGAACATATGATACTGTATATATGGACCGAACACAGAACATATACTCGTAATACTGTATTGTATACAAATATAGTGCAACTGTTCTGTTGCCGGGTTGCCACTGCGGACCAAACACAGAACATATAATACTGTATTGTATACAAATATAGTGCAACTGTTCTTTTGCCGGATTGCTACTGCGGACCAAACACAGAACATATAATACTGTATTGTATACAAATATAGTGCAACTGTTCTATTGCCGGATTGCTACTTCGGACGAACGAACACAGACATATAATACTGTATTGTATACAAATATAGTGCAACTGTTCTGTTGCCGGATTGCTACTGCGGACCGAACACAGAAGCACAGGACATATAATACTGTATTGTATACAAATATAGTGCAACTGTTCTGTTGCCGGGTTGCTACTGCGGACCGAACACAGAACATATAATACTGTATTGTATACAAATATAGTGCAACTGTTCTATTGCCGGTTGCTACTTCGGACCGAAACAGAACCAGGACATATAATACTGTATTGTATACAAATATAGTGCAACTGTTCTGTTGCCGGATTGCTGCTTGCGGACCGAAACAGAGCACAGGACATATAATACTGTATTGTATACAAATATAGTGCAACTGTTCTGTTGCCGGATTGCTACTGCGGACCGAACACAGAACACAGGACATATAATACTGTATTGTATACAAATATAGTGCAACTGTTCTGTTGCCGGATTGCTACTGCGGACCGAACACAGAACACAGGACATATAATACTGTATTGTATACAAATATAGTGCAACTGTTCTGTTGCCGGATTGCTACTGCGGACCGAACACAGAACACAGGACATATAATACTGTATTGTATACAAATATAGTGCAACTGTTCTGTTGCCGGATTGCTACTGCGGACCGAACACAGAACACAGGACATATAATACTGTATTGTATACAAATACAGTGCAACTGTTCTGTTGCCGGGTTGCTACTGCGGACCGAACACAGAACATCTACGCTATTATGAGCCAACTCATACTGTTGCAGTAAATACGGCAGCCACTGTCTGTTACGGTTGTATGGCAAAATGTTGCTAGTAGAGCGTGTTGAGTGCGATTCGGAATCCCCTTACTAATTTCTTTAATTACATGAAACAATTTAATTTTTTAATTCTGAATTTATTAATTTTATTTTTGAAGTTTTAGCTAGTACATGCTTTGCCATTAGGAATGAAAGCAACTTTATCTGGGGCGAGTATTTGACTTGCACTGTACATATATGTGTATGTGGGTATATACATGGTATGGCGACTCGCTACGAGTGGACGGTCCGGGGATCGAATCCTGGTAATGGGAGAGATTTTCTTTCCACGTCCAGACCCGTCCCAAGACCCACCCAGGCTCCTTTGCAATGGATACCGGGTTATTCCCGGGGGTGAAGCGGCCGGGGCATGTTGCTGACCACTCACCTCCTTCTAGTGCCGGGTTGCGAATGCGTTGGAGCTATACCTCCACCTCTTCTCTGTGTCTGCATAGGCATGTCATGGTGTGACCTTTACCTTTTTTATGTAGATATATATCTACAACAATGATTTTGAGACTGTCGTTCGCAGACTTGTGGATCGGTATATTGATTGTCTATTTCAAACCGATTAAACAGCATTTAACTCGCGACTACCAACTAAAAAAAACGAAATCCGAAACTTAAGAGTGGAGCTTTACTAAACACTAATACGATGGTGGCAGTTCGTCGCCAGGAGAGACATTGCCATGAATAGCTATCCTGGAATTAGATATAACCAATGGCGTAGATGAGGCGCCGAGGGGGGGCTCATAAGTGTAGAATATTAAAATTTGTTGTGGGTTCTTTCGGACTGGATTCCGTTCCTGAGGCAGAAGACAGTATTCTGGATTCCTGTTATGAGATCTGGGAGTAAAATTGCTAATAGTCATAGGGGGCCCCTGTCGATTATATGCCAATGGATAGAACATCAAGTTATTACCGCAAGTGTAGTGTAGAATCTAACGATAAATATAACGGCAGTCCTACAAGTAATTTCGGAATTAAAACATGCCGGTAGGCGGACGGATATGACCTCTACATTATGCGTTCGAGTAACGCAACTTTGTTTGTCCATACAGCCGGCGGCGTGCCACAATCGAGACGTGTCACGTGTCACGCCAGACGGTGGTTCAGTGTGCAACTTCGAGAACTCTATAATCGATAGTAAGATATTTAGAGGGCCGAGCAAAAGTAAATGGAGGAGAGAGGTGCAAGAGAAGGGTTGTGTTTTGATCGGATTTAGGGGTAGCATTTCTGTTTGAAAGGAATCACTTAAAAACTTCTCTGTGTTGACTGAAATTCTTCTCCTCTCAGATTACGTTCAAACTTTATAATCATATTTCAAGTAGCTATAGTTATCATGTCTAAATCTGTTTGTATTTGAAAAGAAATTTTGGAGAGTATTATACCTACTTTTCTTATTATCTTGATAAATATTGTAAGATGTTTTCTATTATCCTATTAAATAATGAACCAGTTTTTGCTTAGGCTAATGATTGTCGAAGCTCACGTCTTATCAACACAACAAAACATTAACACGATGCGGATAAACTCTGTTGTAACTTGAAACTGCGTCGTTGCTAGTTTATACACTAGAATGCCTCACAAAATCCACATTATTTTATGATTTTCGTTGTACTCGCACGATGTCGCCACTGTAGTGAATGTTACGAGTTATTTGCGCACTAGACTAGAATATTATATCAAATGACCATTTCCTGGCCCAAAAAAAAAAAAGTCACATGCTGTTGTGGCATTTCCACTAATTCTCGTATCAAGAGGGGGCACGTTTTAATTTAAAACTCCAATTTGTATACTTACGTACGCATATTAATTACGAATTAATGGAACGTTCCAAATGCAGTTGTCCTTCATGCACTACACTACGCCACATAACAATACAACGTATGTACAGGACAGTTTCATGACTGAGGGACGTTTTACATTTTGGTCCACTTTATAGTTCAAGAAAAAGAATAGCCCATGACCACGCAACATTATCAGACGGTAACTGTCAAGCTGTGGCGGGGCACTACGTCTTCGTAGTTTTTAATTCCATAACGTCATTATCTTACCATGACAGCTGCGAGAAGTTGTGTGGAGGGTCCAGCAAACTGATATTTGTGTAGTGATAAGACCTAAATGTTAAACCTTTGTGAAGATCATATTTCTATAGAACGTAAAGTAATAACATTTCAGCGACGTAAAGTGTATACATAGCTTCCTAGTCCATGGATACAAATTTAAATTTTGATACGGAATAAAATAGTGACATTTCCTCCACACCAGATGTAATGGTTATACCGCCATGACTGGGTTTCTTGAATTATGTAGTGACATTTCCTCCACACCAGATGTAATGGTTATACCGCCATGCCTCGGTTTCTTGAATTAGGTAGTGACATTTCCTCCACACCAGATGTAATGGTTATACCGCCATGCCTCGGTTTCTTGAATTAGGTAGTGACATTTCCTCCACACCAGATGTAATGGTTATACCGCCATGCCTCGGTTTCTTGAATTAGGTAGTGACATTTCCTCCACACCAGATGTAATGGTTATACCGCCATGCCTCGGTTTCTTGAATTAGGTAGTGACATTTCCTCCACACCAGATGTAATGGTTATACCGCCATGCCTCGGTTTCTTGAATTAGGTAGTGACATTTCCTCCACACCAGATGTAATGGTTATACCGCCATGCCTCGGTTTCTTGAATTAGGTAGTGACATTTCCTCCACACCAGATGTAATGGTTATACCGCCATGCCTCGGTTTCTTGAATTAGGTAGTGACATTTTCTCCACACCAGATGTAATGGTTATACCGCCATGCCTCGGTTTCTTGAATTAGGTAGTGACATTTCCTCCACACCAGATGTAATGGTTATACCGCCATGCCTCGGTTTCTTGAATTAGGTAGTGACATTTCCTCTGCGCCAGATGTAATGGTTTTACGGCCATGGTTCGGTCTCCTGAGAGTCATTTTTGATAACGGATTGTGCCACTTTAATATGAAGTTCACTTTCAAGTTAGCCGAGGATTTAGTTGGTCCATTCTTTCTCCTACGCGCCTATAAATAAAGAATCTAGCAGGGCGCTTCATGCTGTTTGTGCCCTGGTGAGTCAGACAATCTCACTTTTTTTTGAGCAGGCTCTCGATCTATTCTTGAGCCCTCTGAGATCCTTTATCTCATTCATAAGCTTTGTAAATAATTGATGAAGGAAATCCCAAGAAATTACACTTCTCCCTTCGAGGATTTTCATTATCGATTAGCCTTGCGTTCTCAGTTCCAGTCTCGTTTCTGTCTTTTGCTACTGTCACGGTCTTTTACTCTTTGTAAATTTCATTGGTTTGGGGACTGGCTGGTGTGTGTGCAGTCAACTGTCGCGCCTTCTTTATTGGTTACTGTAAATACGTACAACGTATCGAATGTCTAGCTCGATAACCTCCTACATGAGAATCGCTGCGTCGTGAGATGTGATGCCTTGTGTTTGGTAAATAGATGCAAACGTTTTGAAGGAAGCTGCTGTCTCCATCTTCATGGTAGAAGAATGGTTCTTATACTCAGGGGGGAGGTAGCAAGATCTCTTGTAGGCCATCCTAAATCTGACTGAACCTATGTTTCCGGTAGTGGTAGGGCTTTTCTTCTACTAACTTCGTGAGTTCAGGGTGGTTTCTAGAAATATCTATAGTCGCGCAATATCGAATAGTGACTGTTAGCTTCGTCATGCTGTCTGTCCGTCTGTCTGCGTGGAACAACTCTGTTCCCACAGGACTGATTTTCATGAAACTTTATAGTGGAGAATTATAGAAAGATCTGTTAATTAAACTCACCCTTTCTTCAGCAATTTGAATCGACACCGTCACAACGTTTTTTTTTTTCTATGGCTCGACAGCCCTATATGGGCCTGGGCCTCCTCGTTTCGTCGAGGTTTTATGATCACACATTTGAGACACACCACAGTCGGTAGGACTCCTCTGAACGAGTGACCAGCCCGTCGCAGAGACCTCTACCTGACAACACACAACACTCACAAGAGACAGACATCCATGCCCCCGGTGGGATTCGAACCCACGATCCTAGTAAGCGAGCGGCCGAAGACCCACGCCTTAGACCGCACGGCCACTGGGATCGGCCACCGTCACAACGCATTCTACGCTAATAGCATCCTCCATCTACTTCTCGGTCTATCAAGATGTCTTTTACCCTGAAATTTTTTCGTTAATGTTAAGTGCGCATTCTCATCTCCTCCGTGCGTGTCACATGCTCCCAATACGTCATCCCCCTCGATTTGATCATCCTAACAATGTTTGGTGAAGAGTAAGTTACGAAGTTGTTAACTGTGCAGTCTTGTCCATCCTTCTCCTAATATCCTTAGGTCCAAACGTTCCCCCAACACCCTGCTTCCACGTACCCTCAGTCTATTCTTCCCCTTTTGGCATATCTGTGAAGAATTTACCAAAATTCACCGTAACCGCTGATTAACCGCCCGTGGTTTATGCAAGGTAACTGCACTACACAGAAATTAAAAGCAACAAAAGACACTCGTGGCCAGACCGAATACAATGCAATAACAACACTCGTACTTTACCACACAGGACGAAAATTTGTGTATGTGTTTTTTTTTCACTTTATATTCACCGTGCATCTTTTTATAATTGAATTGTTTGTACCAACAAATGCACTAAGACAGTTTTTTCACTGTTTTCTTTATTATAAGGATGCATCCTTATAATAAAGAAAACAGTGAAAAAACTGTCTTAGTGCATTTGTTGGTACAAATAATTCAATTGTGTATGTGTGTTCTGTCACGATTCTTAAATATTACATGTTTTGATACTAACTAACTAACTAACTAACTCCATGGAGCAGAGTCCTTCTTGAGAAGCTAACAGGTCGTCAGCTAGTCAAGAAATTCCCCGCATTTTATGGAACCTGAAGGTTCATTACCGCATTCACAAGAGTCCGCCACCTGTCCCTATCCTGAGCCATATCAATCCAGTCCATGCCCTCCGTCCCACTTCTTGAAGATCCATTTTAATATTATCCTCCCATCTACGCCTTTGATGCAGTATTTTTAATTCAGGATTGCGTCTGTGCATGTTACTTGTAAGGGCAAGATTTTCCGCACCAGTCCAGACCCGTCCAGCCTCCCGTACAATCGGTACCGGATATGTTTTTCGGGGGTAAAGCGGCCGGGGGGTGGGGGGGGGTGGCGTTAAGCACCCACGCCATCTAGCGCCGAGGTTAAAGAAAGAGCAGAGCTACACCTGTACTCCCCCTCTGGGCATTCATGGCCTGTTCTTGGGTGAACTTTAAATGTTTATTGTATCCAAATACTACGTTCGAAACTACATAATCTTTAGATAGTGGAGACGTTTCATCAGAGAAGTGTTACATTGAGCAGTGGATTGAATTTAATTCTGGAAGACATAGACATAGACATAGACAGTTAACTACTGTATTTTATGTTTCTAACTCTGTATATATTTTTTGTATTTGTATATGTGTAAGTGGGGCGCGCGGTGGCGCAGTTGGTTGAGGCACTACGCTACAAAGCGGAACGTCGCGGGTTCAATTCCCGATGGTGTCATTGGAATTAATTCCTTGACATAATCGTTTCGGTCGCACTATGGCCCTGGGGTCGACTCAGCCTCTAACAGAAATTAGTACCAGGAATATTTCCTGGGGGGGTAAAGGCGGCCGGTGCGTCGGGCTGACAACCTTACCACCTTCATGTGCCGATTGTCTACAAATCTGGGAGCCTCAACCTCCTGGAACCCTAAGGGCCTGTCCAGGCCTGTAATGGGGTTGCTGTACCTTTTTATATGCGTAAGTGGTTTGTTGATACATGCAGTATTGTATCTTGGTGCACGTCTCTTTGTAATTATTGAAGCTCCTTGATTATGTCCCAAGAGGGCCGAAACGTGTAGCAGACTAATTAGGCGAAGTACAGTTGCGGATAGCTCCGTGAATAAAGTGTATTTGGTTGGTTTTAATTAATGTCTTAATAATGAAATACACGATACTATGCAGCGCTATAACGTAACTGTATTACACTGCATTGGTTCTGGAGAATATGCATCTTCTGAGATGTGACGCCTTGTAGTCTGGTAGAAACCGACGTTTTAGAGGAACCTGCTGCGTCATTCATGGTGAACGACTACAGCAGCAAGCTTCTCCGAATGTTGGTACATATCTACAAGACTACACGGCGTCACCTCCCAGAAGACAGTGTTGTTCAGAGCCTCAAAACTCCATGGCTTCTGGTCGGCCTCGCACGATTCGAAACAGTTGTTAGCGAAAGAGAGAAAATAATTTACTGTTTTTATGGTGTCCCTTACTGAAAAATAATCTTTTATTTATGTGCATAATTTCATGCTGCTCACCACTTTCCACATCGATCGATCTTTTTTTTTAACTCTCAAGCAATCCTGTTTTGTGACGCTCGAACTCTGCCTAATAAGACCGAGCTCACTGGTCTAGCAGCATGCTCTGGACCAGTGTTTGGGAAGTTCCCCGTTCGAATCTTGGTCAGGACATCGGAGATCTTGACTGATGACTTATTTCGTAGTATCATTCTCTTCTTTCTTCAATGGCGCTCCGCCCCGTTATCGGGCCATGACCTCCCCGATCTCCTTCCTCCAACATTCTGTCTTCCTTGCTGCCGCCTTCCAGTTCCGTGTCTGGAGCAACTCTACAGCATCCCTCTAAGCATCTTCCCATCTACGTCTAGGCTTTCCCACAGACTTCTTCCTCCGAAACATCCTCCCATTGCTTTTTGTGGAACCATTCATTCTCACTACGCGGTCAGCCAACTGTACTCTCTTCAGGCGGAAAGATGTTGGAAGTGCCACATGATCATACAATTTGTAGATCTCCTCATTGTATCTAAAACTTCATACTCCCTTGGCCTGCGTGGCTCCGAATATTTTTCTGAGGATTTTCCTGTCGAATTAGTCGATCATTTTCACGGCCTTGTGGGAAAAACTCCATGTGTCACTGCCGTTTAGGACATTGATGCGGACAGGTTTTGTTTGCTAAGTCCCTTCGGGTAGATTCCAGGATAGTAACTTTTTACTACGCCACGAATGCTTGCTTCCAAGTCGTTTCCAATTCATATTTCATCACTTGTCCTTCAGTTCCAGCTACTAACAGCGAGTGGTGTAAAATAAACCGGGTAAACTGCGGTACAGTGGTTGACAGTCCATGTTTGGGAGGGTCTGAGTTCAAGTCCTGGCCCGGCGACCAGCTATCCCAACTGAAAGTTTCTGTGGTTTTTATCAGTCCCTCTGCGTAAGTGCAACATATCACACGCACTCCCTCACTTAACGCAATTTCAGACTTAGGCACTTTTCAAAGAAGTAGAAGAAAATTGAAATAGTAATATTTTTTAAACTCGCGCCGAATATTTCCTTGCGGGTATGAAAGCGCAATGTGACGAAGTTGGCGGAAGAATACTGTTGGGCGGTAACACAGGCGACGGGGCGGCCATGCTGCGGCCGATGACGTTCCATTGTGTTGGAGTCAGGGTTTCAACTGGACTCCCTCGTACCTCGTATCTAGATATATACAGTCGAACCCGGTTGTAACGACATCGGTTTATGCGACACCTCGCCTATAGCGTCAGATATTCTGTGGTACCAATTAATTCGTCACTGTTAACAATAACATTACACTCCTCGATTTGAGGCTTCCGCCGCGATGTTGATGAGATCTGCGCTCTTCTGGGATATTACGCGGCGTCGTGTGGTAATTGTTTACCGACGTTTCGGGACAACGTATCGGTCCCATCTTCAAGCGTCTGGAGTCCGAGGAGAAAAGATGGGACCGATACGTTGTCCCGAAACGTCGGTAAACAATTACCACACGACGCCGCGTAATATCCCAGAAGAGCACAGATCTCATTACACTCCTCGGTTATAACGACACTCGTTTATAACGACAAAATATTCAGTCCATTTCATGACGTTATAACCGAGGTCGACTGTATTTGATGATATATATAGCCAGTTGCGGCCGATCCCAGTGGCCACGCTGTCTAAGGCGTGGGTCTGCGGCCGCTCGCTTACTAGGATCGTGGGTTCGAATCCCACCGGGGGCATGGATGTCTGTCTCTTGTGAGTGTTGTGTGTTGTCAGGTAGAGGCCTCTGCGACGGGCTGATCACTCGTCCAGAGGAGTCCTACCGAGTGTGGTGTGTCTACTGTGTGTGATCATGAAACCTCGAAATGAGGAGGCCTAGGCACCCGAAAAGGGGCTGTTGAGCCATAGGAAAAAAGGAAATAGCCAGTTGCGACTTGTGCAAAATAATTCGACTTTCGCCGTATCTTCCGGAACTTTACTACGTAAATCGGGAAGTGTCTGTAAATCAAATTAGACTCTGACCCCCTTCCTTCCTCATCGATCCAATTAATTATTCTCTAATTATCATATCAGTCCACACTGTGTAACCTGAGCTACTGACTCCTTCTTTAAAATAAACCACAAACAAATAGCATAAATACACTGTTGAATCACAAATTGTTTTTAGGTCAATAAATTCTGTGACGCACCGCAGTGCCAACAGAACCAGAAGCGAGTAGGCTGACCGATTTCCCAGGCTTAACGCTGACCGCACAGTGTCTGATCGTCTCTACCATTGACCCCTCCCCTTACCGAATCAAATTTATGGCTGTATTTTACATACGTGAAATCTATGGTCCAGTGCAAGAGAAAGGAGAAGAAGATACAATCAAGAACAGTACCAGCTTTACAGGTCGGCAGATATTATCAGAAGGATTAAAGCAGAAGGTTGCGATGAGCAGGACACATACAATGAATAGGCAATAAAGAAATACCCAGAAGAATCCTGGATGCCAAATTCGAAGGAATCATGAGAGTGGGGAGACCTAACCTTCGGTGGATGGATGGTGTGGTGGAAGATTTCAGGAAGTCGGGGATCTAAAGATGGTGGCTGGTCGCCAGGTATGGACAGTTGTGGAAGGTTCTGCGGGTGGCCGAGGCTCGTTGTGGGCTGTGGTGATACTGATGGTGACTTTACATACTGGCAGTCCCAGTTTTGACCCCGTACGACAGTAGAAATCCAGTTATTGTCTTATGGGACATGACGCCGTGTAGATTTGTAGAAGGTATCAACGTTTCTGAGGAACCTGCTCCCTTTCTATTGTGGGTAGAAGAGAGAATGGAGACTGCGAGGTCCTCTGAAACGTCGGTTTCTTTGCTTTTTTTAAAACTTATTTACGTATAAATTTTTTGGAGCCGGGATATCGTAGTTACTATAGTGACTAGGCTACGGATTGGACAGTTCGGGGTTCGAATCCGGTCAGAGAAAAGAGGGTTTTCTGTTACCCAACAGTCCAGACTGACTCCGGGTCTCAAACAGCCTCCTATTCAATGGGTACCGGGATTCTTTTTTGCGGGGTATGAAGTTCACCACTCACCTCCGTCTAGTGCTGTGGTTAAGAATGAGTGGAGCCATACCTCTACTCCTCCTATATGCCTTCATGGCGCGGACAGTAGTTTATTTGACGATGTTAGTAGGTCAGACCATATAGGTGCAAAATTGTGTAGGTTATATACAGGCAGGCGATTGTTCGGCACCGTCGCTGCCTGCTCAGTTGGACCCTGACGTTGGAGGCAGTGTAACCTTCTGGAACGTCGTCTACACAGCCGTCCGCCGTCCGCCGCACGGTGCACGGTGCTCCAGACAGAATCAGCATTAACGAATAACCACCGTGAGAGCTTAAAATCCATTTACGTGTTAAATGCCTGTCACCATTTAGTCCACTTGACAGCCTGTCTTCGTAATGTTTCATCACCTAAGGCACTGAATCTGCAGACAGCGACGCAGCGAGAGGTATAAAAGACAGACAGCAGACAGTAACTGTCTTTCCAGTAGATTTTACCCATTAGTCAGGACGCCCGTACGACTTCATCGTCCTGTTCCCTCATATCTCCGTAAGCAAATTTCCTGGCAGAAGGCCATCTTTCTGTCAATACAGTGTGCCGGCCGTATTATACGTAATGAAAACATTATTCATTCTTAACTCGATGAAGTAGGAGCCGGTGTAACACAGTCGGTAAGGCCGTGCCATGGCTCAGGCGGTTAGTCGCCGGCCTCTCACCACGGAGGCCCGGGGTTTGGTCACAGGTCAAGTCCATGTGAGATTTGTGGTGGACATAGTGGCACTGGGACAGGTTTTTCTCCGAGTTGTCGGTTTTCCCCTGTCGATTTCATTCCACTGATGCTCCATTAATTATAAAAATTGGTAAAAAAACTGCTCATCCTCATCATCTTCTTTGGGGTTGCACAAAAAGCCTTAAGGCTGTGGTGCGAGGGCCCTTCATAAAAAGAAAACCACAGTCGGTATAGCGACTACGTTACTGGGTGGATGGTCCGGGGTTCGAGTCCCGGTAGGAGCAAGATATTTTGCTCGTCTCCAAAACGTCCAGGCCTGCTCTGGGTCCCACCCAACCTTATATTTAATGGGTACCGCGGTTCCTTCCGGGTGTAAAGTGGCCCGGTGTGTGACGTTGACCACTAACCTCCGTCTAGCGCCGAGGTTAAAAATGAATGGAGCTATACTTGTACTCTCCCTATATGCGTTCATGGCATGGACAGGGACCACTTTGACTATGTTTACCTTTACCTTCACTCAGTAAAGTATCTAGCTACTGCGTCAATGAAAGAGGAAAGGGTATTCGAATTCCGGCTGGGACAACATATTTGTATTTGCTCTGTGTTGTATAAATCGGCTGTGGGTTCTATGGCGGGGTTCTTTCTCAGATACGACATTGGGTAAGAAGCGGTGGCGTTCCTGTGTGCGTCTTTATAGCGTGGCGAAGCTGAGGGACAAACTGTTATTCCATCAGTTTAACTAAATTCTGGTTTGTGTCTCCCCTCATCTCCCCTTCAAACCCTCATTCGGCTTATTTAGCTTCTGTAAAGGTAAAGGTAAAGGTCACCCTACAACAGGCCATGAAGGCCCAGAGGGGGAGTAGAGATGTAGCTGTAATCTTTCTTTAACCTCGGCGTTAGATGGGGTGGTTGGTTAACGCCACGCCCCGGCCGCTTTACCCCCAGGAATGACCCGATACGCATTGTAAGGAAGGTGGGTTGGCCCCAGGGCCGGTGTGGACGGGCGCGGAAGATCTCGCCCCCACCGGGATTCGATCCCCCGACCGTCCAGTCCGTAGCGAGTCGCTGTTCCGCCTGAGCTATCCCGGCCCACATTTAGCTCCTGTACATCGCCAAAGTGTAACTTACGACGTTACTTTGGGTAAGTCAGTGCTTGTCAAAGTCCCGATAGAACGCCATTTCATTCATAATTATTTATTTACAGCTCATCCATGTCACTTGTTTGCATACTTTCCCTTTAAAAAGCAAATGAAAGTAGGCTTTTGCGTGTGTGAGCGCGCGCTGTTTCAGCGCTTGAGCCAGTTGACCGAATTTAACGGAACTTGGTATGAACGTTAATCGTTGGAAGACACCCAAGTGCCGTATTATAATCTCCTAAATCAATAATGTGACCGAAGCGCGAAAATTTGAGGTGGGAACGACACTGGTGCCTTTTACGTTCACATACTGAAATGTTATGTAGTAATAGACGTTGGAAAGTTATGTAGACTTTGTTACAGAGCTATTTTTATAGGTTATGAAATAACAAGATGGCGGCCATGCGAAGGAGTTATATTGCCTTCGGTTTGTTGAAAATTGCTAATGAAATATCGGTGCTAGGTATGTTGAATTCGGCACGGAACTAAATTATGTACTTACTTGTGCGTAATGTGTGAATATTAGATGTAAGTCGACAGTTACACACATGGTGACAGTGCGTGTCTGCAGTTATGTCCGATAGATTTTACGTAGCCTGTACATACAGAATCTGTACTTAAGTCATAAGCTCTTCAAAATAAATGGCACAAGAACAATAAGGCTAATGTGCGTGTAGAACCAGAAATACAGTGATCCCTCGATAATCCGGACCCCGGTAATCCGGATCCTCGGGTGGTCCGGACAATTTTGGGCTTAGTATTTCCCATTGAAATTATTATGAGAATATATTAATAATAATAATAATAATATTATTATTATTATTATTATTATTATACTATACTGTGAAGTACAGTATTTCTGCTTTAAGGAATTCTGCTATACAATGATTTCTTGTATGTTATCTGTACCACGTAGTTTCCCCTCAGTGGTCCGGATTTCAGGGTAATCCGGACACCCCTCCCCCCGTATAGTCAGGATGACCGAGCGACTACTGTATATGCACTAGATAAGAAGGCTTTATGAGGTCTGCCAGTAACTACTGTATATGCACTAGATAAGAAGGCTTTATGAGGTCTGTCAGTAACTACTGTATATGCACTAGATAAGAAGGCTTTATGAGGTCTGCCAGTAACTACTGTATATGCACTAGATAAGAAGGCTTTATGAGGTCTGCCAGTAACTACTGTATATGCACTAGATAAGGCTTTATGAGGTCTGCCCGTAACTACTGTATATGCACTAGATAAGAAGGCTTTATGAGGTCTGCCCGTAACTACTGTATATGCACTAGATAAGAAGGCTTTATGAGGTCTGCCCGTAACTACTGTATATTCACTAGATAAGAAGGCTTTATGAGGTCTGCCAGTAACTACTGTATATGCACTAGATAAGAAGGCTTTATGAGGTCTGCCAGTAACTACTGTATATGCACTAGATAAGGCTTTATGAGGTCTGCCCGTAACTACTGTATATGCACTAGATAAGGCTTTATGAGGTCTGCCAGTAACTACTGTATATGCACTAGATAAGGCTTTATGAGGTCTGCCCGTAACTACTGTATATGCACTAGATAAGAAGGCTTTATGAGGTCTGCCAGTAACTACTGTATATGCACTAGATAAGGCTTTATGAGGTCTGCCCGTAACTACTGTATATGCACTAGATAAGAAGGCTTTATGAGGTCTGCCCGTAACTACTGTATATGCACTAGATAAGAAGGCTTTATGAGGTCTGCCAGTAACTACTGTATATGCACTAGATAAGAAGGCTTTATGAGGTCTGCCAGTAACTACTGTATATGCACTAGATAAGAAGGCTTTATGAGGTCTGCCAGTAACTACTGTATATGCACTAGATAAGAAGGCTTTATGAGGTCTGCCCGTAACTACTGTATATGCACTAGATAAGAAGGCTTTATGAGGTCTGCCAGTAACTACTGTATATGCACTAGATAAGGCTTTATGAGGTCTGCCCGTAACTACTGTATATGCACTAGATAAGAAGGCTTTATGAGGTCTGCCAGTAACTACTGTATATGCACTAGATAAGGCTTTATGAGGTCTGCCCGTAACTACTGTATATGCACTAGATAAGAAGGCTTTATGAGGTCTGCCCGTAACTACTGTATATGCACTAGATAAGAAGGCTTTATGAGGTCTGCCAGTAACTACTGTATATGCACTAGATAAGAAGGCTTTATGAGGTCTGCCAGTAACTACTGTATATGCACTAGATAAGAAGGCTTTATGAGGTCTGCCAGTAACTACTGTATATGCACTAGATAAGGCTTTATGAGGTCTGCCAGTAACTACTGTATATGCACTAGATAAGGCTTTATGAGGTCTGCCAGTAACTACTGTATATGCACTAGATAAGGCTTTATGAGGTCTGCCAGTAACTACTGTATATGCACTAGATAAGAAGGCTTTATGAGGTCTGCCAGTAACTACTGTATATGCACTAGATAAGAAGGCTTTATGAGGTCTGCCAGTAACTACTGTATATGCACTAGATAAGAAGGCTTTATGAGGTCTGCCAGTAACTACTGTATATGCACTAGATAAGAAGGCTTTATGAGGTCTGCCAGTAACTACTGTATATGCACTAGATAAGAAGGCTTTATGAGGTCTGCCAGTAACTACTGTATATGCACTAGATAAGGCTTTATGAGGTCTGCCAGTAACTACTGTATATGCACTAGATAAGGCTTTATGAGGTCTGCCAGTAACTACTGTATATGCACTAGATAAGGCTAAGAAGGCTTTATGAGGTCTGCCAGTAACTACTGTATATGCACTAGATAAGAAGGCTTTATGAGGTCTGCCAGTAACTACTGTATATGCACTAGATAAGAAGGCTTTATGAGGTCTGCCAGTAACTACTGTATATGCACTAGATAAGAAGGCTTTATGAGGTCTGCCAGTAACTACTGTATATGCACTAGATAAGAAGGCTTTATGAGGTCTGCCAGTAACTACTGTATATGCACTAGATAAGAAGGCTTTATGAGGTCTGCCAGTAACTACTGTATATGCAGTAGATAAGAAGGCTTTATGAGGTCTGCCAGTAACTACTGTATATGCATAGATAAGAGGCTTTATGAGGTCTGCCAGTAACTACTGTATATGCACTAGATAAGAAGGCTTTATGAGGTCTGCCAGTAACTACTGTATATGCACTAGATAAGAAGGCTTTATGAGGTCTGCCAGTAACTACTGTATATGCACTAGATAAGAAGGCTTTATGAGGTCTGCCAGTAACTACTGTATATGCACTAGATAAGAAGGCTTTATGAGGTCTGCCAGTAACTACTGTATATGCACTAGATAAGAAGGCTTTATGAGGTCTGCCAGTAACTACTGTATATGCAGTAGATAAGAAGGCTTTATGAGGTCTGCCCGTAACTACTGTATATGCACTGGATAAAGGCTTTATGAGGTCTGCCCGTAACTACTGTATATGCACTAGATAAGAAGGCTTTATGAGGTCTGCCAGTAACTACTGTATATGCACTAGATAAGAAGGCTTTATGAGGTCTGCCAGTAACTACTGTTATATGCAGTAGATAAGAAGGCTTTATGAGGTCTGCCAGTAACTACTGTATATGCAGTAGATAAGAAGGCTTTATGAGGTCTGCCCGTAACTACTGTATATGCACTAGATAAGAAGGCTTTATGAGGTCTGCCAGTAACTACTGTATATGCAGTAGATAAGAAGGCTTTATGAGGTCTGCCAGTAACTACTGTATATGCACTAGATAAGAAGGCTTTATGAGGTCTGCCAGTAACTACTGTATATGCACTAGATAAAAGGCTTTATGAGGTCTGCCAGTAACTACTGTATATGCACTAGATAAGGCTTTATGAGGTCTGCCCGTAACTACTGTATATGCACTAGATAAGAAGGCTTTATGAGGTCTGCCAGTAACTACTGTATATGCACTAGATAAGAAGGCTTTATGAGGTCTGCCAGTAACTACTGTATATGCACTAGAAAAGAGGCTCTATGAGGTCTGCCAGTAACTACTGTATATGCACTAGATAAGGCTTTATGAGGTCTGCCCGTAACTACTGTATATGCACTAGATAAGAGGCTTTATGAGGTCTGCCAGTAACTACTGTATATGCACTAGATAAGGCTTTATGAGGTCTGCCCGTAACTACTGTATATGCACTAGATAAGAAGGCTTTATGAGGTCTGCCAGTAACTACTGTATATGCACTAGATAAGAAGCTTTATGAGGTCTGCCAGTAACTACTGTATATGCACTAGATAAGAAGGCTTTATGAGGTCTCCCCAGTAACTACTGTATATGCAGTAGATAAGAAGGCTTTATGAGGTCTGCCAGTAACTACTGTATATGCACTAGATAAGGCTTTATGAGGTCTGCCAGTAACTACTGTATATGCAGTAGATAAGAAGGCTTTATGAGGTCTGCCAGTAACTACTGTATATGCAGTAGATAAGAAGGCTTTATGAGGTCTGCCAGTAACTACTGTATATGCACTAGATAAGAAGGCTTTATGAGGTCTGCCAGTAACTACTGTATATGCACTAGATAAGGCTTTATGAGGTCTGCCCGTAACTACTGTATATGCATAGATAAGAAGGCTTTATGAGGTCTGCCAGTAACTACTGTATATGCACTAGATAAGAAGGCTTTATGAGGTCTGCCAGTAACTACTGTATATGCACTAGATAAGAAGGCTTTATGAGGTCTGCCAGTAACTACTGTATATGCAGTAGATAAGAAGGCTTTATGAGGTCTGCCAGTAACTACTGTATATGCACTAGATAAGGCTTTATGAGGTCTGCCAGTAACTACTGTATATGCACTAGATAAGAAGGCTTTATGAGGTCTGCCAGTAACTACTGTATATGCAGTAGATAAGAAGGCTTTATGAGGTCTGCCAGTAACTACTGTATATGCACTAGATAAGAAGGCTTTATGAGGTCTGCCAGTAACTACTGTATATGCACTAGATAAGAAGGCTTTATGAGGTCTGCCAGTAAGTTTTTCTTTTCCTTTGTCTCGCCTCTGCTTCGTCTCTCTTTCTTTCAATTAATTCCTTTGGTATTTAGTCTTCCTCTGTATTTTTCTTCTTCAGTAAACTTCCCAGTTTTTCACTTCTATTCGCCTTCCAGTTACGACTGTTACGTCTCAGGAACTTAATATAGCTCAGTTATTGTAGTAACTAGGTTACAGGAGGATAACTGAGAAGTCGCGGTTTGAATCTCGACTGGTAAGAGACATTCCCCCCGTACCACTGGGGCCCACCCAGCCTCATAGTAGGCCTACAGGTGACTGAAACAGTCTACCCACCTTCATCTGTTGCCAAGGTTAAGAATGTGTGAAGCTATACCTCCACTTCCCCACATGCTTTTGTGGCATAGTGTTTAATTAGGCGCAGGGAGAACTTGACCTTTATCAATGAAGACGGAGGCACATATGCATCAGTAATTTTGCTGTCATGCCAAACCAACTCTATTATAACCGTGATTTTGTTTTGTTGGCTTAGGAAAGTGTCATTACGTAACAGGCTCTTGAAGTGAAAGGTTTTGTACTGTTCATAGGTAGCTGCCTGTTTAGCTGATTGGTTGACAATACAGCACAGTGGTTGCCCAACACCTGCTTTAACAATAAATCTCTTGAGTCTTCCTCACACTGTGTGTTTATGTATTCTGAATGATTCTTACAATGACCAGTGATCGTTTATCTAAACAACATTCAATGCTTGTTTTCTGGAGGGCAGTAACTGAATTACTTGCGTTTAGATTCATTTTTGTTTCAAACCCTTACTTAACCACATGTTTAGATCTTAATGAAAGCTGACATTTGGCTAAGATACAGATTGAAGTAACAAGCTGTTTTTAGGCGCGTTCGCAAAATTGCGAAAGCGACTATTAGCTTCGTCGTGTCCGTCCGTCCGTCCATGTATCCGTCTGTCCGTCCGCATGGAACAAATCGGCTCCCACTGGACGTATTTTCTTTAAATTTGACGTTTAGGAATTTTTAAAAAATCTGTCGAGAAAATGCAAATTTCATTAAAGTCTGACAAGAATAATGGGTACTTCACATGAAGACCTACGTACGTTTATGGTAATATCTCACTGAATTCTTCTTGGAATGAGAAATGTTTGACAGAAGTTGTAGAGAAAATCGAAGTACACATTTTATGTTCAATAACGTTTCCCCGAAAATCGTGCCGTTTATGAGATAATGTGGAAACATATGGTAGAGCCAGACAGGCCACAGACGACAATAAAATACGGCGCATGCGCAATGCATGCTGGATAACTAAGGCTACAAACACACACTCAGAATATGTAATACTTATTGCTCTTCCACGGCAACAATGGCTGCACGAAGGCTCGTATGTACATTGCCTGTCTTGTTTAAGGTAATTTCTGAATACAGTTGTACCTAACGTATGTTTTCAACTGAAGGGTTAAATTCTGTTCTTTGCAGTCAGCCTGAAAGGTGAACGCATCCTGCAGACCCCCCAGACATTCACAGGTTTTATGCTTGTGGTAGAACCAAGCAACGACTTCCTCCCTTCTTGGGTAGATGGACTTCAGAGGGGCATGATGGTCCCCGTGAGCGATTACAGCACACGGAACGTCGGCGTCTTTTCGTTGTTTGGCGACACCTCAACCAAATTCAGTGACCGCTGTCCCAATGCTATCGTCCAGACATCGTCGATACCCAAGTCTGACATACAGGTGCTGTGGACAGCGCCTCCCAAGGGCAGCGGCTGTGTTGTCTTCAGGTTTGTACCGTCTTTTGATGAGAGTGAGATAGGACGGTGTTCATGTCTGTGTTCTGTGTGCGGTAGTGACAGCTACCTTAACCTATTTTGTGACTGGCTTGCAGGCTAGACAACCAGAATTGAATTCTTCACTGTGTCCAAATCGGCTGTGGGGCCCACCCAAGCTACTATCCAGTCTTTACTGGGGGTAAAGCAGCCACGGCATGAACCCTGAAATCCATCTAGGGCCGTTGGTAACTCCCCCAAATGTGCTTGTGGTGTAGGGCATAAGCCAGTGTTCTTCAACCTTTTCGAGCTGCAACACTGTCCAGGCAAATAGTTTTGTCTCATGACCCCTGGAGTCAGAAATAAAGACAGGTGTAAAATAAAAAAATTAATGGGTATAGTAAATGTGACATTGAATAATTTATTGAAATGAAAATAAACATACATGCATTTACGTACTTTGCGTGAGCCTGAGTTCAATGCTGTGACTCCTCTTATGGCTCTTATATCTAGAGTTGGTCTTCACAAAATTGTGAATTTTTAGAAAATTTTTCCAATCGTATGATGACTTCACAGTAAAAATGGTAATTCATTTTGGCTGAAGCGATTATTTGCCGTTCGGAGGCTGGCAACCCTGCTAGTCAGTGGCCTGTGCCATTTTTATAGTAGGAGGGTGAAGACAATATTGCTAGTGTCACTACAAGTGATTACATTTACAAAAAAAGCACTGCTTATCGAAGTAGTTTAAGTTTGTAGCAAGTAGATTCATGAAATTGTTTAAAAAAACATTCAGTTTGGGTTGCGGCCCATAGGTTGAGAAACACTGGCTTAAGTAAGGGGATGACTTTACCTTGATCTTAAGTGAGCATTGCTGCTGATCATCACTCACACAGCATTGGAGACGAGACAATAAAATGTTGAGGAAAATATTTGCACACAAGTAACAGGATGATACAGAAAATTACATAAACTTATTAAGACTACAGTCCTCTGGAATGTAATGCCACGTATCTGGAAGAAGGTTACGAAGGTTTCAGAGGAACATACTGTGTCCGTCTTCATATGATGCATTTGCATAACATAAAACTGAAGTTGTAATAATCACTGCCATGACAACCTCAAAACCTCGCATAAATCTTAATTGAAACTTTTCTTCATTATTCCTTCGTAAAGAAAAACAACCCACAGCTAAGCAACATACAAGAACAATCAGGTTAATGCATGAGTGCATGCACAGGGGAATCATAATGTAACATCAGGCCAACAGTACATTCACTGACCCTTCACAGTTGTGGCATGCTTTGTCAAATGTCATCCGGAAAAGAAAGAGATGTCGACACTTTGTACGGCTTAGAACTAAAATAAACACTGGTGTTGAAGTTGGGTGTGAAGGTAACCATGGTCTATCGATGTTACAAGGAATGGTGGTGTTGTAATGGCAGAAACACATGCGCTGATGGTAATTATGTTGAAATAAGAGAAAATTGCACACAAATTTCGCTAGCAACTAGTTGCAAAATGTTATGTTTATTATACAATGCTCCTACGTGTTTCAGCCATACATTTTGGCCATCTTTAGGGAGCTACAAGTTTGATCAACTTGTACAGTGTATATGGCAATTTGTTCGTAGATGATTGGCAGACTGTATACATATATATAATATAAGGATACAATGATGACTGTCACTATATAAATCTTCAATATATAAACAGGTAGATAAAATGTTAAAACCTGTTTTTTAAAAACTGGTTTAAAAAGTTGTAGGTATGACTTTTACTGTTTAACAAAACAAACAACAGAATTTGACAGAAGAAAGCCTAGTTGAATATTTGATGCTTCATCTCCATATAATTTTAATCTTGCCAAAGGTTTGAATTGGAAACATTACAGATATTACCCCTGTTTTGTAAAAAGGGGCTAACTGCCACTTTGAGATAAATTGAGTTATGTGTAGTGAATCATTCCACTAATGGTCCTCTATGATATATACTGTATATATATTTATTATTACTGCAAGTGGGTTTATACCCAGTGGCAGTGGTACTACAATGACACATAACACAGAATAACCTACATCACAAAAAATAACACACAACATCAAAACAATACACAACACACAAACTTACAAAAACAATAAAACACACATACTACAAAAAAGAAAGAGTGGCTACAAAAATAAAGAGTGGATATGTAAAAAAGATAACTGCATTTTCAAGAATAAATAAGATACGTGGGGATATCCTACCTCTCTGAGTATTTGTAATAAGTAAAACGGAGCCATCTTCTTGCTTCTTCTGTAAAATTGATGTTTTGTGGGTTGTACCCTTTTTACAAAATAGGGGCGATACGATATTGAGATTGGTGTTATTGCTATGCCAAGCCCATCTATACCCATAGCATTTGGTCTGCATTTAGAGTAGGCACTGATTTTGACTTACCTAAATGCCTGTGTTTATTTCATAAACAGGGCAACTGTTGTGGAAAATCGCGATACTTGGTACATGGACGATGAACAGCTGAGTCGCCTGTTGTGTGAGGATGTTCAAGACAATGATGATAAACAACCAGAAGTTGTGAATTCGTGTTGTGCCTGTGATGAAGCCAAGTATGAGGTAACATGCAACTCAGTTAGTAGATGGCATCAAAACCAATAATCTAGTGCTTAGGCTGGTAGAATAGTATGAAAGGATTCCTACCTTGATTCCAGCCACTGCCACTGATGTAAAATGTGAAAAAACCACCCATCACCAGAAGGCAGGAGTAGAGCCAACCCCAGAAAACCTTATATGCTGGACAATGTTCAACTAACTGTGGTGTCTTAAACCAGTCAATGCCATGAACTTTTAGAGAATGGCTCTTCTCTTTGTGTCTGCCAAATCAGAATGTTAACTAATAGTTTTGGCTTGTGGTCTTTTAGTTTGTGACAGTGGGTGATTACCAATTTCTTGAAGGGACATGCCACCTCCAGCTTGAGATAAGAACCGTTTACCCTGCAGATGGAGGCAGCGGGTGCTTTCAGAACTTTAGTGCCCATGGTTACAGGGTGTCATAAATCAGAAGACCACAATCTAAATCTTTGCTGCCAGGAGAACATTAAATCCCAGTGACAGTTTCATTATCTGTCACGTATAATTCTTGATGTATGCAGTGGCGCAGTTAGTTGAGGCACTGTGCTACTAGACAGAAGGTCATGGGTTCAATTGCCGATGGGGTATTTGGATTCTTTATTGACTTAATTCTTCCAGCTGCATTATGGCCCTGGGGTCGACTCAGCCTCTAATAGAAATGAGTACCAGGGGTATTTTGTGGGGGGGGGGGGGGGGGTAAGGCGGCCGGTGCATAGGTCTGACAACCTTGTCACCTTCATGTGATGATTGCCTAGAAATTCTGGGAGTCTCAACCTCCTGAGGCTCTACGTGCCTGTTCAGGCCTGTATAGAGTTTGCTTTGTAATTCTTGATGTAAGTACAGCAAAATTCTGTTAATCTTAATAGGCACAGGACTGGGCAGGTGCCGAATTATCGAATCTTCTGGATTATCAGATGGTACCTATACTGATCTAAGTTCTTACAAGTAATTGTTTGGTACTGCTCCTATACATGGGCTGCACATTTAATCAGAGTATTCCATTTGGTTCAGGGTCACATTTTTTAATGAATTTTCCAGCTACAGGTAAATCTCGCACTTCTTTCCAAATGCTCTGTCTTATTGAGCTTAATGTTGAGAGACGAATTGACTGACTGTTGATTACATTCAGGTAACTTTTGAAAGCCTGTGGTCAAGGCATACACATCCCAAAGACTTCCCAACAAATGGGACACCAACCAGATTCAGTGATGTCATTGGAGCATCTCATTCTGCTGATTATCAGTTCTGGAATTATGGCAACTTTGCTTCAGAAGGTTTGCGACAGGTGGCCGAAAGAGGCGCAACTCGTATGCTTGAAAGTGAGTTGAAGGCTCAGGTGAGTTAAGGAAATAGAAGCATGGGAAATTGAAGTTCATTTGATTTATTCTTGTTCTATTGATTAACATGTTAAATAGCTCAGATTATAGAGGGTCAAGTTATAGGATGGTTTATGAGCAGTGAAATGTAACACACATGGAAGGAAGTGACAATGGCCTAATTTGAGGTGTGCGTGTGCTCTTGTTATCATGTTTTGAACCCATGCACAAATTAAGTTCTGTGCATTTGCAGTTTCTATCATGCTTTGAACCTGTACACAGATTACAAAAATAAAATTAGCCTTGACTTAATTTAAATTGTGAATGCCAAAAATGGAAATCTGGTGCTCCAGATAGTTTGCTGTTCATGTTTCCTAGCAACAGCACCACAGTTAAGTGTAATAGGAATATCACATTGATTGTAATGCTGCTGCTAAATTTCATAGAGTAGAAAACAAACCACAGTAATTATGGTAAGAATACAGTTTTTAACTTGTTTCGAACTGTTGTTAGCTAGTAAAGTGATGGGGTGGCTAACCAAGGAACGAATTGCTGCCAATGGGCCCCGGGGGTTGGGGTGTATCATGACTGGCTCTGAAGCCTGCCTGGTATGGTAACAAACCAATATTAAGGGCTTTTTTCCTGAAGGTAAATTCGTCAAAAACGAAGCTCACCAATCACATTTATCTATTGCCAAGGTTAAGAACTGGTGGAGCTTTATCTTCACTCTCCCTACACAAATTTATGGTGTTGTGCTTCAGCACAAGGGAAGCTTAACTTTATTAGTCATGATGTAGAGGAGCTGAATAAATGCTGATATTCTTATGAAGTGATAATTGTAATAATACAGTGATCGTGTGAGGGGAATTAAGTAACCACTGGAACTTCTCCATTTCCAGAGTGAACATATCCGCACCATAATAAAAGCACGAGGTATTAGCCACTCCAATGTGACTGGCAAAACATTTGCCGTGTTCCGAGTGGACAGAAAGCACCATCTCATGTCCATCGTGTCAAAGATAGGTAAATGCATAAATCTATCTTCATCTAAATTAAGAGCAGTTTGAAACTGGGATACACATGTTATTATTCAGTTCAGAAATCTTCTGCCTTCATGTTTGTCATGTAAAAATCTAAATTTTAAATATTCAAAACTGTGGCTCTTCCTATTGCTTTTGTCTCACCCTTAGAGAGGGACACAATTAAGTATGATTTTTTAGGTTCTTAGAGAGACGAATGTAAGATTATAGTCCTCTGAGGTGGGCTACAATGCAGTTTGGTGCATAGGTATCAACGTTTTGCAGAAATCTGCTGCCATTCATCTTCTGACTTGAACCCAGAGGCAGCAGGTTCCTCCAAAATTTGATATCTATTGACAAAACTACGTGGTGTCACATCTCAGAGGACAGTACTTTTCGATTGAGGGTGTTTAAAAACACAATGCAAAGGAGATTGTTTGGACATCAGAAAGAGAGAGAGAGAGGGGAGGGGGGGGGGGGAAATTACATACCAAAGATCTTTATAATTTATTCTCTTCACCAAGTAAAGGTGATCAAATTGAGGAGATTGATGAGGATGAGGCATGTAGCAGATATGAGAGAGTGACAGGAACTACATAGGAGATTTATAAATAGGTGGGAATGTGATATTAAAATGGATGTTTAGCCACGTGGTTGGATGGTGTGCTTTTGTTAAAACTGAATAAGCTTTGTGTTAAAAAAGCAGGTTATAAGGAAGACTGTTTGTTTTTTTTTTTTTTTTTTTTGTTAACTTGTCAGTAAGTTATTAAACAATTCTCAAACTATTTCATTGTTTCTCAACTTTTTGCCCTGTAGGAATCTGTCAGTTATATAATTTGTATTGTACATTTGTAATGTACCTCACATAACTTTACTTTATCACCAATGTAATTGTGTTGTACAGATCCGTCACCAGACTGGGTAGTTGGGGTGTCCCGCCTGGAGCTCTGTCTGCGGAACTGCAATTGGGTTGAACACAAAGTCTTGAATCTGTATCCCTATGATGCAGGCACAGACAGTGGCATCACTTACCTTGTGAGTGCAGTGATTACAGGTACACTAGACTGAAATATAGGAATGAAGGCAGGTGACTACAGATGTGCTGAAACAAGCAATGAGGTCACATGCTCACTGACAGACTTGCTGCCCAATCAATGTTAGTTGGCTGAAGCAGTTGCTCATATACAGAAGTTCTTCATATATTGGTGTCAGTATTGTAGCCAAGGTTGACAAGGTTGATGGCCAACGCTTGTAAAATCAGGCTTTGAACCATGCAAAGAACTGATAGTAAGGTAAAGTTTTGTATCAGTACAAGTTTCAGTGTGGCATTTTGTTCACCAGGAAAGCATTGTCAGTGCAAGAAACCATTGATTGACTTTGATGACTTGAGTAAAAATTTGCTGCCTTGTATAATTTTAGATGTGTGTGGTGTGGGGAATTTCCTACAACTACTTGTAGAAATGAAAGCAGCTGCAGGGTTTGAAGACGGACGGGATTTCACATTATGAATATTGAAGAGCATGAGTCTCAAGTATAGGAAGTGTAAGGATGGGAGAAACCTTTTGTTATTGATAGAGTGTTATTTCGGCTTAATAAAAGTGCATGAAATTAGATACAATGATGAAGATTGCATTTACTACTTCGGTGAAACTTGGGTAAACCAGAATAACACCAAAACAACATGCTGGCAGATGAGTGATGGTTTCACTGGCCTGCAGTTCCCATTGGCTAAGGCAGTCACTTTATTTTTTGTTATGCTGGTTCAGCTGCTACAGGATTTGTTTCACATAGCAAGTTATTAGGTTTCAGTGCATTATCACAACGAGATGAATTCAGCACTTTTTAAAATGTGGTTTATCAAACAGTTTCCACCACACATAGCTTCCATATCCATCATCATAATGGATAATACCACCATCCACTCAGTTTTTATGTAAAAAGTACTGTGTGCAAACATGATAAAGCATACATTATGGCATGGCTAGCCAGCAAACACATTCCTCACATGATCTCACAAACATCTGCAGAGTTATTACAGTTGGGTACGAAATGCGAGATGTGTAAATGCTATGAATTGGACATCATTTGTATGTGACATGGTCACACAGTGATGTGCTTGCTGCTGTATCACTGCCACTACAACACAGCTGAAGTTATATGTGCACAGCTGAAGTCATATGTGGTAGCCAAGAATAACACCTTCAGATTTTCTTATGTGGAGAAGCTGATGCGTGAGGCAGTAGACTTCACCTTCAAATGACTGTATGCAATACATGGAAGATTTGCAAGATCAGGATTTTCAAAGAGAAATTTCCAAAGGTAACCTGATGGAACCTATTGTCATAAACATCAGGGATTCAGAAAGATAACACTTCAAGTCCAGCACTGAAGATGATTAAGGCATTTACATTGTGTTTTACAGTAAATGCAGATTAATAATTGACAACATGTAACATTTATTGTACAGTACTTTTGTACTTTTGTGGTAGTGTAATAGGCTGTATACTGGCTGCACCATTCTTACAGCAGAGGTCTTGTAACATTGCAAAAGTGCCTCTCTTTTCTTTTGTGTAGAACGTTTTGTTCACCCGTCTTCATTCCTGCAGTTTCCTTTAGTCAAGACATGCAGCTGTGGTATTACAGAAATAAGTTTTAAGTTGCTAAAACATCATTTCAGAGATGAAGAAGAAACTACTTTAGACATTTATGCAGTGACATACTTAACCCAGTACTGCAGTATATCACTCTGTCTTTATGGCATGCTTTAGCAAATTTTTGAGAGCGACTTTGAAATTTAAATTTAAAGATTATGCCTTAAATTCTTTATATGCTGCCATCTGGTATTTCTAAAGCTTATTGCTGGTACTACAGCACGGTTTTTGAAACTGTGGTACTCATACCACCACTGGTACACCAACCATTATTTACTGGTACACAACTTTAATTAAAAACCGAAATAAAAAAAAAAAAGGACAAAAATTGAAAAAATAAACGAAACATAAGTCACATATATTTGTTAATACGCAGTACTGCTGGCAACATTATGTAACTCATCCCCACCATCAGCCAGTAGTTCCAATTTTAGCTTTTTTATTTAAATAGAAAAAAATACTGGTGGTACATTGAAATTGTTAAATTTCATTTAGCGGTACACAAGTGAAAAAGTTCGAGACCCCCTGTACTAAAGCATACACTAGTGATATCTGGTACAAATTTACAGAATTCAGTGAAAATAATTTTTCATTAAACTTATTTTATTGTGGCAAATTTCTGACAGTCATCCTCTTCATAACAAGGCAGATATTTTACAAAATAGATGATCTGCATGTATACAAAAGGAAATTCTTTGATATAACGACAAGACTAACAGGGAATTGTGATTCTGGAGAGCTCAGTTACGTGACTGGATATGTGGTTAGTATGTGGCAGGGACAGAGCTCAATTCAGTGACTGGATATGTGGTCAGTATGTGGCAGTGACAGATCTCAGTTAAGTGACTGGTTATGTAGTCAGTATGTGGCAGGGACAGAGCTCAGTTAAGTGACTGGTTATGTAGTCAGTATGTGGCAGGGACAGAGCTCAGTTAAGTGACTGGGTATGTACTCAGTATGTGACAGGGACAGAGCTCAGTTAAGTGACTGGATATGTGGTCAGTATGTGGCAGGGACAGAGCTCAGTTAAGTGACTGGTTATGTAGTCAGTAAGTGGCAGGGACAGAGCTCAGTTAAGTGACTGGATATGTGGTCAGTATGTGGCAGGGACAGAGCTCATTAAGTGACTGGATATGGTGGTAGATGTATGGTGGGGACAGAGCTCAGTTAAGTGACTGGATATGTGATAGATGTATGGTGGGGACAGAGCTCAGTTAAGTGACTGGATATGTGATAGATGTATGGTGGGGACAGAGCTCAGTTAAGTGGCTGGATATGTGATAGATGTATGGTGGGGACAGAGCTCAGTTAAATGACTGGATATGTGATAGATGTATGGTGGGGACAGAGCTCAGTTAAGTGACTGGATATGTGATAGATGTATGGTGGGGACAATTCAGTTAAGTGACTGGATATGCGATAGATGTATGGTGGGGACAGAGCTCAGTTAAGTGACTGGATATGTGATAGATGTATGGTGGGGACAGAGCTCAGTTAAGTGACTGGATATGTGATAGATGTATGGTGGGGACAGAGCTCAGTTAAATGACTGGATATGTGATAGATGTATGGTGGGGACAGAACTCAGTTAAGTGACTGGATATGTGATAGATGTATGGTGGGGACAGAGCTCATTAAGTGACTGGATATGTGGTAGATGTATGGTGGGGACAGATCTCAGTTAAGTGACTGGATATGTGATAGATGTATGGTAGGGACAGAGCTCAGTTAAGTGACTGGATATGTGATAGATGTATGGTGGGGACAGAGCTCATTAAGTGACTATATATGGCAGGGACAGAGCTCAATTAACTGACTGGATATGTGATTAATATGTGGCAGGGACAGAGCTCATTTAAGTGACTGGATGTAGTATTGATATGTGCAGGGACAAAGATCATGCCTGGGGCTCACACAGCCTCATTTCCGATCCTTCTTCAATTATAAAACTGTCAGAGCACAAACAAAAGTGACCATTCAGTTCTATCTGTTTCCGAGGTAATGACTGAATGTTTCCTACATGCCTTTGTAGTAGCAAGATGCTTGTGTTTCAGAGACACTTTTATCTTTTACAAAAGAGTGTCAAATAAAATGACCAAAATATTATGAAATATGTTAAGGCTGTTCTTTGGATTTTGTACTTCATTGCACTTGTTCATATTAAAAATCACAGTGTTTTAGGAATGGATTGTATTTCTGTCTTCATGTGGACAGTATGTGAAAAAATTCTGTTGTTGACTTTTTGCGTACAGCTTCTTGATGGTGTGACAGCAGATGTATCTAGGAGCCCAACAGAATGGGAATTTCTTCATATGCTGTCCACCTCATGACAGAAATAGAATCCAGTTCAACAGTTTTGTTGTCCTCTTATATAAAAATCTGGAACAAAGTCCAAAGGAGCAGCTTCAGACATTATAAAACCATCATAAAAGTATTTCAAATTATGTGAAATTTAATTTTCCAATGGCAGTGACTATGAAGGATACTGTCTTATAGAGTGACATCGTGTAGTCTGGTAGAATTGTAATGACATTTCAGAAGAACCTGCTACCTTAATCACAAACTACCCTTAAGATGGAGGGTATTTTCCTCTGAAAAATTGTTATGCTTTTACCAGACTACACGATGTCACGTCCTAGAAGACATCTTCAGCAACACTGCTGTGAGAACTTCACTTCTTGCAGTTATCGTCTTGTTTAAATTTTGATCGTGAAAACAGCAGAAAGGGATGGAAAATTCTTATACTATAAACTAAGCCTGTGGCCAGTTGCTTTGCTGAGAGTCTGTGGCTGTTCATTCACATATGCTCGAAGTTCTGCATTCAGACAGACATTTATTTTAGGCACAGACAAGGAATCCCTCGAACCAGGATAGCACAGTTGGTGTACTGACTAGTCTGTGGGATGGACGGCCCAGGGTTCGATTCCCAACAGTGGCAATATATTTTCTCTGCTCCAGAAACGTCCAGACTGGCTCTGGTGTCCACTCAGCCTCCTATTCAATGGGTATGAGGGCCTTTCACCCAGGAAGAAGGCGGCTGGGATGTGAAGTTGACCAAGAACCTCCATCTAACACCCTCTATGATATTGTAGCATACACAGGGGCACCTTTGCTTTTAAAAAGAATTCCTTATTCCATATCTTGGCAGATCCACAATTACTTGTTATTTTCAGTCACCTGATATGCCAACGAAGCCACGTGAAACAATCCAAGGGATCACGTCTAGCCATCCAAGTGACCCAAGATCTCCATTCTTCGGCGTGGAGATGAAGCCTCTGGCTCATGTGTACCTGACTCGTCAGCGGCTGTATGAAAAGAGCTGTTCAGATGACACCCCTGGGGGAGCCACTGACGATGACTCAGGATTGGATGAACATACAGCATCTGGTGGTATGTCATTTGTAGTGACGAGACCTTGCACTACAGGTGCACCAGAGTATAAAAGTGGTCAAGCCACTGACATGGTGTGTAGTGACTAGGTTATAGGCTGGATGACTGGAGAATTGAGGTTTGATTCCCACTGAGGGCAGATATTTTTTGCTGCTGCATCAAGACTGGTTCTGGGGCCCACCCAGCCCCTTATTAATGGGTACCATGGACTCTTTCCTCAAGGGTAAAGTGGCTGGAGTCTGAAGCTAACCACTCACCTCCTTTTAGCGTTGTAATTTAATAGTGCGTGGAGCTATAGCTGTACTGCTCCATGTGTCTTCATTTACAATTGTTTGATAAATGTGAGGCTTTAGTTTTGAAATATTTATCATAATTTTACATGAGATGTTTGTGTTAATAAGATTAAGTAGATGCCAGGGAGTTAACCTTTAGTGAATGGCTTTTAAAATTCTGCTGTGAAATTGGACTGCCTAGTTTTTAAATAGCTTTAGAATTTCCTATGTGCAGCATGTCTTAAAAGAAATTATATTCATGCATCCTTAGTTCTAAAAAGTCCATTTAAAACTGAATTTTTAATGATGAATCCATTTACATATTTATCAAGTTTTTGTATAACTGGTCATTATACTGTATACACAAGTTCATTTACATTTATGTACAGTTTTTTTAATGTTTTTACTTATGTGTTCATGTCAAAAGTTATCTTTTTTAATTCAATTTTAAACAAAATTGGATATGTCAGCAAAGTTTAGTAAAACTCTTCAGTATCAAATGTCCTCAGAATGTGTTCAGTGGTTATTGTATTTGACAGACTGAAAGATGGACTAAAACATGGTGTCACAAACCAGAAGACCAGTGTCTGAATTCATGCAATCCATTTCCAATCTTTGCTGTTCTCCAATCTGGGTAGTTTCTTGTATTTTTATATTTAATTACAGTTGTATGTAGTATTAAATTGTTTCTTGATTCCATATTTATAACTTGTTATACAGTTAAGTAAAGTTTTTCCTGTGCACATTATTAAGGCATATAGGGAGGTGAAGGTAGAGCTCCACTCATTCATAAACTTGGCACTAGACAGGTTTCAGTTACTGCCTTCATGACTTATCCATTTACCACCGGGGAAGGATCTTCCAGTAACAGTAGGAGGCTAGGTGGGCCCCACAGCCAGTCTGGATGATTCAGAGAAGAAAAAAAATCCCGTGCCTTTACCAGGAACCAAATCACGATTTGTTGGACATACAGCCTGTAGCCTTGTCACTGTACTGACTGAGTTATCCCAGCTCGTTGTGAGTTGTTTTAAGGTATTAACATAGTTAATAATAATTTTTTGACAGACTGTGAAGTGACAGAGTGGGGTCCATGGAGTGCATGCTCTGTGACTTGTGGCAAAGGTGTGAAGTACAAGCAGAGATCTTATGTAGACAACATGAGGGCCCAGATCAGATCCTGCAACATCAAGCTGACAGCCAAGTATCCTTGCCAGGGTGCCCAAGAGACATGCAGGTGTGTACATAGTATTGTCTCTTCAATTTATGTCATTGCATAGACCACTGAACATATTTCACCCTCTGCACATCCTAAAAATGTACCAGAATTTCTAAGTTTAGTTAATCATTTTAGCCAGAGATTCAAATTTTGTGGTATTTCTTCACTCATATTAGTTTATTTAGTACAAGAACAGCTACTGCCATCTAGGATCATTCAGAGGAATAAAATATTAGCAATGCAAATGAATGTCTGATACTGGAATACATTGTACAAGATACAAGAAGGTTTAAATAACATAGGGGTAACATCAACAACACTTACTAACTGATTTTTGGTTTATTTAGTGATGTTTTTCAACTGGTTAGATTATGAATAACAGTGAATTGTCAACAGTAAATTAGATGGAATGTTGTGTCCTGTTTTAAACTAATATGCCAGCCTTTATCTGCAGGGGCCACCGATTACAGAGGAAGGGTAAATAAGATGCACGTTTTCTGGGACGTTTTGCTATGTTGTTGCGATTATAGTTTCCAGAATTGTGAGTGGTTGTAGTTCCTTCAGCTTCAGGGTACAACTGTTTGATGAAGGCATCATAATGCTTTGAAATGTCGGGAATCATTTATCCATTGACAAAGTGTTACATTCCAGAAGGCTTGAATCTTCTGCAACACCGCTCTGTGAACCTCAAATCTCATGAAGTGTAATCACATTACAACTGACTGTGGCAAATTAGAAATAGATATTGTAACTTTAAATAGGTGTTATTGGTAGTAACAATTCATAAGACAGCATAGTCTATTCATAATGCTGGGTGCAGCATAGGATTTGTGACTATTGGTGGTGCAGTTGTAACTTGGATTTTCATATCATTGCTACCCTCTGGTGGTAGTGTCATAAATAACTCACATTTCCATGGAAACCAGGTGCTGTTGTAACTAAAATAGCAAGCACATCCTCACAGAGAACATAGCAACAATGGTAACCATGGCAACAAAGTGAGACTCACTCAATCACACAAATAGGGTATTATATATAGGGTGAAACATAGTACAGATCCACTGAGCAGTTGGAAGTGAAGACTGAAGTCTTTTGGGATATGATGTGATGTTGAGCAGGAACCATTTACTGACTGTTTGGAGGAGCTTGATGCCCCCACATCCAGGGTCTCAGTAGTTCATTGCTCTTCTTAGACTATTTGGACCCTGAAGATGGAGGCAACAGGCTCCTTTGAAATGTCAGTAACTATGAATCAGTGTGGAGTCATATCCCAGAAGACTTGAATACTTTGTATTCATTGATGCCACTATGATAACCTCGGCTTTTGCAGTTGGAAGTGCTTTGATATATTGAATAGAGGAACAAGGATGTGTGAAATGCCAGCAACATAACCAACATCTATACTATGGCATCATCCAAACAGGGCCCCACATTACCCCTGAACTGCCACAAAAGCCAGAATTCATATAGATCAATACTCTTATTTTGCCTATCCCAGTGGCTGCACAGTTTAAGGTGGTAAGTCTGTGGCCGTTCATTTGCTGGGATTGCGGGTTTGAATCACGCATGGATGTCTGTCTGCCTGTTGTGAGTGTTGTGTGTTGTCAGGTAGAGGTCTCTGTGACGGTCCAATTACTTGTCTGGAGGAGTCCTAATGAGCGTGGCGTGTCTGAGTGTGATCTCAAAACCTTGACAATTAGGAGGCCTAGGCCCACTAGGGCTGTTGAGCGATGAAAAAAAAAATTATTATTTTAATTAGTAGATATTTTCGTTGTAGCATAGATGAATTAGACAGAGTTTGAGAGCATGCAAAGGACTTAGTGTTCTCCTGTGTTATGTTGCAGTTCCCAGGCCAGTGATGAATTGACAAATTCACCTCTGGACCCCATCTGTACAGTGACAAAATGGAGCTCATGGTCTAGCTGTTCAGTGACCTGTGGAAGAGGCGTCCGCATTAGAACACGTAAATATGAGAGGCGTGAAGCATATAAACGCTGCTCTCCACACCCTGATGCACCACGTCTTGAACAAAATGACTTATGTTATGGAATCGGGGGAGAGAGATGTGAGGATTTCCCAGAAGAGAGTCAGGTTAGTAGCTACACATTTATATTGACTGGCATATGTTGAGAGTATGAATGATAATGCTAGTAATAGTGAATGTGTAGTTGTCCTAGCTATTAATATACTGCACAAATAGCTGTGTTGTGTCAGAGCTAATCAGGAGACTATTGTACCCAGGTATCAATATACGAGTAAACGACATTTTAACTTACTCGTATGAGTATCATTGTAGCTGACATATTGACTTATGAATATTGGTATATAATGGAAAAATTACTGTAATTTTTTAAATAAGGATATAAACAGTACATCTTCTATTATTCTATGTGGTGTTACAGTGTGAACAGCTTTGCAGCAGTACATTTCTACCTACAGTAGTATACATATCTCTGTAACATCAAGCATACATTTCCACTTCTGTCTGAATAAAGTTCTGGCATTACTGTCAGCATTGCTGTCCAGAGGATATGACTTTTTCTTGCGACAAATTTATAACTTGTCTTTGCATTTCTTCAGAGTTCTTCCTGTATATTCTTTTTCTTAGGTGTGTATTTTAGTATGTTTTCTGCAAGTGTGTGATCTTCCATTCTCATTATAATGTTAATTAAATTTTATATCCTCCTACACCTTTGTATCACTAAGTAACATTCAGTGGCAAGGCATGAGGTGTTTATTTCTTTAAAGGCTCTTCAACCAAATGTTTATAAAGTACTATATTGCCCTGGGCAGGGATAGCGCCCATTATTGTTATATTGTTGTCGCCATATTTGTTGTTAGTACTGTTATTATTGTTGTTGTTATTGTTTTGCATGGGGGTGACTAATGTACAAGTTGGAGGCATTTTAATGCCCTTTTAAATCTGTATTAGAAGATCTTAATTGGTGTCATGGCATGGCATCTCGGGCAAATGGCTGGTGCAACTGCTGAGCACTTTCAAAGTGATCAGTGAATAAAAAAGTCTACAAGCCACTTACATTTTTATTTGTATTTTGAGGAAGTTTTGCAGTCCTTCTGTTGAAGATCTTCCATCACAGAGTCATAGAATATTACTCATTGCATCATGTTCTTCAAAAGTCACCTTTCAATGAGTATCAGCGCCAACCCAGAACGTCTGCTCTTTGACTGTTAGATCTGGGGATATGCTTTGATTCTTTTCAGAGCTGAGAATAACCCATCTACAAATGTAGTAGTTGCCGGAATTGTTAAAATCAAGCCAGCAAGTTTTGTTGCTTCTGGTAGTGCTTAGTACGGTCCTCTAATGATGAGATATTTGTACACTTAATTTCAGATCATTAGTCATGTAAAAATGTGTTCTAGTTATGTCATATTTAATTAATGCTACTACAGATGTAATGTAAGCCTTTGAATCTTTATTTCAGTTTTTAAATTTCATGAAATTGTTGATGTCACTCCATACCATATCATAACAAAATGGAATGCATAGCCAATAGAACAGTTTCCATGTATGTTTGCAGTCGCACAACCAAGAATTGTTGGATGTGGTGAATGTAATGCTTCATTTTGGTACTGAGATCTGAAAGTGGGGAAGCAGACTTCCCCTACTGTGCCACTTTTCTTGTTGTAATTAATTCCACCAAACTGTTGCCTTCTTAGCCTTACCAGAACACCATCATATGCAGAGGAAGAAAAGACACTTGAAGGACCCAACATTTCCTCCATTTCAATCCTGGGTGGTTAAAACCACTTTAAAAAATGCTCATGTGTATGCATATACAAAGAAACTAATTCAAATTCAAAATCAGTGAAACGTAAACACTGTTGAACCAGGTACATCATAAAAAAACAAGATTCAGCCCACAAAATAACAAAATGCATTTTCGATACAAACAAACACAGTGCAAGGTACCACAGGATACACTGTTGCATTACATGTAGTCTGGCAGAAGCACTGAGTACAAGTGCTTACTAGCCAAGCTTATAGGCACAACTTGTATCATGCACTTCCTGATCTAATTACTTGATTGTATCACTTATCTGCTGCTGCTGCTGCTGCTGCTGCTGCAGGAATGATCTGACGGATTTCTTTGTTAGAGGTCTGTGAGAGGAGGGATGTGTTAGCCATAAAGTTACTAACAAAGAAGGTTTATATTTAATTTGGAAGTGTAAGCAGCGCTTATTTCCATTACATGAATGCCTCACCCCTGCTAATATTATTACCATGTTAACATGTCTCAGAACACCATTTCAAGATTCTATTCTTGTTGTTACATCTGGTCATTTCCACATGCAAGGGTTTGCCTTCTTCCTTCTCCCATAAGCACATAAGCACTGTACTTGTATCTGTATCCACTCTTTCCGTCCTATAATAAATACTTCTCCACTCTTCATTCTCCTCCTGTAAGCACTCCTTATGCACCTATGTCCACTTTTTCCTCTTATAATACGTTCTTCTCGGTTTCTTCTCTATCCTCTCATATGCCCTCCTTTTGTACTTGTCTGGTCCACTCCCTCCTTCCTTCCTTCCTGTCATTTGTACATCTGTCAGTTGGTCTCTCCACCTTATTCTTGGTCTGTCCAGAGATAATGTAAGACATATTTCAGATCTTTGTTTACGAAACATTTAGAGGGATCCTGCTGTCATCCACTCAGAACCAGTGTCTGTACTGCTGCATCCTTAATTTGACAAACTTTTCTTAAAATTTTTCTGCTTTCAGATCTTGCCCAATGTCCTGGTTTATTTAACATCAGTTGCATTGCAGCATATACATTAACTTGAATGTGGACTGTTGTGCTATTTTCTTCATGCAGATCCTCTGAACATGCTACTGGCTAGTGTTCTCAGGTACAGCAATCCCTCGCTGAATGTCATTTTTCATTTCATCCTATTTTGCCAACTACAGAATTCAGACTTACATGTCAGTAGTTTATAGTTTGTGTCCACATGAAAGAATTATTGTCTTCCACACTAAGGGATCATTCATGGTGCATCTTTTAGTCACCCTTTTTTATATTGTCATAATTTATTTTTAAACATTTTATTATGTGTTTTTATGTGTAGTGAAGCATCAGGTAATAAGCTTTGATGAGTATAAGAGCAACTGTGGTTCCCCTGACCCCAGTTTTCCCTAAGACATTGTTCTTGTCAACCATGATTTTGCCAAGTGGTGTTTTTCAAGAATATAACACTGCAGTTGGCAACACGTCATCCTGTGTTACAGGAAGAAAAGCCAAATTGCCCATTGACAGAGTGGTCTCGATGGAGCCCCTGCAGTGCGACCTGTGGCAAAGGAAGACGTTTGCGAACACGTTTGCGAGTGGCATACAATGAAGAAACAAGGACAATGTATGAACATATGGAAGAAGGTTATAATGGTCCACTTAGTATGGAGGATTGTTTGGATGCACAGGTTATAGATGAGGTTGAGTGTGATGGTGAGATTCCTTCCTGTGAGATTTCACCATCCATGGCAAGGGGTGAGTGTTTACCATTTGAATGTAGCTCAGCATTCACTGCAAGGATGTTTACCATACTTACATTGCATTCCATGCATTGTAATTCTCTCTGTGTTGATATGTCATTAGATACGAGATGCTTGCTCTTCTGGGATGTTGTGCAGTGTTGGTTGGTAATTGGTTACCAATGAGTATGGAGAGCATGTCAGTCCCATCTTCAAGCAATTGATGCGCTATCCCAAAACAGCAATAACAAACTACCAACCAACACCGTGCAACATCCCAGCAGAGCAAAGATATTGACTACACTACAGCAAAAGTCTAAAATCTTGCATCAGATATTCATGTAGACAACGCCTGTTCCACACACATCTGAGATGTTTTGCAGTTCACATTCAAATTGTGCTAGTATTTTATACTGTAATCAACAGGTGACAGGATTATGACTTTCTGTGGCCTTTTTTGACCAAACAATGCATTTGATTTATAAATATACTCCAAAGAAGATGTAAAAATAAGATACTGCACTGGCAGGGACAAGGTGCCATTTAAATTAGCTGCAGCAGCAGGCAAGATGTCATTTAAAGTAGTCTCTGGGGGGTTGAGTCATGAAAATACAAGAAGCAGCAGTAACTTAGCAAGCATGCAAAACACACACACACACACACAACACATACAGCATTTTTTAGGTTAGTGGTAATGGCAACCTTTAGTGTTTATACTAGGAGCATCACGAATTCTGTTATATGCTTATATAATTCGTATCACTTGGTTTTAGTACTATCTGTATTACAGGACAGCTCTGTATATTACTTCAATAAACCAATCTATGGTAGTGTCTTTCCTGATCTGTATGGAACCCATGGGTTGCAAGTTTGAGGTTCTGGACTGCTTTACCCTGATCCTTCAAAACATCCGTAACTGTTTACCAATTGACATGATGTAACATTCCAAAAGACATGAATCTTTGAACTCATGGATTTATTAAAGTATTGAAAAAGGCTTACCACTGGACCCTTTCCTGAGCAAGTTGAATTGAGTCGCTACTTTCACACAGTGTTCTTGTCTAGTCCATTTTAAAACTATACTGTCATATATGCTTAGGTTACTTGCATGCCTTCCTACGGTAATATGACTGACCACAAACTTCTGTACCCATTGGTAAAAGAAAGCTCTGGAGGGGGAGCGTCTCTCTCTATGGGGGCTCTGAGAGGGGGACCTGGAGGGTGGCTCCTTTGCTGGGGACTTATAAAGATATGTAAAAGAAGGCTCTGGAAATGAACATCTTTCTCTATGTAGGGGCTTTGTAAGGGGAACCTGGAGGGGGGGTTTCTTTACTGGGGACTCTGAGAGACATGTCAGGGAAGGCTTTGGAAGGGGAGCATCTCTCTCTTTACAGCGGCTATGTGAGGGGAACTTGGAGGGAGGGCTCCCATACTGAGGACTCCAAGACACATGTAATAGAAGGCTCTGGAAAAAGGAGCATTTCTTTTTACAGGGGCTCCGTAAGGGGAACCGAAAGGTATTTAGAAAGGAAGGGCTCGTCCAATATGTTTATTGGGCCGGAACCTGTACTTGATATATTTTTCTGTTTTGTATAACTTAGAGTGTTCATGGGCTTATGTTGGGCCACAGCACTCTAAGAAAGCCTCTGAATTTTAGGGGCACAAAGGCCCTGTTAAAAAGGCCTACGTGCATCGGGCCTCTAAGGGCTCAAACCCATTAAATATTCTAATTCTAAAATTCTGTACCCATTTCTCGTACTCTATGCACGGTACGTGCCACACCCATCTTACTCGGTTTGATTTAATCAACCACAGAATATTAGGTTAAGAGTAAAAATTACATCTATTTATTACATAATCTTATCCAGCTGTCTCTTATTGCCTTGTCTCATTGATCTAAATATTGTTTCAGCAATTTTTAAGGTTCGTATTTCAAGTTTCAGAAATTATATTCTTTTTGTATGCCTGAAGCTGCATAGAAGAATCTTACTAGCTTTGTGAACACTTGTACCATTTTATAAGTTGCTAGTTTTTATAGGCAGACATTGTTAGCCTGATGTCCAATCGCCATGCTCAAGAACTGCGCCTTAGTAGCTGTCTGTGGCTATTTAACACATTCATGGCTATGCATTTTCTCTGATGTTTGGAGGCCTGAAATTCTAGAATGCCCTATACCATTGTGCCATGGGCAGTAAATTACCACTTAATAAATTTCTACATTGTCAGCAAATATTAAATCCAGAGTTCTGAATACTTTTCTTTGTTGCAATATGTTTGATTGCAGAGATTTGTCAGATGCCAAAAGATGAGGGTTTGTGTACTGGAAATAACAGTCGCTGGTACTTTGATTCACAAGTGGAAGCTTGTCTAGAGTTCTTGTACTCAGGATGCCGTGGGAACAGAAACAATTTTCTAACCCAAGATGACTGTGAAAGTGTATGCCAAAAATACAAAGGTATGTAAGCTAAAGAGAACTAGATGATTATAATGAATCTTTATTAATTGATGCATCCTGTGGGTAATGTATTTGTATTAAGTTATTTATTGCGAATTTACATGCTCATTTATAGTTTATTTAATGATTTCAGTACTTTAAATTATATAGCACAAAATGCTTGGATGATCAATTAATGATTGGGATTGGATGTAGAAGGAAGCAGTACAGAATACTTTGAGGTAATATGCTGGAATTTGATTGGCAAAAGTGAGGAAAACCATAAATAATCTGTCCGGATAGCCGATATATGTTCTGAGTTTGAACATAGGACCTCTTGGATATAGTTGTGATTTTTGGTAGTGATATCTTATTTTTGCTAACTGCATCAGCTGGGTGAGACTCATACCTTCACTATGCAGAACGTTTCTTAGTTTTTTGAATAGCTGATGATTGCCTCCCAAATTTTTAGATATTCACCATTTTTGACCATTTTCCAGTCTTACTTAATGCAAAATAGCATGTGCTGATGAAACAGCACTGTTACTGAATGTTGTTATTGGGTGGTTGGCACTCCTGCTTCATGTCAAGGAGGTTCATTTTTCAAATCTTGACCAGAGGCCATCTGTAGTGAGGTTTTTCGTGATTTTCCCCATACATGCAGCCCAGCCAGGACATACCTAAAATTAGGTCATGGCCATTTCCCTCCTCATCCTTTCTGATTCATTTTTCGTTAATTATCCTACATTTGGAGCTATATTTTCTGAACTATTTCCAGTGTCATTAAATGGACCAAGAAGAAATGAACACACAGCATTGTTAAGTAATCTTCGTAATAAACAGTAAATCACTGCATAAATAAGAATGAACAAACAGAAAATGAATGTATTCCAAAACCCATAATGCAGTAGGTTTAAACACGTGGAATTCTGTTGTTTCTGAATTATTCCACCCCATTTGCGTCATTGTCTCTTCATGCTTACACCTCAAGAGGATCTGAAGGCAAACAGAACAGCCCGTTTGCAACGTTATGGTGTCTCCTTATCTGGAGTAATTTCATATCATCTTCATGGACATGGAAGACTGGATCAGAACTGTGGTATTATCATTATGCTATTTATATTTTGTGATTTATGCAGTTTATTAGTGTTCTAGAATGTCTTAATTATAAACACTACACATAAGAAATGAGATTAGGTTATGAGCTTACAAGGAAATTAATATAAAAAGAAACGAGGTTGCAAAATTGCAAAGATTATGTACAGATAAGAGTGGAAATTTTTATAGTAATGTAGTACACATTTCCAATCTTGTTAAAAAATGTTTTCATACATGCATGTGCATACAGAGAAATAATCACAGACAAGCATGAACACAAAGAAGAAACAAACACCTAAATAAACTGATACACACACATGTACCTAAATAAATAGATATACAGACAAAGACACATATCTTTAATCTAACTTGATGAATTACAGTAATCAGTCTCTAATTTGCTTTGTCAACATTAGACTTAGTTTTCTTTGTAAGCTGTAGGAGTGGGATAAGACCCGAGTCTATTGCAACTTCAAATGGGCCTATTGTACCAACCCCTGATGACAAATGGGAATGAAGCAATGGTTGAATGACAACTGGCAGGGGAAAACTGAAGTTCTTAAAGTAAAACCTGCTACAGTGCCACTCTGTGCAACTCAGATCCCACATGGACTGCCTGGAATTGAACCCAGGCCTCTTGACTAACCATCTTAGCTATCTTCTTCTTCTTTTTCTATGGCATTACGGTCCTTTGAGTTTGACCTTAGCCTCCCTATCATTGGGCTTCTGAACGATTAAATGTTTTACAGGAAGGGGCTGTTAGCCCCTTACCTAACCACTACTCTGGTGGAAGGTAAAGTTCACCCTAGAACAGGCCATGAAGGCCCATAGGGGGAGTAGAGGTATAGCTCTACTCTTTATTTAACCTCGGAGCTAGATGGTGGTGGGTGGTCAACGCCATGCCCCGGCCCTTTACCCCTGGGAATGACCTGGTACCCCTTGTACAGGAGGCTGGGTAGGCCCCATGGCCAGTCTGGACGGGTGCTGAAAATCTCACCCCCACCGGGATTCGATCCCCGAACCGTCCAGCTCGTAGTGAGTCGCTATACCAACTACACTATCCTGGCCCACCATCTTAGCTATAGCATGGTCTAAAAACAGATTTGTACATTGCAAAATTCTAGCATACATTTCACCTGCAAGAATTAGTAGAAGACAAAATATAGGAGGTACAAAAGCAGGTTTTTGTGATAAACAGTGGATGCATATATTATAAAGGAGAACAAATTTGTGAAGAGCGGATTTGGAAAAGTGAGAACTGAGGCTCTTTTTGGTGGTGACTGTGGCAGGCATGTGAAAAACCTGTCCCAGTGCCAATTTGTCCAACAGTGATCCCATATGGAATGGCCTGGGATCGAACCCAGGCCTCTGCAGTGAGAGGACAGTGACTAACCATCTGGGCCATGCCACGGCCTGTCAGAATACACAGTAGTGTTCAATGTTTGGAAGGTTTCTGGAATTCATGGAGTGTGTTTTGGATTGACCATTACTGTTGCAGAAGATGAAGAAGATGAAGATGCTGATGTAACAACTACTGCGTCTTCTGCTCTGCAGGCTGCAAGCTATGTTTTTGGATCCAACACTAGCAGTGATGCTGATACTGATGAGGCAGCTGTGGACTGTGTGGTGTCTCGCTGGTCCCAGTGGTCTGCTTGCAGTGTCTCCTGTGGACGAGGATTCAAAACCAAGACTAGGGCAATCAAGGTATGTAATTGTTTTCTGTTCCTGTAACTTTGTGCACGTTGAACTCTGTCACTCACCAAAAATGTTGGGAGCTGGGATAGGTGTGGGCCATGTGACTGAGGCATTGGCTTTTGATTCCTGGCAGGAGTTAGACATTTTACTCTACTCCAGCATTTACACAAGTTCTTGGCCCATCCAGCCATCTGTTGAGTGGCTACTGAGGGCTATTTCCCCAGGGGTAAAGTGGCCGGGGCGTGAAGCTGACCATGCATCTCCACATAATGTCGAGGTTAACAATGAGTGGAGCTATATCTCCACTCTCCCATGTGCTTTCATGTTGTGTTGCTTAATTAAGCACGGGGACAATTTCTCCTTTACCTTTACCATTGATCAGGAAGACATTTTTCATGTTCCTTCCTTCTTTACTTCCCATCTACTTCACTTGCCCTCCTTTTTCTTTGTCATTTTAACCTCTTTCTCATTTGTTCCTTCACTTCTGTCATTATCTTCCTTTCTACATTCTTCTTCTCTTGACCATATTCTCATTTTTCTATTTCTGCTTCATTATCACCATTGCCTCCTTAATCCTCGTCCCCTCATTGTGCTCCTCTCCTCCTCCTCCTCCTATTCAAAGCATCAAGATCACTGGCATTTCCAATTTCTGTCCTCAGTATTTCATGGTGTGTTTCTTTGTTTTAACAGTTGGCTGGCATTGTTACTGCCATGATTATTTATTTGTTCTGACAGTCTGCTGGCATTGTTACTGCCATGATTATTTATTTGTTCTGACAGTCTGCTGGCATTGTTACTGCCATGATTATTTATTTGTTCTGACAGTCTGCTGACATTGTTACTGCCATGATTATTTCTTTGACTGTCAAAAGGGTATTGTTTTTAAACGCAGGGACACCATTACTAACTTGATCTTCTTTAACAAACTGATTATTTCTTTCTGTTACTAGGTTCATGCAAGAAATGGTGGCAAGCCTTGTCCAAAGAAAATGTTGAGGAAAAAGAAGTGCAAAAGGAGTTGTGGTGTGTATTACTAACTCACAATATCACTTGTTTATTTATTTATTTATGCTGTTGATGTTAGTTCAGTAGATAAAACTTAAATAGAATTTAATGAATGCTGAAACTCTACTAGATGCTAGTAACAAGGTTATTCTAGAAGTAAACACAGAAATATGACGTATATGTTCATGTCTTATCACCAGAATGCAGGACAGAATCATAATGATAGCTAAGAAATTGTTAAAAACTGTGTCAAGGGTTGAAGTATCTGGGAATTAAATAAGAAATTAAAATGATAAATTATAAATGATTCTAACAATGGTGTATTACACTTAGTGTTATGGGGTTTCTGAACTTTGTTCATTGTGTGCTATTCCAAACAAAACATAATGGTTTGCATGCATTTCCATCCTCAGGCAAGAAGGTGAAGAGGTCCCTACTCTGTTACATGTCAGAAGTAGCTGTTCACAGTCACTGGCTAACCTGGGTCAGTCAATTAAAATTTTTCTGTCTTTGTTGTAGGTCTTAATGTGTATGTCCACAGTTTTTATTATAAATTTTCTATTATTTTCCACTCACAAAACCTGAACCTTACAGCTTGTATGCTTTGAGTAGGCTGATCAGCTTGTCCAATGATGGACATTATATCTCTTTAATGTACTGACTCAGTAGGTGCCTTCCCACCATTCCATGCGAGGATGGAATTAGATGCAGTTTCTGAAATGTGTGTTCTGTTTGGCAACAATGAACAAAATCCAGAAATTCCATAATACTAAATCAAAATGATATCCATGAAGAAATTAGGAGCATATTAAATTTGTGGATTGCTTGCTATGTTTCAGTTAGAATCTTTCATCTTCCCATGTCCTACGAACTAAGGATATATATAGAGAATCAATATATACTCGTTTTATGTGGCTGTGAAACTTGGTTTCTCAAGCTAAGGGATAATCATAGATGGTGGTTCAAGCTTGTCTTCTGGGATATGACACTGTGTAATTTGGTTGATAATTGCCAACTCCATCTTCAGGAAGATGGAGGTTCCTGTCAAACATTGGTACTTATCTACAAAACTACGTGGTATCACACCCCATGAGACTATAGTCTTGATAGCTGCCATCAAAAAAATGTTAAATCTTGCGCAAATTGACAATGTTTCGGAACAGGTTGCTGAGTGAAATATTTGGACCTAAGGTAGAGGAAGTGAGAGGAGGATGGAGGAAACTGCATGATGAGGAGCTTCAGAATTTTTACTTGACACTAAATATAATTATGATCATTAAATAATGATTTTATGGGTGAGACATGTAGCACACACTGGGGATATGAGACATGCATAAAACAGTGAAGTCAGAAGATGAGACATGTGGAAGAATAATATTAAAATTGTTCTTAGAAAAGTATAATGCAAGGGTGTAGACTGGATTACATTAGCTCAGAACATGGTCCAGTGGTGAGCTTTTGTGAACACTGTAATGAACCTTTGGATTCTAAAAGGTAGGGACTTTCTTGATTGGCTGTGTAACACATTTTCTAGAGAGTCCTTTTGTCACGAGTTACTTATTTGGTTGGTTAATTAGTTGATTTTTGAATTAGTAAGTGATATTTTACCTGTGAGTTAAGTTTTGTTGTTAGAGAAATGGGTGGCATTACAGGAAGTGTGTTCCCACTGAAGTCAGCATTTTGAATTAATCAGTAAATAGTTTATATTTTGACAAGAATTATCTACATTGAGTGTAATAAAGTATTCTTATGTTTTGTGTGGTACAATTTTATTAGAACGTATAAATTATTAAATTTAACTTCCATACTTTCTAACCAAAGTGCCAGATCAGATGGCATGCCCAGTTTAAGGATCATGGATGCACTATTGTTTTGCCTGCTCAGGGCTTTGAAATATCTCAGGGTGCGGTGACAGAGGAGTATGGAGCAGTAGTGGAACAATGATTAGCACGGGAATGATGATGAAACTCATTCAGAGAGAAACCTGATCCAGTGGCACTTGGTCCACCATGAAGTCACCTGAAGCATCACACTGAGAAATTGGCATCTAACTGTCTGATCTATGGCATGGCTTACACGTGGACGCGTATATTATACCGTATTTTATTAAAATGTGTACTGAGCAAGTTGGCCCAGCCAATAATGCTTCTGACTTTTATTAGGAAGGTGCCTGTGAAAATCTCAGCCGAGACACTGGCTGTTCCGAGGCTTTTCATCATTATTCTGAGTCACTCCAAGTAACTTACACAACCACTTCCTTTCATATATTTTCAAATTCATTATTCACTATCATCCATGCATTTAGTGCTTTATATTCTGAGTTATTGACAAAATTGTTAAACAAACTACAGGTAAATATTCACTGAAATGTTGAGTCTGGGAAAATTAAAGGTTATTCTGATCTGTATCAATGAATATTTATTAAGAAATATTGCTATTTGCAGATTTGGAAAGTGTAACTGATGACAATCCAACATGGGGAGATGCTAGCCCACTTCAGAAAGGTACTATATATGTGTGTGTGTGTACTGTGTGCAGCAAAATGTGTCATGTCAGCTCTTTGGCATTTTTGCTAACAGAGCTTTTAAAAAGTCTTTTTCCATTCATTCTAATTCAGTTACTTATCTTGCTTCAGTCTTGTGCATGCAGCTCACACTCGTGTTTCAAGTCTATGTGTGCTATAACTTCTGCGCAACTTGAATGTCAATCACAAGTAAAGTGCAGTCTACAACTTTGTTTTCAGTTAAAACTGAAGCTTCTCACTCATTTTAACAGCAGTATGACAGATGTACTTTCAGAGATTGTCCAGTGTGTCATGTACATACATGATAGATTGTCTCTGTATACACACAACACTGACTTATGCAGTTTAAATTTAGATGTGCTTTGCATTGCCTCATTTTCACACAAATTATTTTTCACAGTCAGTATAGTGACTAGACTACTGGATGAATAATCAGAAAATTGGGATTTGATTCCCGCTAGGGGTAGATATTTTTCTCTTAATCACATCGAGACTGGCGCTAGGACCCACTCAGTCTTACACTCAATTGCTAACAGCAGATGGTTTCCCAGGGGGTAAAGTAACCGCAGCATGAGTTGGCCATTCATCACCATCAAGGGCCAGTGTTAAGAATGCATGGAGCAATACCTCCCCTCTCCCATATGCCTTCATGGAATAGTGCTTAATTAATCACAGGACTATTTTCAACTTATTTGGTTGAAAACTTAAAAAAATAACATTTTGTCTAAAACCAAAAATTATGATTTGTGAACAGCTGAACTCGGTGATCTTAAAGTTACATGAATTATATGTTTTTGAGTAAAAATTAGTTGTAAAGAAGCCAAAGAAATAACACAGATCTGATTTATGTGATCTCAGGCTATGCAACCACTTTTGGGAATGCAACTATTGCATGTGTCAGAGGATACCTGCATTTTACTTGAACTTTTACACAATTTTGACTGTCCTTACTTTTGTATTTTATGTAGAAGACAGCGTATGATAATGTTTCAAGATTTCAGATTTATCAGTTTCATCCCAGTAACTTTCAATCTAGTTTAGGGATTATTAATTTCAAGCGAGTAAAGCCACTTAAATTTGTACATTCCAATTTATTATTACTGATACCCATGTGACGATCATATGAAGTTCTGTGAATGACATCACCGCCTCTTAGTGAAGGGTCCTGAAATGATGTGTGGTAACAGATTTTCAGAAAATATATATCTTTTGTTATGGAAATTTGTTTTCTTTCTTGCTTAAATGTAAAACCAGAAAGTTTTGAACTCATGAAATCTATGTTAAGTTTTGGTTTGTAGCAGTAACTAATAAAGTATTGTAGGAAACGTGCGAAAGTTTGTATGGAGATGGTAAATAAACATACCTGCAGATACTGATGAACTCTGTTTCATACACATACCTATATGTTAAGCAGTGAAGGTGTGAAATTTTGAGGTTCTGTTTGACAAATTTAACTCAGAATTCACACTAGCAGTCATTATGTACCTACATTAATCAGTCAGTAAATAGTACAATTATTAGTTCATAGTTTCTGATAGGCTCACTGAATAGAGTAAAGGATTTCAAGGAAACAAGCTATCATAAATTCTTCCCAGCACTTTTTATTTGGCTTGCATATCTTATAATTCCATTAACCTGGACACTGTTATCCCTTTTGGAGCCTTTTGTGGCTGTTGCACAAATACTGGCGACTTGGTAGGGTGCTTTTTACAGCTTACAGCACGTCTGGTAAGATTTTGTTGTGATAATATTACAATTAGATGATCCACGTGAAAGCGGAAATGTCAAACGAAGAAGAGCATTAGTAAAGGAAATTTACATTTTTCCTACAGTTGAACCTGTTGACTGCATTTTGTCAGAATGGTCGTCTTGGTCACCTTGCTCCCTCACATGTGGGATGCATGGTGTGCGGCAGAGAACCAGGAGTGTGGTGGTTACCAGCAGTGGAGGTGGGCTGCCATGTGGTTCACGTCTGGAAGTCATACCATGTGAAGTACTGCCTTGTAACAACTAAAAACAGGTAAGTGTTTTGCCAAAGTCATCACACAGATTAGGACAGATTAATGGGGCTGGGCATTGAACAACACATGGACCACCACCATCTTGGATATGATGTGCATAAGTCTTCACATGATACAGGGCATACCTTTAATTCTGTCACCTACCATAGGACAATACAAGTGCAGAGTGTGTGGGCTTGTTTTCAAGCACTGTGGCTGTATTCTTGCCATTGATTCAAAGCTGGAATGGTACCCATTTGACCACAACAGCGTCTCCTTTGCATACTTTTTTATAGAACTTAAATAGGAGGTAACTAATAACTTCACTGTACTTACACAAGTTCCTAATTTTAATATATTTTTCTTCCAGAGCAAGTACAACACAACATTGAAGCATCTACAATTTTCATGTTAGATTTTGAGGCTCTTATAGCAGTGAAAATTAAGGATGGCCTTCTGGTATCTGACACCATATAGAGGGTACATGGGTACCAACGTCCCCGTGGAACCTGCTTTCATCATCTTGAGGTAGAAAAGTCAGATGAGTAAGGAAAGTAGTATATGGTATAGGGATCAAGAGTGGCCTCACTTTTCGGCCTTATAGAGGGAGGCAGCAGCTTCCTCTGAAAAGTTGGTACGTACATACCATACTCTATGGCATTGCATTCTAGAATACCATAACCTTAGTTGTAATGTTTCTTGTACATTGAAATTTGTAGATGACTAAAAAACAACAATAACTATAAAGTTACACCATATCAACAATGATCTTCCAAGAACTGTGTTTCTCTTATCAGCAAAAGTATATAAAAGTAACAACTTTTATTATTTACATAAAATATCATTATTAGTATACAGTATTTAATGTAGATACTTTGTACGTAATACAGTTTATTAGGTAATCATGTTACTGTATTTGTATCTAATTTTCTCGTGACATATCTTGAAAATTACTGTGTAATTTAATCGTTGTCCCCTATTATCCTACTCTGTACCTTTTGCTGCTCCTAATCTTAAGGTAATCATAAATAAACTTACTTTAACCCCTTCACTCCAGTATTTACAAAGATCTGACAAAATTCTCCATCTCAAATTTTTTACCTTGAAAAATATTTTATATGAATAAATTGGTGGAACTCTAATCTTTGTAGTGGGAATTTTTAGTATGTGTTCAGACATGTATATTTTGAATCTGGTGTTAAAGTGTTTTCATAAAATGTACAGTGAAACCCCGATATAGTGCCACTGTTTGTTCACTATAATTTGTGGTCTTATATCGAGAGTGGCAGTGAATTGAAATATGTATTGGAGGGGGGGAAAAGTTGTGGTGGTGCTATATTGGGGGTTGAATGTGTGCTCCAGCACTTTGCTTTATAAAAGGACATATTCCATGAAATTCACTCATTAAGTAGAAATTTGTTACAGGAAATTCAATTTTCTATTAATTCAAAGGCAGTAATTAAAGACAGGGTGACCTAGGATAATCTAATATGTGTAAAATGTAATGATCCTGTCTGTTTTCTATTTCCTGCCATGGACTGAGCACAGACCACTCAAAGGAATGATGAAATTTGCTCCATACCCTTGCCAGCATATTTGTTAGCCATGGCTTTTAAAGCAGTGTGCAACTATTGCGATGGAATTTTTGGATGTGATTTGAATTCTCATTCACAGTCTCTTTTTCAATTATGTGGGTGTATTTAGTTTCTTGATTTGAGTGTTATTCCTTCTTTATAGTTTTAGGAACTATATGTCGGGTGGAGAACAAGATAATGGAGATAAAAGTAATAGTAGGGGAAGATAAATATGCAGTACAGTGTGTCCAGCTTAACCTTTAAGAGCCGAAACGGACAAATTTGTCCATCGTTTTGTGTAGGTATGAATGCCGAAACGGACATTTTTGTCCAAAAAGATATATGTAAACTTTTCGCATTAAATACGATATTGGCGGGGCAATAAGCGTGTGTAAATATTATGTATACATACAGCAGACTTGAAGGTAATTTTTGAGTTGTGCCTCATATCAAGGGGGCGTATTGGGGCGCGGAGGTAATATACCATAAAATGATGTATTTAACACTGTTTAGAGCGTATTCAGCTTCTTGCTCCAGCATCTGTACATTCATGTTCCCCAGATACCCATCGATTAAAAAGCCGGTAGAATCGAGTTAAGATTTATACGAGTCTATAGATATATTTATGTACTTTCCGGGAACCGAACCCTGATCTCCTTTCAGGTGATCGTATAACTTATTCACTGTTCTAGCCCGTGCTTGTACTCACAGAAAAATTTTCAATACATTTTCACAATATATTTGTCCAAATATACGAAGAAATTAAAAGCTTCCGGCTGTATTTACCCTTACGTACTTGATGGAAGAATGAAACATAGCTCACCCGAGAAAGGCAGTATATGATGCGTCGTCAGAAGGAAGTTACTTGTTACAGAAATTATTACATACCTTATTATTAGATGTTCTCATCCGAATCAATATCACAGATCAGCTGTGATTCAATATCTTCATTACGAATATGCCTTCTGCAAGCCATGATGCTGATTATGTACTCACAAGAAATAATTTTCACAAGCGACAGGGTCACTGCACTGTGCGACAAACACTGAAAGAGTGTGGCCACTGGTAGGAATACCGAGAAACGTACTTTTCCTTTCGCAGGTCAGATTCCTCATGGTTGTAAAACTGTAAACCTCTTTGTAAGTACACCCTTACAGAAATCACACCAACGAAAAGCATTTCGCTGTTGTTAAAATAACCTCACAGAAATATTTTCCCTTGAAAGTGGGGACGAATTCAGGAGAAAGGAGCCAGAATTTAAGGCTAAAGAGAACGAAACATAACATATTACTAAAATTCCATTAATGGTCCAGACACGATAAAGAAACAAAAGAAGACTAAAATTTCTGTCTCTTAGGGAAGTGGTTCATTCTTATTTTGCATCAAAATATTTTATAATAAACTATGATGTACATTACCGTGTTCTCCATGCTTCACTTGAGTAATTACGATTTATTTCACAGATCCAGCGTTAATATTCTTCAAGATATTCAAAATTTTCCTAACCATTGCAACAAACGTTTAAATCCCCAGAGAAAACTCCGGTCCGCTGACAGTACAGGGCATTTAAATCGCCGGCTCTTAAAGGTTAAAGTAGAACCCTCTCATAGAATCAACATTAACAGTTTTTGTTGTTATATAATAAAAATATATAATAAATATTATGTACATACATTTTAACTCACTGCATGTGAAAGCAGGTGTTGGAAATGACCTCCTTCAACTCTCAGACAAGCTTGACACCAGGTTAACAACATATTAAGAACTGTTAGAAATTCTTATCTAGAAACTGCTGATACTGCTGGCATGATTATTTCTTAAGCTTATCCTATGTGTGTGGATTGTTTTTGTATGTGCTGTCTTTCAAACATACCTACAGACAATAGTCATATGCTGTCAGAGTGGGTAAATGAGGGGCGACAAATTTTGACTAATTATTTGGTCCCCGAAAATATTATGTAAGGCAACTATTCAGTTATTGGCTGTATGGGCAGTTGTATTGCCTTGCTGGAAAGACCCGTAGACCTCTTCCTTATAACTTAGATAACAAATGGTGTGAGAATTTGTCCAGTGTACCTTTGTCACTTTATTGTGTTGAAAGAAAAGTCGGACCAATTATTCTTAATACAATGGCCACTTAAGGAATCTTATTTGTAGAATCAATTAGCAGTGGACCAACTTTACCACTGCACATTGCCTCACAAAACCAGTTACAAACCTGTACTCAACACAACACAGTCAACCTCCTGGAGTTTTTGCCCAACTGTAAATTTGTGTGGTTTCTAACTAAGCAATTTTGTGGCCGTGAGCACAGACGACTGAGCTGGCATTATTAAACAATGGGGAATGAGTCATACACAGCCTGATAATGTAGTTCATATGTGTGGGTTCCACTTTAAAATGGATGCTTTATGTAACGTACACATGTATTTATTTATTATAATGAAAAGTAATTGATAATTGTAAGGTGTTATAGTCTTTGAGTGCTTAAATACTGTTGATATGTGTTTGAATCCCACTTGAGGTATGGATGTATGTCCATGTTAGTCTGTTGTTTTTTCCTCTCTAGATATAAGTCTGATAATGGGCCATTCTGATGTTGTAGTCCTTCTGAATGTCTAAGAATGAATTAGTTCAGATTTAATTCTGAATCAGAGCAAACCAGAGGGTTTATTGCTTGAATACTGTAGACTGTAAATGGTAATTAATTCTAAATGAATGGTTATAATTAAAAAAAAACGAACAGCATGAAGGATATTAAGTAATGTAAGCCAGAAATTTATGAGATAAAACTCGTGAAAATGGCTAACAGTACATGACAAACAACAGAGTACAGGTATTCTCCAGCTACTGCAGCTCTTGACATGAATGAATTTTGCATTAATGTGAATGCATATGAATTCTTTAAATTCAGGGTTTTAGTAAAGCCTAAAAATAGTGAAATCATCTGTCAGCCACAAAAAGAAAGAATCAGAGTTCATAAATGGCTACAATGAATTATATTTAAGTTAACCGAATTATGTATCTGTCGATGAAATTTAGAGGCACTGAAAATGGAGTAACAAAAACAGGGCTAAACTTCATGTGACAGTAGGCAATTTTGAATTGTGACCACTCTTTGGAATGTAACTGTCAGAGAAGTATGGAGAACACTGCACAAACATATAGCTTGCTGTGTGAGATGGGGGAGAGGGTGTTTGTTTTACACTGTGTAGTGTAATGGGTTCGTTTGGTCACCCTGAATATGAACATGCTGCCTCCATATTCTGAATTCAGCATCCTCATGAACCAAATTCAGTCATCCTGAAGATGGAGGCAGCATCTTCCTCCGAAACGTTGGAGCACACATATTATAGTACACCCTGTAGACAACCAGTTTGGGGATGGCTTGATATGTTTTCGTACTAATGAAAATTCATTATGCTTAGGAATTCATTACATGAATGGTTGTAAAATGAAGGCCTGGAATAGTATGAAGCTATTCATGATCGGTGTGAACAACAACACACTATAATAGTCTGCAGATAAGTATGCCATATTTAAGGACTGGTGTCACAGACTGCTATCTAGGGTATGAGTATATTTGGGGCTCGCAATAAAATGATTAAATATGTATAACAAGGTAAGAAAAATTTTATTACATATGTCATAAACAAACAATAATATTGTTGTAATGTATAAAACATAACTTATGAAAGTAATGATTGTACAAAATGTGAAATGTATATAGAAACAATTTAAAAATTATGTTTGAAGTTTTGAAATTAGATTACAAACTAGGCCTGCTAATGTCACAGTCATTTTGTAACTGTCTTAACTTGCAGCAACAGTTCACTGATTGTGGATACTGGAAGTTAACATGTGACAGGAGGAGAAGCTGAGGGATACACATCAGGTGTGCACCAGAATTTTTCACTGGGGTGGGCTGACCCTGAGGCTGTATATAATTATGTTTGATTTTAAAAGTTATGTTATAAAAATCATGTCATATGTATAACATAACACTGTTTGCAGCTTCATTTATACACATAGGAATATAACTACATGTTCCGTGACTCAATCACAGTGTCCTATCTTCTTGTATTTTTTAATTTAATCAATTTATTTTTTCAAAATTCTAATGTACTAGTCATCAGCTAATTTCAGTGGCTGATTTCGGCTGAAGGGTAAATCACGTAAAACATTTGATACCATAATATTGTAGTGCCTCCCCCAGAGTGTTGCTACTATGCAGCCCAATTTTCTGAAGGAGGTTCTATCGGTAACGTCCGATAAGGCAATCACTGGATCTCCTATTTCTAAAGTAGCTGCCACCAACCGATTCTTATATCTAAGCAGCAATCGGTAACTGCTCTGCTTTTGTTGCAATCTACCTTTTCAAGCGTGTTAAATTTCTTAGCAGCAGGCGAAAGGTGGCCTGCACTTTGCTCTATGCACCCAACAGGTATTTGCCAACGTATAAAAAGTGGTACAGTTAATTTAAAGTTAAAATAAAATAATCTGTATTATTTACAAAATAAATAACTTTACAAAATAAATAACTTTACAAAATTTAGTTTACAATTTACACATTAAAGTTGCCACGTAAAAGTTAAATTAACTGCTCGCCCTTTTCATCAAAATAAATAAATCGTAGTACCGCATTACTCAATAAATTTAGAATTTCAAATTCTGTCGCCAAAATATTAATACACCAAAATGCTCCGTTCCAGTAAGTGTTTACCAAAACAAATATAAAATTCAACACAGCTGACTTACCTTGAACGCTCAGCCATAAACCAAAGTTTTTCATCGTCACCGTAGCAGCTTGCGGGAGCTTTAAGTTATCGTTACAAAATTACTGAAACGTGAATGAGGACGTTTGCCTCGTGGAGTTCCCTTAAATAAACAATTAAGGAATTCCCGCCTCAGCATTCTTCAAAGTGTGGTGAACCGCAGCCAATGTTCACTGCACCGCAGGTAATAACTTCTAGTGGCAATGTTAACAAAATTCAAACCAAATAACAAATCTCAAAAAAGTAAATCTAACGCTATTATTCATTCATTACAATATCTACAAAATCTGTGTTTTTTAAATTTCGGTTTTGGGGGTTTTGGAGGGGGCTGCAGCCCGGCAGCCCCCCTCCCCCCCTTGGGTGCACCTTTGATACACATTGTTTCACAAGCCTGTATGTGTATGGGACAATGTCCATGGAATGAATGCCTATTGATAATCTGTCTTACCTAACAGTGAATGGGAAAGGAAGTGGTTTATTTTGAGTCGCTATACTAATTGCATGAGTAAAAAATGAAAACTTTTCACTCAGAATTGTTGGTCTTACAGTTGAGATTCAATTCAGGGACATTTTAAATACCATTACACCATGACACTTGTATTTTGTAAGAGAGCTTTATAGTTCTGAAATGTGACAGTAGCCAGACTGCCAACACTGACATACATTTTGCCAGTTGAATGGATTGGTGTGTGGTTGTATTACAGGCAAGTATTCAGAATGTACGCCTTCAAATGTTGACAGTCTGCCAGATATCCTGGCTGAGGCTTTTCATGGTATTCATCAATCTCTGCAGACAAATATGAGCCAGAACATGACAGTCAATATAGTGACTGGACTTTGGGTGGCACAGTTAGGTCAAATTCCTGTCAGGGGTAGACTGGCTTTGGGGTCAATCCTACTTCTTATCCAATGGCTCCAGGGGCTGTTTTCATGAGGATACAGCAACTGAGGTATGACACTGACTACTCATTTCCATATAGTGCCGAGCTTAAAAATGCATGAAGCTATGTACGTATATCCTAGAGTTCCTGGACTGGAGTTGGCAATGAAATATTCACTTGGTATCGTTCCCTTCAAAGTAGTCTCCTTCTGAGTTTATGCAATTTGTCCAGCACTTTTGCCACTGCTTGAAGCACCACAGAAACTGACTTTTGGGAACTGTGTGTAGGACAGTTATGGATTGCTTCTGAGTTCTCCAGTTAGAGGACTGCTGTTTGGTTTCTGGGCTGTAACAGTAAACTCAGGTTAAATCACCTATTGTGACCCTCAAGAGGATATTTTGGTCATTTCTAACTTTATACAAGAATTCCTGGCAGGCAGACAAATACATGCCACTGCTTATGCTAATAAATGAGCAACTGAGGTACAAACTTCACAGAGATCTGCTGCATGCTCAAGCTCTCCTTTAGAATTCACTGGCATGTTACATATAAAAGGCGTAACCTGTCAGCGATCTCTGAAAAGGTACTTCATCAGTCTTCTGTGAGGACTTTACAAACTTTCTCTACATTTTAATGTGTGTGACCTGTGGAGGGACAACCTGAACACTCAAAACTTCAACAAAAGTTTCCCACATCTGAATCGAGAAAACCATTCCAAACCAGACCAAACCATTGGCGTATTCCGAGGGGCATCTGCTACGACCCGGAGGCATTTATTTTGCACTGTTTGTAGTGTGCGGAAGTTAGAGTCACTCGTAGAACACCACACTGGGGCCCCTTAAGTAAGCATTGGTCGTATTGTAGCCATATTTATATATGGCTACAATACGTAGTTTTGTGTGTGGAGACAAACTCGAATCCCGGGCCAATAGGGGAAATAATAGTGTCATAGTGTCTAAAGCTGCTTGGGCAGCCCTGCGGACCTGAGACGTGAATGAGGGAGGAGGTTAAATGTAATCCCAGGTATTTAACATCCTGTGACCATTGTATCTGTTGTCCGTCTATCCGGAGTACCGGAGGTGGGAGCGGTCGCCTTTTTGTAAAAAATATGGCTTCGGTTTTTGCCGCATTCATGTTGAGGCGCCACCGGTCGAAAATACTTTTTGAGTTGGAGTACCGCCGAAGTGAGTCTGCGCGCTACCGTATCCACTCGCCAGGATTGAGTCAGAAGCGCTGTGTCATCTGCGTAAAGCGCCAAGTGTATATGCGGAAGGCGGGGTATGTCAGATATGTATAACGAAAACAAAATTTCCCTTTACTTGGTCTCCATGATGAGGAATAGGTTGGCATGCACATGTAAACAACTAAGTGTGTTGGTGTTTTTGTCCTGTTTTTTTTTTCTTAAGTTCTTTCTTTATTTCTCTGTACAATTACATAGTCTGTTACACAGTAATCTAAATACAATTGTTCCTTTACTTTTGTCCTGTCCTGTTGCTGTTTGTAGTAGGAGTTTGCGTTTGTATGTTATTGTGTTGTGTGTGTGTATGTATGTATGTATGTGACAAGGTTGATGTATTGCACGTGTGGTCTAATGAACGTGGATTGTATGCGTGTATGCCGACATTTACAATTGAAAGCAGGAAACTCCTTCTGCGAGGAGTTTTTGCGGTCAATAAAATTAAATATGTGACTTCTGTTGAAGTACTAGAGACAGTAAAAGAAATATTGCTGAAAGGTTATTATTGAGAAAGTTGTAGGTTAGGAACATTGTTGGTTATAATGCCGGACATGCCTGCAGTGTTTAATGGGCAACAGATACATATCGAATGTAACACCAGTTGTGTCATCAATATAGTGCGAACAGTATGTGGACTGAGAAATGGTTATTTATCCGAACACGGGTTTTTCTTTCCAGTTTCGAAAAAGTCACAAGCACGCATGTCATTCATGCCACAATAAGGAAAAAGCATTTACACTGGTGTACATTTGATACGAATCTTATTGTACTTTGCCTGTTTGTTTATTACCAATGGTCTGACGATAAATTTGGTAGTAAAGTTTATACGACCAGAGATGTCAGAAGTTACGTGGACAGTTACACACCCATCCTTTTGATTGCCTATATTAGTTTTTTTTAGTTAGTTTTCCTCCTGTCGCTCCTTGCGGAGCATAGGGCCTCTTTTCAGAGGTTTCTTGGTCTGGGATTGCCTATATACTGTAGAATATATGAATAACTTAGTGACTCCCTAATAGATTGGACCCCGAGGGTTATTTCCTGGCAACAACGAATTTTATTTGATTCGCTAACCAATCTAGATTGCGTCCCTGGCTCGTGTTGGTATTAGGGAGTCTTTCTGTGGGTGTGGTAGTGGAACACTTGTGAAGTACCAAGATCTAGAATGCATTCAACTTTACCTGCATTCTCCCTTACTTTTTCATGGCTTGGTGCCTAAGTACAGCACTTTTCCTTAAACCTGTTATCATAATATAGTACAACGTAAATATGTTTTTCTTCACAAATTTTAGAGCATGTCTTATATGTATTCATATTTTATGGCAGTGGGGATCAGCACCCTCTTCTGCAGTGTGGCCAGAAGAAGGTCAGAAACAATCTTTACACTTTCCAAAATGAGCTTCATTATCAATTCATGGACTGTGGGATGTGTAGACGGCTTTGGCAAGACTGCTTCGTGGAATGAAGCATATTCAATAGAGAAGAGTGCTGTTTTATGGGATGTGACACCATGTGGTATGATAGATGTGTACTGATATGTAAGAGGTTCCTGCTGCCCCTGTCATTGATTGGGTTTGTGATGAAGTTAGTGGGATCATATGAAATGTCAGTACGCTTCTTACCAGAGTACTTGGTGTTACTTCCCAGAAGATGGCAGTCTTCATAGTCACTGCCATGAGAACTTTAAATTGTAGGTTTTATGGTAGTGTGCAATTATTATATGAATGGAAAGCACAGGCTTTGTTAAAGTTAAGCCCATACATTAATTTTATTACTTTTTGTTAATTTCTTAGGTATATGGCCCCGAGTTCACCCCAAGGCACTGAAAGTAGGACATGGTGGGACACTGGATAATACCGCAACTGGAATCTTAGGTATTGAACCATTCAGATTGATCATTATTTATGTAGCGGTAAGATTATACACTAACATTTCCACCAGGGTGGTTCATCCTTTGGTGATATGTTTTCTGTATTTCTCTATCATCCCATAAGTGTTCCTCCTGCATGTGTTTAGTCTTTTCTGTGCTGTGTTTTGCATATATACCTTCCCACCCTTCATCTTGTCTCTGGTCTTCCCATTTGTCATTTTTCACTTTCTTCACTTCTGAAGCTCTCACCATAAACCTATTGCGACCAAAGTCCATAGTACTGTGTTATCCATAAGTTGCTGTCTTCTCATGTAGTCAAGATCACAGTCATCTGCAATGTGATGCTGTGTAGTGTGGTAGATAGTGCAGTAGAATTCCTTTAATCCAGCACCCTTGGGACCAGACAGGTGTTGGATTACAAATTATTTTGGGTTATCAGATGGTACCTATACTGACAGGTAATTTTTTGTTACTGCACTCAGAGACTGTGCACTTGTCAGTTATTTTCATTCCATCATAAAAAGACTTAGTTTTTTCAATTTTCATAGGCCCAGTAATTGGTTTTCCTTTGGGGCACATTTTAATATCTGTCGCATGAAAATGTTCTTCACACTTTTACTTGATGCCATAACAGTCGTAAAGGTTCTAATGTTTCTTTATATTATAGGGGGTATGTAGTTGATCCAATGTTGTGTGAAGCCATGACATCTCATCTGCTTTCCCTACTCTCAAGCCTCCTAATTATTTCAAGTTTCTGAGGAATCATTAAAATTACATGTTTCCTCTTGCCAGAAGTACCTGTGTACTATCTTTGGATCTTATGAAGCCATTATAATAGCTTGATGGGCTCACTAAGGTCCAGATAACCCAAGATAGTCATGGAATCAGTGTGCGCACCAGAAAGTATAGACGCAGAACTTCCGGTCTTGCAGTACTTACCTCAAGTGCCGAACTGTCAGGAGTGCTGGATTGTCAGGTGTCAGGTTAAAGGAATTCTACTGTACTAATATTTTATAGGAACCTGATGTCTCCATCTTCCACTCCTCTACTCTGAGATATGGTGACAACAGGTTCCTCCAAAACTTTGATACCTATCTTCCAAACTGCATGGCATTGCTGTACAGAAGGCTGTGTTTGTAACATTCAGCACCAGAAGAAATTCCAGAGCCTGCCTAATGTCCCGGCATCAGATTTTACTTTTTTTGTCCTTTGAGATGCTGTAGAAACTTCATCTGTACTGCTTAAAGTGTATAAGGTTATATTACTGTATATACTTACAACTGTCATCCAAGACTTTATTTTCTGTGGAAGGAGACCTTAAGTACACAACTCTTTATACAGAATATTAGAGCAGTGGAAGTTAAACCATGAATATTAACCCTTCCCATGCTGAGTTTAATTCAGAAGACAAATACCTTATTTTTTATCATGTTTGTTTGTACATGTAACCACTATATTAAAATCCAGGCAAGTTGGCAGGTAATAAATGTGCCATAGCACTGTTTATCATGTGACAAGCAGCATCAGACACTCTTTGCTGCTGGTACTGTATGCTTACTCTTGACTGTACACTAAATTGCCAGGTAAGTTGATGAAATAATGCTGTTTTATTTTTGATAATGTATGTAATGGCACTGTTAGTAACTGAGACTGTACAGCATCAGATGTTTAGATAGTAGCAAGTACCAAATTGGAACAGATGTGTAAAGAATTGATGTGGCCTATTTGGGATACTGTTGTGACATTTGCCTGGCAGGACTGAAGAAAACCACAGGATAGGATATTCACTGTCTTGACTGTTATTTAAAACAGGAACCTACCAAGCAGAAGTCAAGAAGTGTTGCCACTTGAGCCAACTTCCTTGGTCTGAGGCATGTGTTAGACTTGTAACTGAAATGTATGTAATTAGTAATGGGGAAATATCTATTCAAAGTGGGGCTGGTAGACAGTTGCAGGTGTGATAGATACAAACAGGCATCTGAAATGGCCTCAAATGGTCTTTGTGACTGCGAGGCATGGGCGGAATTAAGATTCAAGCCCCTGGGTCATCATTTCTTGAAACCAAGTGATGATGACATCTCCATCAGCAAGGGGCTGCTGAATGTTTTAAGCAAAGGGTAGCACAATAGGTTGGAAATGGTCGAAGTGCAAGGGTCACTGAGATGCCTACCCTAATGTATTCTATTCTGTGCTAGTAATGGGACATGTAACTGGAATAAATGTGATAACTAATAAAAGTAATTACACCAATTAAGCACCATACTGAGGTGTGTGGATAAGTAGGGGTGTAGCTCTGCACATTCTTAACTTTGACATTAGATGGAACTGGACGTTGAGTTTCGCACACCACAGCCAGTCCGTAGGTGGCAGTGAAGAAGAAATTTTCCATCCCTGGCAGGTACTGAGCCTTAGTTATTGAACCCATAACCTAGTAATTATAGCCTACTGATTTTGCTATCCTGGTTCTGACAGGTGGTTGCACAATTATCTTTACATTACGGTGTGTCACAGTAAGGTGTAGCAATAGCTGTATAACAATGAACTCTGAACTTTGTAATATAATTTCTGTTGATGAACACCTAGAACTTGCCTCAGCTGCCAAGGAATGGCAGGGGAATTTATTTGTACTAACATAAAAAAACAGTGTGTTTATAGAAGAAGTATCCAAAGTTTCTGAGTGTAATAGCCCATTCATCAGATGGAAAGGGATTATGATAATTTCCTATTCCAGTTGTTGGTGTTGGCTTTGGATGCAAGATACTCTCCAAACTGCTGCATGGAAATAAGAAGTACCGAGTAATAGGTCGTCTAGGAATTGCCACTGATACCTACAATGAAACTGGAAATATAACAAGAGAATGCTCTTTTAGTAAGTAAATGTGCCATGAAGGTGGTAAACTTATATGTCAGCACTAGATGTAGGTAATTTGGTCATCTTTATTCTCCAGCCATTTGCTGCTGGATTAAGAGGTGCCATCTGTAAAGAGAGAAGTCCTGTATCACAGTCTTCAGAGATGCAGTCCCATGTAGTTTGGTACATAGGTACCAGAGTTTTGGAGAAACCAGCTACCTCCATCTTCAGGGAAGACAGGGGTACTCCATCGCTTCCTACCTGAATATGGAGGTAGGCAGTTTCTCTGAAACATTTGTGCCTGTGTACCAAGCTACATGATGTCACATCCCAGAAGACTGTGATCTGAATACTCATTGCTTTGAGAATGTTAAATCTGACAGAAAAATTCTAGTGCTGTGCTTGGAATCAGGCACTTTGTCAACTTATCTCTAAAGACTATTATGAAAAGTGGCCAGAAATATTACATAGCTTGAAATCTGTGGTCTTCTGGGGTATTATGTGGCGTTGTGTGGTAATTGTGTACCGACGTTTCAGGACAACGTATCGGTCCCATCTTCACGGGTCAAGAGTCTGAGTAGGACTTGACCTGTGAAGATGGGACCGATGTGCTGTCCCGAAACGTCAGTAAACAATTACCACATGACGCCGCGTAATACCCCAGAAGACCGCAGGTTTCATCAACATTGCTGCGGAAGCCTGAAATCAAGATTACATAGCTTGTGTCTTTAATATGGATAACAGAGCATTGTTCAGCTTTACTAGTTTCTTGAGTGGTGGAGAAATACCATGTAATATACGATCCTGAATGTTTATGTAGTGGCACTAATAGGCTGCCTTCACTGTGCAGGGTCTTGATAAGTTGATAGTTGCTCAGCAGGTAAAGAAATCCAAATTTGTGTAACTTCAGAATTGTTTCTATCTGGGTTGTAACACTGTAGCAATTTTGGTGGATAACAATGTTCTGGAGGAAGATGATGCCTCCATCTTCAGGTTTGACATGAGTAGGGTGAGTATGTAGCCAGGTTATATAGGCAGGCTGACATTGGTGGCTGTCACACGGGAGGAGACAGAGTCCTTGCAGGACCAGTAGTGGTGAAATGGAACTGTGAGGAACTGCCGTTTCATAGTACGGAACAGTGATCATTAACCCTTTACAGCCCAGTGGTTTGCGTATGTACGAACAGGTCTAACAGTACAAGGTTGTACTTTCTGCCCATATGGTGTGTTTATGTGTTTCCTATGGATCTCAGAACAAACAGTGATTACTGTTTCTCTATACAGCATTAACTGGTTGGTTTTTATAACTCAGATGGAGTGTGTTTACTGTGGGTTATAAATTCAGGTTCATCTTAGTCTTTAAAGGTTTAACCATGTCATCCTGCCAAGCAACATGGCCACACTCTCACTCCACACACTTTGACCCTGTAGACGGGGGCAGCACGTTCCTCCAAAAGCTGGTACCCATCTAAAGGTACACAGTTTCACAACCCAGAATACCGGAATCTGCACACTCAATGACATGAAAACCTTAAATCTTACATTCATTATATTCATAGAAGTCTGCCAGTTCAGTTCAACATTCTTGAAACATATACGCATAGGATTAATTTAAGACAAATCCCAGTATATGCCTAGATTTAAAAATTGGTCTTTTGAGATGAAAAGGATGTACCTTTAAACTTCATCATCCTCTGTGACCGTATGCTGGTCTCAAAAAAGTACTGGCGAATGGCCTAGCATGCCATATGCTGGTCTGTGTGTGGAAATTTTTATGTCCATGCTAAGTGAGAAAAACTCTGGCTGGCACGAGATACAGTTTGCAATTAAATCCGTCCGCTAAAGGTGAATGGGACAGAGTTGTCCTGTTTGTCCATTAAAGGTTAAATGAAAGGTACAAATTAAGAAGCTCCTGACGTGGAGTTTTCTCAGTCCTTCTTTACTTCCATTTATGCTCATCTAGTTCCCTTAGTGACTTCCTCAGATATCCAGAATTAGTGCTTGTTCCTCACAGTAAGGCTGGGTTTCACACCTACATGACACTTGTGTCCATCTAGTGCCGAGGTTAAGAATGAGTGGACATATACTTCTACATCTCCTATGTGCCTTCATAGTGAAAATAGGGTCTTTACCTTTTTTTTACCTTTACCTGTATAACAATTAAAATACATTTCTAAACTAAGTATGTTATGAAGGTAATTTCTGTTTAAGGAAAAATAAAATGGTGAAAGGATTAATATTTAGTAAAGAACTACATACATTACCCCTTCATATGAACTGTGGTATGATTAGTCTACACATTTTATTTTATTTTGTAGCATTAGTTTGTAGGTACTCATGTGGGCTGTATGTCCATAGGTCATATATCAAGACAGATGCTAGAAGAAGCATTATACAGATTTCATGGTGAGATACTTCAAACTCCACCATTATACTCTGCCTTGAAGTTACACGGCCATCGCGTAGCTGATCTAACAAGGTACAATTATTTGCATGCTTAAGAAACAGACTCTTGCCTCAGTTTGTCATTCATAACTGAATCGTTATAATTAGATTTCAGTTTGTACTACATGTTTCGGCCCTATTTCCAGCATCATCAGGTACTACATTTAAAACATCTTGAGGAAGAATACTATTGTACAATCAGCTGTTGATTATATACAATAGGGCCGAAACATGTAGTACAAATTGAAATATAATTATAAAGACTGAGTTGTGAATAACGAACTGAGCATTGTTGCCTTTGTGTATGAATTCACAACGGGATGTATAAATCTAAGTTTAAACTCCTGCCTCCTTTCTGACTCTGTACCTGTTGTTCTTTTTATCCACTTTAGCTCCTTGTCTTATAGTCACTGCTTTCATATTTCTTTCTATTCTTCCATCTGTCAGGTGTCACAGTCAAGAGTTGCTTCGTATTTTGCATTACAATAATTCAAAATGTCAGGAACTGGTTACCGAATGACACAGTGTAACATTCCAGAAGACTTGAAGTCTTACTGTACTTTAAAGTGATATTGATGGTTTATGTCTAATACATTGAAAATATAATGTTAGGCCTTAAGCCAGAAATAATGATATATCATTGGTATAAAGGTCTTTTAGTCAACAGATGCCTTTTGCAATGTTGTGCCCTTTTCACTGAGCACTGAAGATTTCAAAGTTCGAGTAAGACAGCATGGTGCTTGACGACAAAAGGATCTAAGAACATAAAAACAGGAAATGACACTAAGCATACTGTATCAGGTAGCCTTTCAGAAAGGTCTTAGATGGAGCTGAAGTGAGATTTCAACACATTCACAAGTGGCACAACCCTCAGCTTTATGGTCGAACCCAGGCCTCCGCGGTGAGAGGCCGGCGACTGACCGCCTGAGCCATGGCATGGCCGTTTATGGTATTTGTATCACCAAATGTTATAGTCAAGCAATCTGCACCCATGCTTCATACTCAGGATGCCCTGGTTCAGTTCTCAGTCTGGAGACTGACTGTACTGAGTGAGGTTTATGTGCTTCTCTTCCATCTCTTTAGGGACATTCTGGATGTTACTTAAAGTAAGCCACAGCCACTTCTTTTCGCATGATTTCCAATTCATTATTCTCTACTCATCCTATCATCTGATGGGGGTGGGTGGTCGCCATGCCCTGGCCGCTTTACCCCCCCCCCCCCTCCCCGGAAAGACCCGGTACCCATTGAATAGGAGGCTGGGTGGGCCCCAGGGCTGGTCTGGACAGGTGTGGAAAATCTGCCCCCACCGGGATTCGATCCTGGATCGTCCAGCCCATAGCGAGTCGCTATATAGACTGAGCTATCCCGGCCCACATATAATTGTAGCAATAGGAAGTAAACCAAGAATAAATAAGTAATACTTCACATGTGTGGCTGGAACATAGGGATCATAATTTCTTCACAGAACTTCTGATAGGATATGATTCTTATTGTTGACTTGATGCCTACTCACCCAATTGACAACTGGATATAAGTGAGGGAGATTTTTTGAGTAGGGCAGACAGTGGTGAATTTTCTTCAACCTGCTTCTCTTACTTGTAGTTACATTTGCTTCTAACCTCTCTCCACATTCTGGTGATGTGGAACATGCATTCACATAAAACCTAAATATATAACTCTTGCATATGCATTATTTCATTCTTACTATGGTAACACGAGTTGCTAGTCATGTTAGGCTGGACCATGCCCGTTCTTCAGGTATTAGCCATGGTCTCTTTTAGAACAAACAAATAAAGTATAATTAATATATACAGAGATATTATCTAAGAAGTAAACAACTGGGTACTACAGCCTTCAAAACCTGGAATTGGTTGAGAGACAGATGTTTGGAGACAAATTTTATGTAGATTTTATGTAATAACATACTGCATTTTAACATATGTATTTTAAACTGTAAAATCAGTGACTACAATGTTTATCATTTAGATACACAATATACGCTGCAAATGTCTATGTACGTTGGCTCCCTGATGACGGTTGAAATAGCCAAAACATGTAGGAGTGTAAAAATAGATTTATTGTGCAGTAGTTGGAATTAAAAACCTTACATATACAAATAAAGTATACTGCATACAGGGCTGGTGTGTCAGTGGAAATGAGACCACGCCCTGTCACTTGTCACGCCATTCGGTGTTTGGAGTTTTCTCCACCATTCTTCACACTGGAGGTACACTGTGGTGGTGGTTTTTATGTTCGAAGCTTGGTGCATGACCTTGGAAATGGTAAGTCAAGTAATTGCATTTGGAGTCAAAGTGGGATTGATATAAACATATTTTGAAGTTGGAATATTTTAACTTTCTTCAAGGGATATGTTATTACTGCTGTCTAACATAATTTTCTTTGGCCATTTCATCACAGTTGTGTTAAATTGGTGAGAAAGTTAAATTAAAATCAGGTTAGGACTGAACCATCACATTACTTACACAATCAGAGTTGGAATAAGTTGAAAGTTTTGTCACATTCTGTTGCTGATCAACTCATGCACATCAAAATGGTGCAGAAAAATCATCTTCTGAAATGAGGTTCGCAACAAAGCACTTCCACACAATGGAACTGAGCAAGGAACTAACATTCTAGGTTTATTTGTGTCCTTACACTTTCACAGCTGGCATTCAGTGCCAGGAATTGGGATCCTGGATTAGCCACTTACAGGAATGAAGGTTTTGCAACATTCTGACAGTCCCTAACCATATTCAGGGCGAGTGAATCTGGGTGTTATCATAGAGCCCTTATAAATGGATCTTCCAGTGGGTAGTGTGTGGGGGGTACCCCTGTGTAACCCCAATTCACTTAACCTTTAGGTATTATCTCCAGTGACTGCCACAACAATGGAAAACCTTCAGTATTCTATGCGATCTAATCCTGAAAGCTGATTACATTCTAGATTTATATTCACAAAATGCCCAGTTGCCAACTATCCTGACTGAGGTTATTTCTGATTTCCCATTCCCATTTATTTGGCACTGTTTAATCTCTGTAGTTGTATCAGCATGATCATATAACCTGAGAATCAGTACCTACAGTCTTTGAAAAGGAAACTGAAATACTCTTATTAATAGTTTCTTGCTTTATGACACTGTGTGGTTTGGTAGGCAGTATGTGGAACAGGTTTTCCAACTGGTTGTGCTGGGTAGGGAATATGGAATGCAAGATCAAGTGGCATCTTGCACATGCATGCTATGTGATGTCCAAACCAGTTTCAACAGCCACCTTCATGTAATGTACAACTGTGCCCTGAAAATGGAGGCTGTATATTCCTCTGAAACACTGATCAGCACCTATCAGACTACATGGTGTTGTAATGCAGAAAACCACAATATGAACCTTCACCACTGTCAAAACCTCAAATCTTAATAAACTGAAGAATTCTTTTACTCTGCATCAAAGGTGTGACATGCTGTGAATGTTTCAAATTCTGAATTTCAGTATTAGGAAGCTGCGCTCATGTCACAGAACTTCACAGATTTCAGCAAGACCCATTTATGGAGCAAGACATGTTGGATTCAAATGACTGGACAATGCAGAATATTTTGACAGCAATTCAAAAGGCTGAAGAAATCCATGGTGAAATTCTGAAATGTTGTAAGAAGTAGATAAAGTAATGGAGCTATTTGTAAAGGGTTCAGTTACTTGTCTATTACAGTTAGAATTGCTTTGTTTCAGAATTGTGTGTGTCACTTGTCTGTTGTTGTTGTTGATGTGTCCTTTCTGAAATAGCAGACACTGGACAAACTACAGGAAACAAGTGGTCCTAAGTATGAAGCTTTATTGTGATTCGCTCTCATGTCATGTACACTGTACATACTTCATGGTCAGAAACATGAATTAATGTCAAACAATTATAAACTTTGTACATGCGTTTTGTTAACCCCTTTCCTGCCTCTGGATTAACCTGTGCGGAAGGTTCTGCTGGCCTTTCAATAACCCCATCTATTCAGATTCCTTCTTATTCCATTTTAAGCATATTTGCCCTATGTTTCTGGTCTATCCTTGTAAGAAATTACAGATGCCTTGCTGCAGTGGTTTATTAATTATTACTCCAAAGCAGAATTACAAATACAGACTTCACACAAATACCATGTTAATTTGGTCTGCAAAATGACATATACAAAATGTGCATAATTTTAAAGGATTTGTAACCTCATAAAATTCAGGGTCTCACATTAAGTGATGTTAATTCTGTTCCAACGTTCGAAGACTGCAAGGGACCTCATATATGGTAGTGAATTATTTATATGGTATAACAAGACAGGCAATGTACATATAAACATAACATTGAGGCACGTTCACACAACCATTGTTGCCGTCCACAAGCAATAAGTATTACATATTCTGAGTGTGTGCCTGTAGCCTTATTCATCCAGCATGCGAAGTGCATGCACCATATTGTATTGTCATCTTTGGCCTGTCTGGCTGTACCATATTTTTCCACATGATCTCATAAATGGTACAATTTTAGGATAAGTTATTGAACATAAAGTGTGTGTTTCGATTTTGTCTACAACTTTGTCTGAAACATTTCTCATTATAAGAAGAATTCAGCAAGATATTATTGTCACTGTACATAAGTATTCATGTAAAGTACCTGTTATTCTTGTCAGATTTTTATGAAACATGTATTTTCTAGACAGATCTTCAAAAAATACTCAAATATCAAATTTCATGAAAAATCTGTCCAGTGGGAGCCAAATTGTTCCACGTGGATGGACGGACAGACATGACGAAACTAATAGTTGCTTGCCGCAATTTTGTGAATTTGCCTAAAAAGGAATGTTCTCTTTCTGGACGAATGTAGCAGCAAGCGTTCTGCTAAATGAGGTGTTGCTAGCCACGGGCAGGGCAGACCTGAGACATGTGGATGCCTGGGCAGGCTAATAATTTGGCACCCCTTCAAACTTTTCTGGTGTAAGACAGGGCTGGCGAACTATTTTGAGGGCATGTTTCCAGATTGTGGATATTTTTTGGAGAAATTCCTTCATGTGGGGAAACCTGAGTTTACTGTACCATGTTTCTGATTATTCCAGTGATGTTTTAGTGCCCCCTATAGGTTGGTGTCAACTCTACGCCCCGGCTGCTTTAGCCCCGGGAAAGAGACCTGGTACCCATTGTATAGGAGGCTGGGTTAAAGTGCCAGGGTTAAAGAAAGAGTAGAGCTATACCTCTACTCCCCCTCTGGGCCTTCATGGCCTGTTCTAGGAAGAACTTTACCTTTATCTTTATAGGTTGGTGTGCTGGGCGGCTGCCTGGCTGGCCTGCCCCTTAGTCTGGACCTGCTGAAGTAGTTGTGCACAGTGAATGATGATAAGCTGCAGGATGCAGGGAAGTGTATACTGATACACGAAGAGATAAAAGTTGTACTTAAAAAGGAAAAATAAGTGTCTCCAGTCAGAAATGGAAATGTGGCAACACCAGTTTTGAGACAGCTTGTCAAGATTCAAATGAATCTGTCTGTCCATCACATTGGGCAGCAGGGGACCCAGCACTTTTTGTTTGTCTATTTCATACAGCTTCATATGTCCTTCTACTTAGCGGTACCAGTCAGTTGCACACCGTTTACTGTAATCCCATACCCAACATTTGTTACGTTATGTTTTTGGAAAAGGTTCCTGGTACATTTATGGAGGTGGGGAGGATCAAATATTGTTGCAATTTCTTGATTCTGAAACCTGAAGAAAGGTGCCTTTTCAGGAACACCCAATTATACATGGCACACTCAGTGGCAACACCTACCAGTCCTGCATTGTGGCAGGCATCAAGAACCTCAATCAAGACATTAACAACTTACATGGTCCTGTAACCCAGAAGACTACAATTTTGACGTGTTCTATGATCTTGAGCGCGTTAGCGTTGATGAGGGTGGGGGTCAGAAAGGGACTGGTATGGTAGAAGGCCGCATAACTGATGTCGTGTTGTATAGTTCTGTAAGCATGTTTTGACTACAGGTACTGCCAACAGATGGCAATGTAGTTGACTTACGTTTCCATGGAGATGCCTGTCTGTTGGCGGTAGTAACCTGTGCTCCGATTGATGTGCCGAAGGCAGTAAGAGGTAATCTGTTTTAGCAATTGGGGTAGCCATTTACACAAAAGGTAATACTTTATTAACCACAACAAAAATAAACACCCTTCTTTTTGCAGACAATCAAGTCATAATAGCTGATTCACAGGATACTTTACAGAAAGGAGAATTTACATTGCAAAACATAGCAAAAGATTTTGGAATGGAAATATCATCAGAAAAATCTGAGATGAGTGAGGAGCCCTCAAAAAGACTGACCCCCTTGCTGCCATGAAGATGGAGGCAGTACATTCCTCCAAAACATAGGCCAACTGCATGGCATCACAACTGAAAATACAGTAATTTTTATTAGCACCCATTTTATTTACAAATTGGAAATCTTACATTTGTAAACTCATTGAATAATGTATTTCTGTAAGTACTGCAATTGAGAAACTTGTAATGAATACATACTTTGTTGCACTTATTTTTCTGATAGGTGGTGGCATCACTGAAAACATTTTGCTAAAAGTGATGAAGGATATCCCAGTGTGAATGAGCAAGGAGTATCCAGGAAGTCCCCACCTCCCCTCTGCACATCATCTGCTAAGAACTTGATTCTGACCAAGGACAGAGTATCGAGGATACCTTCACCTTAATGCTCAGTGTACACCGAAGTGTGAGATGGCCCTGTAGTAAAGGGGAGCGTCATGTGAGGTGATAAGTGTGGGGTATGATTTTGGAAATTATAAAGGGGCGCATCTTGACTTTAAACTGGCATTCTCTGGCACATTTGTATTAAAGGTTTTATTTAAGGATAATATAGGTGAGCTGTAATTTTCAGCTGCTTATATGAGCAGGGATATTTGTTGACAGCCATGGAGAAGCATTGTTGGAGAATGTGCTGTTTCAAGTGCCAGGGGATACCATTGGTTTCAGGCTGAATGAGGGAGGTCCAGGAAGTCACCCTTCCTTCCACTGTGCACATCTGCACCCTTTCTTGCTTTAATGAGCTGCTTCCGCTGCGCTCCCGAGAGTCGTCGGACTGCAGTCTAGTCGTATAGACACCTGCAGCCAGTCTGTCCTCATCAGAAGAAACAGCGAAAGGCTCAAAGCCTACAGCCTCAGTATCAAGTTTGCAGCCACAGCCGCTCCTTGATCAGGTTCATCGAAAGCAGAGTGCTCGAGTAAGAGTAGCACAGAACTTACAGCTTGTATGAAGTTTACAGCCACAGCCACTCCTTGATCAAGTCCATTAATTACTGTGTCCATTTTATTCCCACAAGTAATCGGGGAAATAACAGTCACCACCCGCAGAGCCCCTTACGGGTGGAAGGCATAAATACAACGGGGTGCTGCCTGGTTCCCCGAGGGGATTGTAAATGCACTGCTGTTTTTCCACCCCAGTGCCATGCAGTCCTTGGCACGATACCTCACACCTTGACTTGGTTGAACCAAGTGGCCGCCTACAGATGTTATCCCCCTCCGCGACGGGACGCCAGGGGTTTGATTTTGGAGGGAAAATACCACATAGTCTAAAAACAGTTTAGTGAATATGGTTATGTAAACTTCATTGGACACCAATTACACAAAATACATAGCTGGTCGGTGTAACTATTTCACATCAAAACATGAAATGTGGTGCTGGAGGAGGATGGAGAAGATCAGTTGGACTGATTGTGTGAAAAATGAAGTATTATGTACAGTCAAGGATGAAAGGAACATCCTACATACAATAAAACAAAAGGCCAACTGGATAGGTCACTTGTGTAGGAGCTGCCTTTTCACAACATGTTATTGAAAGAATGGTAGAAGGGACAGGAAGACGAAGAAGAAGAAGCAAGTCGCTGCTGGATGATGTTATGGAAATGAGAATTTACTGGAAATTGCAAGAGGGTGCACTGGATGCACTTAGTGGAGAACTCGCTTTGGAAGAGGCTATGGACCTAGTAGGTAAAGAGGTTAACAAATCACTGCACACATATGTCGTCCAACACAGTCTGATGTTAGCTCTGGGACGGAATCATAGATGGTACTTAGGGTATTTAAGAATCAGCAACAACTCGAACAACACTCAACTGGTTGACTGGTTCTACAGGGAAGTGAAAGTATTTAGTTCAAAAAGCAGGGAAATAAAACAGCATCTGGCAACATAGCAACCCTTCCTTTCCCACAGCTAAGAAGAGCAGTTATTACTATAAACGTTCCAACTACTAGGATTGCCTACACTGTGCTGCTGTTTAGTGAGGTGGAATAGTTTCATTGACCAACTATGTATTTTGTGTATTTGGTGTCAAGTGAAACTTGTGTAACCATATTTTCTAACTGTTTTTAGAACATGTGGTACTTACTAATATGACGTGAATCCAGGTTTAATTACAGTGTAAATAATCATCATGTAGTGACAGTTGTTTTTGAAGAAGTAAGCTTGAAGATGGGGATCGAACCTGTCCCGGAAACATATTGTATTATGTTTCAGTATGTACAATGGAAAAAGTCCAAAAAAGTTTGAGTTCAAATGTCATACATCATTGTGGGAACCATATAGTATGGCATGACTGTTGTTCTGCATCCTCTGTATTCTCCAGCTTTAGCTCCCTACCTTTTTCAGAAACTTAAGTTGGCACTGAAGGGAAGGAGATTTTATAACAACAGTATAATTCAAGAACAGTCTCCCATTGCATCCACTCCAAACAGTCGAGAAGATGGTAGACGTTATAACCGAACTTTGCTGGTTACTATTTTATTAATCTGATATACATCAAATTAATAGACTGTTCTCTCCAAAGGTTTAACTTTATTTATTTTATTACAATACAAACGTTAGCACAATGCCATCCGTCTACTCCTTTCCTTTACTGCCGCCAACTGACTCGGGACACCTGGTCCCTTGTCGTTGCTGCTATATTTAGACGAGTGGAAGGGGAGAGCCGAACTGCTCCAACAATACGAGCATTTAATAATGTTTCAATAATGTTCGGCTACAACGTGTTTATTAGGGACAGAGAGTTAAAGGAATGTCCCTTGTGCAGAAATCAGTATGCTTGCTGGTCTGGTAAATCAATTGAAACATCTGTTCATGATGTGATTTACATACATTGAGAATGCAGTTGTACATGGTGATTGTACAAGGAGCATTCCTTGATAATGTGGGAGCATCTGAAGCATTACTTCAGCTGCCAGAACACATGGCTTTGAACCCGCCGTTATGTGGATGGGTCAGCCCTGTGCTAGGAACCAGAATCAGAGGAGCCTCACTTGTGGGAGACACTCAGAGGAGCAGTGTGTGTGAAGGCTGCCACAGTGGAAGTTTTATTACTCCTTTTGGGTGGACATTGTGGCAGGGACTCAGTTGTAATCGCTACTATACAGCATAGTGTGTAGGTAATACTGCTATCCTAATAGATGAGAAGTTCCTAGATGGTATCAGAGGTAGTACAAATATATATAACAGTGGAGCAGGAGTGTTGTGACAGTCCACATAAAATCTGAATGGTGCTAGTACCTTTAAATAACTTGAAGGGCCATACTGAAGCAACTTGGTAACATTACAGCTTTCCACATAAGTCACACTCTGTAGTATGGTATTGGACAAAGGACTGATATGGAGATTACTGTTTGATGGTGTAATGAAGACAGCCTGAACCTGTAGAGGCACTTCAAGTAAACTGAGGACTGAAGTCAGGAGCTTTGTTACAGTGGGTCTTCACCACAACGTGAGGCCCAACACCTGACTGATGGCCAAGCAGAGTTGTACTTCATTAGAGGAAGGGCTGCTGAGGTATATGGAGCTGTGCATGTTATGGCACTTGTTGGCATGCGGTGCCTGTACCTGCAATGAATTGTGGGAATTGCTAGGGTATGGACATACTGAGGTAGACTGGGACATGAATACGGCACTCATTCTAGTAATGGTGATGGATAATATTACACAAATCTACTGAACAGATTCGTTCAGATGATAATGCCTGGTTTAAGGTTAGTATGAAGTCTTGCTGTGGTGTTCTTGGTCAGATGTTCCTAAACTTCTCCATTTCACACAGCATCCGAGTATTGTGCTCGCTGTGGAAACACCATGAAAAATCGTTTCATTGTGCGATCATTTGAAGCAGGAACAATATTACCGTTGAAAATGTGATGTCATTTTATGCAGGGGAACTGATGAGATAGCTTCTGTGTAATTGATTGTGGGATAAATGTAAAATTGAGAAAATTCTAGTGGTAGGGATTAAAGTTTCTTTGCCCATTCTGAAGTGCTTCTCATTGTCATTTTTTGCTAATATAAGTTTTATGTCTCAATATACATTTGTCTCCATAAACCATTCTTTAGTCAAGTTGACAGCTTGTGTTTTCTTCCTAGCCATTGTTTTCAGAAAGCAGTATTGGTACTGTAGCCCGAAGTTTCACAGTTATGCACTGTCTTCTGTTCACATGACCACCTCTCATTACTACACCAAACTGAACATGTGAAGTTGATTGTGATGTGTAACAAAAGACTGTCCTTGGTTATCAAGTTCAACACAATGACACAGTTACTTTAATCCTATTGCACAGTATGACTGAACATGTATTGACCCTTTACTAATGGGGATGCACAGCAAGTGGCATGTTATGGTACTGGGGCAGTATGACACAATCACTTTATTTTATTGTAAGTATAATCGAGATTAATATGTGGTTTTGTTTTGTGTGTGAAGAATTTGGTAAAGTTTTGGTCAGAATACCTGAAGGAACAGGGACTACTTGGAAGACCTAGGCGTAGCTGAGAGGATAATATTACAATGGATTTTTGAGAAATTGGGCAGGAAGGTGTGGGTGGACTGGATTCATTCTGCTCAGAACAGTGGTTAGTATGGGAGCTTAGTGAACACAATAATGAATGTAGGAAGTTTTGTGACTAGTTGAGTTTCCCAAGACAGCCTGCTCAATGGGTTAGTGTAACACATCATGAAGTTTTGATTTTGGCTTTGTGCAGATAAGCAGATGCTTGTGGTTGTTGTATGGGGAGGGTGAGGTAAGCATGGCAGTATGGGAAATGTATGTAGTGAAACAATTGTTTGGCATTTCATTACTGTTTATGGTTTTGTATGATAATTGGCAGCCCCAGTTGTAAATGAGCATTGAGACTGCATATTTTGAAGTCACTATTTGTTGTAAGAACAACCACACACTGTTTTCACATTTGTATTCATGTTATTGTCCTATGAACTTACACTAATGCCATCAAGACACAACCTAAAATATATCAGTTTTAACGATGAACCTGTACGTGTTCCAACATCCAAAAGGAAAACATAGGAGGATTTACAGTCAAGTGATAACATTGTATATGTCGGCATATTTGTAAATTGTAATAAACCTGGTAGTGATAAAATGTGATTAAACAATGCAGGGATCTCTTCCATTAACAGATCAAAATAACATCATAATACTGGGTATGTGAGGGTGCTGTAGCAGTCCTTGTAAACATAGGTGTGTGTACATGTTTAGTTTTATGTTGTGGGATATGTGTGGAATTTGATCTTGATTCATCCCTGTTTTGCTTTGTTGTGGATGTGTTCTTGGTACCATATTTTGAGTTTTCTACCTCTGAGAAGTACACAAGGAAGTTTCATAAAATAAGGTAACACAGCATGTCTGACATGAAATAGATTGCAGATTTAAGCATGTAATGGCTACGTGTAGATTGTGCCTTTGTACAGCCATGAGTGGGCACCATAAGTGTGTCACATCACTGTACAGTCAGATTAAAGATGGATGGTATACTGGAACCATGGCGAACTTTGAAGCATGAAGTGTGTTTTGATTTTTGTGTGTGATGGGTGTTGCACCAGAGAAAATCCACTGTCAGTTGGTGAAGGTGTGTGGAGTATGTGTAATACCACGGAAAGGGATGTAGGTATGGTGCACTGCTTTCAACAGTGGCAGGACAGATGTTTGACAGGTAGTGACTAGACACCAAGCATGTTCACTACAGATTATGTGTGGCGTGCAGGTGCCATTACTAGAGAGGACAGACACATTCAGCAGCTGAAGATGCCAGAGAACTAGACATTTGCTGGGTAGTGTGCACAGAATTGCCCATGACAAGCTGGATTACTGAGAAGTGTGTACACTGTGTGCCAAAGAATCCCACAAATGATGATGAAGCTCATTGTATGGGACTTTCTCGCATCCATTTGACATGTTACAGTGATCAAGAGAGCAGTTTTGGGGCTGAAACTTGGTTAATCACACAACACCTGAAACACAGAAAAAGGATGTATGATGTGGAAACTGTGATCATCTCCCCCCCAGCAAAGAAAATGGAAGCATTATCATCAGTAAAGAAGACAATGGCAAACTGTCTTGGGACTTGGATTTCCTTGACAATGCTGACATTATCTGCTGAGTGTTATTGAGGTACACTTAGCTTGTGGCAGGCCATTTGTCGCAAAAGTCCTGGGTTACTGCACCAAGGTATTGTCCTCTTCCATGGAAATGCCAGGCCTCATACTGCCAACTGGACTTCCAACTGCTTATGGCTGTACATATGATAGGTTACGGATCACCCTGCCAACAGTCCCAATCTTGTGCCCAGTGTTTTATCTCTCTTTGAACCCTTGAGAAGCACCTGGCTGGCAAGTGATTGCAACAAATGCAGATGTGAAGCAGTTATAGCCTCTTGGCTAGACAGTCGACACCAATGTCTTCTACTGTGGGATAAGCCTTGCTGCCATGGTGGGGCAAATGCTGAGATGTCAGTGGTGACTACGTGGAGTTCTGATGTGTAACATCTGCTTCGCAATGCCATGTGTTCATCAAAGTTACGATAACATTCTCGACATGACAATGCTTGTTACCTTATTGTTTGGAATTTCTTTGTATATACATTGCAGTCTAGGCAGGTGATTTCTTAACTGCTGGGTGTACTAAATGGTGGGGTTGCTGTATGGTTTGTTGACAACATTTTACAGTGAAATAATTGTTCTAGTAGTGCCTTGCATACACATTGAGTATTGTGTTACAGGAAGTGGTGTTCAGTAAATACACACTCAGTAGTCAAATGTTCTTATTTTGTTTTTAATAATATACGTTCTCGTTACATGAATTCAGGTTAAATGATACTGCATGATGTGTATGCAATACACAAATGTCTTAATAGTATGCGTACATCAGAATATATATTGAAATGTCTTTGAATCCTGGTTACACACACACGCACATATTGCAGTCCATTTTCTGCGTCACGTGTATACACACACATATTAAAAGAAAGATAATTAAAGTTTGCCCGTGATTTCATCGAATAACACGTCATATTGGACGAACAGAGAGGCGGTCTCCTTGGGCGCCACGAAAGAATACGAAGCGGTGGAGCTATGTACATATTCACTAACGTCTTTTCGGCCATCGTATATCGCGCAAGCTGGCGGACCAAAGTCGACATGTTCAACAGCAGGTACTTCAGTTGGCCGACCTTGAGAGTTATGGACCTGCGGTCCATGGTGAACTTGGCCGCCGGTTCGACTCCTCCTGTCACGGTCTGCAGACGAAAACACAATTCGTTGCACCTGTAGGGTTCCTGCTTGCAGAGATGCTCGCAGAATGAAGGCAAATGGACCGACATGGTATGCAGAAAAGACGGAGTCAGAAATAACGGCGCCTGTGTGGCGGCGCCAAACACGACGCAGGCCTGGTAAGTGCGGTAGGGGTAATCTCCTACACTCACGTACTTGGTGTGATCTGGGTCGGCGTGTGCTCAGCCAACCATTGTGGTGGCGGGCTCGACAGGTGAGGGCGCTGCTCTGGCCTCTGTTCTTTCGGTCGGCGTGGGCTCAGCCAGCCACTGTGTTGGCGGGCATAACAGGTGAGTGCGGTGCTCTGGCCTCTGTTCGCTTGGTCGGCGTGGGCTGAGCCAGCCACTGTGTTGGCGGGCACGACAGGTAAGGACGCTGCTCTGGCTTCTGTTCGCGTGGGACCAGCCAGCCACTGTGGTGGCGGGCACGACAGGTGAGGGCGCAGATCTGGCTTCTGTTTTCTTGGTTGACGTGGGCCCAGCCAACCACAGTGGTGGAGGGAACGAAAGTTGAAGGCGCTTCTCTGGCCTCTGTTTGCTCGGTAGGCGTGGCCTCAGCCAGCTACTATGGTGGCGGGCACGAAAGATGAGGGCGCTGCTCTGGCCTCTGTTCTTTTGGTCGGCGTGGGCTCAGCCAGCCACTGTGTTGGCGGGCATAACATTAGTTCGCTGCTCTGGCCTCTGTTCGCTCGGTGGGCCTGGGCTCGGCCAGCCACTGTGGTGGCGGGCTCAACAGTTGAGTGCACTGCTCTGGCCTCAGTTCGCATTGTCGGCGGTGTCTCAGACAGCCACTGAGTTGGCGGGCACGACAGATGAGGGCGCTGGTCTGGCCTCTGTTCGCTTGATCGGCGTGGGCTCAGCTAGCCACTGGTGGCTGGCACGACAGGTGAGGGCGCTGATCTGCGCTCTGTTCGCTTGGTCGGCGTGGGCCCAGCCAGCCACTGTGGTGGCGGGCAAAAAAGTTGAGGGCTCTGCTCTGGTTTCTGTTTGCTCGGTAGGCGTGGGCTCAACCAGGTACTGTGGTGGCGGGCACGATAGTTGAGGGCGCTGCGCTGGCCTCTGTTTGCTCGGTAGGCGTGGGCTCAACAAGCCACTGTGTTTGTTGGACACGATATGTGAGGGCGCTGATCTGGCACCTGATCGCTTGATCGGCGTGGGCTCAGACAGCCACTGTGGTGATGGGCAAGACAGGTGAGGGCGCTAATGTGGCCTCTGTTTTCTTCGTCGTCGTGAGCTTAGCCAGCCACTGTGGTGGCGGACATGATAAGTGAGGGCGCAGATCTGGCTTCCGTTTGCTTGGTCGGCGTGGGCTCAGCAACCCACTGTGGGGCGGGCATGACAGGTGAGTGCGCTGCTCTGGGCTCTGATCGCTTCGTCGGCGTGGGCCCAGCCAGCCACTGTGGTGGAGTGCACAAAATTTGAGGGCTGTGCTCTGGCCTCTGTTTGCTCGGTAGGCGTGGTCTCAGACAGCCACTGTGGTGGTTGGGCACGACATGTTAAGGCGCTTATCTGGCTTCTGATCGCTTGATCGGCTTGGGCTCAGAAAGCCACTGTGTTGGCGGGCAAGACAGGTGAGGGCGCTGGCCTGGCCTCTGTTCGCTCGGTGGGCGTGGTCTCAGAAAGCCAAATTGGTGGCAGGCACGACAGGTGAGGGCACTGCTCTGGCTTCTGTTCGATCTGTCGGCTTGGGCTCAGCTAGCCACTGTGGTAGTTGGGCACGACATGTGAAGACGCTGAAGTGGCTTCTGTTCTCTTGATCGGCGTGGGCTCAGATAGCCACTGTGTTGGCCGGCATGACAGGTGAAGGCGCTGATTTGACCTCTGTTCGCTCGGTTGGCGTGGGTTCAGGAGGTTACTGTGGTGGCGGGCACTACTGTTCAGAACGCTGCTCTGGCCTCTGTTAACTCGGTCGGCGTGGGCTCAGCCAGGTGCTGTGGTGGCAGGCATGAGTGGTGAGGGCGCAGCTCTGGCTTCTGTTCGCTTGTTCGGCGAGGGCTCAGCACGGCACTGTGGGGCGGGCACGACAGGTGAGTGCGCTGCTCTGGGCTCTGTTCGTTTGGTCGGCGTGGGCCCAACCAGACAATGTGGGGGAGGGCACGAAATTTGAGGGCGCTGCTCTGGCCTCTGTTTGTTCGGTAGGCGTGGGCTCAGGCAGCCAATGTGGTGGTTGGGCACGACATGTTAAGTCGCTGATATGGCTTCTGATCGCTTGATCGGCGTGGGCTCAGATAGCCACTGTGTTGGCAGGCACGACAGGTGAGGGAGCTGCTGTGACCTCTATTCGCTCGGTCGGCGTGGGATCAGCCAGCCACTATGTTGGCGGGCACGACAGAGAGGGCGCTAATCTTACTTCTGTTCGATTGGTCGGCGTGGGCTCGGACAGCCACTGTGGTGGAGGGCACGACTTGTGAGGGCTCTGCTCTGTGTTCTGTCCACTTGGTCAGTGTGGGCTCAGACAGCCACTGTATTGGCAGGCACGACAGGTGAGGGCGCTGCTTAGGCCTCTGTTCGCTATGTTGGCGTGGGTTCAGGAGGCCACTGTGGTAGCGGGCACGACTGTTCAGAACGCTGCTCTGGCCCTTGTTCGCTCGGTCGGCGTGGACCCAGGCAGCCACTCTCGTGACGGGCACGATATATGTGGTCGCTGCCTTGGCCTGTATTCGATCTTTCGGCGTGGGATCAGCCAGCCACTGTGGTGGCGGGCACGACAGTTGAGGGCGCTGCTCTGGACTCTTTTCGTCCGGTCACCTTGGGCTGATCCACCCACTGTGGTGGCGGGCACGTCAGATTAGGGCAATTCTCTGGCCTCTGTTCGCTTGGTCGGCGTAGGCTCAGCCAGCCACTGTGGCGGCGGGCACGAAGGTTGAGGGCGCTGCTCTGGTCTCTGTACGCTTGGTCGGCTTGGGCCCAGTCAGCCACTGTGGTGGCGGACACGACAGGTGAGGGAACTGCTCTGGCCTCTGTTCGCTCGTTCTGCGTGGGCTATACCAGCCACTGTGTTGGCGGGCAGGAAATTGTGGGCGCTGCTCTTGCCTCAGTTCGCTCGGTCGGGGTGGGCTCAGCCAGCCACTGTGATGGCGGGCACGACAGGTGAGGGCGCTACTCTGGTCTCTGTTTTCTCGGTCGGCGTGGGCTCTGCCAGCCAGTCTTGGGCGGGCACGAATTGTGAGGGCGCTGTTGTGGGCTCTGTTCGCTTGGTCGACGTGTGTCCAGCCAGCCACTGTTGTTGCTGGTACGAATGTTGAGGGCGCTGATCTGGTCTTTGTTTGCTCCTTAGGCATGGGCTCTGCCAGCCACTGTGGTGGCGGGCACGAAAGGCGAGGGCACTGATCTTGTCCCTCTTTGCTCTGTAGGCGTGGGCTCAGCCAGCCACTGTTGTGGCGGGCACCACACTTGAGGGTGCTGCTCTGGCGTCATTTCGCTCGGTCTGCGTGGTCTCAGCCAGTTACTATGTTGGCGGGCAGGACAGATGAGTTCGCTGCTCTGGCCTCTGTTCGCTCGGTGGGCGTGGGCTCAGCCAACCTATGTATTGGCGTGCACGAAATGTGAGGGCGCTGCTCTGGCCTCTATCACTCTTGGTCGTCGTGGGCTCAGCCAGCCACTCTGGTGACGGCCACGACAGGTTAGGGCGCTTCTCTGGCCTCTGTTCACACGGTCGGCCTGGGCTCAGCCAGCCACTGTGGTGGAGGACACGACTGGGGAGGGCGGTGCTCTGTGTTCTGTCCGCTCTGTGGGCGTGGGATCAGACAACCACTGTGGTGGCGGGCACGACAGGTGACGACAAGAATCTGGCCTCTGTTCGCTTGGTCGGCGTGGGCGCAACCATCCTCTGTGGTGGCGGGCAAGACAGGCGAGGGCGGAGCTCTTACCTCTGGTCGCTTTGTGGGCTTGGGCTCAGCCAGCCACAGTGGTGGCGGGCACGACAGGTGACGGCGCTAATCTGGCCTTTGTTCGCTTGGCCGGCGTCGGCTCACACAGCCACTGTGGTGGCGTGCAAGACAGGCGAGGGCGCTGCTCTGACCTCTGATCGGTTGTTAGGCGTGCGCTCAGCCATACGCTGTGGTGGCGGGCACAGCAGTTGAGTGCGCTGCTCTGGCCTCTGTTCGCTTTTTCGGTGTTTGCCCAGGCAGCCACTATGGTGGCGGGCACGGCAGGTAATGGCGCTGCTATGGGCTCTGGTCCCTCGGTTGGCGTGGGATCAGCCAGTCACTGTGGTAGCGGACACAACAGTTGAGGGCGCTGCTCTGGCATCTCTTCTCTCGATCGGCGATGGCTCAGACAGCCACTGTGTTGCCGGGCACGACAGGGGAGGGCGCTGCACTGGCCTCTGTTCGATCGGTCGTAGTGAGCTCAAGCCAGCCACTGTGATGGCGGACATGACTGGTGACGGCTCGGCTCTAGCCTCTGTTCGTTGGTGGACGTGGGCTCAACCAGCCACTGTGGTGGCAGCCACATCAGGTGAGGGCGCAGCTCTGGCCTCTGTTCCATCGGTCGGCGTGGGCTCAGCCAGCCACTGTGGTGGCGGGCACGAATGGTGATCGCGCTGTTCAGGCCTCTGTTCGCTCGGTCGACGTCGGCTCAACCAGTCACTGTGGTGGAGGGCACGACTGGTGAAGGCGTTGCTCTGTGTTCTGTCCGCCAGGTCGGGGTGGGATCAGCCAGCCACTGTGTTGGCGGGTACGACAGGTGAGGGCGCTGCTCTAGATTCTGTTCGCTTGGTCGGCGTGGGACCAGCCAGCCACTGTGGTGGCGGGCACGACAGTTGAGGGCGCTGTTCTGGCCTTTGTTCGTTCGGTCGGCGGGGGCTCAGCCAGCCACTGTGGTGGCGGTCACATGAGTTGAGGACGCTGCTCTGACCTCTGTTCCATCGGTCGGCGTGGGCTCAGCCAGCCACTGTGATGTCGGGCACGAATGGTGATGGCGCTGTTCAGGCCTCTGGTCGCTCGGTCGGCGTGGGCTCAACCTGACACTGTGGTGGAGGGCACAACTGTTGCGGGCGCTGTTCTGTGTTCTGTTCGCCAGGTCGGCGTGGGATCAGCCAGCCACTGTGTTGGCGGGTACGACAAGTGAGGGCGCTGCTCTAGACTCTCTTCGCTTGGTCGGCGTGGGACTAGCCAGCCACTGTGGTGGCGGGCACGACAGTTGAGGGCGCTGTTCTCACCTCTGTTCGCTCGGTCGGCGTGGGCTCAGCCAGCCACTGTGGTGGCGGACTTGACAGGTGAAGGCTCTGCTTTGATCCCTGTTCGCTCGTTCGGCGTGGTCTCAACTAGACACTGTTTGGGGCGGGTACGACAGGAGAGGGCGCTTCTCTGGCCCGTGTTCGGTCGGTGGGCGTGTGCTCAGCCAACCTATGTGTTGGCGGGCAACACAGTTGAGGACGCTGCTCTAGCTTCTGTTCTTTCGGTCTGCGTGGGCTCTTCCAGCCCCTGTGTTGGCAGCACGTCAGATGAGGGCGCTGATTTAGCTTATGTGTTTTCTGTCGGCGAGGGCTCAGGTAACCACTGTGGTGGCGGGCATGACAGGTGAGGGCGCTGCTCTGGCCTCTGTTCGCTCGGTCGTCGTGGGCTCAGCCAACCACTATGGTGGCGGGCACGACAGTTGAGGGCGCTGATGTGGCAACTTTTGGCTCGGTGGGCTTGGGCTCATCCAGCCTATGTGTTGGCGGGCATGACAGTTGAGGGCTCTGATCTGGACTCTGTTCTCTCGGTCGGCGTGGGTTCAGCCAGCCCCTGTGGAGGCGGCACCATAGATGAGGGCGCTGCACTCTTTTGGCCCGCCACCACAATGCACGAGCCAACGCCGACCAAAAGAACGGACAAGAGAACAGACCAACGCCCTTGCCTATCGGTCCGCCACAACAGTGCCTGAGCCCACGCCGAACAGAGGAACAGTGGCGAGAACAGACCAACGCCCTTGCCAGTCGGCCCGCCATCACAGTGCCTGATCCCACGCCGAACAGAGGAACAGTGGCGAGAACAGACCAACGCTCTTGCCTATCGGCCCTCCACCACAGTGACTGAACCCCAGCGACCAAAGGAACAGAGGCGAGACCAGACCAACGCCCTTGCCTATCGACCCGCCGCCACAGAGACTGAGCCCACGCAGACCAAAGGATAAGAGGCGAGACCAGACCAACGCCCTTGCCTATCGGCCAGCCGCCACAGTGACTGAGCCCACGCCTGCCAAAGGAACAGAGGCCAGACCAGACCAACGCCCTTTCCTATCGGTCCGCCGCCACAGTTTCTGAGCCCCCGCCGACAAAAGGAATAGAGGCGAGATCAGACCAACGCCTTTGCCTATCGCCCCGCCAACACTGTGACTCAGCCCACGACGACCAAAGGAACAGAGGCGTGACCAGACCAATGCCCTTGTCTATCGGCCCGCCACCACAGTCACTGAGCCCACGACGACGAAAGGAATAGAGGCGAGACAAGATCTACGCCCTTGCATATCGGCTCGACACCACAGTAACTGATCCCTCGGCGTCCAAAGGAACAGAGGCCAGACCAGACAACGCCCTTGCCTATGGGCCCGCAGCCACAGTGTCTGAGCCCTCGCCGACCAAATGATCAGAGGCGTGACCAGACCAACGCCCTTGCCTTTCGGACCGCCACCACAGTGCTCGAGCCCACGCCGACCAAAAGAACAGTGGCGAGAACAGACCAACGCCCTTTCCAATCGGCTCGCCACCACAGTGACTGAGCCCCAGCCGGCCAAAAGAACAGAGGCGAGAAAAGACCAACGCCCTTGCCTTTCGTCCCGCCACCACAGTGACTGAGCCCCAGCCGACCAAAGGAACAGAGGCGAGACCAGACCAACGCCCTTGCCTATCGGCCCTCCACCACAGTGACTGAGCCCCAGCCGACCAAAAGAAAAGTGGCTAGAACTGACCAACGCCCTTGCCTATCGGCCCGCCACCACAGGGACTGAGCCCCAGCCGACTAAAGGAACAGAGGCCAGACCAGACCATCGCCCTTGCCTATCGGCCCGCCGCCACATTGTCTGAGCCCACGCCGGCCAAAGGAACAAAGGCCAGACCAGACCAACACCCTTGCATATCGGCCCGCCGTCACAGTGTCTGAGCCCACGCCGACAATAGGAACAGAGGCGAGAACAGACCAACGTCCTTCCCTACAATCCCGCCATCACAGTGACTGAGCCCACGCCGACCAAAATAACAGAGGAACTCTCACCGCAGTGACGGTTCCCTTATTGATCCTGCCAGTAGTCATAAGCTTGTCTCAAAGATTATATCAAGCATGTCTCAGTGAAAGCCACATTAAGGGCAAACCGCGAATGTCTGTTTTAATCAGTTATGGTTCCTTAGATTGTGGACAGTTACTTGGATTACTCTGGTAATTCTTGAGCTAATACATGCTAATATTTTCAAAGGCAAGCAGGCTTGTGGTAGAATATACCTGCTTCGGAATATTTTCAAAATGTTACCGGCGCGTGGTAGGAGGACATGCCTGCCTCGGAATATTTTCAAAGTGAAGCCCTAAGCCTGAGGAATTGTGTGGCTGTGGTGTATAAGGAAAGGGCGGGGTGGGGGGTTGAGATGCAGAAGATGCCAGGCGTCAGTTGTGAGTAACGCGGCCCACTGTGTGAGAGGGTTGTATCAGTACCACGGCAGAAAGTAAACTTGCCCCTAGAACCCTGAGAGGAACAGTGACGTCTAAAAGGAAACACAGTTGTAAGAAGTGAGGAATCTGTACGTGCTTAAAAATCAACACACATACTTCGCGTAAGAACAGGCTCGTTCACCATGGGATCATTTGGCGAGTAATGTGTTGCATATTGCATATACATTTAGTATTGTGTTACAGGAAGTGGTGTTCAGTAAATACACACTCAGAAGTCAAATTTTCTAATTTTGTTTTTATTAATATACGTTCTCGTTACATGAATTCAGGTTGAATGATATTGCATGAAGTGTATGAAATACACAAATGTCTTATTAAAATGCATACATCAGAATATATATTGAAATGACTTTGAATCCTGGTTACACCCCACACACAAGCACATATTGCAGTCTATTCTCTGCGTCACGTATATACAAACACACACTTACAGAAGATAATTAAAGTTTGCCCGTGATTTCATCCAATAACATGTCATATTGGATGAACAGAGAGGCGGTCTCCTTGGGCGCCACGAAAAAATACGAAGCGGTGGAGCTATGTACATATTCACTAAAGTCTTTTTCGGCCATCGTATATAGAGCAAGCTGGCGGACCAAAGTCGACATGTTCAACAGCAGGAACTTCAGTTCGCCGACATTTAGACTTATTGACCTGCGGTCCATGGTGAACTTGGCCGCCGGTTCGACTCCTCCTGTCACGGTCTGCAGACGGAAAGACAATTCGTTGCACTTGTAGGGCTCCTGTTTGCAGAGATGCTCGCAGAGTGTAGGCAAATGGACACACATGGTATGCAGAAAAGACGTAGTCAGAACTACCGGCGCCTGTGTGGCGGCGCCGAACTCGACGCAGGCCTTGTAAGTGCGGTAGGGGTAAAATCCTACAATCAAGTACTTGGTGTGATCTGGGTCGGCGTGTGCTCAGCCAACCATTGTGGTGGCGGGCACGACAGGTGAGGGCGCTGCTCTGGCCTCTGCTCCCTTGGTCGGAGTGGGCTCAGCCAGCCACTGTAGTGTCGGGGACGACAGAAGAGGGGCGCTGGTCTTGCCTCACTTTGATTGGTCTGCGTGGGCCCAGACAGCCACTGTGGTGGCGGGCACAACAGGTGAGAGCGCTGCTAAGGCCTCTGTTCGCTCGGTCGGCGTGGGCTCAGCCAGCCACTGTGGTGGCGGGTACGATAGGTGTGGGAGCTGCTCTGGCCTCTGTTCGCTTGGTCGGCGTGGGCTCAGCCAGCCAATGTGGTGGTGGGAATTACAGGTGAGTTCGCTGCTCTGGCCTCGGGTTCGCTTGGTCGGCGTAAGCTCAGACAGCCACTGTGGAGGAGGGGTCCACAGGTGAGGGCTCTTCTCTGGCCTCTGATCGCTTCGTCGGCGTGGGTTCAGCCAGCCACTGTGGTGGTGGGAATGACAGGCGAGTGCGTGCTCTGGCCTCTGTTCGCTTGGTCGGCGTAAGCTCAGACAGCCACTGTGGAGGGGGGTCCAGGTGAGGGCTCTTCTCTGGCCTCTGTTCGCTTTGTCGGCGTGGGCTCATCCAGACAGTGTGGAGACTGGAACGACAGGTGAGGCCGCTGCTCTGGCCTCTGTTGCCTTGGTCGGCGTGGGCTCATCCAGCCACTGTGGTGGCGGGCACGACAGTTCAGGGCGCAGCTCTGTGTTCTGTACGCTTGGTCAGCGGGGGATTCAGAGAGCCACTTTGGTGGCGGGCAAGACAGTTGAGGTCGCTGCTCTGGCCTCTGTTCGCTCGGTCGGCGTGGGATCAGCCAACAACTGTGTTGGCGGTCACAAGAGGTGAGGGCGCTGCTCTGGCCTCTGTTCGATATGACGGCGTGGGATTAGCCAGCCACTGTGTTGGCGGGCACGACAGGTGAAGGCGCGTCTCTGTACTCTGTTCGCTTGGCCGCGTGGGCTCATCCAGCCACTGTGATGGCGGACTCGTCGGGCGAGGGCGCTGCTTCATTGCAATTGTTCACTCGGTCGGCGTGGCTAAGCCAGTAAATTGTGTGGCGGCACGAAATGTAGTGGCTGCTCTGGCCTCTGTTCTCACCGTCGGCGTGGGATCACCAGCACTTGGTAGGGGCTCGACAGTGAGGGCTCTGTTCTGGCCTCTGTTCGCTCTGTCGGCGTGGGATCACCAGCCACTGTGGTAGGCGGCACGACAGGTGAGGGCTGTGTTCTGGCCTCTGTTCGCTCGGTCGGCGTGGGATCACCCAGCCACTGTGGTTAGCGGGCACGAACAGGTGAGGGCTCTGTCTGGCCTTTTCTTACCGTCGGCGTGGATCACCCAGCCACTGTGGTAGCGGGCAACGGCAGGTGAAGGGCTCTATCTGCCTCTGTTCGTTCGGTCGGCGTGGCTCAGCAGCCTGTGGTGGCAGTAAGACAGATGAGGGCGCTCTATGGCAATGTTTTCCTGTCGGCTAGGGCTCAGGCAGCCACTGGTGTGGGCTACGACAGGTGAGGGCGCTGCTCCGGCCTCTGTTCGCTCGGTCGGCGTTGGCTCAGCCAGCCCATTGGTTGCGGCACGACAGGTGAGGGCGCTGCTTTGGCCTCTGTTCCTCGATCGGCGTGGGTTCACCAGCACCTGTGGTGGCGGCACGACAGTGAGGCGCTGCTTTGGCCTCTGTTTCTCTGTCGGCGTGTGTTCAGCAGCCACTGTGGTGGCGGGCACGACATGTGAGGGGCTGCTCTGGCCCTGTTCGCTTGGTCGGCTTGGGCTCAGACAGCCACTGTGTTGGCGGGCCACGATAGGTGAGGGCCTTCTTGGTCGCTGATCGTTTGTCGGCGTGGTTCAGGCAGCCACTGTGGTGTGGCATGACAAGGTGAGGGCGTGCTTTGGCTGTTGTTCGCTTGGTCGGCGTAGGTGTAGACGCCACTGTGGCACGACAGGTGAGGGCGATGTCTATCCTCTGTTCGCTCGGCCGGCTGGGCTCAGCCACAACTGTGGGGGCAGGCACGACAGTGAGGGCGCTACTTTGCCTCTGTTCGCATGTCGGCGTGGCTCAGCCAGCCACTGTGGTGACGGAACGAAGGAGAGGGTGCTGTTCTGGCCTCTGTTCGCTTCGGTCGGCGTTGGCTCAGCCAGCCACTGTGGTGGCGGCACTACAGGAGAAGGCGTGTCTGGCCTATTATCGTTGGTCGCGTGGGCCCAGCCAGCCGCTTGGTGGCTGGGCACGAAATGTGAGGGCGTTGTCTGGACTCAGTTCGTTTCGTTGGTCGTGGGTCCTCCAGCCACTGTGTGGCGGCCACGACAGGTGAGGGACGCTAGTACTGGCATCTGTTCGCTTGGTCGGTGTTGGAATCAGCCAGTGGCGGCTTGCAGGTGGGGCGCTAGTTGGTCTCTGTTCGCTAGATTGGGCGTGGTCCAGCCAGCCACTGTGGTGGGGGCACGAAAGGTGAGGGCGCTGCTCTGTCCTCTGTTCGCTTGGTCGGCATGGGTTCGGCAGCCACAACTGTGGATGGAACGAAGTGAGGCGTTCTCTGGACTGTGTTCTCGAGTCGGCGTGGGCAAGGCAGCTACTATGGAGGGGGCACGAAATGTGAGGTCGTTGATCTGGTCTCTGTTCGCTCGGTCGGTCGTTGGCGTAACCAGCATCTGTGGTGGAGGGAACGACAAGTGAGGGCGCTGTCTGACCTCTGTTCGATTGGTAGGTTTCGACCCAGCCAGCCACTGTGGTGGGGGCACGACAGGTGATGCGTGCTTTGGCCTCTGTTCGCCCGGTCGGCTGGGCTCAGAAAGCCACTGTGTTGGTAGGCAGAGAGTGAGAGCGTCATTGTGGCATCTGTTCGCTCGGTCGGCGTTGGCTCAGCCAGCCAAATGTGGTGGCGGGATACGACAGGTGAGGCGCTGATCTGGCCTCTGTTGTTCGGTCGGCTGGGCCGGCAGCCACTGTGGTGTCGGCACGAGAGGTGAGGGCCTGATCTGGCCTCTGAACCCTCGGTCGGCGTGGGCTCAGCCAGCCAACTGTGGTGGCGGGAACGACAGTTGAGTGCGCTGCTCTGGCCTGTGTTGCTCGGACGGCTGGGCTCAGCCAGCTACTGGGTGGTAGACCGACAGGTCAGGGCGATTCTTTCGCCTGTTTCGCTTTTGTCGGTGGGCCTAGCCAGCCACTGTGTTGGCGGATTCGACAGGTGAGGTCGCTGCTCTGGCCTCTGTTCCCTCGGTCGGCATGGGCTCAGCCAGCCACTGTGGTGGCGGGAACGACAGTTGAGTGCGCTGCTCTGGCCTCTGTTTGCTCGGTCGGCGTGGGCTCAGCCAGCCACTGTGGTGGTAGGCACGACAGGTCAGGGCGCTTCTTTCGCCCCTTTTCGTTTAGTCGGCGTGGGCTCAGCCAGCCACTGTGGTGGCGGATACGACAGGTGAGGTCGCTACTCTGGTCTGTGTTCCCTCGGACGGCGTTGCCACAGCCAGCCACTGGGGAGGCGGGGACGACAGGTGAGGGCGCTGCTCTGGCCTGTTTTCGCTTGGTAGTCGTGGCTCAGACAGCCATTGTGGTGGCGGGCACGACAGGTGAGGGCGCTGTTCTGGCGTCTGTTCGCTCGGTCGTCGTGAGCTCAGTGAGCCACTTTAGTGGCAGTCACGACAGGTGAGGGCGCTGCTCTGGCGTCTGTTCGATCGGTCGGCGATCGCTCAGTCAGCCACTGTGTTGGCGGGCACATCAGGTGATGGCGCTGATCTGGCCTCTGTTCGATTGAAGGTTTTGGCCCAACCAGCCACTGTGGTGAGCACGACAGGTGAGAGCGCTGCTATGGCCTCTCTTCGCTTGTTACGCGTGGATCAGCAAGCCACTGTGGTGGCGGCCAAGACAGGTGAGAGCGCTGCTCTGGCCTATGTTCGCTTGTTCGGCTTGGGTTGAGCCAGGCACTGTTGTGACGGGCACGAAAAGTGATGGAGTTGCTCTGGCCTGTGTTTTCTCGGTCGGCGTGGGCTCAGCCAGCGACTGAAAAGGCGGGCACGAAAATTGAAGTCGTTGCTCTGGCCTCTGATCGCTCAGTCGTCGTTGGCTGAGCCAGCCACTGTGGTGGCGGTCACGACAGGTGAGGGCGCTGGTCTGGCCTCTTTTCGCTTGGTCGGCTTGTTATCAGCCAGCCACTACTTTGGCGGGTACGACAGGTGAGTGCGCTGCTCTGGCCTCTGTTCCTTGTTCGGCTTGGGCCCAGGCAGCCACTGAGGTGGCGGGTACGAGAGGTGAGGGCCCTGAACTGGCCTCTATTCGCTTGGTCGCCGTGGGACAAGACAGCTACTGTGGTTGTGGACACGACAGTTGAGGGCGCTGCTATGGCATGTGTTCCCTCGGTAGGCGTGGGCTCAGCCAGCCACTGGGTTGGCGGGAACTGCAGGAGAGGGCGCTGCTCAGGCCTCTGTTCGCTTGTTAGGCGTGGCTCAGCCAGCCACTGTGGTGGCGAGCACGAAAGTTAAGGGCGGTGCTCTGGCCTCTGTTCCCTTGGTCGGCGTTTGCTCAGCCAGCCACTGAGGTGCGGGCTCGATAGGTGAGGACGCTGGTCTGGCTTCCGATCGATGGTGATGGCGGGAACGAAAGGTAAGGGCGCTGTTCTGGCCTGTTTTCTCTACGTCGGCCTTAGCTCAGTCAGCCTCTGTGTAGGCAGGAACGACAGGTGAGGGCGCTGCTTTGGCCTCTGTTCGCTCGGTAGACGTGGGCTCAGCTAGCCACTGTGGTGGCGGATACGACAGGTGAGGGCGCTGCTCTAGTCCCTGTTCTCTCCGTCGGCCATAGCTCAGTCAGCCACTGTGTTGGCAGGAACGACAGATGAGGGCGCTGCTTTCGCCTCTGTTCGCTCGGTCGACTTGGGCTCAGCCAGCCACTGTGGTGGAGGATAATACAGGTGAGGGCGCTGCTCTGGCCTCTGTTCGCTTGGTCGGCGTTGGCGCAGCCAAACACTGTTTTGGCGGGCACGACAGGTGAGGGCGCTGTTCAGGCCTCGGTACACTCGGTCGTTGTGGGCTCAGTCAGCCACTGTGGTGGCGGGCATGAAAGTTGATGGCGCATCCTTTGCCTCTTTTCGCTCGGTCGACGTGGGCTCAGACAGGACTGTGGTAGCGGGCACGACAGATGAGGGCGCTGCTCTGGCCTCTATTTGATTGGTCGGCGTGGGCACAGCAAACCACGGTGGTGGCGGGCACGACAGGTGAGGGCGCTGTTCTGGCCTCTGTTCGCTCGGTCGGCCTGGGCTCAGTGAGCCAGTGTGTTGGCAGGCACAACAGTTGAGGGCGCTGCTTTGACCTCTGTTAGCTCGGTCGGCGTGGACTCATGCAGCCACTGTGATGGCAGGCACGACGGGTAAGGGCGCTGCTTTGGCCTCCATTCGTTTTGTGGCGTGGGCCCAGCCAGCCACTGTGGTGGAGGTCACGACAGGTCAGGGTCTTCTCTGGCCTCTGTTCCCTCGGTCGGCGAGGGCTGAGCCAGCCACTGTGGTGGCGGGCACGACAGTTGAAGGCGCTGTTCTGACCACTGTTCGCTCGTTCGGCGTGGTCTCAGATAGCCCCTGTGGTTGCGGGCACTACAGGTGAGGGCGCTATTCTGGCCTCTGTTCTCTTGGTCGAAGTGAGCCCAGCCAGCCACTGTGGTGGCGGTCACGACAGGTGAGGGCGCTGTTGTTGCCTCTGTTCGCTCCGTAGGCGTGGGCTCATACAGCCACTGTGGTGGTGGGCACGACAGGTGAGGACGCTGCTCTGACCTCCGTTCGGGGTCAAGGGAAAAGTTTTGCCGGGTTCGTGCCCCAGTCGGGTCATCGCCGGGTGGGGATGGCATCGGCCCGGGCCGATCAAAGATTTGTAAGATACCGGCCTTGGTCGGGGTCGTCGTCGAGGGATGATGGCTCCGGTCGAGATCCGGGTATCTGTCCCAGGGGTGACGGAAGCGTTATATAGCCTCTCCTCACCCAAGATTGTCTGCACGTTGTGAAAAGAGCCATAACCTACGAGAGGTGACCCTGTTTTGTGCAGAACACAGCGGATCTAAATGTGTAAACCTTGAAAAGCAATCCCCAATCCTAAGGTGTGGGTGCCGTGCCCATGGGATGAATGGCAGTGGGTAAGTCTGTCTTGAACGGCGCCCTCTGGGATACCAGGCGACCTCCCAGTTGTAACATAGCTTTGTCAGGCAAGGGGGCTCTGCTTGTTTGACTGAATATTTCCCCAATTACTCGTGGGACAATAATAAAGTCCAATATAGAAAAAGAATCAGAAGAGCGCTCCTTGACTGGGGACTCCGATAAGGATTCTAGGGGGAGATCCAATAATGGGGACCCCCGCGCCTGGAGGCTCCGCAAGGGGCAACTGGGCAGAATCCGAAGTCGCCTGAGACGAGTGAAACTCCCGCTAGTCTTGAGGGCCACTCGCTCTCCGGTATAGAAAACCCTGTCAAGCTGGAGGTGCTGACAGAGAAGGTAGGCACTCTGGGGCTCCAGGGGTAAAAAAAAACAGAAGTGAGGCTGCCAAGAAGCGGGCTAGGAGGGCTCGGCTGGCGTAGGCCCCTACCGGGGATTTTGCCGGCGGCCAACCCCCGCTTCAAGGCGGCCAGAGAGAGACACATCAGAGGCCCAGTACGTCCGAGCCTCAAGTTAAAGTTTGCGATAAGCAGAGGCCTGGCACATCTGGGCTCAGCTCTCAAAAGGTTGTACAGCCCGAACAGGGTCCTGGTAAACGCCAGAGATCCTCGGGCAGTACACCAGAAAGTGGTCAGGCGAAGTGACCCAAGTGATTGGTTCAGCCTAGTTATGCCAGAGCTGCCCAAGGAGGCATGCGGATGGCCTTCATCTGTGATGGCTACCCAAAAGAGCAGGTCTCCAATGAGAATTTTATCAGCATCCAACGTGCTATTGGAGGGCTTGTGGATGGGCTCCCTGACGATGGGTTCACCCCAAGTTCCTCAATACATATTGGACTAAGGGAGCAGTAATAGCGGTTTGCCAAGATGAGGAATCCAGGGACTGGCTGGGTAGGTAGATACCCAAAATGGAGGCATGGGAGGGCTCAAGGCTCAGGATGGTGGGCCTAGAGGCTCTCCCTACCTATAAGAGAGTGGTGGGTTGGTTTCCGGGCCCCGCGGAGGATACGGAGCGTCTGTTTGCACGGCTCCGTAGACTGATCCGGGGACTGGAAACCAACCAATGGAGAGTGTATGAGCGCAAGAAGGAACCACGTGGGGTCCGCCTTGTGCTCAGCATCGACTGGCAGTCGACGGAAACGCTGGAGAGGTTGAAGTAGCGACCCTTCAGCGGCACGGGACAGGCAGTCGTCTCCCTTCTATGTGCCAAACCGGGTGGGGAAGTAGAAGAAGAGGATCTGTGGAACGATGGTAAGTACCACTATCTCTTTTATACAAGCTAATTTACAGCATAGTATCGCTGCTTCCAGGATTCTCACTAGGACAGTAGCTGTTAAGGGGATAGACTTAGCCCTGATACAGGAACCATGGGTGCGTGAGGGCCGTATCATGGGCCTAAATATCCAAGGATATACCCTGTTCTGCGCAAGCGGAACAGATAGATCAAGGGCATGTATTATTGCTAGAAATATGAATATATGGATGCTACCAGGATTCTCTACTAGGGACCTAGTAGCAGTTCAGATAAAATATTATGAAGGCAAGACGGAGAAAGGCTTGATTGCTTGCTCCGCCTATTTGCCTTACGATTCCGAGGAACCTCCACCAACAAGAGAATTTGAGGAACTCGTGGGTTATTGTGAAGAACCTTCATCTCATTGTGGGGTGCGACTCCAATTGTCATCATACCTTATGGGGCAGCACCAACTGCAATGATAGAGGATTGGCGTTATCAAAATTTCTAAACATTACAAGTTTGGAAATTCTGAATCGAGGAGATGAACCTACCTTTGCAATAGCAGGAGGTTAGAAGTAATCGATATTACCCTGGGATCCATTGGAATCTCAGAGAATATTAAAGACTGGGAGGTCTCATCTGAGCCCTCCCTGTCGGATCACAAACATATTATGTTCAAATTAAAGGGCTCAGTACCGGAACGCCTAATCAGGGACCCGAGGAGCACCAAGTGGGACTCTTTTCGTTGGGATCTGAGGGGCAGGCTGGAACAGGGCCCGAAAATGAACATAGAAGATGAGGCTGGATTGGGACTGATTGTAAGTTATCTGCAACAGGCTCTGATATCGGCCTATGAAAATAACTGTTCTCTCAGAACTGTGAGAACAGGCAAACTCACTGTAAGTGGACATCCAAATTGGAAACCCTTAGAAAGGAGGTAAGACGGCTATTTAGTAAGAGTCGTAGAGAAAGAACTTTTCAGAACTGGGAACTCCATAAGGAGGCTCAGCGAAGATATAGAAAGGATGTAAGGAAGGCTTCTAAAGATTCTTGGAGGGCCTTCTGTAATGATCTACCTACTTCGGTAAGATTACATAGGCTCTTTCTAGGGACCCAAAAACTAAGCTGGGGTCCTTGGTAACTCCTTCGGATTGCAGACACAATCAGAGGGAGAAACCATAGAACTCCTGCTTGCGACTCACTTTCCAGACTCGGTATTTACTGAGGAGATAGCGGCACCTGTCGCGCAAAACGATGCGAATGGCGGGTGGCTGCGCATATTGTCACCTATAGGAAAGTGGAGTGGGCGATTAATTCTTTTTCGCCATAAAAAATCCAGGAATGGATGGCATATACCCGGCTCTGTTACAACAGGGACGGGAGATTGTCATTCCATACCTGATCAGAACATTTCGTGCCTGCCTGGCTATGGGCTATGTTCCAGCCACTTGGCGCCAGGTTAAGGTAGTGTTTATACCTAAACACGGGAGGAATTCCTATACTGGGCCTAGGGACTTTAGACATATCAGCCTCACATCGTTCTTACTTAAGACGATGGAGAGGCTGGTAGATAGACATATAACGGATGGAGCTTTGGCTCTTAGGCCATTGCATACCAACCAGCACGCTTACCAAGCTGGGAAATCTGTTGAGAAGGCACTTCATCAGCTCGTGGTGCGGGTTGAGAAGGTGCTGGACCAACGGGAACTAGCATTGGGCGTTTTTCTGGACATAGAAGGAGCTTTTAACTATACCTCCTATGACTCCATGTGTAACGCTCTGGATAAGTGTGGAGTCAGCTCCACTATTGTCCGGTGGATTAGGGCTACACTAGAAGGCCGTGTGGCCACGGCGACTCTTAATGACATGTTCATGAGGGTCGCGGTATCTAGGGGCTGCCCACAAGGAGGTGTGTTATCACCGCTCCTGTGGTGCCTTGTTGTCGATGATTTGATAGCAAGGCTCAGTGGGGACGGTGTATACTGCCAGGGATATGCCGATGACATTTGTCTGCTGGCAATGGGGAAATTCCCGAACACTGTGTCAGAGCTCATGCAGGGGGCTCTTCATACAGTAGAGAAATGGTGCGGCAGAGTTGGTCTGTCAGTTAACCCTGACAAGACCGACATGGTTGTTTTTACAAGGAAAAGGAAACTTGATGGTTTCTTTGAACCCCTTTTCTTTGGAGTTACTCTGCACCGTTCTAGGGCGGTCAAATATCTGGGAATGATCCTAGATTCTCGGCTGTCCTGGCGGGAGCATGTGAATACCAAAGTGAAGAAGGCACATAACTTGTTATGGGCCTGTAGGAGGGCCTTTGGTAGAGCGTGGGGCCTACAACCCAAGTGGTCTATTTGCTATACGTTTCTATCATACGGCCGTCCATCACCTTTGCATCTCTAGTCTGGTGGCCTGGCTGTCAAACAGCTAGTGCCAAGAAACAGCTGAGTAGAATCCAGAGATCAGCTTGTCTGGGAATAACGGGGGCTATGCGCACTACACCGACGAGTGCCTTGGAGGTACTCACTTGCCTTCCACCACTTGATCTGGTGGTTCAAGGCGAGGCGAGGTTAGCTGCGCATAGAATCTGGAGTCTGGGGTGCTGGTCTTACTTATACCCCAATGGCGGACATAGTATAGTAATACGGCTTCAGAAATCGGATCCCATATTTAGTATGGGGAACGATATCATGAGGCCGATATATAATTTTGAAATTAGGTATAAGGTTAACATATTGAATAGAGAGGAGTGGACAAAGGGACCTGGGTCCCCGCCTGTGGTAAAGGGGCTCGTCTGTTATACAGATGGGTCCAGAACGCAGGGGGGGGGGGGAGATCGGGGGCCGGAGTCTATGGGCAGTCCTCGGGGAGGAGGCTCAGTATCTCTCTAGGAAAATATGTAACAGTTTTCCAGGCTGAGATATATGCTATCCTGGCCTGTGTTTATGAAATACAAGCTTATGCTGGATCAGAGAAATACATTAGTATTTGCTCTGATAGTCAAGCAGCTTTGAAGGCTATACAGGCTGCTAAAACGTCCCCATTGGTACGGCAGTGGCAAAGGGCGTTGAATAATATCTCCACCCATAAATCTGTGGAACTCTTTTGGGTCCCCGGACATACTGGAATACGTGGAAATGAAATTGCCGACGAGTTCGCAAGGGGGGGGGGGGGGGTTCTGGTAACAATTTTATGGGACCAGAGCCGGCCCTTGGAGTCTCGAGGCAAAGCATAAGGAAGAAAATTCAGTGCTGGCTAGACAAACAGCACTTGATAATGTGGCAGGGACTAGTTAGCACTCAGAGACAGGCTCGAGAGTTTATCTCGGGCCCCTGTATTGCCGTTAGGACCAGACTGCTGTCCTTTAGTAGGACACAATCCAGAGTGGTTACTGGCCTACTTACTGGACATAACACTTTGAGAAGACACCTTCACATAATGGGACTGAGTGACAGTCCCTTGTGTAGGAAATGCAGAGCAGAGGAAGAGACCTCAGCTCATGTTCTGTGTGAATGTGAAGCTCTGGCGGCACATAGACAAACTTATCTGGGTTCTTTCTTTTTGAACCCTGAAGACATCAAAGAACTAGGTCTAGGGGCGATCTGGACCTTTATTATAAGGACAGGGCTCCTGACTTAGATTTGATTAAGGGGCACAAAGGGCCTGTTAAAGGCTTACGTGCATCGGGACCATAAAGGGCCCGACCCATACTTCTATTCTATTCTATTCTGGCCTCCGTTCGCTTCGTCGGTTGTGGGCTCATCCAGCCACTGTGGTGGCGGGCATAACAGATGAGGGCGCTGTTCTGGCCTCTATTCGATCGGTCGGCGTGGCCTCAGACAGCCACTGTGGTGGCGGGCACAACAGGTGACGGAGCGGCTGTGGCCTCTTTTCTCTTGGTCGGTGTGGGCTCAGCCAGCCACTGTGGTGGCGGGCACGACAGTTGAGGGCGAATCTCTGGCCTCTGTTCTCTTGGTCGGAATGGGCCCAGCCAGCCACTGTGGTGGCGGGCACGACAGGTGAGGGCGCTGGTCTGGACTCTGTTCGCTCGGTCGGCGTGGGCTCATACAGCCATTGTGGTGGCGGGCACAACAGATGAGGGCGCTGCTCTGGCCTCTGTTCGATCCGTCGGCGTGGCCTCAGCCAGCCACTGTGGTGGCGGGCACGACAGGTGACAGCGCGGCTCTGGCCTCTGTTCGCTTGGTCGTCGTGGGCTCAGCCTGCCTCTGTGGTGGCGGATACGACAGGTGAGGGCGCTGCTCAGGCCTCTCTGTTCGCTTGGTCGGCGTGGTCCAAGCCAGCCACTGTGGTGGCTGGCACGACAGTTGAGGGCGCTGCCCTGGCCTCTGTTCTCTCGGTCGGCATAGGCTCAGCCAGCCACTGGGTGGCGGGCAAGACAGGTGAGGGCGCTGCTTTAGCCTCTGTTCACTTGGTCGGCGTGGGCCCAGCCAGCCACTGTGGCGGAGGGCACGAAAGGTGAGGACGCTGCTCTGGCCTCTGTTTCCTCGGTCGGCGTGGGCTCAGCCAGCCACTGTGGTGGAGGGCACGAAAGGTGAGGACGCTGCTCTGGCCTCTGTTTCCTCGGTCGGCGTGGGCTCAGCCAGCCACTGTGGTGGCGGGCACGACAGTTGAGGGCGCTGCTCTGGCCTCTGTTCTCTCGGTCGGCGTACTGTGGTATGTGTAATGCTTTATACTTAACCACCAATATAGCCTTAGTATTTCTGTGTGATTATTTAGAAAAACTCTAAGGAAAATAAAGGTCTTGGTTCAGCACAGTTGTGTAGGATGTTGCCGAACGTGATGTCGTATAGAGTCAGTTGGCTGTCATAACTTATACGGATGTAAAAACATGCGAAGAGAAAAATGAATGTAATGTAATGACATGAAAAAAAAAAACAAAAAATACAGGACATGAAACTCTTCTCGAAACAGGAATAATAACAGCAGGATCTCAAGTTTGTCACCATGGGTTAAGCAGGAAAAATTTGCTAGAGTCATGTGTTTTGTGGTTGTTATAGAGCAACGCTGACAGTTTCGGCCTACGCAACTCACATGCTTACTGAAAAGATGCTGTGTGGCGTAGGCCCGGCATCTTGACGTAGGTGTATGAGTTAAGCAGGAAAAATTAGCTAGAGTCATGTCTTTTCTGGTTGTCATAGAGCAACCGTTAGTTTCGGCCTACGCACCTCACATGGTTTCTGAAAAGATGCTGGCAGTGTTAAAATGGTAAAGATTGCTGATGTTCAGAAGGAACATCCAGCCCCTATTGGGGAACAAAGCATAAGAAATGATTATGACTTAGACGTGATGCTGTACAAGGATTTAACAGCATGCATCCTGTCAGTACAGTATCCATGAGGAAGCCTTGAAACAACTGACTGAGAGCAACCAACAATTTCCTCCCCTCCCTGTTATTGCAGTTACTACTAGGATTCTGTTCTGAAGGTTTTGATGTGTTATATTCAGTGGCACAGGACACTCTTGAAACGACATTTGAAAAAATTAATAAAATATGACCAGTTATGACCTTTGTACTTGAATATATATCATATAACCACGCTTCACAATTTTCAGTTTTCAAGCAAATACCTATACAGAACATGTTGAACATTCTGCACAATTTTGATCCCTTCTTCATGTGATGAAGTTGGAAAAAGTTCTTATGTTTGAGTAAATCCGGTATATATTATTGAGATTTACAGTTGTAGAGCCTTATATAATTGTTGCTTTTTGTTCACAGTCCTGGATTGGCATTGGTCTTAGGAATGTTGGTGCCAGTAACAGGATGTCAAGTTTTTGGGTGAACAGCAATATAGCCTTAGTATTTCTGTGTCATTATTTAGAAAAATTCTAAGGAAAATAAAGGTCTTGGTTCAGAACAGTAGGATGTTGCCGAAGGTGATGTCGTATAGAGTCAGTTGGCTGTCATAACTTATACGGATGTAAAAACAAGCGAAGAGAAAGATGAATGTAATGTAATGACATGGAAAAAAAAAACAAAATATAGGTGACATGAAACTCTTCTCGAAACAGGAATAATAACAGCAGGATCTCAAGTTTGTCAGCATGAGTTAAGCAGGAAAAATTTGCTAGAGTCATGTCTTTTCTCGTTGTCATAGAGCAACCCTGAGAGTTTCGGCCTACGCACCTCACATGCTTACTGAAAGGATGCTGTATGGCGTTAGCCCGGCATCTTGACGTAGGTGTACGAGTTATGCAGGAAAAATTAGCTAGAGTCATGTCTTTTCTGGTTGTCATTGAGCAACCGTGACAGTTTCGGCCTACGCACCTCATATGGTTTCTGAAAAGATGCTTGCAGTGTTAAAATGGTAAAGATTGCTGAAGATGACATGAAGGCCGACACGTCCGTGAAAGTGCGGAGAGGAGGAAGAGAAGGTACGAACTGGTGCCCCGGGGGCCCTGCGGCCCCGGTGAGGAACTCGCACCACAGTGACGGTTCCCTGGTTGATCCTGCAGTATCATATGCTTGTCTCAAAGATTAAGCCATGCATGTCTCAGTGCAAGCCACATTAAGGTGAAACCGCGAATGGCTCATTAAATCAGTTATGGTTCCTTAGATGATGGACAGTTACTTGGATAACTGTGGTAATTCTAGAGCTAATACATGCAACTGAGTCCCGACCGGCGACAGAAGGGACGCTTTTATTAGATCAAAACCAATCGGTCGCTCACGTGGCCGTTTGCCTTGGTTACTCTGAATAAATTGAGGCGGATCGCACGGTCTCCGAACCGGCGACGCATCTCTCAAATGTCTGCCTTATCAACTGTCGATGGTAGGCTCTGCGCCTACCATGGTTGTAACGGGTAACGGGGAATCAGGGTTCGATTCCGGAGAGGGAGCCTGAGAAACCACATCCAAGGAAGGCAGCAGGCGCGCAAATTACCCACTCCCGGCACGGGGAGGTAGTGACGAAAAATAACGATACGGGGCCTCGAATGAGTCCCGTA